>OX579679.1:7636712-8862469 GCA_951230905.1 Cheilosia variabilis | reverse complement strand
TTGTTACAAATTCATTTCACAGCGCCATTGTATGTATATAACTTACTAACCATCATTTTTAGCATATAATTATAAGCTTTTGCGAGTGTGTGTTTTGATGCAATAAAATAATTTAACAACAGCTAGGCTTAATTTTTTTGTAAAAGCAAATTAGATTCACAATCACGGTGGTAGAGCTTTCAATAATAATATTGTAACGCATCTCAAATGTCATTCCGGCAAAATATGAATCACAGAAGCGGATCAGCTATATTCCTTGCCATCACTGACTTAGCGCTAGATTTTGCAAATGGCAGCATTATTTTCAGGATTTTGCTATCAACGATCAAGCATTGATAGGCGATTGTACTAATAGGTACTCTGATCTCGAAATGAAGACTTCTTTTCGGTTAAAACTAAAATGGTAGTGTTTTTGATCGGTCAAAAAGAACAAAATCCACCCAACAGCAAGCACTACTGACACTAGTCTTTTTTTATGTCAATTGCGTATCATATTTTGATAAAAAAAAAAAAACATCAATCAATTCGATTTGAGAACTGCATAATGCTACATTTGCTAAGCATTTACAAAAAAATCTATTACCTTTTGTCAGCTTCAGGATAATAAAGAAAAACTATAGAAATACACACAGAACAATATGTTTCTTTACATCTCCTATCCTTGTTGCTATTCTGCTACAACTTTTCGAGCAATCTACTTCCATTTTCTGAAAAAGAATAAAGTACGTTTTCTGACTAAAGAGTAAGCCATCGAGAAAACTATGCAACATTTTTCTCGGCATTTAGTCAAAATAAATAAGAGTTCGTTAAAGAAAGTAGTAAAGTATCATACCCAATGAACGACTATTTTCTAGGACTGCCAAACATGAACTCCCAAATCAGTGTCAAACAATTAAGTATTCTATGTAAGTAAATGCTTGTGTTTCACTTTTAAGGAATTTAAATAACTATTCTATTCTATTCTACTACTACTATTATTGTCAATTGAATACAAAATGTCAATTGTCATGTAACCAAAGAGTAATTTTACAGCATTTTTAAAATCGTTTTAAATTGTTGACCTCACTTGACATGACGTGTAAAGCCTCATTTATAGACGTCAAAAAGATGCGGTGCGCTAAGGCCATATGAGATTAAGACCATTCCATATTTTATTTGTTAACAGGTCACAAGAAAAGTAATTATACTTTATAATACCGCGTAGAATTGACTTTTAGCAATTCGAGATAGTCGCGACAACGTCAGTGTCAAATATGAAGAAGAAAAAACCAAGTGACAGCTAAAAAACTTGTCGGAAAACAAAACAGAGTTTATATTGCTGTAGCATGATTTTGTTAAAAAATTACTAAAAAGTTTATAATAAAGTCAAAAAACAGAATAAAAACAGAGAGATTAGAATTGAAAACTGATGTTTATCACATGTATTAGGTAAAAGAAGAGAGGTTTAATGGGAATTGTGCGCTTTTTGGCAATATTTGAACAAAACACTACTCTGGCCATTACAAAACGGCTTTGTTATCCTACAAGTTTTTTTGACGTTTGAACCAAAAAGATAGGCCATCTGTGAAAGGATGGGCTTCACGAAACACTCTATTACCGCGTTTAAAGAAAGTAGGTATCTTTCGAGCAACACAAATATGCAATGTTGAGTCTTAGATGTAAAACAGATATACAAAGCTTCCAAAATGGTTCTAAATTTTTGCAACCACATCACCTGTTAGTTTAACTTTTTGAAACATCTACACTTTCATACTCATCTCGGTAGTAAATACTAGTGACAGTTCCCATTGCTGACAACACCAGTTTGTCGCTTCTTTTAGCCTTTTAGCATTCATATTTAAAACTCATGTTTGGCTACATCATTACCGCAGTTCATAGCATAGCAAGTTGCTGTCGAAATTGAAAAGTTTGTATTTATTTTTGAACGCATTTGTTTCTTTCATTAAATTACAGGAATTTATTATTTTTGTAAAAAAAAATTATTTTTAGTACAATCGAAAGAAAAAAAGGCCTTTGCGCTTAATATCGCTAACTCTAATCTTTCATAACACGTACCACACACACTAGCACCCCAACTAACACAATAGTTTTTGTAAAGTTGAAAAAAAATAACACTAATACTTTGTTTAAAATATATTCACTCTTAACACTAAACTAATATAGGGGAGTAAGTTTATTGCCTTGGCTGACTATAATGCTATGGGTCACTCTGAGGTATCTATGCGTGAAGGTGATGCAGTTGAATTGCTTAAAGTCGGCTGTGCTGGATGGTGGTTTGTTCGTATTTTAGGTAAATTATTATTAAAGAAAATTGTTTTTCCATTTTATTTATCATTATTTGTCAAAATCTTACGCATTTTATCTTTATCAATTTTGGTGTGTGGCTTCTTGCTTTCTAGAATTTTCTATACTTTGTGATGTTAGTTTGTAAAGTCGTTTCGTAATTGCATTTTTATTCAGCACAGAAATATTGTTCGTTTGCAAATAGTTGTGCAAAACAATAAGTTATGTTGTTTTATCAAAGTGTGTAAGGCTCTTTATGAGATGAGCAATTAAATGGGTTTCATTTGAAATCTCAAAAGAAATTTAACATGAATCATTGATTCGTTCTTATTCACCGCTATTTAATTTTTAAGACAGCAAAAGTCATTGCGGAAATACGCGACTTTAAAGAATTTAATAATTCTTGTCTTCAGCTTTCTTTTATTTCCCAACGAGTGCAGACAATTTGCAGCACTCTTCGCTTATTTATCTAGTGTCACTTTTGCGATTTCTTTTACTTATTCGATTTAGTCAAGTTTTACATTTTTTACTCTCTTGTCATTTGCACCTGTCTGTCACTCATTCTTTTTATTTGTTCTTTCAATTATAAAATACATGCCAATCTGTATAAACATTTTAGTTTTTATCTCACATTCTATACCGAGAATTCATGAAAATATTCCGTAAGGGGGCATTTTTCGCTCTTGCGGCTCAATATTCTCTTACAAAGGATTTAGTACAATCTTGTAAAATTTGTAGTAAGTGAAAAGATACCTGTTCCCATAAATAATTACAAAAATTATACTCAAAATTAGCTGCTTGATGTATTAAGTTATTAAGTTCTATTTTCATACGATAACTTTATTGAACTGCATACTCACAGTGAAGTTAGACATCGTTGAAATTTCGTGCTGAGCCACCTTAAAAGGACACTCATTCCCCAACTTTTCAAACGATTATCGTCGAAATGATAGACCTCCAAAACTAACAACTAAGTGCTAAAATTACAAGTTTGAGAGCTTAATCCAGTTAATTTTCCACAAACATAATAAAAGCTGACGTTTGTCAAAAAACTTCGAGCAGAATATGGCTTATTTTCGTGATCAAAGTTGCAAAAACGATATCGTTCAGACGATCGTTGACATACGGAATCTGCCCCCTGGATAGTTGTAGAGTGCACTTTCATTTCCACCTATTCCCGACATCTTTAGTTTATTTTTGCCTATTCCTTGAACTAATTAAACTTCTTCGCATTGAAAGCTACTACTCAAGATCCGTTGTGTATTGTGTGATATACGGCTAGCGGTCAATGGCAGCTTATATCACTCCCCAGCAGTTTTTAGCTGAAGTCGTTTGCAAAACTGATCTTTCTCTATCTATTCACTCTTTTGTTAGAGGCGTATAATTTAATAAAGGCTTCGATTATGTAGTTAACAAGCCCGGATGTCTTGAAGCAAATACTTCGCAAAGAAATTTTTTTAATTTTAAAAGTGATTTGCCCCCTCCGAAACCATGATCAAGTGATCATCATTGCAATGGGGATGGGTAGATGCTTGCAAAAACATACCCCCTTTTTAGATTTAAACTCAAAGTAAGAATCCCTCTACAGGTATGGGTACTTACAACCTGAATTCACTAAACAATTTCTAACCACACACCTACTCGTCCTCCCACCAAAAACCGCATGTTTTTCTTTTTGTAACTCATTCAACCACATGCATTTGCAAGAGCATTTTAATTAAATTTTTTCTCTCACACTTGCAGATACCAATTCAGAAGGTTGGACCCCAGCCGCGTACTTGGAATCAGTCAATCGAAAATCATCTCGAAGTTCGAGTCGGAATCAAGAACGAGCAGTGAACCTAATAACAATAACTTAAATACAAATTTAAACCATTTTATCTTCATAATGTCTAACCTGCCTACACAAATCGAAAACAAAATTAAAAATCTCTTTAAATCTCGAAAGAAAAACCTACAAAAACCGATTTCACTTGAAACGAAATCTTTTCTTCTAGTCTTTTTTTTAGAAAAAAAAAAACTCTTTTTCGAACTGCATTTGTTTTATTTTTCTCCTCCTACTCCATTTTGTTTTTCTTTTGTATAAAATAAAATATGTCTACTATACATTTTAACGTTTTCTATAAATTATAAGTTCATACAAGTGTAATTTTTGTAAGCAATAAGTATAAAACAAATACGAATATTTATTACCAAGTCTAGCCTAAGTCGATTGTAAAATTATTGTAATTATGTTTTAAAGTATTTATATGGTATAAGTATTAAATGGAAAGAATTGTATTTTCTTGAAACTACACATTTTTTACGTAATAATTTATTTAATCGAAAAGGAAATAGTAATTAATTCGCATAAGTTGCACTGTATGTACATTTTATTCAACAAATTTGTTTTAATTTTTATTTATATTTTACGATGCTTATGCGCGAACTAGTTTTGTACTATTGTTGAGTTATTATTTTGTATATTAATATGCGTATTTCGATTTTTTCTTTTTAAGCGGCAAAAGTTTTGTTTTTTTTTTTTTTTTTGTTTTAGTGCTAAATTATTGTATTGTAATTTTAAATATTAAATCTCCAATATACCAACAGTTAAATACGCAATAAAACAGAACACAAAATATTCTGCTTAGAGAGGAAGAAGTTGAAGTAAAATAAAATAATGTTATAAATAAATGAGTTGGGTCGTTTAATGTTTCCAGGAATGAAGCTTTAGTGATTGGCTGGTGAGTACCTACAGCAAAAACAAAGTAGAGGAGCCTAGTTAACGTACAATTTTTTTTGCTTGCGATTGTGACTTGTGAATGTACATAGAGCCCGTTCATAAATACAATATTGCGCAAGATGGACTAGGCTTTTTTTTTGTTAATTTTTGGTGCACATTTTTGTGAGGAATATCGTGGGGTTTTTTAATAAGTGCATAGCTAAAAAGTGTATTTTATTATAATCGTCGTGGGCAAAAGTCAGCCACAAAAGTCTGGCATCACTCGCGCTAAGCAGAGAGTTCACAAATTAATGAAATGGAATCAAAGAACTGCTATTTGCTCAAAAAGATAAAAACGTTTGAGAAAAATAAATTTTTTTGTATCGACCCTGCTTTTAATGTTTGATTTGCAAAAAAAAAATCAATCTTCTTTTTTGATCGCACTTCTAGGAAATCTAGATTTTTTTCCCAGATTTACACATATTATGTACTTTCACTAATACCAATGTGTATGACACACAGGTGTCGGTTGCAAATTGTTTATTGTTGGAAGGATTGCTTTTTTAACTGAATTATTCATTTTTCGCGTATGGAAACGATTTTTTATATTAAATTATTTCAAAATGCGTTATTATAAATGTGTGAAAATCAATTAAAATGGACTTCGAGTGCAAGTGAAAAGAAAAATCGTTTGCAGCCAACTTAATACAATTAAGAACCAATAAAATTCAGATTTCATGTTCGATTTGGCAGCACAAATCTGAAATCTAGATCAAAACCTGAAAAGCCCAATCGAAAACGACATAGGTTTTTTTTCTCAATATCTGAGTTAATAGTTGATTTGACAGCTGTAAACATATTTTTGCCGCATTAAAATTATATTCAAGCTACCTTCTGCTCTTATCACCACTCCGAAACTGCACTGCATGTAGTTTGTACAAACATGAGTGATACAACTTACATCTGAAGGCTCATTCCACTACGCGAACGTCTAACAAACATCGGAGTGTCTAAAGTGTGCTAAGAAAGCACAGCCTTTCAGTCTCGGCATACAATTGTTAGCTTCTTCCACTCGTTTCGAACAAAAAAAGAAAAAGTCGCACACAAACTGAATGTCACGAGAAGGTAGCGGCAGAGGGCCCTATACGCAATACTGAACCCGTTTATCTCGAAACATGTAAAACAGATGATGCTCTGTCATTTAAGGTCTTAATTATCACTCTTGACAACAATTATACGAATCTCACAAGGCAATATACATTTTTCAAAAGTCCATTCAATAATATTGAACACAATAATGCATCAAATGTCTAATAGGGAAGATGGCTGACTGCTATTGAGAATAACAAGAGGCATATGCTCGACTTCGAAGATTTGGGCAAACCGTGACGGTAAACGATAGCCGTGTTTTTTTGAGCTTCAATCTCAGCAAAGCAAAGTAAAGTAGGATTTTCAGTCCGCGATTACAACAACTACAACCGAGTCTCGAAGTGTCAAGTAGAGCGTAGTTGTTGTAATTGCGTGATGAAAATCCTACTTTACTTTGCTTTGCTGAGATCGAAGCTCAAAAAAACACGGCTGATGATGAATCGTCTCATCCGCGAACGAGTAATAAGTTACGAAACTTGTTTTAGTTTCGTATGCAGTCAGTATAAATTTGTGAACTCTTTCTAATCTGTCGAAAATCATCCTCAAGTCTCTTGCTCTATTCGAAAGTTGAGGGCACACTATCTCCAAGATGGTCCAAGGCTTGTATTAGATCTTCTCTAGATGTTGCTGTCTAGTTTTGAGACCTGCAGGTTCTTCCTCCTTTACCTACGTTCCGCATCGCTTCCCACACCAATTGTGTGTCAAAAAGGACACTGTACTCCTCAAAATTTGTTGGAATAAAACAATTTTATTTAATAATACTTTATAACATTTATTTCCAACAAAAGAAAAGTTATAACACACACGATTTGAGGGGAACTTGTTGACGAGTGTTACAATTTAAATGAGTAATAGATTCTGCGTCCGCAGTGACAGAACGTTTTTAATTTAATTTAAATGTCTCTTTATTTTTTGTTTTTGTATATGTATACGGTTATTAATATGGTTCTTTGCTATATACTTTAATTACAAACTAAATCTTTTATACACAGTGATGTTAAAAAGAAAAAAAATACTTTTAATTTTTCTCCTCTTATGGGATGTTATGTACTGCGATACGATTAAGGAATGTTTACACACACATGACATTGCTCGTGTGGGTATATAGTGATAATTTACAAAGTCCACAACAGCATTTTTGTTTTTCTTCACAAAAGGAAATCAGGTTTTTTGAAAGGAATACGATTTAACTCAGCAAGTTCTGGACACAGATTTAAAACTGCAAGTTCAGCGATCGTTGTAAATTATTTTATTCTTACGAATTAGGAGGATAAAATACAAATGTGAACAATGGGACATTGGGGAGGAAGAGGAGAACAAAAACATAACGATAAAGAAAAAAAATTAAGCAAACTTTAAGCGCATTGTTCTAGGCTTAGTTGGCAGTCACCCGACTGTTAGCGTAGAACTGTTGGGCAGAGAACAGCAACGTCAGCACATAGATGCAGGCCGCAATCCAGCAGTTGTAGGCATTCTGTAAAGGTAAAAGTTCAAGTTTAGCGATATGATTGAGAAATAAGAGAAATGTTGCGAATGGCTTAATCAGTTTATTATGAGGGAAAAAGGGGTCAACGTTCATTAACAATGCACCGCTGGGTCTCAGCTAGTAAAATATCATGAAATAAACTTAAGGTAACAAGAACAACTGATTGACAGCGTAATAGCTTTCCAATCGAAGAATCATCCTTTGTATGTCGTCAAATACTAAAAAGATAGGTAAGACTTATCTTGGGCCATATGAAAATTCCTTGCCATGCACCGTATTATGCGGGAAGGTGACAATACGCACATAATTGTTAAATCGATACGCAGTAGCATTGGGTAAGTGTAGTAATAAACGCTCATACCAACTGCTTGAAGGGCATACTGCCCATTACTTTGGATGGTGAATGTGCTGATTCAAGTGCTTGTACAGATAAGAGACAATTCTTGACAGCTTTGATAGATGATGACTAACACATATTTTCGATGAGCATAGAAATAAGCGTTTCCAAAACAGGCCATGGTTGGAAAGGCGCTTGAACATAATTAGTGCAAGAGATGTGTCAGTGCATCTTCCCCAAACCTATATAACAGCGGCCTATTCTGGGTATACTCTAATTTGCAGAGAGATAGATAGGTAGAAGTTCCTTTCTCGTTTTAATACAGCTCACATGATAGATTAGTCAATAAATCAGCGTTATGCCTTCCACTCATATGAAAACTACCAGTAGTGCAATATTGCATTTTGCATCTTCAATTGGCAGACAAAACGAATTCTGCATGCAAACAGTTGACAGTTTAGGACACACAAATGTAATGTCTGTAAAGAAGTTGTGCGATGCTAAATTCATTGTAAAAATATTATAAAAAAAAAATATATGTAAAAACGATAAATAGAATGAGACCTTGAAACAAATTTTGTGAATTATGTTCAGCTTGACAAATGCAGCTGGTTGGTTCCCTATGAGTTTAAACAAAACCAATGACAGCTATTGGAATCTCACCTGATTGTAGGCAGCATTTGCAGCTGCATAAAATTCGGGAATAGACGGGTATGACTCCTCAAGTGGCAGATCTTCGATCAACGCCACACTATGGATGTAGAAGAATAATCCCATCAGTGTCTGTAAAGAAACAAATAACAAATATATTAGATTTCAGTTTAAAGTTGAATAATACTATGCAGTTTGGATTCCGTTTTCTTTTCTATTTTTTTGCATGAAATATTACTCTGAAGTCACGGGGCCGAATTTTGCAAAAAGTTCTGTTATCGATTTCACACTGATTGCTGGCGTAAACTTACCAATTGGATAATACCCCAAACGGAGATGATCAGACCGCATAGGGACAATTTTGGACCACAGATTTTCATTTTGTACACACGGATAATTCCCCAACAAATCGAGTAAAAGAAAAAATTTCTTTAATTAATCGCCTTTCCTCAGTTCGAATTTGTGAAGAAAAATGTCAGTCAGGTGAAAATCATGTGACAGCTGTTAAGGAAAAAAATTATATACATTCTTTTTTAGTGATTTTGTGTTGGCACTGGTGGAGGAACGATATGAATGAAAAGAAAGCGAAACGTGTTCATAAATTATGTATGCTAAATAAAAAAAAACAAATCGAACAGTACGTAAAAGGAAATATTACATTTAAAGTAACATTGCCTGGGAGACATAATTTCAGTCGAGACTTAAGTCATGATATCAATATATCTAGTGTGGATCTCGATTTTGTGGACATGGCAAAAATCTCGCATTTCAGTTTGATTTTTTTTCCTGCCTTCGCCGCGGATATATCTTCTGATTGAAATTTGACATTTGAAGTATAGACCAGCGTTCGACAGCAAAAACTCACTTGTTTCGACAATGCTCGGGAATACAAGTGCGCTTCTGAAGAAATGGATTTACCCACAATCTGTGCTTTCTTTCGTTTTTGGCTAACATCTGGTTTTCTAATTTTTCCAAGTCATTTGATGCTTTTAAAGCGAGAGCCACCCACACTTGTTTTTTCGTTGATGACATCTTTGAAATCAAATGTCGGACTAAATGTACTAAACTTAAATCAAACAAATTGAAACCGCTCCAGTTCTTATATTATGTGGAAGAACCTCCGACTTTGAACATAACGTCCAAATTCACAGACCAAACACTGATGTAAATGATATTCTAATGCAAATAAAGAAGCAAAACCAAGCCACAAGCATACGCACCCCTTTTAAAGAATAAACCTTTTTACTAATTCACTTACTTACTACGACCTCTACATCTGTGAACACTGGAAGTCTTTGTCTATCGATTCCTATTCAAATACATTCCTTAGCGAAATGAAACAACAAGTGACAACAACGAAACGTCATACGTAGAAAAAGAGTAAAATGTCACTACGTTGAATCAGCCGAATTGGATTTTTACAAAAGAAAACCCGAAACAATAAATTATTTGGGACAAATAAATAGTATCGCCCGTCGAAGTGAAAATCTCAGCGTTCTATTTTTTTTTATTTTTATACATTTTTATTTTCTCAAGCAACAAGCTCAGTTGTAACAAATGAATGTTGCTGACAAATTTTACGAAACTTTTAACAATTCGCTAGAAGGATTCGCCATCTACACCGAGAAACTGATTAATGTATCAGTAAAATTTGCTCTCCATCTGCGTTCGCAAGTTACCGAAGCTACTGCCACCTTTCAGAGTCCAATTGCATTCAGCGCACTGCAAATAACTTTGTTCAAGGTGCTGCTCTTCATATTGGTAGCAAACTTGCTTTTGATCGCATTTTATTGGCATAAATACGGCACAGTAATCACAGATAAGTTTGTGCAACCAAGTAAGTAATGAAAACCAGTGCTATCACGGTAAATGTTTCAACATTTCCATTTTATAGGCACTTTGAAAGAAATCGAGGAATTAAAGCTTTCTGTTGCTAAACTAAAACTTCCTAAAGAACACTCACCGAGAATTTAAGAGGCCCTCGACACCACCACCCGTAGTCTGCAAAATGTCCAATCGTATCCGGAAATTCTTCTCCAAAAAGAAGGAAGAAGCTAAATTCAAGGTGTGTCTCATTTGCGTCAGTCATTGCATCATGCAAACATATTTTTTTGTCTTTCGTTAGTTAAAAGTAGGTAACATCGGTACTGGTCACCAGTTGAACGCTCCGTCATCATCGTCTAGTCGACCCCCACCAAAGGATGTCTATGTTCCACCAAAACGACAAGAGTTGAGTAACGAAGCAAAGGCAGCAGCTGCCGCCGCACTTGCACGAGTAGAAAAGAAAGACAAAAAGGAGTTCAACACCTCTCTGGCTGCAATTAAGGCGCAGGCAAAACGAGAACTCGAAGCGGAGAGGAAACTCAAAGCAGAACAAGAGGAGACGGCGTGTAGCTCGCCCGGCGGCAGTAGTTCTGAGATCTCGAAGGAAGTGCTGGAAAATAAAAATTTAGCTTGCCATGGAGTATTCTTCCGATGTCCTATGATTGGAGAGGAAATCCTCTCCAAGAGGGAGTGGAAAGTCAAGATCAAGGAATTCCTCTATCAGCAGTTGGAGACTGAAAGGGCACTGACCGCTTGCCTGATCATATACAATTGTAACACTAAAGAAAAGGTACGCGTTGTCTGTGTTTGTCGACCATTTCCTAGTATTTTTTTGTTTTTAGGCTGAGGACTGCGTGGCCACGCTCTCCAAATACATTGAGAATCTAATCAATCATCCAGATGAGGAGAAGTACTGTAAAATACGAATGACCAATAGGTACTTAACTCCAAACCCATTCGCGTAGATGCCCAAATTAAACCGTTTATTTACAGAATATTCTGTGAAAAAGTGCGATACGTAGAAGGAGCGTTGGATTTCCTTAATGGTTCCGGTTTCAAGGAACAAGAAATCGACGACGAGCCATTCCTTCTGTGGTGCAAGGACAATGCCGAACCTGACACCGATCTTGCAGTTCTACTTGATGCTCTGCACAATGCCGAACCGATTCACTTGGAATTGGATCGCAACATCCAAGTTTTGCTGCCAATGCAAGCAAAACGCACAGAGCTGCCAGTAGACTTCTTCCGCATCAGCCCAGAAGAGATAAAGCGGGAACAGCAACTCCGAAGCGAGGCGATTGAGAGCGCTCAAATATTGAAGACAAAAGCCATGCGCGATCGCGAAGAACAACGAAACCTACGGATGTACCGCTTTGCATTGATTCGAATTAAGTTCCCCAATGGCATCTACTTGCAGGTTTGTTTTGCGATGCCAAATTACCAAATTGATGGCACTTACTCGTTCTTCCCTTAGGGCACCTTCAATGTGTATGAGAAGCTCGGCGATATTTACCAATTTGTACAGTCTTGCCTGGCAGATGAAGCCATGGAGTTCAACTTGACCATCAGTGGCAGCCAATTCTCTGAAGACGATGTGGACAAGTCACTCTACGACTTAAGGTGGGTTCCAGCCATTCATATTTTAGATTAGTTAATGTGTGTTAAATTTAATCGATCGGCAGGCTCATTCCAAGTGTCATGTTTCTATTCATCGCACCATCTACAATGCTCTCTGATGGCAACTACCTAAAGGAGGACCTTCTAATGCTTATTCAGCCCATGTAAACGGAAAGAGAGAAGAAGCTCCTTTCACGCTTATAAAGCGCAATCGGAGACACAACTAGCTGTCAATGAATACTGGTGGGTTTAAATTTTTATGGGTGGGGAGAGGACGAATGTGAATTCGTATCCAGACAGTTTGCTGTTACTTCGATTTCTTAGTTCAACATTTACCATTATTGCACATTTATAAATGAAAATAAAAAAAAATAAAATAAATTTATTAACTATTTATTACCTAACCAGAGTATATGGTATTTGTTTTTCTTGCTACAGCGATTGCAGAGCTGTTATAAAATAAAATGCAGCTACTTCAGAAGTGGATTATGGATTATGTTGTCTGCTAAGTTCAACATTGAATGAATAATCATAAATCTTTCACTCTACGTGCTCACAATCTATCGAAAATGAGTGCATGTTCATTAAAACAGCACTGCTGCAAAAGATCAGCGAATACGACCTACTTCACAAATTCTGCAAGCAAATCAATATATTTCGCACATCACTCAGGCATAATGATAACAGCCAACTTGATTTGGTTCATAGTTGCAATTTAGACAGATTTGAAAACACAAAAAACCATAAAGTGAACAAAGTAAGTAAAACAAGATTTGATCACAACAGTAGCTGATACTTTATCCATCGGATATGGTTAAATAAACTGCAATCAATTTGTTTTCTTGTTTATTCCATTCATTCGCACCGGCAGCACTGAAACAAATTCAACTTGAAAATTCCAATTGAACAGAACTCAAATCCGAACTGTTTGTTTTTATTTTTTTAGAAAACGAGCGAGCGCCGTCGCTGTCTGAGCGACGCCTCCCGTCCGCTGAAGTTACAGCAGCTGTCGGCTTGTTTTTCTTTTTATTTTGCAAAGTCCGGCCGAATTCAATGGCACGTCGCTATTTCATTTTGTAAAATTGTCCACAATCCCTAATGCGTTTTTGCAACAGTTGTAAAAGTGCAATTAATTTAATTACGTTCATTAACAAAAAATTTGTGTTTTTTTTTTTTTTTGCTCAAAACAAAATATTTGATTTTGAAGTAACGCGCAGTTGTGGACTTTTTCTGGTAACTTTTTTTAGTTGAATACAATTTTTCATCTTCCTCCGCAATCTTGTGTCATAAAAAGTTTATTTAGCTAATATTTCCAAATGCATTCTTATTTAGCTTGTTTAATTGTGGACAATGATGGACGAACAGCTAATTGCCGAAGTTGAGCAACATGGAGTGATTTACAATCGACAAAAGTATTCCATCAACAATATGGGTGTTCCCGGAGGCAGTAACGGCACCACCACCGGTGGTAGTGGTGGCAATTGTGGTGGAGTCAACAAGTACGAAACCAAAGACGAGGCATGGCAAATAATTGCAATGAAATTGCGATCCGATGGTGAGTTTTAACTGTTCAATTAAATATGATTATTTATTTTTACTGTTGCGAGTTTTTCCCCATCTAATACCACTGCATGCCTGTAGGGAATTATTGGTTAGAAGCGAACGCTAATTAAAATGTAATTAGGCAAATTGCATAATCCGCTGCAGCTGGAGGGCTTCTGCAAAACGTAGAACATATGTGATCGGTTTGCTGACGTTTTTCGGTTGTACATAATGTTCTTTACATACATATATATTTTCAATATTGTTGTAGGTTGAGGACAGGAGGTAAAATCTATTTTTTTGTATCTACACTCTGAAACTTCTCGCTGGGGGATGGAAATTGATACGTATAGATTTATGTGTATGCGCTTTTGTTCAATCGATCCGGGAGGAAACTAACTACCTTTTGTCACTATTGATTTGTATTTGACTAACTTTAGTCGTTTGACATCTCACACGATGGGTTTTACAACAAAAAAAAGCTTGCTTTGTGGTTATTTATATGTACTTGTGACCATTTACAAAAAAAAGAATCCTTGTCCACATCCACTTTGGCTAAGACTATGCGCGATTCTCTATGAAAACATGCATTAATGTACATCTTTTAGCGTTGATGGCTTACATTCTTTTTTTAGGAACTAAACCCTATCAGATCGGTAGTATTTTTCACAGTTTTCATTTCTCGCTTTCCGCCTGGGAATTTCTTAATTGTACGTCTCACTGCCGATTCTATGCACTTTTACTTCAAGTGCTCTATTTTATAAAACAACGGCAAATCGCAAAGTGAGATAAAGCAAATGAACGAAAAGACTGACTCTAGGTTGGGAACAAAAACAAAGTCGAATGAGGCTTACCACGTAAGTGGTAAAGACCTCATGGGTGATCTAGGGTGTGCATCCCCATTTTTGTTATTTAACGAGCTTCATGAAGATTCAATTTTATCGTCTAGTTTTCCAGGGTGACCATTTATCTCTCATTTCCGATAATTGAACCATGAAAAACAGACTAGTGTATGGCTTCAGCTACATAAATTCAATTTGTAATTGCCAGCAAAACGTCTACTACACGCGAAGTCAATATTTGCTGAGCAAAAATTACAACATTATCGTATAAATTTGCTCATTCATATTTTTTGCACCAACGTAGGTACGCAGTATAGTGCAACAAAACAACACTTTAATACTTACGAAAATTTAAATTCTTTAATAGCAATCTACACGTACTCGTTTCAGTGGAGACATGTAAAAAACGCTGGAAATACCTACGTGAACGGTACGTGTCGCAACGCAAACAAGGCGATCCGCCCGTGTACGAACATCTCTCCCGTCCGTATCTGGAGAAGATGAAATTCCTAGATCAGCACATTCAGCCGCGTAAATCCTATCGCAACGTTTCCAATTTCCTAACTTCGCCAAATGCCAGCAGTTCATTTTGTGAATACAACATGGATTCGTCAAAATCAAATAGTTCTGCCAAAAATCTATCGTCGTACACTGCTGGACATCAGCAGCAACAGTCAACAGGCGGCTACCAACAGGATGGTGTTATTAAAACGGAGGCAGATCAGACATTTCGAGACTTCGCAGCCGCAGTTCAATCTCAATCGCAACATCTGCAGCAGATGAGTTCACATCACCCGGCGTTTAATTCGACGGCCAGCAATGGCATGACAGTACATCCAGCAGCAGCCGACGGCTACGACCAATATCGCGAATCCGATCATCATACACATAGTCTTGGCGCTACTGCAGCTGCAGTTGGCAATGGTGTAACAGCGTCCTCTCCGTCGTCATCAATGAAATCACCACCACTCTCGTCGTCGCCCCCACCTCCACCGCCAATAGCAAACAGCGAGCTCAGCGATGATCATCAGTTTGCCCCTAACGGCAGTAATAACATGAAGAAACCGCGCGTTCAAATGTCCATCAACCAATACGTGGATACATCCGATTCGGATGACAACACTAGTCCGCCATCTACGATGAACCATTCAAGTATGTTGAACGAGAACCAGTCGACGCATTTGCGCCAATCGCAGCAGGCGCATCAGTCGCACCATCACCAGCAGCAGCAGCGAAATCACCATCAACAACAGCAACAGTATAACAAAATGCTCAGCAATGTTGCTCGAAACATGAACAACATGAATCATGCACCATCGACAGCCGGGGGATTGTTTCCGTCTAACAGTGACTTCCTGTTCTCATTGTACCAGCAGATGACACCAGCCGCAGCAGCGGCAGCTGTCCAACAAGAAAGAAATTCAAGTGCCGCATCGACAAGTGGCACGAGAAGTTCCGAACATCTCCTTGGGGAGCTGGTAACATCAGAGCTGCTGAAAATGAACAAGGATCGCCGGAAAACTGTGCAGAAACGAATCCTCGAGATTCTCTTCTTCGAGGACTAAGCAGCGGCAAGCTTGTGGGTGAGTCTGAACAATAAACTACTAATAGTCCGCAGAAGTTATTATATTTAAGTAAACCACATCCAAATAGGTAGACAGTTTTATACATTTTTTTTAACTAAATTCTTTATAACGCAAGAAATAGGTGTATATAACATAGATGTGTAAGAAACTGTTTGCATTTCTATATCAATTTAGTAATAGCTGTAACATTATGCCCCAAAATTGAATGTTTTCCAATTATTCATTTAATTCTTTTTAGCAACAGCGCGAAGAAAGATGTTTGCTTTGCCGCTAATTTAGAATGTTCTTCCATTTTTAATTTAATTGCAATTTGTTTCATAGATTAAGCAAAGATTTAAAGCACATTTGTTGTAATAGCTGTCGTCGTTTATTGGCAAATTGGGCCGGACAAAGTTGCCGGTGATTTGACCGTCTTTTTCGGACTTATATAAAAATACAATCCTTCAACACGTTTTAAATCAAAAGTACATTTCGCCTTAGTAGGGCGCAGTGGCTTAGTGTCTAGGATTACTAAATGAGTAGTCCCAAGGTCGATTCCGGGAAAAACACCAATTTCATCTCAGTTTTTTTTTCCACTGCGACACCTCTCGCGATCGTCTGACCAACATCCAAGAGTATGACTGTCATAAAAGAGCTTCTCAATTAGATGTTTGGACTCTGTATAAAAATTGTAGATCCTTTCCATTAAAAACTCCCACAAAAAGAATGGTTGTTAAAAGCTCGGCCTAGGGTCCTTACCTGCCGCGCCAACTGTTTATTTTGTTTTTTTCATATATTTTTCTTATCTCCAGTGCACTGTCGAGCCTCCACGCGTTCTTTTTCTTGGCTGGTCGGTTGCCGCATTTTCATTGGCTATCAAGTTATTAACCGGTTGCATCGTAGTTACGTTGCTATCTGACGGCAACAGCATATAATATGTGACCCTACACGTGTTTTAGAAAGTGTTGACTTTACGTTAGCTGCCAGAATTGGATTATTGGTAATAGAAATGCAAACTAAACTAAAATTACTAAGTACCTATTTTTGAATATTGTGACATACTAAATATTATATTATATTATTAGCCCAAAAGTAGAACTTGTAAATAAATACACAAAATATTGTAAAAACACAGAACTTTGGAAGTAATATCTTAAAGCATATAGTCCATAAATGTAAAGAAAGTAAAAAGTAAGTAATCCTACATTGCAGACAGTAAATATAAAATAAATGTATAATATAATAAGAAACATGTTTAAAAAATGGCCCGTCCACATAAAGTTTTCTGTACAACAGGCAACAATAAAGTTAGGTTACGGTAACATTTGTTCCAAAATTCTAAACTACTTCATACAGTGGTGCCCTCAATGTGACTGTTTTCGGCTGTGAGCTCACGAGATCAGGGGTCAGATTCTGTAAGGCGAAACGAACAAACGTTTTCGTGCGCACGAATGATTTGCCTTATATTAGGCCTTTTTTATTATGCTCAAATGATCTATATAGATCATGGATTTCCGCGGTTTACAACAACAGTTGGATCACGTACTGTTGTTGTAAACCGTGGAAATCAATGATCTATATAGATCATGTGGGTGAAATAAAAAACGCCTATTATATAAGCGAATTTCTTCGTGCACACGAAAACGTGTAAACGTTTCGCCTTACAGAATGCCGACCCAGAGTTGACATTGAATATTTTTGTGTTTTATTCAAGTAAGCGCCATCTTGGACGGGCACTGCTGTGAATATTTATAATGTAAGAAAAATTAAATTATAGTACATATATATGTATTTATTTCTAAAGATTTTATTTATACCTAAAACAAAACATTTTAAAAATCTACACTGACCCATGTAAATAATGCCAAAGGCAGTCAGTAAGATAAAGCATAGGTAGAATATATTCTAAAATAAGACGCCCAGTGGATGAAAATTGTACATAATAAAACATTGTGGCAGTCTATAAGTTGAAAATTAAACGATATCAAAATAAGAAACTTGTGTATTAAATGCATGTAAGTATAATATATAAATATATATTTGACAGAGTTAAATAATAAATGTAAATAAATATAAAAAGAAGTGTAATTCGTTTTTCAATAATTTCTACCCTGATATTCAAAGACAGATAAATAAGTTGCTAAATTGGGTAAGTTTTTCCCTTATATTCGTACGCAATCGCAGCGCTGCATCAATTTGGTCAAATGATTTGTCTCATTTTGACGCTTCTGAAATGTGAGATTGGTTGCAATTCACAGATTTTAATTGGTTGCCCTCAGGAACACAAATTTGTTGCACCAGAGATGTAACTGGGGTGTCAGCACGTAACTTGATACAATCGAGTTCAGTCGATACAATCGACTCTGGCAGCACCTAATTTGTTTCAATCGATTATCCTCGATTGAGAAAATCGACTGAACTCGATTGTATCAAGCTACGTGCTGACGACCCCCTGAAATGGTAGTTTATAGCTTCCAACAATTTATCTGTATTAGTTTCTCGACCGTTACAATTTTCGCTCAATCTATTACAATTTTAATCATTATCGCGCTCATATTACATACCTGGCCAACCAGCTGATCGCCCCTTTACGATTCCGTTACGTCAGACCAGCTGTCAACTAAATTTGGTCGTTTGTCTTTCGATTAGATCCAAAACTTTCTTCATCAATCAGTTGTATTTTTATAAGCAATTCATCCGTTCAAGTGTATGGTCGTATCAAGTCTCCGAAGAAGCTGGGAAAAAGTGAAAATCGTTCATTCAACATTCGCGTGTGTCTGATAGTGAAATTCGAAAACTTTCTTCTTGTGTCAATAGTTTTGTGAATTGTATAACATACGAATTGTTTTGTACACTTTTCTGTGGAATTCCACTGCAAATCAAAACGGCACACCTTACAGACAAACAAATAGCCTAACAGATAACTGAAAGTCGCAATAGAACTACACGAAGAAAATGTTTTCTCTCATCCGTAAATTGCCTCTGGGGCAAGTAGTGCGCCCAATCGTGGCCGCAAAAACAGCCGCACCAACATTGCCGTCGTCGGTAAATGTGGATGGTAGACACATTTCGACCAGCGAGAATCCCCAAAATTCCGAACACATGACGAAAATTGATAAAATTGGTGGACTGCCAAGTGATTTGGTCAACAAGAAGAAGATGAAAACCACCCTCAGGTAAAAGAACTTGTCATGTTGATAGTAACTATATAGCAAAAACTACCCTACACTTTTGTTATCATTATCAGTGAAATGTAAAAAGATTTTTGTTTACATCCCTCCATGCGAAGCATGACTTTGGTCACGTACACACCGTGGCGCATGGGTAGATATTTTTGTGGAGAACGAGTTGAAACGAGAAAAAAATTCTCGCGTTTCTTGTTGTTTAACATAAAATATCGATTGAATATTATTATTTGTTATGGGCATCCCAGAACTATCTATCTTCTTTTTTTTTTCCATACTCAACATTAGCTAGAGGACAAACAGAGGCCAATGAACATCTGCACTTTGCACAGGCGGGTATAAGTTCGACTAGGCTCAAGTTACATAAATTCCAGTATTGTCTGTCTGGGCACTGCTCTCTGTGAAAACTGTAAACAACAAAATCAAAACGACCGGCGTTTTGCTTTAGCTGTTGTCTGGTGGTCGCTAGTGGTGGTATGGTAACTACTGCTGTTTTTTTTAAGGCTCTCTCGATTTGGTTCAAGGATTGTTTTTGTTTTTGTTTACAAATAAAACCAACGAATATGTACGAAAAGAAAAATACAGTTTTCGCGTCGCCGCAATTTTGGAGCTGCTTTATCAAAACCTGTTTCGTTGCAAAGGAACCTCTTATGGCATTCGATTCAACTTCGTGTTGCAAGAGCGATGAGTTCAAAATTCAAATGCGTAGTTGAATCTATTTATAGATTTCCATGGGTGTACTGCGTGATAAATGCAGTTGGTCGGGTTTGAGGATTACGTGAGGGATTAGTTTTCTTTTATGGGTTTGTTTTGCTTTGAGGAGCGGAAACTCGACATTAGGTAGGTATATCATCAGAGATTTGTCTATGGGTATCATAAAATACACATTTGGTATTTACGAAGTTGGTCATGCGAGCCATCCTTAATAAAATTTACGTGAATAATCCAATTCTCTATCAGGTAGAGCCTTCGGAAAACAAAGACTTATCCCACCGTTCTACCTGTACACTTATCCTAAATCCGACAGTTTCTTTGTTCTTTTGTGTTGCATCAAATGGACCTCTATATAGGTACCTCCATTTAGAGGCGCAAAATGTTACTTTTGTTTCCGAACGCCCTCGAAATTGCAACTTTAAATTCGTTGTCCCTTAGTCGCAAAATGTAAGTACGCGATTGAACATCAAAGTGCGTACCTACTTCTGAGCGTTTACCTACACAAACAGACATGTTTATCTGGGACACCGAAATACAGTCTTGGAGCCGATAAAGTTGTGCCTCTTTCAGTGAATTAGACGGAACGATTTTAGATTAAATTTGAAGTAGGTAGGCCAAAAAAAAAATGGAATATACCTACCTCAACAATTCTCAGTACAAAGTACGTTAGGTAATTGAAGAATTTCCGTTCATATTTACCCATTTTTAAATATATCATGATATCGATGATCGTCGCTCGGGAACGGCCGCCGCATAAACATAAAACTGCCAATTGGCTACAATGCGCCCACGAAGTTGTAAGCGCATTTCTGTGTCCACAAACCATAACCGCCTAAGGGGCCCATGCGATTACGACCATTTTTTTTGGTTACATACAGTGGAAAACCGATCCCATTTCAGCTTCAATTGGTTGCAGTTTCTATCAGAAAACTCCTAACCACTAATACTGCCGGCCGTATAAATCATATTTTTGTGACATCCCAGTTGCTGGCTTCATCGAGAATCACTTCAAACGTGAGATATCAGTGAGATGCGAGCCCGGTTCATCCCAGAACTCTATCGAACGGATTCCTCATCACGTATGCCAATTGAACGGCACAAGTACAAGTGTACAAGTCCCATGTTTCTCTCTCTCTCTCGCTCTCTGTCTTAACACGCACTGCACGAGTGGTAAATATGGCACAAATTCGCAAAAATAGCATCCCGCACAGCACTAAAATTGGTAATTAACAAAGCTATTAGGTGCTATCTTTGCTGATAAGTTTGTGTAGCATTTATATTTTGGAATCCGCGCCGCTAAAATAATCAGAAAACCAAACAACTGACGTTTCAGCCATAGCAATCAACCGCGACAAAGATAAAAGCACAGGAACATTCATGATCTTGAACTCCTGATGCATGCGCTACCCTAGTGAACAACATAACGTCGCGTCGTGGAAAAAGAGAGTCTCTACGCTTCTTGCACGCTTCTTCGGGTGTTCCGCACAACGAGTTTGAAAATAGAAATTCTCACAACACAGCAAGTAGGAAGTTCATTGGCTTGGGTTTGGGTGGGGATTGGGGAACGGTCGCGGTCCTCTGCCTGCTTGAATCAAATTGAGTAATCTTTTTCAATTTATACACTCGAGCTAAAAAGTTCGATCCAGCTAAACTAAAGTGAAACTGGATAAAACCGGCTGGTGCTGCTTGCTACCACACGCTTGACTAATTAGTAAATAAATTTGGTTGCTATTATTATTTTTTTTATCAATTTGATAAGTGTACTAAATTTATGCATATTAGCGGTTGTTGATTAGAAGTCATGGCAAATATTGAGAAATCAATTTCGTTTCGGTTCTTAGGAGAGGCTGTCACCTGAATTGTATAGTTTTGGCATACCTCTGTCAATTGCTTTCTCGTTGAGTGTGGCTTTTCGATAAGATCTGATGAATGGGAGTGGCCGCTCAATAACAATGTTAGCTCAAACCGATTGATAATTGTGTTTACTAGTATCTAAGTTTGTTTTTTCTATTGAAGATAGGTGAGCAAATGTGAACAAAGTCCGTGCGGGACCGATAAGTAAATAAATGGATGGCTCTATTATTAGGAACGCTATAAATCTATGTACTTAGTTTAGGTAATCAACTTTGAGGTGGGGTGGTAGCTGGTTTTCAAATCCGAACTGATACCACGAAACGATAAACGAATTATCCAGCAGTAGACCGGTGGTATTGCCCGGTATTTTTGGTCTGCTCGAATTTGATTTGTCTTCGAAATTGAAGTCGACATGTTTTGGGTTTTTGAACTACATCCACATCTTGGTACAGATGACAGGTTTCGCGGTTTTATTCTCTAATCGCCGCTCTCGAACACAGGACCAAACATCTGACGAAGAACTTTGTTCACTCACAACACCACAACTGACTGTTGGATTTGTCTACAAGTAATGATAAGATCACATAAGAATGATGGAAATGGTGATACCAACAAATTTGTAGAAAATCACTTGTGACCTATATTCATAGGTTTGTATTATCGGCAGCGGGTATGCTAAGGAGTCCAATGTTGAATTTCTTTGTCTGAGCGGCTAGCAGCTTCTCCTTGTTAGACATTCTCGGTGCAAATCCACTCCACATAAGATTAAAGTCGACGAACAGATTTAATTACCGACTTTAATATTGCGTCAATTCCAACTTCTACCACGTAACATATCGCGACCTTTGCGCGACATTTCTTACGTGAGTATTACAGCTGTAGCAATAATTTGCACGTACTCTTAAAATTAGAACAACAACGACTCAATAAAAATTAAACTCACGAGCGTCATCATAACATGATGTGGTGCGCTCCAGGCTTGAGTTTTTTTTGCTGTATCATCTGTTGACGCTCGTCATCGTTAAAGTTGATGTTTCTTTTTCAGCTCTCAGATCTAACGCGGCTCATGGAACATGCAACGAAATTGATCTGCTTTTGTAAATGGATTAATGCGTCATTTGACAGCAATATCAGCTGTTCAAATTGCATTCGTTTCTTGAAAAATCAACTATTAATATCGACTTGAAAAATGTTTCCCCTGTTGTAGATACAAATGGAGTAGTTTCGGTGATTCGTAGTTTTCAGATGATGAGGAAGGCAATGAAGATAATAATTCCTACAAAATTATATCCATAGCAATTTATGTATTTCTTTATTTTGGTTTTCACGAAACTTTGCGCATTCGGTTTAAAACAAAATTCCTAAAATGACGTAGAACAGCTGTGGAAAGTAAATTGGTATTTTTGGTAGTATGTATAAATCTGCAAAATATATCGAGAAACGAAATGGAAAACGACATAAGAATCATACGAATTTTTACTCAACAAATTTCTTGGTGTAAGAATTGAAAAAGCTGTTAGTCACCTTACAATTAACAGCTGATTTGAAATTTGTTGTCCTATTTGACATACGAGTGCATTTGTTTTGATGTCTTGCGTATTAAAATGGTATCAACAGGCGGAAAAATAAAATTGAAAGTTCTCCTTAGATTCTTTTGGAAAGTGGCAACGAAATTCTTCCTCGCTGTAAGGAGTAAGAAAGGACAATCGCCTCCACGTAATTTTTAATGTCGTGTCGCTTTTTCCTCTTCTCGAATGCTTGTTGTTCAATCAGTACTTCCATATACTCGGATTCAGGAAGAAAAAGTTCTATTAATTCCGAATCACTTTCAGCGTTAGGTAGATGAATCAACAAATTTTTTTCGTATATAAGCAAAATTCTTCGAGTTTATACGATATTTTAACGGCTTTTCGTACCACTTTTTTGAATTTTTGAATTATGTATCTGTCATTTTTATGGATTACTACAAAAGCGGTCCCTAACTTTTTCGTAAGTGTCTCTATCTGTGAGAGAATCTATCCCCACCGCTGCCATTTTGACAGCCTTTTCCATTCTTACTGCAAAAGTAAAGGAACAGGCCTTTAATGCAATTGACAGGCAGAATACGTCAAAAAATGTCACTCATTTTGATGCATTAAAATCGAATTGCAGCTTAATACAAAAAATTAGAGTTGTGCGAAATAGTTCCAATGATGGAACGATTCTTTTTTGAAATGGTACTAGTTCCTGGAAACATGCCCGCAGAACTAGGTAGTTCCATTTAGCAATTTCTAAAGGAAAAGAACTGGAAAGGATTGAACGAGAGAACTGTTATAGTTACCATATCAATTACGTCGTATGGGGACGTGAATTTATTTATTTTTTCCAGAAACACGCACACACGGTTCTTGTCTAGTGGCGCGCGAATTTTGCCATGTGTTTCGACTGATACTCGTAGTATACATTTGTGCTATTTCTGTGTAGCGTGTAGATAATGATTTTTTACTTTCCTTCACTTACCTCTGTGAAATCGGAACTATATCGAACATGGTTGGACAATGGACCTGCTTAGATGCAGTTTACGGAAAGAGAGGAAATGTTTCCGGTATAGGACGTAATTCAAGCAACTACACAGGTCCGGAACTACCCCACTCTACAAAAGATTCTCTTGATTTCCACAAGAACTGTCGTGATTTATCAAAATAAGTTATCTAAGAAATACAGAAAGAAAAAAGACAGATTCCGGAAGACCTATCGAGAGCGATTTAAGCAGACATGTGGGCCTTATGTAACTTCCCAAATTCAATTGAGTGTTTGCTTGCCCATGCATAGATATTCTTGACCGATTTACGTGTACATTCAGAACAACTCTGACCCGAAATAAGTGATACCCAAGTCCAAGGCGCCAAAGATCACCAGTTGTAATGAGTACGTCAAAAAGATGTAAAACGCGAGAGAAGATAAAAATAAAGCCAAACAGAACCAGGTCGCAAATAAGTTATTAGCCTAGATAGACGCGCACTACTGACTAGTTTTCTGTTTTTCGTATTACGTTTCTAAATTTGCTTGAGTAAACAAAACTTTAAAGCAATCCACTCAACATGTCCAGTCATCAATTTTGCGCAGCGCATACATTAAAAGAGTATTTGTGTATGTTTTGCAATAGAATGCGAACCACAATGTTTTGTTCACTATTAGTTAGGTGTTGAGAAGGCAATGCGTAGAACAAAAAATGTCAACAAATCGATTTATTGAATTTCTCGCTGTGGCGTGGCTTGTTTGCGAGAGGTATGACGTATACCTACACCCATATAAATATGTTTCCAAAATTTGTGCTTAGAATACGTTATGAAGTATATTTTTAAGCGAAAGACAATTTAAAGCGTCTGCTGGCTTACTTGAATGAATCTTGTAAACAAGTCACACACATTTGTATGCCGCGTCAGTATTTTGCCGAACTTTGTACATAGGGGAGGTATATCGACTCACTGGTGTACAGATTGACGCTTATTTATATAGTCTTTTGCGCTTAAACACTCATGGGCCTGCGAGTTTACAACTATCGAACATTTTCTAATCCTTCCGCCACGAAAATAAACATTTCACATCTATTTACAGCAAATAGAACTTGCCTCGCGACTTAGGTTTTTGTCTCGTTTACCTAAAAGCAAATACGCCCATTAGATCTGACAAATAGGTACACAAAAAACGTACTGTTTTTCTTATCAGCAATTCATATATAAAAGTGAAACAAATCTTGTTATCAGACCACTTTGTTTTGAAAATACTCAACCCCCTGCAAAGAAGTTTTGTGTTTTTCCGATCCTTATCTGCTTACGACCACCATTTGCATGTGATCACATAAGCGACGACTGTTGGGGGGTCACTTGCGTTATTTTTAGTAAATATTTTCCAACAAACTATTCGGCTGACGATAATTTTCATCTGAATAGCGTGCCTAATATTGTTTGTCCGGGTGTAAAATTTCCATAACAATGCAGCTGAAACGAGTGCGCCCAAGTAAATTGTTTGCCTAACTTTGTTTTTCTATTTTCAGAACTTTATCGACACTCAATCATTCGCTGCCATTAGCAGCTCGCGCCACCGTTTCCAAGGATGAAAGCCGAGATTTTATGGCCGTATTCCCAGGTAAGTAATACCATTTCTTTGCTACCCCATTGTAGGTACCTATTGTCGCTTTGTTGCTATGTACTGTAGCGAGTGTCTGTTTACAACCTCAAAATAAGCAACAATCGCAAATCTCTCGAAGGTAAATATTTTTATACCTAATTAGCAATTCGTCGGGCGAAAAATATTTACTGAGGGGGTTTAAAAATGTTTGTTTAGTTTAGTTGATGATGGGAATTACGATAACAACACAAATTGCACTACTTGACCGCGTTTGGAGATGGCTATTTGAGTTGATGGCGCGCCTAGAAACAGCAAATGATGGCTGAGATAAGAGACGAACAGTGTTATTAGCGTTTGACATTTGTCGCACTTAAACCAGGTGGTTGACACTGTTTGCAATGATCTTGGAACAGATAAGTGGAAAAAAAGCAGAATCACAAGCCCGTGATAGCTTTTAAGGCTCGTAGAATTAACTGCGGTTTTTTATGATCTAGTTTGACAGATTTTTTTTTAATTAATTATGGAGAATAACAACTGAACTTTGTCTCTAGCGATTTATTCAGGGCATAGTGTTGTTCAACGATGACAAATTAAGGTTCGCGTACCTTTTGCAACATATAGGTATAGCAAGGTTCTACTAGGACACGTGAAGGCCAACGGAGAGTGCTATCAACTTGTTCAATTCCCAGAATGCAAACGTAATTAGTTGAGACTGTATTTGGCCAAGTTGTGCCGTGTTTACGGGCTTATTTGTCAAAGAAGATGTGACCGATTTAAGTCAGTTGAAAAAAATGGACACCATGCAACATCTTGGGGTCGCAGCTCCACATACCTACATCTACATCACATCTCATGGCTTGCGTCCCCAAAGTTTTGTGCACATTTTACGCTGGACGACATTACTTTTTCTTTGGCTACAGGCCAGACTAATTTTGAAACTCTCTACGAAAATTCCCAAACATCCCTCATTTGGCTGGGTGTCAGTCCACTTTATGGCAAATTTTGTTACTGTTACCAATGGTTACTGCTGTTGCGTGCGCCCTTAGACTGAAGTTCGCCAAAATGCGGTTTTTCCAAACAGATTAGATTTCAATTATTGTAAAAACGGCCGATTATCGAAAAATTTATATTACATAGCTTAAGGTACACTTGTTTGTCAGTTATTTATGAATCGATCTTCTTTTTGCAGATCTCGTACGAGAATTAACCGAAAAAGCCAACGACTACAATGCCAAGCAAGCTTCCAAGTGGTTTGCCAAGGTAAATACCATCAAAACATTCCAACATAACAACGTTGTTTATATTTACTTACTTTTACCAGGCACTTCAGTACAATGTGCCACGTGGAAAGAAAAATCGTGGTCTCCTCACCGTCCTTACTTTTAAGAAGCTCGTTCGCGAGGAACACCTCACCCCAGAGAATATCAAAATGGCCCAATATCTGGGATGGTGTGTTGAAATGGTAAGAAATCATTATCGTCCATATACATCTTGGACGATATTCAATAGTTTCTACTTCCCACAGCTGCAAAGCATGTTTATAATGACCGACGACATTATGGACAATAGCTCGACTCGTCGCGGTCAAATTTGCTGGCACAAGCTCGACGATGTCGGCATGACTGCTATCAACGATGCAATCATGATTGAGAATGCAATTTTCACCGTTTTGAAGAAGCATTTTCGTCACACAGATTTCTATGCTGATCTGCTCGATCTCTTCCATGAAGTGATCTTTATCACCACCTGCGGACAATCGCTAGATCTGCTCACTGCCAACAAAGACATTGTCAGCTTCACAATGGATAAGTACAAATCGATTGTGGCCAACAAGACTGCCTACTACTCATTCTATTTGCCATTCGCTTTGGCTATGCACATGGCTGGGTGAGTTGATCAAAACACACGCAAAATTGGTGTCCACTTCATGGGTTTTTTGATTACAGTTTCAAAGATGCCGAAGCCTTCCGACAGGCCAAGACAATTCTCCTCGAAATGGGCCACTTTTACCAGGTGCAAGATGACTTCCTTGACTGCTTTGGCAATCCCGATGTTACTGGCAAAACCGGCACCGACATTCAGGACAACAAATGCTCCTGGTTGGCTGTGGTCTGCATGCAGCGTGCCAACGACGCTCAGAAGAAAATCATGGCCGAGTGCTATGGACAGAATGGTAAGACTTGAGAAACTGTCATCGAATCGTCATAAACCTCTGTGTCCCCCTTACAGATCCCGTGAAGATCGCCCGAGTCAAGCAACTGTACAAGGAGCTGGGTCTGCCCAACACTTATGCCACCTACGAAGAGGAATCCTACAACATGATCAAAACGCACATTCAGCAGACATCACGCGGTGTTCCGCACGAGCTGTTCTTGCAAGTTCTCAACAAGATCTATCATAGGGATTCCTAAGCACACACACACACACACGCACACTACCCCAGACTGAAGGGCTGAACTCTCCAAACAAACAACAATCAAGCAGCTCCGAGGCGAAGAGTTCAGCACCCCATCACGCTCATCATAACTAACCTTAGCCATATAGTAACCCCTTGTTCACCCATTTTTATCCTAGAAGTAGGCTTGTTTGTGTATTCTCGTTAGTCAGTCGAAAAATATTGAATGAAAGAAGATGATCAGAAGGTGTCAAGGTGCTCAAGGACACACATACACTATAATATTTGCTTTGTTCTTTGTGAAGGATTTTAGGTATTAGAGAACAAACTAACAAACGAAATTGAATTGTGATCAAACTAAGGGAAGAACGGAATTAGATAAGTTACACGTATCGAAATAATTTTTCCTTCTTTTTTTTTTTATATTTACGTACATAATATACTATATAGAGCATTATACATACGTTTCTTGGTGTGTACTTTTGTTTGTTTAAATTTATAAAATTTAATTAAAAATACTCTCATTGTAAAATGTTTAAAGAAAAATATGAGCTCATGTGTCTGACTTTTTTTTATTGCATTTTGGAGGGCGAAGTTGAGCGACTTACTGAGTGAAGTCGAACTTCTTGTATTTCTCACGAAATTGTTTGACGAGCTCAATTTCTTCGTCCTTGGTGAGGCTGCAGTCCTTCCAATCGGTTTTCTCATCGCAATTTAGTAGATTTTCGGAGCAGAAGACCTCCCTATAAAAAGGCGAGAAAGTGATAGTTTAATTAATAAGTTAATTGACACTGGAATCAGTAGTGGGGCGTATGTTTGTGTTTTGATGGCGAAAACACCATAATACGTCAATGACTCCCTGGATTAGCACGCTATTGTCATTTTATGGCAAGCAGTTTCTGCTCTTGAACTTCAGGTGATTGTACAAATGAATAGACGCTGTCTTTAAGGGCGTATCTCGATTGAGAATTGAAAACGTTAACAGTCAGCCGGAGCTTACCTTGCAAAGTGCAGTGGGAACTGTTTCATTTGCCTCGTTAAGAGCGTTGTCTTGTCTGGCAGTTCAGCGACAAAGAAAGGTCCCTGCTGCGGAAGCATTGATGGTTGCTCGAGTTCTGGCAGCGTCTCCAAGGTAATGTTATACTCTTCGGCTTTGTCCTGCAATTGAAATGCACACATTTTTATTCGCTGTTCTCTATAGACTTTACAATAAGCTGACCTCAAAACCGTGTTTGATTTTCCACGCGTAGCCCTCGTTCAGACCCATCGCATTGATTTGCAAATGTGACGATTTGTAGTTTCTTTCGGTGAAGCATACCGCCTGTCCCTGCTCTTTAAAGAACGCCCTTATTGATTCCTTGAACTTTTTCAGCTCTTTCCAGTCTTCATTCGAGATCAGAGCGGAGGACTGTATATGCGTGACAGAGAGTATAAGAATGTGATACTCATTGATTGGACCTTTGGCTAAGGCGAGGTAAAAGTTGTCTCCTATCGTTATGACCAGATGTTTATCGACTTCGGCCGATGAGAGGCAGAACCAACATTTTTCTTGATCGAATGTTGGCCGCTGTCGTTTCTCTTGACCATCGTATCCGAATCCTCGGCGCCCACCTCTTTTACGATTGTCATTCGAATTCGAATTTAGATCATAAAAGTACTGCTTCCCATCGTCCTGCAAAGAAATGTGTGTCACATTGTGCTTAACGGACTGCTAAAATTAGTTAACTCACAGCTTGTTGCTTGCCCTTGCAGTCAGTAAAGTCCATGCCATCAAATGGACACGCTGTTTCGTTTGTAGTTTTCTGTAACAAATCAAGAACACGCATTTTTTCGACGGGCGACAGGCTCAGCGCGTAGATGTACTTCTGCTTGCTTGAATTGGCTACCTCAGCGAGGGCTATGAATCGTGTACAGAGCTCAAGTTGAGTTGTATTATCGGCGGCCATTCTAAAATGAAAAAAACTTTATCGAGTATGTTTCTGTGTAAGAGAGAGGAGCTGCTAACCTGTAAGGAGGCGGTTCTATGTGTACTCCATTCATAGCGCAGAAATGATAACGCGGCTTGATCTCTCTCGACAGATACGAAACAAGCTTTGAAGTATTTTTCTGTAAATAAGCACAGCTCCAGTACTAATTTTCAAGAAAAATACATACGAACCTCTTGTCCATCAATTCCATGAGGCCATTGTGAAGTGATGAGTACGTCGATGCCCTTATAATCACTTGCAGAGTTTTTATTTACCAGACACGAGTTACGAAGGGTCACAATGTCGTCTTTGTTAAATGTGTTGTCTCCGGAACCCTCCACACCGCTAAGGTAAACAATTTTCACTCCCGACGACAGTGTGTACAGGCCACGTTTGCCCAAATACGTTAAATTTGCGCAAATTTCTCCATCGTCGAGATTTTCATAGTACTTCGCTGTTTCCTTGGTGTTGGGACCGAGAATATATGTAGGCACAGGTACTGTGGAATAGACCCAATAATCAATGGCATTGAATCTGTATATTCATTAGCGATTTACTGTGTCTAAATCCATTTTTAAAGGCAATAAGTTCGTCGTTATTTGCTCCAAAGAATTCCCCAACGCAGAGTAAAATTTCAAAGGGTCCCGCTTTTTTGTTAATCGATTCGACACGATTAAATAATTGCTTAAAATTACCGTGTACATCGCCGCTGACTAAACTGAAACATTTTATTAAGTTAGTACAAGTGTCTCACATACAAAATGATATAGGTACACTTTAATTTTTTGCTCCATTTCTTGTAATGTTAATTTAACAAAACAAATAATTTTCTAAGCACTTGATTTTGATTATACTTTTGAGATGAGAACTGACAGCGCGAAAGGTGTGTTTGTTTTTAGATAGTTTGCTTCGCATTCGGAAAGAGATGTTTGACTCGTTTACAGGGACTGCTTCTCAATTCAGCCTTTCGGACTCGACATTAAATAATTTAAGGTTTTTTTTTATTTATTTTTTTATTATCTTTCTATAGCTATTTGTTTAAACTTTTTTTATTCAAATAAAAAAACGCTTGTATCATGGCACTCCAAAATTTAAGAGACGGCTGGATTGACTAAAAAGACATTGGATGTATTAAATCTTAAAACTTCATTAGGTACTACAAAGAAAAAATAAGGAACTATATTCGTATTTCTCATGGTGGAGAAATTGGCTATAAGGAAGCACATTCAGTGGGAGGAAGTTACAAAGCCATACGTCGGTACGACTTACTACGGAACTAATTTCAAATCAACCGAAGATTGATCTCCCGCGATATAAGTATAAGTGGTATTGATATTGAACGATACATGGAATATACCCTTTTTTAGTTTGTGGGTCAATAAGAAAATAAATTTGTGATTTTCGCTTTCTTTTTCAAAATAATAAACATTACTGCATTAATTTGAAATCACTCCTTGTAGCTTTATATCTTTTTAATAGATGACGCTCTTTTGTTTACACCTTACTATGGAAATCTATCTCTTCGGACAAGATGTCGCTGTTTTGTGTACATATTTTTATGCAAACGAATTTTTTTATATACATAACGGCGGCCTGTGTTTCTTGCTAATCGGCTGTAAAAAATAGCGCCTGTGCTGTTTTGGAACATATTTTCTGGCAAAAGTGTTTCAAAATGACATTTCACCAGCAGTTCATATTTAGTATGCCTACGTTTACAATTTTGTAAGTTCAAGTTCTAATTGTACTAGAATTTTAAAATGCCAATTATGAATACCAATCCAAACTTTCCTTTCCTTATAAAAAGAAATTTAACTCAAATTAAAATTGCGATCACCAAAAAAATGTGTACACAAAACGACATCTACTGTTCGACAGTCTCAAAGCTCGCGAAAAGTTTTAAAGCTTATATTTATATCATCTGAAATGTCAGTAGATCGCAGTGGATATTGAAGAGCACTAGGTGAGACAGTTGCATGTAATATCCTCCAATTTTTAAAGTACCTATCTGAGACGCTTTGCTAGTCTTCATATTCCTATGGATATGTACATAAAACGCTTAATAACGTAAACAGATTTGTTGCAATATATTTGTTTTATTTCGATTGCTAATTCTAAAGTACAAAATTTAGTTCATAAAAAGATGGCGAGGATAAAAAGGCCAAACTATAAATATGTTGTTAAAAACATTACAGTGGATATAAAGGCAATGAGAAACATTGCACATTGGAAAATCTACATTCTACAGCATGATATGTAACCGACTTTGAAAATCTTGCTATGAACTACTGAGTTTTGTGATGAAAATTGGATTAAATTATAAATAATGTAAGCGTAAGAATTTCCGATTCTATATGCAGTGATGAAGAATGTAGATTTTTGTAAGGTTAAAGCAATTCAAAAGAGGGTTGTATTATCAGTCGACAGGGTATGCTGGGTATGTTGTACTTAAGATTAACTTGAGAATGGTGCTGATAGTTCTTCTTTAGTCTGCCGCTAATGCAAACTAAAGAAAACGAACATAAATTTCTTAACCTAAGCTAAAGTAAGTAGAAAACAGTAAAATATAAAAATTAGTATCACGGTTCTGTAGGCTACGTTCAGCCGTTAATAATGCGCCTTATTCGCAGCCAGAGGTTTCCCTACACAAATTCGTTAAGCTCATTCATATCACTCATCCATACACACAAGAGTAGCTCTGTTTTACGTGTTAAGAGTGAGTTTTGTCATTGAACTGCTAGGTTTAATCCAGTCAATCACGATGCCTTTGTTACCTGAAATAAAAGGTGTTAGATCAAGTGATAAACGGAATACCGATAGCAACTTACTAGTTGGGAAATTGTGTATGTGGTCCTCGCCGCATTTCGGAGGACAAAAACGAACAACTAGGTCAAAGGGTTCCATGGCGGTTATTTTCAACTTTGGTATGATGGAGTCGCCGCACGGTGATGGAGGAGGAGGAGTAAGCGTCGTTGGTGGAGGAGGAGCCAATGTCGTTGTTGGAGTAATCGTTGTAGGAGGTGGTGGTGGTGGTGGTGTTGGTGTAGGAGGTGGTGGTGGAGCAATAGTTGTTGGTGGAGGAGGTGGTGGAGATGGAGCAAGCGACGTTGGTGGTGGAGGTGGAGCAATCGTCGTTGGCGGAGGAAGAGCAATCGTCGTTGGTGGAGGAGGAGGTGGTGGTGGAGGAGGTGGTGGTGGTGGTGGTGGTGTTGGTGGGGGCAATGGCATATATGGTCTTGGGTGGTATGGTCTCGGAACCGTAATAGGGAGATATGGTGGTGGTGGAGGTGGTGGAGGCATAGTTACTGGTGGCGGTGGAGTTGGGGGAGGCATTGTTACTGGTGGCGGAGTAGTTGGTGGCTGAGTTGGCGGTGGAGGGGGTTCAGTTGGCGGTGGTGGTGGAGGTTCAGTTGGCGGGGGTGGTGGTGGTGGAGGTGGGGGAGGCATAGTTACTGGTGGCGGTGGAGGTGGAGGAGGTGGGGGAGGCATAGTTACTGGTGGCGGTGGAGGCGGTGGAGGTGGAGGTGTTGGAGGTACAGTTGGTGGTGGTGGAGGTTCAGTTGGCGGTGGTGGTGGAGGTGGCGGTGGTGGTGGAGGTGGTGGTGGTGGTGGTGGAGGTGTTGGAGGTACAGTTGGTGGTGGAGGTTCAGTTGGCGGGGGTGGTGGTGGATATGGTGGTGGAGGTGTTGGAGGTACAGTTGGCGGTGGTGGTGGAGGTTCAGTTGGCGGTGGTGGTGGTGGTGGAGGTTCAGTTGGCGGGGGTGGTGGGGGAGGCATAGTTACCGGTGGTGGTGGAGGTGGAGGTGTTGGAGGTACAGTTGGTGGTGGTGGAGGTTCAGTTGGCGGTGGTGGTGGTGGTGGTGGTGGTGGTGGAGGTTCAGTTGGCGGGGGTGGTGGTGGTGGTGGTGGTGCCATAGTTACCGGTGGCGGTGGAGGTGGGGGAGGCATAGTTACTGGCGGGGGTGGTGGAGGTGGTGGTGGAGGTGGTGGAGGTTCAGTTGGCGGGGGTGGTGGTGGTGGTGGGGGAGGCATAGTTACTGGTGGCGGTGGAGGTGGTGGAGGTGGAGGTGTTGGAGGTACAGTTGGTGGTGGAGGGGGTTCAGTTGGCGGTGGTGGTGGAGGTTCAGTTGGCGGTGGTGGTGGTGGTGGAGGTTCAGTTGGCGGGGGTGGTGGTGGTGGTGGTGGAGGTGGTGGTGGGGGTGGTGGTGGAGGTGGTGGTGGTGGTGGTGGTGGCATAGTTACCGGTGGCGGTGGAGGTGGAGGTGGGGGAGGCATAGTTACTGGTGGCGGTGGTGGTGGTGGAGGTTCAGTTGGCGGGGGTGGTGGAGGTGGTGGTGGAGGTGGTGGAGGTTCAGTTGGCGGGGGTGGTGGAGGTGGTGGTGGAGGTGGTGGTGGAGGTGGTGGAGGTTCAGTTGGCGGGGGTGGTGGTGGTGGTGGGGGAGGCATAGTTACTGGTGGCGGTGGAGGTGGTGGAGGTGGAGGTGTTGGAGGTACAGTTGGTGGTGGAGGGGGTTCAGTTGGCGGGGGTGGTGGAGGTGGTGGTGGAGGTGGTGGTGGAGGTGGTGGTGGAGGTGGTGGAGGTTCAGTTGGCGGGGGTGGTGGAGGTGGTGGTGGAGGTGGTGGAGGTTCAGTTGGCGGTGGTGGTGGTGGTGGAGGTTCAGTTGGCGGGGGTGGTGGTGGTGGTGGTGGAGGTGGTGGTGGAGGTGGTGGTGGAGGTGGTGGTGGAGGTGTTGGAGGTTCAGTTGGCGGGGGTGGTGGTGGTGGTGGTGGTGGCATAGTTACCGGTGGCGGTGGAGGTGGAGGTGGGGGAGGCATAGTTACTGGTGGCGGTGGTGGTGGTGGAGGTTCAGTTGGCGGGGGTGGTGGAGGTGGTGGTGGAGGTGGTGGTGGAGGTGGTGGAGGTTCAGTTGGCGGGGGTGGTGGAGGTGGTGGTGGAGGTGGTGGAGGTTCAGTTGGCGGTGGTGGTGGTGGTGGAGGTTCAGTTGGCGGGGGTGGTGGTGGTGGTGGTGGAGGTGGTGGTGGAGGTGGTGGAGGTTCAGTTGGAGGTGGTGGTGGAGGTGGTGGTGGAGGTGGTGGTGGAGGTGGTGGTGGAGGGGGTTCAGTTGGCGGTGGTGGTGGTGGTGGTGGAGGTTCAGTTGGCGGTGGTGGTGGAGGTGGCGGTGGTGGTGGAGGTTCAGTTGGCGGTGGTGGTGGTGGTGGAGGTTCAGTTGGCGGGGGTGGTGGGGGAGGCATAGTTACCGGTGGTGGTGGAGGTGGAGGTGTTGGAGGTACAGTTGGTGGTGGTGGAGGTTCAGTTGGCGGTGGTGGTGGTGGTGGTGGTGGTGGTGGAGGTTCAGTTGGCGGGGGTGGTGGTGGTGGTGGTGGTGCCATAGTTACCGGTGGCGGTGGAGGTGGGGGAGGCATAGTTACTGGCGGGGGTGGTGGAGGTGGTGGTGGAGGTGGTGGAGGTTCAGTTGGCGGGGGTGGTGGTGGTGGTGGGGGAGGCATAGTTACTGGTGGCGGTGGAGGTGGTGGAGGTGGAGGTGTTGGAGGTACAGTTGGTGGTGGAGGGGGTTCAGTTGGCGGTGGTGGTGGAGGTTCAGTTGGCGGTGATGGTGGAGGTTCAGTTGGCGGGGGTGGTGGAGGTGGCGGTGTTGGTGGTGGAGGTTCAGTTGGCGGTGATGGTGGAGGTTCAGTTGGCGGTGGTGGTGGTGGTGGTGGCGGCGGTGGTGGAGGAGTTGGTGGTGGGGGTGTTAATGGATTCTCATAATAATCCTCACAAGATTCCTCTGATTCCTCAGACATTGGCGGTAGTGTTGGCATTGGAGGTAAAGCCGTTGTCAAGGGTAATGGTGGCGGTGGTGGTGGGGGAGGCATAGTTACTGGTGGCGGTGGAGGTGGGGGTGGCATAGTTACTGGTGGCGGAGTAGTTGGTGGCGGCGGTGGTGGTGGAGGTGGAGGTGTTGGAGGTACAGTTGGTGGTGGAGGGGGTTCAGTTGGCGGTGGTGGTGGAGGTTCAGTTGGCGGTGGTGGTGGAGGTGGCGGTGGTGGTGGTGGAGGTGCAGTTGTTGGTGGAGGGGGTTCAGTTGTTGGTGGAGGGGGCTCAGTTGGCGGTGGGGGGGGTTCAGTTGGCGGTGGTGTAGGAAGTGGTGGAGGAGGTGGAGGTAGAGCCGTTGGCGGCGGTGGTGGAGGGGGTTCAGTTGGCGGTGGTGGTGGTGTAGGAGGTGGTGGAGGAGGTGGAGGTAGAGCCGTTGGCGGCGGTGGTGGTGGAGGTTCAGTTGGCGGTGGTGGTGGTGGAGGTTCAGTTGGTGGTGGAGGGGGTTCAGTTGGCGGTGGTGGTGGTGTAGGAGGTGGTGGAGGAGGTGGAGGTACGGCCGTTGGCGGCGGTGGTGATGGAGGTTCAGTTGGCGGTGGTGGTGGTGGAGGTTCAGTTGGCGGTGGTGGTGGAGGTTCAGTTGGAGGTGGTGGTGGCGGTGTTGGAGGTACAGTTGATGGTGGCGGTGGAGTTTTAGTTGGAGGTGGTAGTGGGTACCCTATTTGAAAAAAAAAGAAAAAAATGTTTATAGTTCTTTTAAATTTCATCATACCAATGCTATTACTGGTGTTAGTGATATTTGTGGCGTTAGTGTGGTTTTTAGTGGCGGAATTGTTTATGGGGTTTTTGTGGCTTTTGTTTGGAAGATTTCAAGTATATTTTTGTAAATCAACGTCTGCTTCTGTATGTATGCCAAGTGTACACATCTATTTGCGAACCTTACCTTTTTTCGCGTAAGAGCCAGTCTCCCCACGCCCACGTCCTCTGGTTTGGGTATTACGCTTATGGGCCGCTCTTACTTCCCTTCTATGTCCATCTATGTATAATTTTAGCAGACAAGCAATACATAAACATCGAATGAAGTAAAGAACGAACCATAGTGGTTTGCATTTTGTCTAGTTCCTATACCCCTATATCTTGGATCTTAAAAAAAGAATTACTTCAAGTCTTACCTATATCTGGTGGTGGTTCAGGAACAGGAATATCTTCTTCATCACTTTCCAACTGGTCGGATGATTCGAATGAATCCGAGTCATCTTCAGGAGCTTCTTCAGATTGAGCCAAAAACTCAGCTGCTGTAAGGTAATCGCATCGCACCTGTGAGCTCGGGAGGCATTGTTCTTTTAAAGTATCATAGCACGTATTCTCTGGACACCTAGACAAACAAATTTCATATAGAATAATAGTTCTACGGGGTGCGTACTAAACTCATACTTAAATCGAGTCTGAAGGAAAGCGCCATCAATCTTGGTACTACATGTGTAATACAACGCACAGTCAAAAGGCGACCTGAATGTTCCCGGCTGGGAGCATGGAGGAAACTTATCTTCACAATCCGGTGACATATAGCTCTGGTCAGAAATCTACAAAATAATTTTTCAAATACTTCCGCCCTCTTCAAGATGACCTGTTTTGAACATTTACCTGCGTTGGTATGCATTTGCTGCTGTATGAACACCTTCTGGTCATTGGGGAGAAGGTCGACGAGCCAGGACAACAGAAAACTTGCTTCTTAAAGCCGAGTCCATCAAAGTCGCAGAGATAAAACAGCGAGCAATTCGAAGGAACTGGAAAGCGCCCTGCAAAATAAAAACATCACAAAATAGTCTTACACAGTCACCTGTCAGCTGTGACATACCTTGCTCTTTACACGCTGGTACAATGTCGGTTGGAGGGAATGTCACAAACTTTTGCTTGATACATTTCTTGCGAGATTCATCGAAAATCTAAGGAACAAATATATGCTCAGACCTTTTCTTCATTGTGTGACATAAATGAACTTACGTATAAACTTGGGCATTTTCCAAAGATCACAGCATCCCTCTTACAGACATAATAGTATTCCTTTTGCTCAGGGTGAGCCTTCGGTCCAATATAGCCATTGGCACAGCGTTTGTCCTAAAATAGAAGTTGTTCGTGCAAAACTGTATTTTCCCAAAAATGTTGTCAAAACTTACATAGTCACAGAGAAGTGGTTTACCACCACCGGGAAAACTTCGATACACTCCATTGCGAGCATCATAAAACATTCCAGGTGGAGCTGAGGATTGCTGCAAAAAAATATCAACATTAACAATCAATTTGGTGTCATAAAAGCTAATGCAGCACGTTGTCTCTTCTTTTTTTTTTTTTTCTTTTTTTCCGCCAAAGTCAAGGCAATATGGAATTGGCTTACAATAGTGCAATCGAAGCCAAAACGACGACGAAAGAGAAACGGCAAAAAAGTTGCGATAACATGCGCATTTGTTTACAAATGGACTGAGCATTATGCTTTAAACACAATTATAGCTCGTTTGATAGATTTGTCAGCTCGGTACGTGACCTTGTTAGGATTCTTGTGTTGTTATCAGCTGTGTATGGTATTTGCAGTGCATTCGAAAGCATACACCACCCAGCGATAATTAACATGTTTCTGGCGTTTATATCTATTTAGTTTTGGGCAAACAAAATGTATATCGATGGACTTTAACATGAATGACAAAGTTTGGTTATTTCTTAAGCTGAATATCGTCTGGATCATGAAGAGCTGAATGGATGTTGTAAAAGTGTCATCCATAAAAGGTGATCATGGTTGGAAGTAGCTTTGATTGTTTTTAAATATGAAAACTGGAAGTTGTGAATTATCGAACTCGAAATCGAAATCAAAATCGAGCTCAAAAGAGCATATCGTTACTTTATGTAGTTTCTATTAGTCAGGGGTATTATGAATAAATTCCCATTGGAAATGTTTTCCTTTTTAGCTATGTATATCAGATTGATGAATAAAAAATATTCCGCTGTAACATTCCCGTTGGGAGGTAGCATGTATAGACTCATATAATCATATATTGCATTTGGATTGAAAGTTGTTCTGTCAACTTTACATATTTCAAAAGCTTAGAATAGAGCCACGTTAAATAGCTGATCATGACTGTGAAAGGATTTTTACTCTCGAGTCACTGAACGGGGGAAAAATTTACTTGGTATATTTAATTTAGACTAAAATTGCAGCGCGCTGAATAGCTGAATTGAAATATCCATCAATTGGAATGGCGTTTGTATAGCAATGACTGATGGCGTGCAGGCATTGGATAAAAACAAACAGGCTGCAGACACAAACGTTTCTTGATCAAATTCAGCCATAAAATCAGGCCAGTCTCTTAGAAACAGGCCAGCACCAGACAACAGACTTGATGTGCAAGACTTCTAATGGGGAAAAGGGTACAACTTCTGAGTGGGGCTCACATTTAAATCAGGAAGCCTGAGGCCAATATTAGTGATAAAATGTAGGCTAAATTTGTTCACAAAATTTCACAGATCACTTTACGCAATATCAACTTAAACTCACATCTCCGATTTGTGTTTGCTGCGACAGGTATCTGGCATCGATGACATTGTTCGTTAGTAAACATCCCAAACTCACTAGAACCGTGAGGATGGACATTTTTCGGTCTCTCATTCTGACACCTTATATAAAATCCACTTTCTCAGTTTGTCTTATTTTTTATTTCAGTCACAAAAGAAAAAACAAAATATGCGACAACTATTTCACTAGAACCACATTCTTTAAAAAAAAAAAAACACTAACGCTATTAATCGCTGTATCTCATATTGCGTTTCTAATATATCATATGTCATATATCCCGTAATTGTTTTTAATATTCACGAAAGTATTCTATTTTGGACCGAAGTAGAAGATGAAAGTGAACTATCTTCTCTGAGTTCTCATTCGATTTTAATGCTTTTCGAACTGTGACCTGGAATTTAATTACGAAAATCTATGTGACATTGGTCTTGAAATCGTTCTTTGTTAACTGTCTCAGTGCAGCCAACACCAACTAGCTGACAATAGTTTAGTGTTCTACAATGTGACACACGTTTTGCTACGTCTATGTGTTTGTAGGTGCAAATTCGCAAGTTTTTCTTAAAGAATTTTGTCTTTTGCTTTCGTTTTCGCACGTAAATGCGTAGACAATAGCGTTGCAAAATTATTTATATTTTCTTTTTTTTTGTCAATTTTCTAGAAACACCTGTAGTTGCATTCTTTTGGTATAATGATTTATCGGTTGGTTGTTTATGTTGTTTTGTGATAACATTGCATCGTGCGTGACTTAATTTTGTCATCTGTGGTGTTATTGTTCTGTCAGTTGATCCATGGAAATTTGATTGAAGTCAAGAAGTCGGATGCATGAAATATGAAAGAGAATCGTTCAGTGAACTTTTCGGTAAGATGTAGTAGATTTGCAACTCTACTGCAAAACGAACTTTTAAATCAGATAAGGTCTTAATTTTGGGAGGTATTTGTCGTATCTGATAAGCGAAGCTGCTGTCAGAATAAAAATAGAAATATGTTACGTATACGCCTTGGATTTCGCATCACTATCTATTTTATTAGAATTTGTTTGACACGTAATATGAGTATCGTTAGTGCTGAGTCTTACCAGAAAGGCGTGCGATAGTATTCCTATAAAAGCGATGTACTGATTTCTATTTCGAACATACCTCGATCGACACTTTAACCGCGGATTAGGTGTTCATATTTGTAGATTAGAACAACAACTTTTTCCTTACTTACATATGCAGGTACGTACCCACCTTGGGAGTGATTACCCACTAGATAGGACTTCATCAATGTGGCGCCGGAACTTAAAAAACAGCAATGAAAGGATTGAGCTTCATCAGTGTCCGAGGTTTGTGTTAAGCGTTACTTTGTTATCTTCTTGACATAAATTGTACTAAAAACTTCTTTCAATATTTACATTTTTTTGCGTATTTGAAACGTAAATAAAGCTCAATAAAGAATAACTGAGCCCCTGCTTTCCAAAATTGTACTGGTTCAGTTTTGGACACCCTTTCGTTTTTTAATTCATTGATGCTTTGTTTCTTTGTTGTAACTCGCGTGTTCGTAACACTAGCTAAGGTTATCCACGCCCCTTGGTAAGTTCAGAACTTTCCTACAATCCGGATGTTTAACAAGGGTGTACTGGGTTTCAGGACAGTGAAATAATTGGGGTTAATGCAGCGGCCTTCATGCATTTATATCAGTGGGAGAAAGCACGCTCCATTGCTGCTTATAAATGTTGGAACAGTATGGCATCACCTATATAATCCAGACAAATGTGGCCGAAACAAGGAACGAGAAGACAACTTTCTTTAAGTGGGAATAAAAGCAGCTTCTTTGTAGAACCTCTCTCATGTGTGGTGGCTAATGTTTTCCATGAATTTTAAGTAACGTAAAATGTTTTCTGTAGCAGTTGGATGGGCAAAGAGGAAGAGGAAACTATTTCTCACCACCTTTTCATCTGTCCAGCCTTCTAACTCTAGTTACTGCTTCAAATACCTCAGTGCAGAGTTTTTATAAATAATATAGTAAATTTCAGCACCCATATGATAAAAATGAAAACTGCATCCAAATCCGTTCAGGGATTTCCGAGATCACCCCAGTCATAGCTAAAGTTAAACAGCGCCACCTGCCAAATTTAGTAGATTAACTGCCCAAATTAAAGAAAAAAAAATTTACTTTACAAAGAAATCGGTCGAGAAGTTTCTGAGTCTCTAGGGCACAGATATACGCGTCGGCTTGGGACTGCAGGCCCAGCTTCTTGCAACCATTCGTTTGTGGATTTTTCTTCGGGGACGATAGAAGAGATCAGTAATTTTATGCCGATCATTTCAAATTATGAATGTGATTATTATCTGCTTTTTTGCTGCTACCTACCTACACTAATCACAGCGTCGGCTTGCAAGCAAAACTGACCAACTGCCAAAAATTCTATTTTGTAATAATGATGGAAAGTATAATAGAAAAGCATGTAGAAAATTCTGCCAAAACTGTCTCTCTGATATTTTTCCTAGAAATATGAAAAGCATTTAAAATTGTTGGTTGACTATCTGCAAGAAATTCAGCAAACAAAAAACAGTTAGTCAGTTTTGCTTGTAAGCCGACGACAGAAATCAATATATTGTACTAGAACAATGTGGCTCAATTTTGCAATACACTTATGCGAAGGTACGAGATTAGGTAAAAATCATCGGCGCTTTAACTCTAAGAGTCTTTAAATTCGCTCCAGCAGCAAATAAATATATGCGCTGGATGGAGATGTGCATTTGCTACTATTTGAGTTCTATATCCAGCTGACTCATTCACAATATTCGAACATCAGTAATGAATGGGTTCAACTATGGAAAAATAATCCAATTAGCTTTGTTAAGAAAACACCACTTTAAAAATATAAATGCAAATTTATTTTCATAGTTATATTTGATAAATCTTAAAAGCTAAAAGAAGAATATTCAAATTGGGATGCTAAATACGTGGATTATACCTAATAGTCTGCTATTTAGTTGGCAGTCCTAGTTGCAGATCTGAAAAGTCTGTAGAACATGATAAATATTCTTTCGCTATGGTTTCTAAAAATATTGCGTCGGTGGAGCAAACATTTTTGAAATAAACTTTAACTTTTAAGAACTTCAAAATTGTGAAATTTTGAAATATTACTATTGTGAAGTTCTTTAATTTAAGTTCATTAAAAAAAAAACATGTATTGGTAAGATCCATTGTTCTTAGAACTCCACTCATGCAGGTGTTATTTTCTTGACGACCAACTAAGTAGCATCTAAACTAAAACGCATAGTACCACACTAAAAGAATATAAGGAATGTCTAATTTTTAGTGCGAAAATATAAAATTACACTATACGCCTCACGATGTTTGCAGAAAATCGAAATAGAGTCCATCTCCATTGTGCTTTAATTTGGTTAGTTCCAGCTTCATAATCACAGATGCAAACTGTATGAGCTTCCAATGCTTTCATGGATAGAAAAATAATTATACCTAACTTGTTTCTTATAGTATATTATTCTTAAAAATTAAATACAAAATATTTTTGGTACTAAATCTATTACGAATATTAAGTTGAAAATTTTGAAAAACCATCGCGTTGGTTCTGGGTATAAGAGGATTTTTGTGCACCTCTGTCATTTTGGTTATTTACAGAACTTCCATTCTGGCATTTATACTTGATTGTTGTCACCTTCAACCGAAAGACTTCGTAGGGATCTACAAGAAGAGAAAAGAAACGAAATGTTTAAAAAAATGCTAATGACTTTTAGTCGCGATTTTAAGTTAAAAGTGTTCACAATAGCGCTTACTAATAATCACCGTTCTTCTGTTTTTCAAACTCGACATATTTAAGTTTTCAATACGTCATAGGTATCATTTTCATGCACCTATCGTACAAAATCAATTTCTAGAGATCGATTATCAAGCATTTATTTATGGAACATTGAAAAAAAAATTTTGCGCATGTTATTTGTTTCCAAACACTTTTCGATTCATACGGTTTTTCTATAGGTATTATCTGTGTGTCGTTTTTCTTTCGTGTTTAGTAGTTTGCGCAATTTTTTTCTATTCATCGAAAGCCAGTGAGTGTATAATAAATTAGTGAGCAAATTTTGCATTAAAGTGATGCTTTAGAAACTCTTTCGAGAGCGACTTGTCATCTTTACTTTATTTTTTTTTTTGTTCTAAAGCTTTACTCTAACTTATCGATTCATATTTTTTCTTTTGTCTATACCTATGTCATCTTTTTCCATTTGCAAACTTTAGCGTTAGGTAGTAGATATATGACGAAAGAAATTCTCACTCCTTAGTCGTTACTTTGCTTAGGTATCCTTCTTTTTTCTCATTAATTTTTATTGAGACTGTGTATTTAGACTATTTGATTGCATTAACTTATATTGATTGGGTTAGATTGAAATCGAATATGCGAATAGACGTAAGTTAGTCCAATTAAAGAGAGAGAAATGTCGTATTATACGTATTGAACGATACTGATGACATGCTACAAAAATAATGGTTTGGTACAGGAACTAACAAACTAAAATCATTTGAACAAATTAGTTAGCGTTGACCCAACAAAATGTAGATATTATTTTACTACCGTGAATTGATTAGAAATAAAAAAATGTGTTTCCCGTATGTCAAGGCCACATTTCACATAGTTTCGCATCTCAATATTTCCGGAAGTTGGCATGTGCTTATTCACAAACTAAAAATAAAAACGCGTTGCGAAAACGTTCTTTATCGATTACGTAACAGTTACGTACAATTATTTGTGCTATATCTTACGATTACTCAGTTATTCTGTTCATTAATACGAGGTTTATATTTTGTTCTTCGTTCGTTTCCATTTGTTAACTTTGATAAAACAACATAACAAAGTATGTACATTGTACATATACAATTACTTTGAAGTATAGAAAAAAAATTAAGGTGTACCTTAAAAAAAGCTGGTAAATAAGATTAAAAGTAACAAAAATGGGTGCATTCCTCTCTATACATTAGGTCTGTTCCTTTACATTTGTAGTAAGAATGGAAAAGACTGTCAAAATGGCTGTGGTGGGGATAGATTCTCTCACAGAGAGATTGAAGAAAAGAATTGCCCTTTCTATGAAAAGAGCAAATCGAGAAGTGCTCTTTCGATGTATTCTATGTTTCATTGAAAAAAAAGTGCACTTCCAGGTCAATTCTTAACACGACAGAAGTGTCCGGAATATTTTTAGAGAGCCCCGAACTCACCAAAATATACTAACAAAATGTCAGATTGAAGTGTTTGTTGTGTTATTAGAAACAAATTTTTCGCTATGTGATCCGAAAATATACAATTATGCGTGCAAAATGTAAACTTAAATTGAAATATATTGATTTGGCTGTATTTATTACTGCAGAAAACAAAAAAAAAGTAGCAGCAGAAAACCAAATTTCTCATATGGTGTCTACCACAATACAAAAGTGCTCCAATGAATTTTATTAAAAGAGCAAATCTGAATTTCGGGCCAATTCTCTCGGATCTTCAATCGAAAACGCCATTACGAAAAAGTTAGGGAACGCTTTTGTATTAATCTATCAAAATGACAGATACATAATTCAAAAATTCAAAAACGTTGTACGAAAAGTCGTTAAAATATAGTATAAACTCGAAGAATTTGCTAATTTACAAACAAAATTAGTTGATTCCTCTACCTAGCGAAGAAAGTGATTCGCAATTAATCGAACTTCTTCTTCATGAATAGAGAAGAGGAAAAAACGATACGGCATTAAAATGTACGTGGAGTAGATTGTCCTTTCTTACTCCTTACAGCTAGGAAGAATGTCATCGCCACTTTCTAAAAGAATCTAAGGAGAACATTCAATTTTATTTTTCCGCCTGTTAATACCATTTTAATATGCAATAAATCAAAACAAATGCACTCATATGTCAAATGACAACAAATTTCAAATCAGCTGTTAATTGTAAGGTGACTAACAGCTTTTTCAATTCTTACACCAAGAAATTTGTTGAGTAAAAATTCGTAAGATTCTTAGTGGAGGGGTAATATCTTGCTCTCTCGATGCCGCTCTCTTTTAAGAATTTTTCAAGTAAAGCAACGGCATTGAGTAAAAAGTCGTAAAAATTCGTAAGAATTAGTAAAAAATCGTAAAATTTAAAAGTAAAGGAACAGACCTATTGTGTAACTTATTTTGACCACTAGAATTTGACGTTTTGTCATAAGCAGTAAATTGTTAGTTAAACTTTCGGCATTCCGTTTGATTCTGTTAAAATTTTTAAATTTCCAATTCTTACTACAGGACATTGTTCTTTTGTAGAAAAAGTAGTTAGATTCTTGCACCCTCGGTGCTTTTCCGTGCTAAAAGTAATAACTGAAAATAAATGTCAAGTATAATCAGTCGCAAAATTTGGAACTAAATTTGTCGGTTACCCCTCTGAATAAGTTAACAAAAAAACTGCAGTTGATTGTGATGAACAACAAACCAATAAAAACTCAGAAAAATACCGTCAGACAGCTGTCAGACTTTATAAAGTAGTTTTTTGGACCTTGAGTTTTATTTTTTTTTTCGACTTTTTACAAACTAACAAAAACCAAAATGAAGACTATTGCTAAGCTGAGATGCTCCGCGATACTAATAATAATTTTTAGTGTCCAGGGTAAATTTTTCTAACTCAAAATGGTGAAATTTTCCATACAAAATTGCATATTGTGCCCTACAAAATATCAAGTGTGAAGGTTAAAAATGATTATTAGTAAGGGCGGCTGTTAGTAAGGACATTATAAATGTCAAAATAGAACAGTGCAATGAGGCCAATGTAAAAAGGTGCTAACAGAAATGGTTACAGCTTTAGCGCATACAGTTACTGCATGAACAAAACGCTTCAGCAACGGGAATCAGAATTGCAAAATTGTGGACATGTAGGACGCTAAAAAAACAGATAAGTACAGAAAGAATATTACGGTTCTCTGAACTTTAAATTTTTGTATGCGGCTATTTGACAGGTGTGCTAACAGTAGCAGCAGAGACAATACTGAGACCACCAACTCCGGCCGATTTCCCGTTACTTAGCCTACAAGCTATATTTTTTATGGAGTGTACACATCTGGTGCGCTAGAATTGTTACATAGAAAATCGTATTGACAAATGTCACGAAACTTCAAAAATTCCGGCTTACCAACACACTCCCAGCAGATATGAGACACTTCCGCTGTGGGCAAAGTTGCTGGCAGAGTTCATAGAGTTTTATCCGTTAAATTTAAAATTGTTCGTTACGTGGGGATACAATTTTTTTTTAGGAATAAGTGCACATTTGCTTAAAATGTTTATGAAAAATTAACAATGTAGATTGGTTGAGGGAAAATGAAAACATTTTGAGCAAATTTTCTTCATTATTTAAGAAAAATTTACACACGAAATCGAAGTTAATGATATCCAAAAGCGGAAAATACACAACCATGTTTGTCCTAATATGTTTCTAGTATATAGAACATCAACTTTAGATAGTTTTACTAACCAAACAAATCAAATTATTCGCCTTTTAACAATTTATAATAACTAACCAATGGCGTTCAGTAATGAAAAAATGTGGAATTCCCGAACTCTTTCACATTTCCCCACGGTTGCCGAGGTTGGCAGCATTTATTTTTGCATTTTTTGTATGTTTTTGCATGTCACACGGTTTCTTTTTTGACATAACACCGATAGGAAAACAAAATGGCGAATTTGAAAAAAAAACTGAGGGGGCCAGCGGCAAGAGGATTGTGAGTTGGGGGTCTCAGTATGGTTTGTCTATGGTAGTAGTGTTCGTGTTCTTCTTATCCGTGATAGGCAAAGAGTATTTTTCAAGTAATTGGAGTTCTGGAAAAGTTTGCAATTGCAATAGAAAAAATCACAAAAGAACAAAACTGAATGTCAATTTGGCAAATATCACTCATATGTCTTCACTTCTCAATCGTCTTCGATTGGTCTGCTTCCCTACAAATCTCTTACTGATGATTGACAATAACTGTAGAAGAGCCGGTAATCGCTGTTGACTAAAGTGTAACACTTGCCTTAGGACATTAAATGGATGTAGGAAAATCCGCTGAATTTGGAACTTCACCAAAGCCGCTGCGCTTATATTTGTATGGCTTAGTAGATTAATATTTTCTGCCCTTTCAATAATATATACACGTCCCCTTTACTAACCTCGATCTTTCGAAGAGCGACGGATCCGTATAGATGGGTTCGCTGGGATCGTCAAACTGGTTGTTGTTACTCGAAGAATTGTTTCGAATCGGATTCATCACCGGAATTTGACACATTCTCGCCAAGTTTCTGGACAAAAAAGCCTCCATTAGCATATGTCGAAATAAAAAATACCTTCGTCCTTACCCGGTAGCAAAGGTCTTTTGCAGTCCGCCACCAAACATCGACAAATTTGGACGGAATTGATGGGAGCGTCCTCCGGTGCCTGATCCATTATTCATCTGTCCGATTTCACTAAATCGCTCATGGGTTCTCATTGAGGAGGCGGTAAACGATGTCACCGGTGAATTGCGATCAGCAATGCGGTTCTTCGACATAGTCTTCCAGTAGCGCCTGCAATGCATCAATAGGAAGACATGGTATGCAAAATAAACAAAAAAACATCACCCTACCTATATGCCAATCCGGACACAAGACTTATGCTCATCAGCAGGATCATGAGAAGTATAACAGCTGTCAACAATCCATGGTACTCCGATGGGGACATGCAGACGGTCTCAATTGGTGCTACCAGCTTCCTGGGGTAGGACTCCTTTTCGATCTCTTCGCGGGTTTCGAAGACCTGCAACATAGACAAGAAACGTTTCTACCACCTTCAACTGAGAACTGTGATTTTATGTCAAGGACACCCACCTCAATCATTTCGCGAACTTGTTCAGGTTCCTCTGCCTCTATAGTTTCTACACTTTCGATATCCTCCTCAGTTGAAGCTGAGAAAACCGTTCTCATTACAAGGACATTTGAGGATATTTCTTACCTGACTTACTTCGGTTAAACTCGCCGCTATTCAGCGTTGTGGTGTTGCTCGCATCACTGTCCGTAATAAGAGCTCCTTCTGTTGCATTCAGAGACCTTCTTCGACGGCCAAATGATGGCTCCTGTCGCCCAGACGGTCCCGGACAGTAGGCCGGCTGGCATCCCTCGCGACACGAGCGCACCGTTGCTTCGAACACCAGGAAGTTCGACTCAGGTATTTTGAAAGCATTAAATCTCGCCTCCAAGGTGTCACCATCTCGTAGTTTGTCCAACTCTGGGAAGACGTAAGGATCCACTGGACATCTGAAAATTGAAATACTTAACCCGCTGTTCATATATGTAAAGTCGTACGCACCCAAATCGATCTATCAGCTGTATGCTCCTGCCAGAATATGGATCCCTGGCTACGACATTCGTTGCAAAGATGTCCGTCACGTGGTTATAGCCATCCTGCGCCTCCAAACGGAATGTCAATGGATCTCCCACTGCTATTGTTGTTGTCGGCCGGCCTTGGTAGAGGATCATCAAACGGACCTTAGAGCTGAGGGTGTTTTCGGCTGGTAGGTACTCGATCGGAATGGGACTCCCAGATCTGTCGGGGTCATAGAGGTTTCTTTAAGGGACAACGATAATATAAATGCGAGTCCTTCAAAATGATTTTTCCATTTCAATTAAACGAAAAATCATTTTCAAGGGAACTCACTATGTGTGTGTTATCAAAGTGATTAGTTCTACGCAAGCGATACAGTCAAATAAATTTAGTAAAATTAGTTCTCAGTTGGTTTAGCATTAAATTTCTACGAATATTGCTCTAAAAGTATGCAGCATAAATTAGACATTTCAGATGAGAGAAAATAATGAAAGGCACTTCAGGCGAACACATTTAATAGATTTCAAGAGACATCTCTGTTTGTTTGCATTTGAGTTTGAGCGAAGTACTAAGTACATTGCAGACTGACTCTCTTCTCTTTGTTTTTTAAAGACAAGCTTCTTCTACGGGGTGGCCCATACATGTTGAATGTTAGTTTCATATTTTAGCTTGGATTGAAGGAAGATTTTAACATACCTACTTGTGAAATTTAACTACTGATGTAAAGAATTTAGAAAAGGCAACTTTTTATACTGATTATGTTTACTTCTACAAGATTTTCCTGATCTCAGTTTTCTTCGGCTGATCAGTACTAGGTTAGGTTAAATAATATCTTGGAACTTTGAAGTTAGAGTAGATCCCAATAATGGAAACATAACCTCAAACATTATATAATTACGATCGTTGAGCTAGGTGCTTGTATTTTTGATCAGCGAGTGGTCACTAGCGGTTTTGTGAGGACATTTTTATATACGTAAGACGAATCCCTCTAAGTCGAATTTTCACGGGAGATACAAATTAGTTCGAGTTAGAGGGATTTCTGGAAAAATTCGAGTCGGAGGGACTTACTATATTTTTTTAAGCGAATTTATTTAAAGTAAAAAATAGCAAAGTAGGTACATTTTGAACAAACTTAGTTCAAAAAATTTGTTATTTTTGATTGGGATGTGAAAGTAGCAGTGCTTACCCGTTTAATAAATGATTCTATTTCAAAAAGGCAATAACCAACAACAGAAATGTTGGGCACCTGGGATTTTTTTTACATTTTTTCCTATCACTCTAACTACTACAACAACACAAGTGTTGCGCATTCAACTTTTTAAGTAGAATATGTATGTACATTGTACATATCTAAATGCATATACATATTGTATGTGGAGACACAACGTATCGTCGCGACGCAACACTTGCGGGAGGGAGATCTTTTTTGTTTTGATTTTGTTTTCTTCAGACGAAAAATTTAACTTAGAGGAATATTGTAATAGTTGAAGAATCAAAAGAATATGTTCGACTTAGAGGATGACTTTTCTATGCAAAATTGAAGGGAATGCAAAAATTGGGTCGACAAATTCGACTTAAAGGGATTCGAAGTATATACGAAATGTAAAATTTCTTAAATTGAATATTGTACTAGAGCTGACTAGTATTTTTCTTTTTGCTGAACCCCTGTATTCCCTGTATTGTTCCATGAATTCGGAATTGTTCCATTTGAATCGTTTTTGCATATGAAAATATCCTTAATGTCAAAATCCATTGACATCTAAATATTAGTACCAGATCACAACTTTTTTTTATCCAGTTTGACATTAATTTGACAAATTTTTAGTCATCTAACGGCAATTGGGCCGCGGTAACTCTTTCTCTAAACTCAAAACTGCGTGTTCGCAATCATTCAATTTCAACATTTGACAGCTCGTGGGAACTGCAGCTGCTAAATCGTTCTCGCCTTTGCACGTCCAATTACTCTCAAATTCATTAGAGGAATGTAACCGATCATGCAGAATGCACACTTACTTCGTGCACCATGCCCCACCCAACAAGGGCAATTCTAACCTCTATCCCCACTCAAGCGCAATTAGCCTTAAAATCACATCTACCATCTACGAGTATACTTATCTACCACTAATCATCGCGAGATTCGTATCCACAACCCACCGCCACCTTAATCTAGAATCATACCCAGCTCCGATGTAGCCAGATGTGACAACAGCTTCGCCTGGTCCCCTGAACACACAGGTCAAATTGTAGCGTTTATCTCGACTTGTTTGAACATTGTCCGAGAACTGCACAACCACGATATTCGTGAGAGTGTCTCCGTACTGAAACGAGGGGGAACATAACAACAAAAAAAGAAAACGAAATGAAATTTAAAATTAGCGCAACATAAAGATGCGATTTGCTTCGGCCAGATTGATATCTCTCACCCGCTGTGTGCCGCAATCGGGATAGCCCTGTGGACCGCTGATACGCAGAACGTTCACTGTGCCACCATTGCCGCGGAAGAAGCATCTGTAAGGCGAAAAATGATAGATTGAATGCAAATCTGTGTCCACTAGAAGTAATGGGGTCTCGCTCCGATGACAAACCTGTCGTAGAATCCGTAGGTGTAGATACGTCCGATAAAGCCCTCAGGTGTACGTATGGTGAACTCCATTCCCTCTTCGTTGCACGTCTGCGAAACTACATGGGACAAACGAAGAACATTCAAATAATGGATCTAGCGAGTCGCCCAAAAGCCATCAATTACCATCCAGGCACTCGCCATCGCTGCGTCCCGTGCTGCGCTCATAGAAGTCATAATTCCCCGCATCGAATGTATTCGGATCATGAACGTCCAATTCGCGGGAATCGCGATCGCTTAGCTCACAGTTCGGCAGATCTCGTTCCTCGTAGGTGGATGCAGCGGCATCTCTGTCAAAGATTGCCATAGAACATGTGACCACGAGTGCAGTATACAAAATCGGGATACGTACCTGTAGTTGAAGCTCCTGCAGATAAAGTCACGAGATTCGATGCATTCGCGTTCGCATTGGATTAGCGAGGGCACGATCAAGGAACGCCGAACATAGTGTCGTCGCATCTTGTGCCTAGCTGCCACTTGTTTGAAGTTATCGTTCTCGTCACATCTTGTGCTCGGTGGTCTGGCTGATCCGCCAGCTAGGCCTCCACCACTGCTACCGCCACCGCCGCCGCCGAGCGTTTCTGGTGGGATTTGATTGATGGAGCTGCCACCGTACGGCGGCCGACTGTACGGACTCTCGTATGGGGGATATGCACCACCACCAGGGCCGTTGGGTCTTCGATTGTAGCTGCCATCGAATTCCCGATCGTATGGGGGAACGTACGGTGGTGGGCGATCGCCATACCGATCGTCGTATTCTAGGTCGTAGTAGGAGGGCGGTGGAATGCGATCGTAACCTGATTTAGGGGAAGAAAAACAGACATTTTGTCAAAGGAGCGTTAGGAGCGCAAGATCAGAAGATCCACAGCAGGCAGAAGTCGACGAATACGGGGATCTCTCAAGAGTGACTCTAAATTTAGAACTGTTGGAAGATCAGCTTGATCACTGTGCGAAGATCAGTCTGAAAGACGCTTTAGAAGATTTACTTTAAATCGCAGATATGATTTCCACAAGATACCCTGACTCAAGATGATCGTTTTGAACCGCGATCGTATTTCATTGACTGAAGGCGTCCGAGAGGATCAAGCGAAAATACCTTCTGGAGGAAACTTAAAAACTTAAAATTTATAAGAAAACTAAATCTAGTGAACACGAAATGGTTACTCGGTTAATGTTATTAATGCGTGTGTGCCCCAACTACCAGTGAAACTCACCTGAAGACGGTCTCCGTCCTCCTCCGCCGCCATTGAAGCGATCGCCATTGCCGTATTTGTAGATGTCAATTGGGTATCGATCAGAGCCCACGGGGAATCGATTCGGCGACGTTGGATACTTGTTCGTTGTGGGAGGCGGTGGCGGTGGATATTGTTTGTTTGAATCGGGCTCCGGTCGTCTGGCGTTCAAAGTTATCTCATCTGGGGGATATCTGCCACCCCTGTCCGGTCCGTAGCGTGATGAATGACCTCGCGGCCCGTCGACAGGGTATCGCGAGTCGAACGACGACGGACGGTAGCGACGATCAGGAAAGATGTTCTCTGGGGAATCCCTACCGGGATAGCCAGAATCTCTGGGTGGAAAGCGACTTGGATATCTCGAGCTGTATTCATCGTCGGGATAGCGCGAACCCCCAGCATATGGTCGGTACATTGGGTCATCTCCTGGTGGGTAGGGTCGCGTGTGTGGAATATCTCTGTCTGGCAGACCGTTGTCACTGATCGGTGGATAACGATCTACTGGCCTGTATGGAGTGTATCGGTCGCGGTCTCGAGGTGGGTAGCGCTCATCATCGATAGGATATCTGTCACGATCACCATAGGGCGGCGCTGGATAGCGATCTCTTTCTCGATCGGTTAAATACGGAAAGCGATCAGCGTACCGATCACGATCCGGATAACGCTCTCTATCCGGAAAACGATCTCTGCTGGGAAAGCGATCTTTGTCCCGGTCGCCATATCGATCGTAGTCATTGGGAGGATAACGTCCACGATCAGGAAAACGATCTCTGTCCATGTCGGGGATCTTTTCACCGCCCGGATATCTGTCACGATCAGGGTACCGATCTCCACCCGGATAACGATCACTCCCGATTGGCGGATAGCGATCATTTGCACCTTGTGTTGGTGGATAACGATCCGTTGGTGGGAGTCGATCACCGCCAACTGGAGGATAGCGATCACCACCAGTTGGTGGATAGCGATCATCACCAGTTGGGGGATAACGATCACCACCAGTTGGGGGATAACGATCACCCCCAGTGGGAGGATACCGCTCACCGCCGCTTGGAGGATAACGATCACCGCCAGCGGAGGGGTATCGATCACCGCCAGTGGAGGGGTATCGATCACCATCACCTGGATACCGATCGCCACCACCGGGATAACGATCTAAAAAGTTCGAATTTGGTTAATGGTTAGATTGCGTGCACAGATAGCATTGATATTAAATCGAACGTATGATTAGAAACGAGTGTTAGCGACAACTGCGATCAATCACCTTACCATAGTCAGTATCTGGGTACCGATCGTACGGCTTTCCAATGTCCCCTGCGTGCGGATACTTTCCGCCTGCTCCTGTACCATAGCGGTCATCATTATTCTTATCGCGATCCGACGGTGGCCTCCAGCTATTGTGTCCACCATCTGGACGGTTGTGATTGCGATCATCATCTCCGCCATTGCTACCGCCACCACTACCTGCGCTGCTACTGCCAGCTACATTCACTATAAAAATATACACTTGCTTTGCATGTTACACGCTCCCCATAATCGCACACAACTTACGCATTAGATTCTCATAGTAATCATAGTCAGCATCGTAGATGATCCGCATACCATCCTTTTGATTGTATCGACTTAATCGACACGTTCTGAAGCGATCACTGTACACAGCCGATCTATGAGAACGTTGGCAAACATTATATGTGCAGTCAGTTTTAAACGGTAGCACCTGGGGTTAATTGATACCCCAGCGAGGCTATTGTATAGGTTTACCTGCACTGAAAGCTGGTCTGTCGCAGGCACTCATCCAGGCATTCACTCAGCGATCGCCCAGTGATCTCCGAATGGAATTCCCCACCGAGACGCGAGTTCCTGTATCGCTGGAATGCAGTGTCCGGCCGCCGTCCGCTAGAGAATAGGTGTGAAGTCACCGAGTTATCTGGATAATCAGTTGCTCGCTCTGTACAAATACAAAAAGGAGAGAGATGAGAATGGGCGATCGCCCGATCGTGTGATGAGATCTACTTTACTTACGATTATCTAGGCACACCAGATCGTAGAAATGATGCGTTGGGCTTGAACTGATGCTGATATCATCTTTCTGGGAGATCGAGTCCTCCTCGGAGAGGATGCATTGTTTTGTTTGATCGTCGAACTCAACCGATCGACAGAAATATCTACAGGGAATACAATGGAAGTGGTGAGAGTGGTGTGGATAGCTTTAATGGGCCGAACGATTTACTTTTCAGCCCGCAGGCACATGGTCTGACATTCCTCTAGGGTCATGTTGTTGAAGATATCCACTTCAAAGGGTCCACCGAGGCGTTTATTTTCCTCTTTGACGAACACGGCCAGCCCATCGCATCGACGTTCAGCTAAGGAGGAAATTTTAGTTACAACGCTATGATGAGAGACGGCATCGTTTACCATTTAAGCATGTGTTCTCTAGGTAATCGGAGTTCGGGTCGTCTTCCATCAGCTCGGGGTGCGTTCGTCTTGTGAATCTGGAAAGTGCAATTTTTTCCAAATCGTATATGGAATTCCTTACGAATTTGAAAAATAACGTTACCTGCTTAGAGTGCATGTTCGCATGGTCGAGTCGAAGTTCGCCGATCGGCACACGAAAGAGAACTCATTCAGGCACTTGTCCTCGCAGTCCGATCTATTGGCAGCTGTAATCTATAAAAAAGGAAATTCCTGTCTTTCGGGACTTTTGCAAAAAAAATCCTGACAAACCTCCTTAATATCCGAAATGGGGAGCTTCAACTTCTTTCTTGGATGCCTTTCGAAGACATACCTCCGGCTGGGGCATTCCCGTTCTGGTCTGCTGGCTGTAAAAGTTCCCAAGTCAACGCGGTGTCCTTAGAATAGTTCGACCTACTTACATGTTAGACAGATTTCATTGAAGTGAACACTATTGGGCACCAGCATCAAACTGCCAATACCCTCAGGTCCGGCCTGTTCACTGGTCAGATAGCAAATCGATTCCTCATACTCAGCGCTTCCGCCGAATGATGAGATGCGACTGCCTGGCTGAAAATCAAAGCTCGTACAAGTCCGTACGAGGTTATTTGTTCCGGTTCGGTCTCTCAAACAGAGGTCCTGACACTTTTCAAGAACTCTGAACGGTGGTGCGGTATCTCTGACCTGAAAATGCGGTTGTGAGTTATAAGGTATTTTAGAAATTGTTTTAGAGAAAGTCATACCACATCATCGTCGTATCCTTGTAGCTGTTGATTTGGCAGTCGTTCATATAGTACTCGGCCGAGACCGTTTTTACACGTTGTTTGTGCTGAAAGGGATGTTATTTTTTTTTACAGAAACCGCAGTCAAATTTTTGGTTCATACTCACCCCATATGCTGGTTAAATTAACTACGACTACAAATAAATATACAAGTCTAAAGAGTTTCTTATTTTTAAACATATTTTCGAAGATTCACGCAAAACGGTTTACACATGAAAAATGCTCTGGCAGTGTGGTTTCAATGTATCTGGCAGCACTTAAGGAAAGTCAGTTTCTGACATTTTTGTTATTTGTTTGTGTGTTCTGAAAGAAGAAGCGGAGAATAAATTAATTAATTTTTCTATCTACGATTGGTGTGCACAAAAATGGTTAAACTTGACCTAAAAATCGCAAAATGGTAGCACAAACTAAAGTTTTTGTAAATTCCTTATTGTAAAAGAGATCTCGATTTGACAGACTTTATTTTTGTGCACCACATTCAAGGATTGCAGTTAACATGCAGCAATCATTTTACACCATAAAACCATAGCATCATTTCCAACAGTCTCCAATCGTTGCATTCTTTCTGCTTCAATGTACTCTTGCAGCATAAAAATGAACTCCATTTGATGTCAAACGTTTGTTTGCATTTTGTCAAACGATGTAGTCGAGACAGTAACAGAAATCTATCTGTGTGAAGAAAACGTTGTTGTTGTTCATCGGTAGGAACGGTAAATATAGTAACGATTTCAAACAATAATAAAGCACAAGTTGCAGCTTTAATCCTTATACAGTAAACAAAATTGAATGTAAAGGGTTTTCCAATAAGAGGTGTTATTTTGGTATTCAAAGAAAAATGCCATTTTTTGAGATAAATGATCGGATGTTTATTTCATAATAAAGAGGAAGGTATGCCGTTAATAATGAATGTCATTATGGTCAGCCAAATGGCCACCACGAGCACGCATACAGCACCATATCCTTTTCATGAAATTTTCCATAACCAAATCGCAAAGTGGCTGCCCTATGTCCTCGAAAGCCTCACGAATTTTATCTTTGAGGTCTTGAATCGACGCTGGGCTGTTGGCGTATACCTTATCTTTCACGTGGCCCCAAAGGAAGAAGCCGCAAGGTGTTAAATCACAAGATCTCGGTGGCGAATTGTGATCACCTCTTCGAGAGATAACACGGTCCGGAAACTTTACCCGTAAAAGATCAATGGTTTCGTTGCTTGTGTGGCACGTAGCGCCGTCTTGTTGAAAAAAAACGTTGTCCAGATCAATACCATCCAACTCCGACCATAAAAAATCATTAATCATCGACGACCAAAAAATGCTTTAGTTTTGCGAACTGTGACTGCAAGATTTTCACCATTTTTGTAGTGAACTTTAATAATTTCAATGCGTTGTTGAAGCGTGTATCGTTCCATTTTTAGTAATGGCGTAGTTTCTACTTGTCAAATGTCAAAGAATAAAAGTTTCAAAAGTGACAGCTACCGAAATAGCGGGTCATTCACAATAACACCTCTTATTGGAAAACCCTTTAGTAGACTTGGAGTAGAATGAGCTGTCAGATTCGTGTGTAAGTAAATACGACTGACAAATTCTTTTTGAATATCAGGAGTGAGTTTCTAGTTGTTTATTGTTAACTAAATGAGCAATAATTCTTCAATTAGCTACTTTGCGAACTCGTTTTTGTTACTAGTGTCACTCTATTTATGAATGAATGTATCTATATACATAATATATGGAAGAGAAACTGAAATAGAACAGAACGTTTTTTCGTTCTGTAGTAAATTCTGGTTCTGTTTACGTTGCCTCAGCTACACAAAACTAAAACAGAAACAGACCCATAAAAACATGTCGCTGTCGCAAAATATTGGGTGACGGTCATTATATATTATTTGGTGATTTCTCACGAAATCTATCATACTCTCCTCACTTTGTTTCCATTTTTCGTTTGTTATTCATACGTGGTCATCACAATATACAATAGTACGATGCGAAACAAACAGCCAGATGACAGATGCAGAAAAATGCAAACAAAAAAAACCTCTCCCCACTATAAATTGGCATTTCTGTTGCTGTCAGCAAAAATCAATGTAGACTTGCTTACGTTCTGTCGTCAAACAGCCATTTTTCTGTTGCTGAAAAAATTATGTTCTGTTCCTAATTCTGTTTCTGTTGCAAATGTATGGGATTCTGTTCGACTGCTTTTAAGGTTTTCTTTATTTTAAAGAACAGTCTAAATTGAGAAGCCATAACCCATCGAATATTTTTTGGATTATATTCTTCTAGCCTATTCGACTGGAAGAGTTGAGAAGCGAGAAAGCACTTAATTTTCAAAAACAAAGCGCTAGAGGGTTCAGCAAAACGTTTTTGTTAATTTTTGACTAATATTTTCCATTCTGTATAGTCAGAATGAATAATATTAAACGTCGCTTGACATGGACACTAGGTTTAAGTTCCAGTTTCACAATTCATAATAATTAAAAAAAAAAAAAAACTAAGAACGACAACTGATGCTGACATAGACTGACTTATGGTTTCCGACTTTAGAAACAAATTTTGATTACCCATTTTGTGTTAATTTGATAGAAGGAGAGAAAAAACTCCAATTCGCCTGACAACTATTTTACCATGTCCAGCCGGAAAACATAAAAAAAAACTGTACATGATTGCCATGTCTCGCTTGAGCGCTTTTATTCATTGGACGCGTTCTTTTTCCTTTTTTTTGGATGTCGATGGCATGTGTCGGATGTTTTAAATGTTTTCGCTATTGAGCGATTGTGAATTCTAAATTATCGAGTAATTGCAAAAATTGCTCTTAATTCAGATCTATTCACTGATGTTCGTACATGCGTAATTAGAGACGAGCATTGGCGGAGATTTTTGACCTCAATACTCGAGCCGCACGCAAATCCGACAAGCAGTTAGTATGGGGGGTATTGCATGAGATGCGCATAACGCGTGACTGATCAGATAGCCAATGTTACGGAAGTACGTTCCGGTTTTTGTGTGTAGAGGTATGTTTTATTTTGTGTTAAACAGAATCCCAAATAGGTATACCTGTAAGACCCCACTAATGTCGAGGCGTTTCCATTGGAATTCAATTTCGGATGTCATTGGCATTACAGAGAAATAAAAAACCGCTCCGTACTATTCGTCATTCGAAAGGGAATATCGTGGCAAAGAACGAATGCGTTACGAATTGCGGGCGGGGAATACGAAAACGTTAATTATCCCGCGCTGATCTATGAGACCATGATCTGAATAGTGGGCAAATGGAATTGACCTCTTTGCTAGGTGGTGCGGAATGTCCCTAACTAAATGATGTTATGGAAATTTTGTTGAAGAAAAAAGTGTTGCAATTAGAAATAAGTATATGAGAGGTTGCGATTGGATGGACAATTTTCGTGGCAAATGACATAGTGCTGGGCTCTAAACATTGTTGTTAATTCAACTAAGGCGAGATCTATTGGAACTTGGTTCATCTGTCAAAGTGGAAGTATTCAAACAAAAAAGCAGATGGGAACCCTTAACGAGATTAAGTGAGAGTAATTCAGCTTAAGCCAATAAGCAAATGTCATTTTTGTCGTTAGTTGATGCGTTTTGAAGGAACTCAGCTGAGTTTTAATTATATCTGACACTAGAGCCTACTTAAGCCTGTTATACTGACTCCTTCAATCTGATAGACTGCGAGGAAAAGTGGAATTACAAAGCAATAGGTAGGTCTTTTACAGAGAAATGTTCGGCTTATGACTTGAGAAATTTTTAACCATAACCATAATGCTAATATTTACTTTCGGGCAGTGAAAGGCCATTTATTGTTAGTTTGGCTGGAAACCAGCATAACCAGCACTTTAAAATACTCATCCATCCCCAGTAGCGTGCAAGTTTCTTGTCATCTGACGCAAACTGCAAATCTATTTACGGTAGAAAACAAGTCTTCCTAAATATTCACAGTAATACTCCGATTTTCTATAAATAGCTGCCTCGATTACTCAGAATTTAATTCCCCACACATTGAGTGAGCAATGATGCAAGTCTTACGAGGCGATTATCTACTTACCATTTACCAAACATTTACGTAAGGATATTGCGTGTAATGCAAAATAAAACTTGTTATGTAGTTAGATAAATTAGCTAGCCGAACGGGATGAGTATAGTTTAAAAGTGGGCTGATACCAGTTTTCGTTGAAAGTAATCAGGTTAACCGCATAGGTAAACCAGTAATTAATAAATGGAATGGCCTTAAAATTCAAATGCGTTGGTAGGTGTTGGGATGGTGATTGTCAGATATATGTCCACCTCTAAGTTGATAAAATAAATTTATTATCCTACTCGACACGCGACAAGTGGCACTTTTAAACCTGCTTGCAGATGGTACTTTTATTTTCATTTGAGTGGCGGCAGTAATGCGGAAGAAAATAGGGAATCGTGTTTGGAGACCTGTCTTCGTTCCAGTTTAAATTGCATAAGGCATATGGTATGTATATCCATTTCAATTGGAAAGTGAAAGAGTTTCGATCATGTGTCCAAACGGTTTGTTGAACTAACGATGAAGTGACAATCTTTAGCTTGGTTTAGTTGTCAATCGAAGTAGTATGAGTTAAAGTTCCAAGTATTTTTGTAAATTGAAGTAGTTACTCTGATAGGCTATAGAGTCTCCGATGTCCATTTTGTGAAGTTTACAGAGACAACGTGAAAATAGTCTGCGCGTAGTTAATTTATGTAGGTGTAGATCTGATTTTTAAGATTAAAAATGGCGACGACTTTACTTTGGTCAACCAAGAAGAATAATACAAAAATCTTTGCAAGAGTCTATTCATATTCAATACTTTTCTGGATCGCATAATTGAGGCTCGGTAGAAGACATTTTTAAACCCACAATTTTTTCAGGAGCGAAGGTTAAAAGTTTGAACTCAGATATGTCTTCCCATATCGTATGCGTTTTTCCTGATCCATAACACTGCAACCGTAAAAGATATTTGAATGAAAAAAATATGACGTATAGAACATGGTACGGTGCAATTTTGACATAAGTCGAATTATGCTGTTCTTCCTTGTTACCACAGATTTATCTCTTGTTTAAGGTTCTCTTAGTTCCCGCTCGCTGAAAGTGAATGACGCTGAAAGCAGTTTGCCGGTCCCAATACAAATGAACATGAACTCACTTTTGAGTGCTCAAAAGTTCTAAAAAAACTGCTGCAAAAGCTCGCAAATACTTCTGTCACCATGATAGTACAAAGCTTTTTCATCGTACATATCTCTATTTCAATTTAACACAGTAAAGTCATATCCGCCATTGTTATACAAACTGTCTTACCGACCTTAATCTGAATACAATCAGAGACATCTAGAGTGATAGTAAGAAGTTCTTCTTTAATTGCAAATATTGATCAAAATGGAAATCTGAATAGGTAACCTGTTGTAGTTCTGAGTTCGGGCTTTCATATTTTTGAAAATAACAAAATGCAACTTCTGTAACGAATCTGACGCGAAGCGCTATGTGGTATTCGATTGGGCGCTCTCAGAGCACTTTTTATGTTCGTTTGATACAAAAAAAAACAATCTTTTTCAGATTTCAGAGCACTTTTGCGAATCTGGATTTTTCTCAGATTTTCTTCAGATTTACCAATACAAGTACGTTTGAGTCTGACAACTAGTGGAGTTTGTTTACATTTTCGTGAAATTTCAACTGAAAAGTGACGAATTGCATCGGGTTGATCTCTTTTTTGTTAATTATTTATGTACAAATGTCTGGGAGAGCACTTTGAATGTTTCCATATAAAATTTAACCAGTGAATGAAAAACGAGTAAAAAGTGTCATAGGCTACACATATTCCAATCGCACAAATATCAACAGAAAAAAGAGCATTCGAAGTTTTTATGTTCGATTAGACACACGAAATCTCAAATCTGAGACCGATTTACCATGTATGTAGAATGAAGTTATTCTTCCTGAACCATGAACCATAAAAGTATTGGCCCATCACCAAATATTCCTAAATTGAAATGATTTTTCAAAGGATTTTATTTGACGGATTGTCCAACCAGTGCCGTAGGTTATTGTTAAGTTTTGACTCGAATTCGAAAAGATTTTCTTACCATTTGTTTAACTGGAAAAGCGATTTGATTTGGAACGTCGTTTATCACTGTTTGAAACCAATTTCACAGTTCTTTTTACGTTCAGTCTAAAGAACTATAAGAAAATTTAAACTCATTCAGGTGTCTCAGTCTCAGCCAGAAAATTAACTATAGAATTAATTGGCACCTTCCGTCATTATTTGGACATGCTGCGTTCATCAATAGTTTTCAATAGATGACGCTAGTTATGCTTATCCACTATGTTCCTAACCATACTACATCAAAGTACCACAAATAACTGTTGAACAAGTGATTTTCTACAAGACTGTACCAAATTTTTGTAGGCCTAAGTTTAAGTTTAAGTTTAAGTTTTAGTTTAAGTTTATTGAGTATATGCTAACACGGTAAGAGGACATTACTTAGATTCTAGTAGATTTAGAAAAATAAATAAAAAACAGTAGTAAAACTTGCTGACTATGCCACTGGAGTGTTTTGAATAAAACAATAACTTTTGTACTTGTAAATTTGTAACTTACGCTAATTTTCTTTTTTTAAATACGTCCTTTTTTTATTAGTATTTTTAAGCCTTTTTCTGTTACTTACCCTTCGGGGTGTTGAAAATGTTGACCAAACATTTTTTTTTATTTAAGTTAATGTTTGAAATGGGAAAGTTTGAAACCCCATTGCGACACCCTGTTTAACAAGCTTTCAGAAAACGATTTTCTGTTTTCTCGAATAAAATTGAGGTCCTTCTTTATTTTTGACTAAAAAATTGGTTCCAGTTGTAAGAAAATAGATTTCTGAACTTTAATACGCCCGATTTCAAAAATGAGTACAGCTCTGTATCAGAACTTTCAAGAATTAAAGAAAAAAACAAGTAAAAGAATTGCTCAAGGTGGAAAACAAACGGCAAAACGGTAGTCGAAAGAAGGAACCTTCCCTTAATATCAAATAGATGCCATATAGTAGATGTAAACAGAGTATGGGAGTTTTGAGACAGAATGTGTATTCGAAATGTTTCAAATATTTAATTTGCTTCATAATACGATCGTAGAAGGTACCTTGAGGACACATTTTCCTATACGCAGGCAGATGCCAACTGGATACAAAAATGTGGCTTTTTGTGCGCAGATTCCTTTAAAGTTATGCTGTCTGTCGGTCTTGTGCTTTTAAAAGGTTAGCCAAGCCGAAGGTGAATGTCACCGTCGGAATATTTCGACTTCGATTTTCTGAAGGTTTCTGAAGAACTTTAAACAGTCACCGAGAATAAATGGTAACGGTGAATAAGTGATACAAATTTAAGGAATTTTTCGTTAGCACTCACAATTAATTCGCCGCTTCTATCAATATTAATCCAAAAAAAAAATATCGTCCACTTAACAACAAATCACTACACAAATGCGCTAAAAAATAAGCTGATCCTTTGATTCTCTATAATTATTTGCACAATTTTCATCAATTTAGGTATAGACCAATCGGTTTTTTTTTTTTTTGCAAAATGTTGATACCGCACTTTCACAAGATCCCAATTTAACCGATCACAGGTATCCCTTGCATCGCATTACAAAACCGTGACTGAGGACTTTTCCCGAAAATTCAACCGATTTATCCAATAATTCGCGACGTACTAACTCGTTGATGAAATTTTAACTAAAAATCTGATTTTCAGGAATCCACTAAACAAAAAACCAACCACCATCACCCATCACAAAGAAGTCCACGCATTCTGAATTAATTAGGTGTGTTCAACAAAGGAATTCACAAAAAAAAGGCAAAACCTCTCCACAACTACACAACAAGTTGACGAAAAATAATGAAAATTCAAACAATATCTGACCATAAAGTGACTACACCATCAAGCCAATTGCAAAGTAGGGGGAGGCATGCACTGCACACTCCACCACCCATTATTCACCACCACGAACCGATATTAAAGGGTTCAATTTCCACAGGTGTAATAATGGCGTACCGCCTACTTTGGTCACATAGTTTCCAAACACACATACCACGGCACGACCCATTGTGATGGATTTCCCTTGATCCCAAGGCCTCTCTGCCTGGTGATCTCTGTCCATTCTATCGGCACAGACCGAACCGCGCAGCGCTGGTGGCTCTTTCACGTATCGGTGAACTTCGTCGATTGCGTGCGTGCAACCCGCAACTGATTTCGATTCGAGATTCGAGAATCCAACTCCAATGAGACACATTATGGATTTCATCAGCACACAATATGAAAATGGATACCACAGCACCATCATGTCGGCAGAAAACATCCACATACAGACATACAGTGGTATGACCCCGAAGTAGAATCTAATGCTGACTCTGGTTATCCAAATGTGTCAGCCATGTTAATCTGACCGGAACTCTTTTGTTCGGACATCCGGAAATCACTACCAAGCTGCACACACAACAATTGTAAACATATATACGAGCGCGCAAGCTTTTGCAGATAGTGCGGTGGGGGTGGATCGCTCTCTTGTGCGGAGATCACGCTGGAAGCGTCTAGGTGCGCCAGACTGTCGATTGTTCAAATAGACTCGTTGCTATATAGTGATCTGTTCTGTTCTGCTGTGCGGATCAGTGAAGCTTGGAAACTTTGGAACTGTCAAAGCAGGAGCAAGCTCGAACAAAGAAGGTGATTTGAATTTATCATCCTTCTTGGAGAGCTCCATTTAAATTTGCAATCGAAATGAGGCGGATTGCCACTACGCATCCTCTTACATGATCAATCAAACTACAACTTTTGACAAATCCTGCTCTCAATTGACAAATTCGCCTCCAAATAGATTCGTTAGGTACGTTTGTCAAGTCGCGTGGGATTCCCAGATGAGCTCGCCGGCGAACGAAATCATGTTCCATAAAACTTAAAGGGAACTAAATCCGAATCGCGGGCACTACTCTACAACAAGTTATAGTTTCTGCTAAGATATATCTGACAAATATATATTCAATGGAGGCCATAACAGAAAATGTTATACTCGTAGCAGGCCCTTGGCGAAAATTCTTTAGCGCAAGTTGCAGCAACAGAAATTTCAAAATAACTTTCATATCGATTTGCGAAACGTTTTTTCGGCGACTTTTTTGTGCGATTTCAGGTGTATTATTTGTGCCAATTTTATTGCAGTTTTTCGTTACGTTCCGTAAAAATGCATGTACACAGTTAAATTGATTTCGATTGATTATTTCAAATACAAGGTGCGCCATCTTGTATGTCGGTATGTTTGCACTGAATATAACTTTGACCAGGGGCGGATGGCAACATCGTAGCGGCCCGGGTAATAATATTTGTGGGCCCTTTTTTAATTTCCAGATATGGCTAAAATATACATTTACAGGGTGCTACGCATTTTTCCTTTAAAAATAAATAGAGCATAGGTTTATTACAGATTTTTGAATCAGATTACATTTAATTTCCAAAAAACATTCTTTTAGTTTAAAATTAAAATTTAGTCAAGTACATATATACAAAAAAAACGATCCGTGCAAACGATGACAAATCCACCCCTAGTTAACGAGCCAGCCATCGGCCTAGACGCACAGCCATGCACCCACAAAGACAAACCGCAAGTTTAAATAAACAAAACGACAACCAAACGATTCTCCTTGATACTTAAGCAACTAGCAACGTTGTATGAAAAGTAGGTAATAAGCAAAAAAAAAATCATTATAGGGTTTCTGTTTTTTCATGTTTTGATGTAGTAAAAGAGTGAAATTCATTTATATCTCTTGTAAATTTATGAAGCCTTTTAAAAAGCTTTTTCTTGAAGTAAATTTCGTTTTCATATCCCACATCTTCCCATATTGATAAGACATCTGTATATTTATTGTCTGTGATAAAAAAGTTTGAGAGTTATTTATGGACAGTCGAAAGAAGAAATACAAAAACAAATATTTTTGCTGACTAATTATATAGGCAAATAAAAGTGTAAAATACAGAAAAAAGTGGACAAAATACCTACAAAAAATTTGTTAAGAAAATTCAAATTTATTCCGGTTCTGTAGAATTTTAACCATGAATCGCGAGAGTGTTGCCACGAAATTCCTTAGACTTTTGCTGTTAAAACTGTGGCCACAAGCCATAACCGCCTAAGTTTTTTTTTCATACTTTTCAAGAGAGCAGATTAAAGTCTCAAATCATCACTTCAAATCAGGAATATTTGGTTCTAAGCTTTTTTTTTTCGTTGGAAAAACTTCTCTTAAAAAAAAGATTATGGTAATACAAAATTAAGTGGAAGTAGATTTAAATGCTGAACACGATAGTGACTATAACTTCATTTTGTCCTAACTCGAGTTAAGCGGTTATGGCTTGTGGCCACTGAAAAATTGCCGACATTGACTGGGCTTTTGGAACCCAGATCTCCAGATCAACGTTGCCACTTCAATAAAAGAGGAGCGCAGTTGATCATTAAAAAAAATGCAGTAGATTTGATCTTTCTTTGTTATACAAAAAAAAAAAAACAAAGATCAATTGCTTAAAACTATATTATTCATCACTTTAATGTTTTTTTATACAATAAGTTCGCAATAAGTTGGCTTCGTTCAGAGGTTCTTTATAGGGGTTATTTTTATGTAAGGTTTTTCAACAGCTGTTTAAGAGAATGTTTATCAAACCAAAAAAAATGCAGTAGATTCGATGTTGTGCCAGTAGATTTATTTTTTGCAAAAAGTACAGTAGATCTATTGCTTTTGCAGGAAAGTAGCAACGCTGCTCCAGATTTGAATTCTTAATTGGCTTTTGCATGTGGACAGTCGTATTTTATTATAGTAACATATCTTTTTCCAAATTTTGTTTTCTACACTTTTATAGGTGTAGGAAAGGAAAAAAAAGGATTCAGCGGTTTATGTCAAATTCCATTTGTTTCAAAATTGACTTAGGCCTCCTTAAAATGCTTTTCAATTTTACATTTCTAAATTCCATACACATTCAGGTAATATTGCCAGTTCGTCAACTCAAGACAGCTTCATGCGAGCCTGTCGTGCACCTTGAATGCATATTCACACCTCTTCAATTCAATTAATTAACTTAACACATTTTCTCTCATAAATTACCAACGCACATGGAAGTAGCATAAATTTCTCAATGTGAAAATCGAAAACTAGAAAATAGTTAGATAATTTGCAGTCGGTTTCTGAACAGATGAGTATAATATTTATGAATATAATTCGCTAAACTGTGGGCATCATTAATCTTAATTTCGTAAAAAAATGTTTCTCGCATAAAAATCACCTCTAATAAATCAGTTTCATCAAGCTGGTAGAGCCCCTTTCTATATTTAATCTGATTTACCGTAATATTACAAATTTGTTGTATTTCACGAATATTTCGTTGACAACTTGTTTTCCATCTGAATTTGAGATACTTCATCAATGTGGCACACTCTAACAGTTAGCCACCATAATTCAATATTCTGTATTGCAAATGCCTCGATAAACTTCGTAAAAAATTGGAAGGCAGTTCATACTTAAATTAGAAAATCTTCGGCAACTGAATTAAAATTCCTATCATTGGTTACAAGTGGGAAACTATGCCCACGATTACGAGTAATCGGACCGCTGCGTTGGTTGCGGTCACAGAACGTGGCATCGAGTTTGCATACATTTCTGTTGGGCACAGAAAATCATTAATCGATATTTATCTGCATAGATTTTGTGGTGATATTTTACCCCCTACCGGCGGGCCTAAATTAGCATGTCAAGAAAACATTTGTTATGGGAATTAGTTTCACATTTAAATTCGGTCTCGAATCCCACTAAAGAGAGAGAGAGTGAGTTATGCCGTTTGTTGATTTTACAAATTGGTATATAGCACTCGTATCCTTCTCTGTTCTGCCGATGAATGCTTTAAAATTTATAAAAAGGTATGCTATGGCCTCAACGCATAGTTTCGTTTTCAAATGTTCCCAACTTCCGTTTGACCTTTCCATGGCCGTTTCCTTTGTCGTCGGTTAAAGTCGTTATTTGCCATAATTCCACATGATGTACGATTATGACAAAATAAAAATGGAGCCACAATGATTTTATTTCGAATTTTACTAGTACGCGGTAATCGCTCAAGGTTTACAATTGAATAGAACAGAGTTTAAAGTAATTTATGCTTGCCGAGCATTGTAATTTTATGTACACAATTCTGCGAAGACCTAAAACTGAAAGTGGTAGTAATTATGTCTATCAATCAAAACTGGTGATCGTAGTGTCAGTAGCTGGTACAATCTGAAATGGCATTGTCAATTTCCAATTTCCCAAACACGAATTAAGTTCCGCTTCAGAAAGCCACCCGGGAGTGGAATGGAAAAATTACTTTTCATACAATTGCTTGAAAAGTGTTATACTTTTTTACCTGAACAGTAAATCATTTTTGACGCATCTGTTGCGCCGACAAATACGTCATTTTCACGTAACAAACGAGAAAAAAAAGTTCGAAAATCCGTTAGAAAGTAGATATTATGCAAACTAGTTCCAAGGACAGCAAGTTTAGTGAGTGAAATGTCATCGGTGTTTTAAATATTACACCAAAGTGGATGACATAACATAAATTATAACAGTTGCTCTCATTCTCTCAACATTTTCACCTATGAATGTGCTTACTCTTAATTTTTTTGTGAAAACAGTGCCATCGGATTCAACCGACAGAAATGTAGAAAGTGAACCAACTTTAATCGTCGCATCTGACATTTGCATTGCTTATGAGTCACCTTCCATAATTCAGTGTATTCTTACCATCTGTCAGTTGCCGCAAAATATAAAAGAACTATCCTCTATTTGACATAATGTATTTGAATCGGTGATTGTTAAAACCAGAGACAATACTGAGACCACCAACTCCGTCCGATTTCCCGTTACTTGCCTACAAGCTATATTTTCATGGGGTGGCAAACGCTAAGTGCGTTAGTATTGTTGCATAGAAATTCGTATTGAAAAAATGTCACGTAACTTCAAAAACTCCGGCTCACCAACACACTCGCACCTTGCATATGCCACTTCCGCTGTTGGCAAAGCTGCTGACAGCGTTCATAAAATGTTGTCCGTTAAATTTGAAATTATTTATACGTACGTGTACGTGTGGATAGTATTTTTTTTAGGAATAAGTGTACATTTGCTTGAAATATTTATGACAAATTGTCAATGCAGAATGGTTGCATGAAAATAAAAACATTTTGAGCAAGTTTTCTTCAGTTATTAAAGAAAAATTCACACAATAAATCGATCTTAATGATATCGAAAAGAGGTAAATACACAACCATGTTTGTCCCAATATGATCTAGTATATAAAACATATATTTTAGATAATTTTACTAACCAACCAAATCAAATTTTTCGCCTTTTAACAATTTATAATAACTAACCAATGGCATTCAGTAATATAAAAATGTGGAATTCCCGAACTCTTTCACATTTCCCCACGGTTGCCGCGGTTGGCAGCATTTATTTTTGTAGTTTTTGTGTGTTTTTGCATGTCACACTGATTCTTTTTTGACATAACACCGATAGGAATACAAAATGGGGAATTTGAAAAAAAAATTGAGGGGCCCAGCGGCGAGAGGATTGTGAGTTGGGGGTCTCAGTATGGTTTGTCTATGGTCACCACTTTAAGTCAGTCCAAAACGAAGCTGTCAAGTGGAAATGTTTTGTACTAAACGCAGCCAAAATCATTTGCAGATTGCTTCAAGTAAGTTTTCATTCGCCAAAGCTATGCTCTTGTTTTAAAATTGTACGTAATACAAAGAAACTTGGAAACAACTTGTAACCATTGTGACATACCGCGATTTCGACGACTCAAACATGGAATGAATAGAAAATTCATTAAATTTTTTAACTGGTTTTCGCACTGTGAACCCATTTGAATGGCGCTTCATTTGGCGTTTTTCTTTTTAAGTTCAGAGCTGAACCTGAACGGCTATAAAAAAAGTTGGTTGTTCTTTTTTAGCTCAGACACATCAGAGCTCAGAATTTGTGTTTCTACTTTCGTTCAGAGCATGATCAGAGCGCGCTCTATGAGCTCAGAATAAATTGACTGAGCATTCTGAGTAAAAAGCTGATTACACACTTCCAGTCACATTTGACAGAAAAAAAACCTGGGTCGGCATTCTGTAAGGCGAAACGTTCAAACGTTTTCGTGTGCACGAAGAATTTTTCTTGCGTAACATAGGGCAAATCATTCGTGAGCACGAAAACGTTTCTTCGTTTTGCCTTACCTAAGGATAAACAAAATATTTGAAATGGCGGACGAACCTTGTTTTTCTGACTCTGAAGGTAAACCAATTTAATAAAAAACAATCAATATATATTCAATTTATGCATTTATGACAGCTATGTCATATTTATTTACATCAGAACGATCTGAGCACTCTCGGTTCAGAGCGCGCTCATAATGCTCGAGCTCAGTTCAGTGCTCAGCTCTGAATTAAAAAAAGAAAACCGCCTATTGAGAATGTCCCAAGTGCTGCGAAATAGTTTGCAAATCTTCGTCAATCGTAATATTTTTTTATTTTCTAGTGTTCCCATAAATGGCCATATGGTTGCCATTAAAATTTAGTCACAATTAATTTCCAATTCACCTGTACCATCTACCGTACAATACCTGCTTATTAAATAAATTGTTTCTCTTTCTATTTCCGATTCGGCTAGCAGCGCACGCCAAAAGCTCTGTAATTCCCGTTTTCAGTTGTCATAAATCGATTGGAAAAAAAAAATTGCCTCCCCTCCACTCTTAGGTCTCCGACTGTGCCGTGCAGTGCATACCTACATTTTATGCAACAAATAACGCATAAATATCACTTAAAAGCCTCATAGCACATCCCTGGCTGCGAGGCTCTAGACAAACGAGATTCTAGTGCATGCCATTAAATTGCAGACCTTTCGCAATTCATCTAATAAATTATTGATCCTGAGTGCTCAATTGTGGTGCAGTTTCGCGAAAATTATAGGTTCCGCATGGAGCGCACTCGGGATGGTGGTGATTGAAGCAGGTTGCTAGTGCTGGTGGTAGGTAGCCTGTTTGTCTATATTAACAACCGCACGGTGTTTGCCCACAAGGTCGAATCGGGGTATCATCTGAAGCCCGCAATCTAATTGGCAGTTACCGATGGTAAATGGTAGCAGATGGAATGAATTAATGAAAGCCGCACTCAATGATATTCGCCATTTGGTTGCGATTTCGTAATAAAAGGAACATAACACGCCCTGGATTCGTTCAATTAGCTCCTTGAGGTCTTCATTTTATCGTGTCTCATAGTGGCGGAGAGCATGGAATCGCTGCGATTGTTTTACAATCACTTTTGCTGGTGGAGAAGAGTGACATTTCGTGGTGAACATCCGGAGGCGACTTCGTTGACGACGACAATTATGTATTTACGGTGAGGGAGAGGTCTTTACGGCTTACGTGGGCTTAAGCTTGTGTCAAAAATGAACGGAAATTTAACGTTCCAAATGTGAAAATAGTTCTATCATGATCAAGTCATGACGTACGACTAGAATCTCAGTGTGACCACATGTTGGCTTAAGCTGGATTACTGCCGTCAATTTTAACTCCCGTAAATATATTTAGTTGGGTCAGTGTTGAAGTGGAATCTCACTGAATTGAGTGTGAATTTGTCAAAAAAATCTGAAATTGTCTGTCTTATTTATGAAGAGGACATAGATATATTTTATCCGCAACATTTTTATAAATATTTTATTTTTCAGCTCGATTGGAGCTTTCCCATCGAAATGGTCGCAAGAATCCTTCTCCTACACTACCGTCAATACCGTCCTAATGCTGTGCTTGATTACCTTCGCAATCACCATCACTTGTGACCTCTACGAGGCATCAGCCGATTTTCCGACATTCGGCGACGATGTGTGTGTTTTAGTCGGAGTAAGTCGTGAACATTTTTAAAAGAAAACATTATTTATTTTTTTAAATATCGCAGCTCTATTTGATTCTCTTCAAAATAATCCTCTATCGCATCTACAAGCCAAACATCGAGTACATTGTTGCCGAGTACGAGTCCTTGCGCAGGAAGTTCACACATTGCTCTGCAGCAGTGCGTGCGATACAAAGAACCAGTTACATTGAGGAGATTCTCATCTTCTACACCTACGCCATGCTGGGGAATGTTCTGTTTGCAGCCGTAGGCTTTCAGCCAATACTTTCGGGTCTGTCGCGAACGCTACCGTTTCGGGCCAAATTTCCATTCTCCGTTGACAATGCAGCGGTTTTTTTAGCGGTCTACGTATTTCAGTGTATCTGCGTGTTGATCAATATCAAAACGATTGTTTACATCGACAACATGGGATGTGTTTTCATCAATCAGACATCGGTGAATCTGAGGATACTCTGCCAAAGGCTTCGAGATTTCTCCAAGAGTAGGATGGATCGCGACGACCTGCGGGAGATCGTGCTTGACCATCAGAGGATCATCAGGTGAGACTCGGTCTCTTCAGTCGTTCAATTGTTCATTGTTCATTGGGCTGCTCTTAGATTGATTGAGTACATAAGCAAGTACTTCTACTCGAACTATGTGTCCCAAATAGTGACGAGTACTTTCCTGATCTGTTTGACCGCGTTCGAGGCTCAGCTGGCTGCTGATCAGCCGATGGTGGCACTGAAGTTTCAAACTTATACGTTTTCATCATTTATGCAGTTGATCTACTGGTGCTGGGTGGGCAACAGGGTGCGGTTCGATGTAAGTGGTTTGCAGTGGTAGAAGTTTTAATAAGCCTTATGAAAGTAGTCCTTAGATGTGGCTACAGCTGCCTATGAATGCGAGTGGCTTGCACAGTCGACGGAGTTTCGGCGCGACTTGATGTTTGTCATACAGCGAGCACAGAAACCGCTTTCCTTCAGAGCTGAACCGTTTTACGGATTTGATTTCGAGTCTTTTGCTTCGGTTTGGTGACTAAACAGGGAGGATATGAATTTGGTTACTCATTTTGAATATCTTTTTAGATACTTGGCTCGTCGTACTCGTATTTTACGTTGCTGAGGACCTTAAATGACTAAGGACTTAAAGTAGACCGTCATCAGAGAGTTTTGCACGTTTTTTCAACAGTTTTTTTTTCACCAAGTACACCGAATTTGAATCACTTGTTGGAGTCCATGAAAAGACGAATGGAAAAAGAATGCGGTATCTGGGGGACAAAGTTCGACCTTAAAGGCAGGTACAGCAGTAACAGCTGGACATTTTGCCAGTAGCTATCGTAAGAAATTAATGTTTTTAGGTTAGGAATGAGAAATTCGAGTAAATCGTTCTCTCGCGGTTTTTCTCGGAAATGTGTTTCTAAGGCGCCCTTAATAGATTGCGATAAAATACTTCAACTACATCTCTCAAAATTAAAACAATTAAAAAAAAAAAAACTGAACCACATGTGATGTTTTACCAGACATTGACAGGAAACACTTTCCAATGAAGGATGAGCTGTTAAAATGTCACTGTTCATCTCCGAATCCCTTCAACGCAAGCTGGGTAACATTTACTTAAACAACTCTGCGTTCAAAACGCCCAAAGTATCTTAATCCGCTATCTTGAACTTCCATGCTTCCATGCGTTATCGAGTAATAATAATTGCTATTGCAGAAAAAAGTAGTAGATTACCAAAAATAAGCAAAAAAATTATAATGAAACGGAACAAATATTAGTAAGCTTGGTTTCAGTTTTAATGCCTAAATTCCAATACTCGGTTTCGGTTCAGTCAGTCGCGGTTATATTTTTTTACGTTTTCTACTCCCTCTAGTACAATTTTTTAAATTCAGCAAAATGCATTTTACAAGCAAACCATGCAGAAATTCAGTCTGGTGGCAGGGTAGAAATTGCAAGCAATAAATAGAGAATAGGTTGCGTTTTGTCTGGCGTTAAAGACTTCGAAGAAAAAAATTGGCATATTCAAAATCTACAATTATGTGGATATCTTATTTCACCGTAAAAACAAGATTGTTTATCAATGTCGCTTTTAAGACGACAGGCGCACACTTGAAATGTCAACTGAGCCGGTACTTGAAATTGGGGACGTTCCAGTATCTAGTTTAGTACATAAGTCTGAGTATGACAATTGACAACTGTCTGACTAGATGCAACTTGATTTTGATTGGTTGAAATGGGTCAGCTGTTTCAGTGGACGTTTAAGGAGGGGTAGCCGATAAATCTAGTCAACAAATTCGTGACTGAGCCCTAAGTTGACAGTTCAGTTTCAGTTTTTGCGTTCAGCTTACACTAGTCCAGACCAATCTTGCCGACTTAAGGTAACTAGGTTCTTGAATGTTATGCCCATTCTTGCCTAGATATGTCGGTTACTCCGCCATAAACGTCAACTGAGAAAACTTTTCAAGTGACTAATCTAGGCAAATAAAAACCGAAACACAAGCCAGCCACCTGTCAGACTTACAAAACTTGACTTTTGAACATCCCCAGTGTCAATCAGGGGATCAAATAAAATGCGTGTTGCTGTTCAGGCATAAAACTTTCAATCAATTTTTGTAATAGATTGTTCACTTCACGATGGTTGCATTCAGCAAAAAAATATTTCCACCAAGAGCATTAAGTGGACAAGTTTAGTACTGCAACTTCCTTTGTGCATCAGACCATTGAAATGTGCATTGATAGGTGATACGTGATACGTGATCAAAAGGAACTCAGTAAATGTCGGAAATGTGTAAGTGAATAAGAGAGCTGCCTCTTGATGCCTAAAATAGTTTGATTGACAGGCAGTATAATCAAGCAGCCTCGATTGACCTAGCAAAAGTTGTTGACAGCGGAATTTAGGTTATCTTCGCCGTTCAAATGTTTGCAGGAGTGTTTTCTTTTTTTAGGATCACGTTCTGAACTTCTGACTACTGACAGATGGTGCTGCGATCTTACCGACTGAAGATCACGATTGCATACTCATGGTGATCGGAGAAATAGTGGCGCATGCTACATGAATACCTGTCCCAACTCGATAACTCTTCCTTCCCAACATGAAACTCAAACTCACCCTTTGCTGCACCCAAAGACACCAAATCGAACCACCCAAATACCAAGCCTCAGGAGTTCCTCTTCCACTGCTCATCCCATCACAACGACGAATTCCCGATACTTACCTTCAACACCACCAATACGATTAGTTGCATAAAATATCACCTCGAACCTGCAAATCTTTTTTTCGATATCGCTTTCCTTATCTCAAATATGCAGCTACGTAGCCATATAGGTACACATTTGCCTGGAAGAGGTTCGTGCACTGCGCGACCAGAAGAAACCGCAACATGTCAGCGTTGCCAAACCGGCTCTCATCTGCTGGTCCTAAACGGTTCTCTTCTCCACAGTTACCTTCTGGCAGAATTTATTCGCCATTAGTTCCATACCGAAATCAATTAGTTGCATAATATTCAATGCAAAAAATTACCATGGCCATGGAAGATTGCCCCCTCTGCTAGAGTGCAAACCGCATTGTTAAACCAGTCGCAGCTCCAGTTCTGGACACATACCTGTTTGGGTAAGTTTCTATTTGCGATTCCGCCAACAAGTGGATGTAACAGCGTGTCTATTATTTCGAGCAGGCGCACAGTTTAAATAGAGGACCATATGAGGACAGGATTTCTGTTCGCTTACACTAAAATTTAAACACGAAAAGGAGTGAACTCGATGATATTGAGATTTTGTCAACAATAGCCTTGGGTAAACAAAAAACAGAACTGACGGTTGTACGGTTATTCGGAACCAGTTCTCACTCGTGGCACTGTCAGACGGGTTGGTTGGTGTGTGGGCTGTGGGGTCCTGCACCACTACTTTTAAATCATTTTAATTAGCACATGTGCTACTCAACTAGCAAATGCTAAGATAAACGCGAAATGTGAGCAGAATATGCAATTCTAAATGACAATTGGAATTTCTGATTAATTATGCTCTATAGTGCGGCAGCAAGGCGGGCTGAGACTTGAGATGCTGCAACTTCGGACGGGTGCACAGTGCACACTGGACAGTTGTGCGATCATCTTGTATGGACCTTGAATTGAGCGCCAACTTTAATTTATTACATTGAGGCAGGTCAATTAAGAGGAGATGTTTGGGAGAATAAATGCAAGCTGCGTCCATGTTGTTGTTCGGATTAGTAGTAACGTTTTTTTTTTATACATTAAGTGGACAGAGTAGCACTTCCATTGTACTTATGAATGTGCAAATTACAACTGATGGTGGCAGTCTATGTCAAAAGAAGTTGAAGTTGGGCGCAACAGGTCCACAAAGGATATTCACAACCATTAGTTTTTGCTTTGTGATCAATAAAGGTGTGTGTGGCGTGGCAGTGTTGTTAGTACTCGTAGTCTCGTGGATTTGTGAACACATTAACAAAAAATAAATAAAAAATTTATGAATTTTACAAAGAAACAGCGAGAAATCAACACAATAAAACCTTTCACGGTGCCGATCAAACGTGGACTGTGTTTTATGCGATTTGCTTGAGCTCGTTGTCGTTGTTGACTTTCAAGACTGTTTTTCCCTTTATTTATCAGCGAAAGAGCTTTAGTTCTCCCCTAAATTGGGAGAAAAATTCCCCTTTTTTCCCCTAAGTGAAATTTGCAATTGTTTTCTAATAAAATAATTAAAAATGTAACCGTTCTTATTAACAGGATTAAAATGAGCATAAAACATAAAAATATAGCTACATATTTTACAATAATTTCCCTTCTTACTAGACATAAGTCGTGTTTTTTTGAGCTTCGATCTCAGCAAAGCAAAGTAAAGTAGGATTTTCAGCACGCGATTACAACAACTACAACTGAGTCTCGAAGTGTCAAGTAGACCGTAGTTGTTGTAATTGAATGATAAAAATCCTACTTTACTTTGCTTTGCTGAGATCGAAGCTCAAAAAAACACGGCTATAATATCAAAACGAGTGAATGCATTCAGATACGCAAATAATCTTACGTAGACGTTCGATGGGCTGTTCTCTTTCATGTTTAATTATGAACAATTCATTCTCTGAAATTTGTCCGTAATAAAAATACATTTTAATTTTATTTCTAAACAGTTAGCGTTTTACAGAGATTTTTTATTTGTTTCCCCTTTTTCAGCTTGTTCCTCGTTTTCCCCTTTTTTATTTAAAAAGCGCCAAAATTGGCTACTGAGCGATCTTGATGTGAGAAATAATGAAATATCTGTCAAAAAGTGTGTTTGTATTAAAAGAAATAATCCGTTTACTGCCATCTACCGGTCGGTTTTTTTCAGTTAAACTTTCAATCAAAACTAGGTGCACTGCTGTTTCTTTTCCTGCCGAAAGCTTGGCAAAATGATGGCGCTTCACCACAAATGTGTACATATGTTTTGTTTTAATAGTCCAGGTCATAATTGATTTTTTATATTTATTACCTAGAAAGTAGATAGTTTCTCTTTGGCAATTATCATAAACGACAAAAGTGCTTTCCTCGAATTTCCCTAAAATGAACATTGTGATTAAATTTAATAGAGTGTTTCGCGAAGCAAATCCTTTCACAGATGGGCTATCTTTTTGGTTCAAACGTCAAAAAAACTTGTAGGATAACAAAGCCGTTTTGTAATGGCCAGAGTAGTGTATTGTTCAAATATTGCCAAAAAGCGCACAATTCCCATTACTTTAACCTCTCTTCTTTTACCTAATACATGTGATAAACTTCAGTTTTCAATTCTAAAATGTTTTTATTCTATTTTTTTGGACTTTATTATAAACTTTTTAGTAATTTTTAACAAAATCATGCTACAGCCATATAAATTCTGTTTTGTTTTCCTATAAGTTTTTTAGCTGTCACTTGGTTTTTTCTTCTTCATATTTGACACTAACGTTGTCGCGAACTACCCTATTGAGCTGTCATTGGAATTTTCTGCCATCTATCTGTCATTTTATAGACCTTTTGCAATATGCTCAATGGTCAGAAATTTGTCCTATACGTCCACTTGACATTTGTGCTTATATGTGCTTCGTGTTTATCGTGAGATTAGGTAGCAGTACCAATTCCACTCAACTTAATAGTTTTTGGCCACAACGGAGTTCATTTCCGCAGTAAAAGAATTTTTTTTACACGTTCGCTTAGTTAGGCAAAATGCCAATAAAATGGATTGTTTGACAGTTGCGATGAAGACCAGTTGACATCACAGATTAAACCAAGTCTTTAGTAGTCATCTGTCGGTAACCATAGTCAAAAGTCCTGTACACCGATTAATTGAATCGACTTGGTTATTTTATGCAGTTTTCCACGTCACTGGGTTCTCAAATTTAAATTTTAATTCCTCTACTCACCGCGCCGAATATAGTCAGTTTCGATCCCGAATTTCTGAAATAATTTTCAATGTAATACCTCTTATAAGTGGAGCTTTCTTGTTCCTTGATCCTGCTAGCTACATTGATGACTTGTGTAAACCGACAGTAGTTCCAAATTCAGCAGGAAAAGGGACCGGTAAGAAGTTTGAGTTTGAAGTTATGGAGCGGCTTGTGCACTTTCAAATGTTTGACCTGTTTATTTTCTTTCTGGGGACATATTTTTATAGGAACAGAACACTACTCTGGGTATATGAAATCGTCGTTGTTATCCTTCAAGTTTTGTTTGACTTATGTACCAAAAAGATTGACCATCTGTAAATGAGCCCATTTGGCGAAATACTCTATTGGAATTGACGGCAAAGTGTAGTCACTTCCTGACAAGGGACATTTTTTAAAATGTATTTTCAACAAACAGAGGAGAATTGACTGTCAAAATGCGAAGGTTCTGCCATATGTGAAGCAAAATACAAAATAAATAAATAATTAGCAGGCTTTAATAATATTGAATCCTATGTCTAGCTCCTCAGAATCACAGGTTTGTGTGATCGTTATGTGGGGGCAAATGAAAGGCGATTTTGTTTTTCAATTCCTAACAAAATCACAAAAATAAAGAAGTGAATTTGCTTCGCTTCTTTTTATCTACAAACAATTCTGGTTTGGTCGGCAGGTACCTTTCTTATTTACGCGATACAATTTGTACATCCGCAAGCAATATCCATTCAAACGAGATTATCATCGGCCGCGGGCAGTCGATTAAAATCGAGACCAAAATCTTTAATAAACAGTCGGTTTTAATTGCAAACGAAAGCTTTGAGCTTGATGTAAATTCATTGACTGCGAGCAGTAAAACTTTTATACCTTTCGATCAGTAATAAAAAGGATTATGCCACAGGGTACACTGCGAGCAGAGATTTTACAAATTTTAATGTCGAAAACAAGTCTTCATTTTCACATAAAGTTGCTTAGTGCGTTTATACGCTTACACGTGATACGATGTGCGACATACAACTGTCATTTATGGAACGCAGTAAAATTTACATTTACATTTAAAAATTAAATCAGTTTCTTTTTTGCGTCCCCATCAACTTCTGTTGGTCCTTTCATCAAATTTGAGAGGGTATAGTCGATCTATTGAATTGGGCCATGCGTAGAGTTCGTTCGGAATGATGAGTTTCGAGTTAAGATGGAAGCCAGTTCTTTGTAGCCATCTGGAAACAGACGTGGTTTTCACTGATGGGCAATTTTTATTATCTTCCACGGAATCAAAATCAAAATTAAGAACAATGTGGAAGCTGTCGGTTGATGTCACATTCACGTGTTCCATTTCTTTCTCCATTATGTAGTAAGAGAAATTAGTACAAAATTTCGAACTCGAGATGGAACTCAAGAAAGTGGGTCGCAAAATTCTGTCCGTCTGTCTGTCTGTCTGTATGTCCCGAGGCTTACAGCCTAAACGGCTGCCCGGATTCGTTCTAACCTCGGATTTGGAGTTTGGGGACTTACAGTTCGGGGCCGTTTTTTTTTTTTTGCATGGTAATGTCAATATTAATGCATAATTTTCATACCAGTTTGATTTGTTCGAAAACGGCTCTAACGATTTCAATAAAAATTGATATATAAGCTTAAGTAGGAGAGGTAAACATAACTGCGTACTCAGTTTTCCGCTAAAATATGGAGTAACGGTACTTTTGAAATTTGGACATACGATTGTAACAAAAATTGATTTCTATGCTAATATGGTCATTTCTAACTTATGACAAACTCAGTTTTTCTCTGTATTATCGTAAAATTATTTTTTTTTTTTTAAAGTATTTTTTTAAAAATTTAGTTTTCTTTAGTTTACTTGAAAACGGCAACAACGACTTTGACCAAAATGCTTTAGAGTAAAATTGATGTTTTCAAAATTATTGCGTCCTTAATGTTCAATTCAATCACCGAAAACGCTGATTTTAAAAACTGCTCATGTCTCGAAAATCCCATTTTCGACTTCGATAAAACTTTAAAAACCAAGTAATGCTTACATCCCAAACAATAACTTGTACTCGGTTTTCAGCTAAACAGTTAAGCAATAGTATTTTTCAAACTAAACATTGCAATATTTGGTACTGTTTTGTCTGCCAAATTTTACAAAAAACCGCTCTAACGATTTCGATCAAAATACATATTAAGGATAATATAAGTATTCTTAATAAGATCCCGTACTTAGCTTTTTCCCAAAAAATTCTAATATTGACGTGTTACAAATATTTCTCAAAAATGAGTACCCAAGTCTTGATCTGTGTTCACATTTCTACGGTATATTTTTTAAATAACGACAATGGCGCCCACTTGCAATGAAAGTAAAAGAAAAGCTACGCAAAAATTATTTTTAGCTAATTTTTAATAGTATCGAATATATGCACCCTAAATATAATTTCAACAACTTGAAATTTATACAATCAGGCAACTCCCAATAATTCATTTGCACCCAAAATCTTGATGAACGAGAAAGTTACGTTCAACCCAGTCGTCCACTTTATTTATTTTTCGAGCCATATAAAACCATAGTGTCAGATGAAAGTGTTTGTCATCTTTCGTCTTACAAAGTTTTCTCTTTTTCTCTTGTGATTAGTTCTACAATTGATTTTAAAATGTTGGCAAATAGATGGCGGTTTTAAATACCTTACAGACTGAAAATATTTGTCACTTTATATGTGCGGGCAACATTTTTAGAAAAGATATACTTAGATTAATAGTCCGCAGGATTCGTTGGCAGATTTCATTTCACACGATAAAACATTTGTTCGAGGGATTTCACGGATCAACAGCTCGATCTAAAAGGAATAACAAAAACCGCTACAGTCAGTGCGCGATACTTATAATCATATTGGGTGTCAGGGTCGGCATTCTCTAAGGCGAAACGCTAAAACGTTTTCGTGTGCAGAGGCTTGATTTTACGAACTCACAGGGTCGCAATTTCCCATATAAATTTGCCCACTATGACCTACAAAATATTTAGGGGGAATGGTTAAAAATGATTGTTCGTAAGGCTTAAATTCATAGAAGAATAACTTTGAATTCTAATAACATTTGTCTATTATTTTTATTGAATTTAAAGAAAAAATAATAAATAAGTGTGCCATGTGGTAAAAAATATCTGCGTTGGCTGATCCGTTAACTTAGAAAGACCTACAAGTCAATATAGTGAGCGCCACTTTCAAAATTGACTATATTTGCAACAGTAACTCAAATGACAGTATCTGCTGCCATGAAGTGAAAGCCTCCTTTCTCGCCCAGGACTAACCATACATCAATAACGCTTTCGCACCTCTGCTACTGATATTTTGCTCCAAATTCAGTTGGTCGCCTACCGGTTTCTTGTGTCCTTTCGCACCAAAAGTAAATGACCAGGTATAAAATTTCTCAATTGATGCTATTGCAGATAAAAATAGAGACTCATTCGTTCTAAAGTGTCGTTTGAAAACAGACAAACCAGAGCAATACGCAAAGTATTAAGTGAAAGCTACCGATGCCAGAGACACACCAGCAAGTGTCTCTGTGAATAATTGCTGTGGCAGCAATAAGTCCACCTTCATACCAAATGCCAACGGGAGAGATCCTCTCACACACTTTATCGAGTGAAGCTCTTTCCCTGTCATTGGTTTCAAATTTAATGATCTCAACGATCTGCAAGACAAATCGAACATGATCTCCGTCAATCTGGGAAACACCTTGTTTGCGTCACGGACACTGACATCGACTAATGAACGCACCTGACCATCGCATCGCATTGATCTTACGACGATCGGAAGTGATCATTCCCCCGATCGGCAAGATCCGACTCGCATTTCTATCAGCAACAACGATTGAGTATACCGATGAACTTGCAGCTCGAACGCGAGAGATCAACATCACAATGTCTACACTGGTGTGCCCATTAATTCAGGTGTTAAGGTTATCTGCAGTAGTCCACCTACAAAACCGACAACATCGCGAAAAAAAATCTCTTAATCCAGCAGTGCGGCTGCGGCGGCGTGTGAACCTATATAGAGATCGCGAGAATTACGAGTCACGATCACGAATCTCTTTCTTCGTTTCTTACTTCTGCAGCTATATCAGCATGAGCCGGTGTGGTAACTGGTGAGTCGTGGTGCCAATGCCATGACCGAGACCCACACCAGCTGGAAGCGTGCGGACACAAATTCTCGCTGCGAGTATGAAAAATTGCCATAATCTCCGAAGGCTGCTGATTGGAGTTTTATTGGATAGCTACGAGTACTCGCCATTCTAGCTCTCGATGGTGTGGCATTGGTAAGAGTTATTTTATATTTTTCCTGCGTGCATCTGTCTATTGGCTAGCATGCACATGGCACGGGTAGGTCATTGAGGTGGAGTTTGTCGTTTTCCAATGCAATGTGAGCGCTTAATTTGCATTGATGGTGTTCACGCTCAATTAATATTGCTGCATAGTTGGAGAGACATCCCAGACAGGTGGGTTTAATTGAGGAAGTGGCCGAAAGAATTCTTCGTTTGAATTATCACCTCCAAGGGATGTGGTTGGTGTTGCCGAGGATGTGTGGTATTTTTTTTAAATTATGATTTAACTGTTCTTCCGCACCAAGTTAGATAAGCATTGAGAGAATATTCTTGAGACACCTTTGATTCATTATCGTTGAGCAAAAGTGCTGGTAATTTGAATCAGGAGCGGTCTGCTTTGGGTAATTCTGCGCCGGTTCTCTACTGGGTTATTAGTCGTAGAGTTTAGTTCCAGTTAAAGCAACTCACAATCTAATGGGCCTTTGTTGCTTCTGGGTGAAATTACATGTAATGCAAACTGCCCCTCTAAACTAAACTAATCTAGAGGAACTCCTTAGCGACCTAAAGTTTCTGATATTATTTTTCTAGACCGTCGACAGGCATTTGTTTGAAGAAAGGATATGCAGAGTCTGGCCATCACCGCAAATAGAACACTTGACGCCGAATGCAGCTTCAAGGGACGGTTAGTCTTGCCTTGAAACATCTCCCTCCAGCTCAAAGCCTCCTCCAGAGAGGAACTCCGCAAACAGCAATTGAAGCTCAGACCGCGCAGTTGTCAGTTCTTTGTCAAACGTCCAATTGTTCGATGGCAGGGTTAAGAACCTGCAGCTTCATTCATATTCCCTCAGTTAAAGCGATCTACTTTCAGTATAGGCATTCCCAGAATAGCAATGATGTCAGAAACTATTTCGATGACAATTGACAGATCAACGACCTACAATTTTGTGAATGTGTGGTCGGTTTATTCACACCCGTGCAGATATTAATTACACAGTAATTATTTGCTAACATAATGCCACATAGCAGTGATCTGTGACTGCCAAAAAATCTACACGCTTCACGGTCATTCGCACGAATCATAGTGTCGTCCGTGCACAGAAGGGAGGGGCACTCATTGGGGTGAAAATCGCGTGCCTATTCGAATTCACTCGCATGATAGCTGGACAGATGGGGCGATGGTCAATGCGCTCTTTACAGTCGATGATCAATGACCTGTTGGCAATGTAACCATTTAGTGGCGCGGTGATCCGTGCTGGAAATACTACACTCGAGTTTCAGAGTGCGAAATGCAATGTTCGTCTGGCAGACATGTCAGAGGCGAACATGCGCGTGTGTGGCTGAGAGTGGCTATTAAAATGTTATAAACTGTGGTTTTAGGTTACACACGCTAAGGAATTGAACTGAGAATGTCCACTGACCAGGCAGTGTTGCCAGATTGGGCGCTTTGTCGTATTTTGGGCTATCTTTTTTCTTAAAAAACGATGGAAAATTTCTTCAATGAGCGCCCAACACAAATTTGGGCTACATATCGTTTAACAAGTTTTGTGTAAATTTTGTTTGTTTTATTTCTTCACAAAACTACAAAAGAGAAATATTTTCGAACAAACCCGCAATTTTAAAACTTGGCAGCACTTTTGCAGTCAAATGACATCGAACACTCGTTTATTTTGCAGGCCTTTTGATTTGGCACAAGCCACAAAGGCCTGTTGCAGAAGGTAGTGGGAAAAATAAAAAAAAAAGTGCTTTAGGAATTGGGAACATTTTAAACGACTTTTGGGCTTTTTTCTGCGTAACGACTTTGGGCTACATTTTTTCAAGGTTTGGGCGCTTAAAACAAACTAAATTCTGGCAGCCCTGTGACCAGGTGCAGGATTAGTTTGAAGTTTGACAGACACTCAGAGGGATTTCAGGAATTTCCCTCGATCAGTGAGCACTGCGCACTCTGAAAAAAACTCCATCTCGATCGCCCAAAATTCGACATCCTATACCCAAACAAACCTGAAAAGCAAAATAAATACTTGACGGGTACACAAAAATAAAAGGTGTATGTAACTATCTGCGATAAGTTTTTGCGCTACAAGTTTGTGAACCAAAAACAACACGGAAACAAACTATGCGCATCTCCGCCAATTAGTGATGCATTATGATATAAGGCAAACAAAAATGGCAAAAGCCCACCGAAAACAAAGGCCAACATCTCACTCAAGAGGGGAACAGACAAAAGAGTTTGTCTTGCCAGCTGCTCCAATAAAAATAATATTGACCTCTAGTAGGTACTTTCATTTTTTGGCTGTTTGCTGGTAACTTGTCAGCTAGATGACAGAAGACAGATTAATGTGTAAGAAAGTGAAATTAGAAATCCAGAGCTAGACCAAATAATTGTATCTCACGCCGAATAAAAGACCCCAGATGAAACTACATCTCATGTTTACCTAACCGTTGCCGGTTACGATAATGGGATACACCAAACACCACACACAAAAGCGAGCAACAAAAATAAATAAATATATACGTATATCGATTACTAAGGCGTATCGCTTGTGCATTGGAAGTGGAACTTCTGTTGAATACTATTGATTTATGTGACGCATTTTATAGCACTATTTCTTAGCAAGTGTCAATAGTATACCGTCAACTCGGGCAGTAAGTTATTAGCCCGCGTAGGCATAGATTCAAAGGGAACAAATATTTTGGTGAAAGCAGTTTTGAAATATTTCCAGGCATCGCATCGGTATGCAAATAATTATTTTGAATTAATTTTTTGACAATAATATTGACTAATGATGGCTGCTGTGTAAACAAACACGTCTTTTATTGTCAATTGTTATAATACCTGGCATTGACTTAATGAGTGTAACACTGCCAGAATTGATTGTACATATTTTGTAAAAGAGGCCGATTTTGTTCATAATAAGTGTCGTTTTCGATTTGGCAAAAAGATCAATTCTTTTGAGAAATTTTTTTTTGATTGAGATTGCTTTTCATGTTCGATTTGCCAAAAGATCAGTCTTTTTTTGATCTGACTCTCTTTAAAGAAATCTGGATTTTTTCTCAGATTTCACACACACTTTCACTAATGCCAATGTGTATGACACACAGCTGGCGGTTACGAATTTTTTCTAGTTGGAAGGATTGCTTTTTTAACGGAATTATTTATTCTTCGAGTTTGGAAACGATTCTTTATATTAAATTATTTCGAAATGCGTTGTTATTAATGTGTAAAAATCAATTGAAACGGGTTTCCAGTGCAAGTGAAAAAAAATATTTTCTGCGGCCAACTGAATACACACAAGAACCAATCAAATTCGGAATTTATGTTCGATTGGCAGCATAAATCTGAAATCTCAGATCAAAATCTGAAAAGACAAATCGAAAACGACATTAAACTGGTGGATATGGGTGTATTGTGTGTCAACTGAAAGGGGAAACATTCTCAAGTGTTTCCACACGCACTCTAGAGCATTCTAAACTTTCTCTTGTACCAGGCTTACTACACTTTTAAGTGGGCGAATTTTTTGGGAAATCTCACAGTTTTCCATTGAAAAAAACTTTGGTTTGCGTGCATAATTTTTCGATTGTATTCTGACATTTGGTTAGTTGGATGGTAAATGTTTTTATTTTTCTATAAAATATAATACGAAATATAGGCCATAAATATAGACCATAGTAAGACTAAGAAAAAATTCGAAATTGAATTTCCAATTGAGGCGGAAATGTTTCTTTTTAAAGAACACATTTAGGGACCCAGAAAAATATTAATTAAAAATGATGGGCAGTAATGACTAAAACTAAAAATTCAATTCACCAAATCAAAATTTATTTAAAAAGCTTGTGATGCTTGCTGTTGAACCTGTAACCGACAACGATGAATAAAAACGGGTTTCGTACATTTAACTTTAATACATTTTGGCCTTTAAGCACAACAGGGATGTAAAATGAAGTTCGGTCTCTAATATTTAGAGGAATATTAACTACCGAACTTCATTTGACAGCCCTGATAAATACTCGCTTAATTTGTAATACAGGATATAGAGGTGGCATTCAAACATTTATGTATGTCATTACTAGTAATCACAACCAAAAAATATTTAATAATGTTGTTTCTGAACTGTGTCACAATCCACCACGGTTGGCACCATTGTTTTGCTGAGTTATTCTCATTTTTTATTTCTAACTACCTACCTTATAGGGAAAGTAGGAATTGAGGGGAACAGCAGCAAGATGATGGGCTCTGTAAATGTTGCCTTATTTTTTAAAACAAAACAAAAGCAAAATAAAAAACCTTGATTTGTTTTGGTAGCACTTTAGCCACCCAATTTCTTTATATTTTCAGCTTTACATTATTTTTTTGTTATTCGTTAGCTAGAAATCTCTCTCTTTTGTTCCTGCAATTTTTCCGAAAGTATTGTTGGTTCTCGTGCAATAATAATAAATAATCTGTTCCGTCGGCAATCCTTAGGCAGATGAAAAACAACTCAGAACCTTTTAGTCCTAGAGAGCTGAAATTTAAAACAGAAATATATCTCACAGAAAATATATAGGTAAATCAACATATTCCGGGCTCTTAATTTTATAAGAGCACAATGCGTTCAGTTTTACTTTAAAAATACATGTCCTATGTTGAACTGCTGAAAACTGAAGATATGAAGTTTTGGATCTTATATACAGGGTAGAATAGCGTGACCATTTTTTTTTTTCAGTCTTGGCCTTTCTTTTTCCACGAAGTTGAGCGCGCTTTGATCAAACAAAACTTAATAAAAATTAAGCCTAATATATAACGCAAATAAAATTAAAACATTGTAAGTCGTATTCAATTTAATGAATTATTTTTGAAGTAAAACTTCTTTAGGCACGCTTGACTTGGGGGGTAAGCTGATGAATGCGTCACGAAAGCGTTACGGAAATTGCGAAGGAGTTGAGAGGGAGATATAAGTTAGTGAAGATAGAAAGAGAGAGAGTTACCTTTCGTTTCGTATATTACTGTAGGAGCAAGAGAGAGCTGCGAGCACACATTTTCTTTCTCTCTTTATTTCATAGCCAGTGCATTAAATATATATATATCTCAGTCAGTAGTTCGTTTGCGAGAACATACAAATAGATGGAGCTAAAGAAGTTTTACTTCAGTCGTGTGGTCTAAAGCACACTCGTTTTTTCAAAAAAGGGTTTGTAACTTGGCATTAAGAAACCCCTTGCTTCATTTGCCGGTTAACAAATGAGTTTCGGTTGCAGTCCAATTTGCTGCAACTCATACAAGTTCATACGTACAGTGACCATCGGTTCATTATAATAATAAACAGTTCTGTATCTGAAGACGATGTTCATTACGAATTATTTTGTATACGAAAGTTGAACAATACGAAATATACGATTTGAAACAGAAAACGCCCTCTTTAGTTACTTTCCAGTAACTTGAAACTGAACTTTCTGTGTAGCACGCTAAAATGTTTTTTTTTTTTATAAAATTTGTCCAAATTCAATTAAAGTCCACAGTCGTCCACTTTCATACTTTTTCTTTGTTTGTTAAACTGAGTCAATCGGAAAAACCAACTTTGTGTGGGATGCTTAAGAAAACACGCATAACTATTCTCAAAAAAGAAATGGAAACCAGTGTCACCCAACTACCGACTGCATTTACATTCAGAATGACAGGACTTCGATCATCCAAAGTAGCCGCTTTGCTTCAGTAATCTGTGGACTGAAAGGACCACCATACAGTAATTTCAAAGGAGGTTAACTAATCTCCTTGGCGCATTCTCCACTGTCATCGAATTGAATTAACGACAGGGATAATAACCCGATCATATAGTGGCACGCGACGTTGACTGACATAAATTGATTATTATACCCGCCGTTGGTGTACATCAGCTCGGCACACACCGCCCAACAGTGGCTAGAACTGGAATACTGTTGAGGCTACTTAATTGAATGATTTATCACCGGAGCCGCCTCGGACAAGCCTAATCCACAAACTGGTACGCGCGATGTTCTCGATTCAAAAACACGAATTTCGTTCAAACCCATCATCCGCGTTTAGAAAGGTGAAGACAATTTCTTACCGAAGACTGATCTGTCGAACGAAGATTCACATATTTAGGTGAATGTTGCATAAATTTAAATACCCACCTAAGCGATGTGTATTTTGTGTTCGTAATCTTGTCCCAAAATATCGGAAACTTTTGACAAAATTGAACCACATCTGAAATGGTGGCATAATTAACTGGGTCCGGGTATATGAAACATTCGCTTTGGGCTGTATGAATTCACATAAAATGCCAGATTATAAGTGAAATTTTATGCAAATCCGATCAGTCTTATATGATTTTTCGTTGAAGCGATAAAGGTAGTAAGAAATAACTGCCCTGCGGTGTTTCCAATTTTTGCGTGGGATTGGATCTGGATGGTTAGTAGGCATTCCTGACTTATTTTTCGATTTCCATGATGAAAGTTGGTCAGTCAAGACCAAGACCTGCAGCAAGCAGACCTATTGGTTCAAATGCTCGGAAGCAGCCTTTCCCTACAAATCACGCGATTTTCACTTCAATTCACATTTAGATTTACAGGTATTGGACCAACTTGGGGAGGTAATAAATGCAATCAATGTGAGGGAAGAACTTAACTGCAGCTTAGATTTTGGGAATACTCGCCTGCTAATTGCACAGGAAGTCACTAAGCAAGTTAATCAAACCTCTCCTTAAATGCAATCTTGCCAATCGTAAAAGGTTTATTGCAATGCCAACCATGGGGATGAATCGCATTACCTGCTGCTAGGAAGTCAAATGCACGCATCATGCAACCAGAACATGCGGTACGTTCCTATGGTGCATTTACGCACATCAAATGTAATTTATTCGCCGCAGACATGTCCGACAGAGTTGGACATATCCACAAACGGGCTTTAATTAATCATGATTATCCGCAAGAGGGTTAGTGCCGGGCCGTAACTTATTCCGTTTTTGCGGTAAAAATAAGTTGTTTTGCTGCAGCTTTTTACTGGCTAAGCCTAAATTTACAACTTATTACCAACTGATCGATCTGGCGCTGTCATCATGAGTGTCGCTTGCCACAGGGCGTCTGGCGACAAGGCACTCAATCACCGGTTGACTCATTGAGAGTTCATTGTAGCTTGCACAAATTTGCTTGGCATATTGCACCAATTCCATCAAAACAATTGCTGAAAGTATACGAATCTGTTTCAGCACACCGATCAGTTGACCCAAAAAAAATAGCTTTTAATTGACAGCTAAAAACAAAAGATGCACCAGAGGACGGGCATGGCAGGAGAGGTGCTGCACAAAATGAGATTCAGGTCTGAAGACACAAACAAAAACCAGCTAACACAACGGGGTACCGCATAGTCAACGAAAAAGAAAAAAAAAATGCTTATAAACAAATACCAAGAAAATTGCGAAAAACCTGATGATCCAGCAGGAAGAACGTCGGATCGAGATTGTACCGCTGGTGGATGGACACTTTTTTCTGCTATTTCTGGACAGCAAAGTGCACTGCACTTCGTGTTCGCTGTGTATAGTTGTATTCAGGACTGGTTGTTGTTTAGATAGCATGCCACCATGGATGGCAGGATTTCATTTTGAAGTACCGTGTCTAACATGGATTGCAATGTAATTTTTTTTTCTATTTTTTTGATCGTAAAATTGTGGATTTTGCTTAGATTGTTATAAGGTGAGTGCATTGTGGCGGGTTTTATGAGATTCTGGATTACCTGTTTATGCTTAGGTGACGATTGAAGTTGGAGACACATATTCAGTTAGGCCAATTGAGCAATTAAATAAATTGAGAGTTTTTATTTCGATTTCGAAGACCGGGTTAAGTGTTTGTACGCGATTAGAACTGGTGACGGTGATGCTGACTGAGCGCGGATTCAATTAAGCGATTGTCGGTTTTAATTCAGTAAAATTCAACGAATGGTTACGTTGTCCACGCAAAATTCATTTAAGAGACAGCGGGGGTTTGATGGCGTTGTGGGGAAGATTATTTTCCACTGCGACTTACTTCGGACTGTTGGTAACAAGGTCATTGGGTAGCAAGAGTGTTCGTATGGTGACAGTGGTCACCTAAATACTGCGTGTAACGTTTGATTGATACATTTTGAGGACGACAAACTTGACAGAATACATAAAATACTGTGACAGTGATACTTATACGGTCATTTTGATTACAGCGGCTACATTTTCATTTAAATTTGTTTATTGTGACCTTCGACATATTTTGGGTGAGAGTTAAAAATATTACCCTAGTCTTCCATATTTATTTTCATTTAGTTCCAATGTCGCTTTTTTCTACTATACAGACATTTTATGTCTTGCTTTGGTTCTTATCGCAATCCGAAGAAACAGAGATGTGCAAGAGGGAAGTAACAATTTTTCTTTTCGATTGATGTAATTTCGCGAGGTTATTGTAGAGCCAAGGACAAAGTCTTTTAATAACTTCGATATTGTCTGTCTTTTTGTCAACTGTCCACAGTGACATCTTGAGCAAGTTTTTGGTGCTGGGAGTCCTTTCTCATTGATAGCATAGTAGGTAGTCGTTTTTAGAATGTGAATTTATTGATTGCGAGCAGTAAATTGTTTATGCCTTTCGATCAGTAACTTAAATAAAACCTGACTCATACACAAAATATTGCAAAACAAACACACAGCATTGCATCTCTGCACAATCTTCCCTACAAAAGAGAATCAACTTAATATGTTGTGTTTAGGCAGTGAAAGTGGTTCCCTTTGCCTATTTATATATTTATAAGATGGATACCAGAGAGTTGACTTCGAACAGTGACAGAGATGTTTCAAATTTTAATGTCGAAAGTATGTCTTCATTTTCATACAACTGTCATTTATCGAAAAAACTCTCTTATACTTGTTTTTGTTTTTCACCCAAGCCTATTTTGTGTGCGACCATCTCTTCCTCTGGGTGACTGTGTCAAAAGCTGTGACAAAGGCGACGCATTTTGCTACAATAAGTACCATAATTGTGGAAAATCCTTAGAATCACGCAAGGTTTGACATATTTAATAGAAATACACAAATGTAAGGAGAATCGCGCTATAAATCGAAAACAATCAATACAAATCTATTGAATAAAGTCCAAGCACTCATCCCACTGAATGACAAAAAGAAGAGAACTACCAAAGTAACGAGTAGCGAGCAGTTCGTCTTCTTGCTGGAAATAGTTCAGCGAATCTCTCAGGTTCCATTCACATAAGCATTTGATTTGGCCGCAGATACCCGAGTAGAGTATTCAATGACATCAAAATAAAATATGAACAAACAATGAAGTGACATTTTCGTTTTGAGGTTACGGTCGACTGCATTTTTTATTCGCTGGTTTGTGGAGCGCGTTTTATGGATGTGAATCGTGAAACCATTATAAAAAAGTTTGAGGCTCTAAATTTTTATTATTTCTGCTGTGTTGAACCCGTTTTTTGCTACATTTGGTCGAAGTGTGAGAGCAGCAATTAAATACCTTCCTTTTTTGCACACATTTTTCAGTTCATATTTACAGCCGCCTTTGTCGTTCTACTGTGATTTTATATGAATGACATATTGATTGAACCAACCAGAATGCAGAAAGCAATCAATATGTACGATTTCAAAAACAAGGCCATTTTTATCTTTCATCTACAGACTTTTGAACATTACGGTTGGCATCACTGGCCGCAGAAACCAAAGTAGAGTATTCAATGACAGCAAAATAAAATATAAACAAACAGTATAATGACATTTTCGTTTTCAATGACAGCAAAATAAAATATAAACAAACAATTAAATGACATTTTCGTTTTGAGGTTAAGGTCGACTGCATTTTTTATTCGCTGGTTTGTAGAGCGCGTTTTATGGATGTGAAACGTGAAACCATTATAAAAAAGTTTGCGGTTCTAAATTTTTCACCAGTTTTTTTAATGGAATTATGAATTATTGCTCACTAGCAAAATGTTCAACTTTCTGTTGATAAGAACATTAAAAGCGGTTCTTTCACATTTGAAGAATGCACTCGTTCGTTCTAATATGAATAACTCTTGAGTTGATTGATTTTCAGTCAAATCTCAAAATGTGACGTGCCATTTGTGATCGACTTTAATTCAAGAAGTCTGCCATGAATTCTTTTCTTTTCAAAAATGGAACTTTTCGGCATTTTGTTAATTTTAAATCGGGTTTCTACACCATGAATAAAAGTACGAGTACTTTTTTTTTAAATAAAAGTGGGTACTTTGTTCTTAAAGCTTTATAGCTTAGGCAAGTGATCCAAATTTTGCAGACATACTTAGTAGCTGTTTTAGCAAATGACAGTAAATCCATATAGGTATATCTTCCAACAATGGTCGAAGAATTTAATTAAATTGGGGTCCAACAAGGTGGCAACTTCAGCCCTTTACTGTTTCCCCTTTTCTTCAGCGATGTGGGATGAACATCTTCCATGGAGTGTTGAATTTAATTCACTAAAAGGAAAGCTAATGCAGATGACATAAATATCATTAACATCAACTGCAGATTTGAGGATTTTTAGTTGAGACAAGTTCATATCGGTTGTTCCTTTTTCCTAGAACATCCTCCGTTCGCGAATTTGTCCCCCATCTGGACTAGCTTTTCTCTCTGTACAGATGTCAAACTTTTCGACATAGATCGACAGTCGCTCAATCGTAATGGTAGACAATCTCTGCTCAGCAATTATTTTATTTGTGAATTCCCTCAGATGCTGTCAGTATTGCGCTCCCGCCAGATTGACAACACACAACCAGAACTCAAAATACCTACCAGTTATTGACATCTGATTTTCCCATAAGACAATTGGACCGTCCTTAAGGACATGCCACAGACGATGCCATAAAAACCGTACACTCAATCCATGGAACAAGTAAGTAACATCATGTCAATACACCGTTCCGTCGGGATGCATTTACATTCCGCACAATTTAATGCGTGCAACAGAATAGCGCTAGGAAAAACATTGTTCAATCTAAAGAATATATAAATAAAAACGAAAAACAAGTTTGCAGCTATTAACTCGAACTCGGACCATATACCTACCAGTACAAAATAGGAAAATGCAACATTCTGCACATTTTGCTCGGCGAAAATAACACTGAAATGGAATTCACATGAAAATGCAACTGCTCTTCGACTGCGGCAGCTGTCCTGCCCCATTCATCACTGATCTGGTTCGGACGATAGCACTGGATGTACCATGTAGATGTCCAGTATCTGTACTGTGGTTTTCTATCCACAATGTGCGTTGCCAACTGAGGGCAGTTCAGTTAGGTAGCTGATCGCGGTTGGAAATGTGAAAGCACTTGCCAATTAGGGAAGATTGCAATCATATTTCACAATGGGGGGGGTCTTGATTCGATGGATAGCGAGTCGATTGGCGGGGATGTCTTTCTTTTCTGCTACTGATGGGCTCTCAAATGGATTTGTTTTGTTCATATTTGGGCCACACCGCCTATGCACAAGGAATTTGAATCAATCAATTGCGTGAAAATGACGTTTATTGTTACGACACTTGATGACAGTTGATATAGTGTTTTCGCTTGCTGATCGGATGCATGGTCAGTAAAAGAGCATGGAAGGAAAATTATTGCAATTAAGACAAATGAGCGATGCATTTAAGTAGATGAATTCCCACATATACGGGAATTATTATGTCAAAACCTCTTATTTGGTTATGCTGTCAAATGTTGACCGCAACGATCGTTCCAAGTTCGTGCAATCTATGCTGAATTTGAAAAAACTATTCCACTATTCATTGCGAACTCCGAACAAGCGAATATTCGTAGTTTTTGACATTTCATTTCAGATACCCGCGATTCAGTTTCACTTTTAAAGGTTATGCTCGAACGAATTTTTCTTTCGTGGGTTTGTGGATCGTGACTGTATTATGTATGGATTGTAAATAAAGTGTGACAGTTCGCGGAAAAATTGCTGTAATTGTATATATCGCTATTTAAATCAATTACTTCGGTTTTTTTTTGATTGTATATATAAAATGCTTTTGTGGTAGAACAAACAGCAATTTTGAGAAAGTTGAGAAGTAAATGCAATTGGATATTCTGCTGATTCCAGGAATTCGGTAAGTATTGACGTGTTGTAGGCTGGGCTTGGTTGTGGCTGTATGAGGTCTGGTATGAAATCAATTTTGCTTGATGCTAGTCTAAGGTTTTCATCAATATCGCCCATAACTACTCGGAAAGCTGTGCCATCATTGCTGACCTCATTAATTTTGTTTATAATATCAATTAGTAGTGGATCGCTGAGTTGATGGGATGGGACACTTGGTTTTGAAGTACTTTGTAGGTTGGTATGCAGGTAGGTGCGAAAGGAGTCGAAATGGTCATTAATCGCTGATATTTGTAGGTTCAGAATTCCTTTAATGTCAGATTTCAGATCACTCTTTAAACTCTTTGATTTGCAAAATGTGGTGGAGACATCAATGCTGTTAGATATTTCTTCCATACACTTAAACCACTCATCATACTTTGCAAATTGAGTCACGGTTTGTTTGTATAATATTTTGCATTCGGAAGAATTTGAATTAAGGGAGTCACTAATGCGTTTTATCGCGAGCATAACGTGTGAGAGAGATATACCCTTGCATTCGTCACAAAAGAAAAGGAAATTGTTGCTACAATCATTTAGGTAGGTAATGGGGCGCTTCCTTAACCCTATGCAGAGAGCATGAAATGATTTACCGCATAGCCCATTACAATTTACCCAATCAGCACTAAAGTCTTGCGCACTGCTTTGACGTAGTTCTTAATTGGGTCTATTAACATATCGCAAACAAAAGGCAACAGGGAAAAGAAAAAAAAAAAAGTTCGAAGAATGCAAATAAATTGGAATTAAATGTATTTAAGCTCGCGAAGCGGGAGCAAAAGAAAAACACGTCCGAACGGTTGGAGGTATTGACAGTGTGACTTGGATCATTGCAATCTATAGTTTAGTTTGCATTCATTTCAGTCGGTCGATTATACAAAATAAATGATACAGTTGCAAAGCTTTCATTCATGGTATCTTAGACTGTAGGCTTGTAGGCTGACTTCATGAATCGAATGACCTACTTTCAACTGCATTACAGTACAATATCTGTCTGCCGATATTCAAAAATATACCCATATGCTATCCTGTAGTTAGAGTTGAATAATAATATTGTGCAATTCCTCATAACAAATTTACCAAGCCCCGAAGCCACAAAAATGCTGATGCATTTCCTAAGAATAAAAGGCTCCCAAAAAAAAATTAAAGAGGAATTTCCCTCCTCTAACCACTAACTACACTTACCCACCACCGCCACACTAGCAGACTAGCACACCCAGAATATTCTTTGGGGCGGCAGCGCGCGCAAATTCCCCTCAGCTAGATGAGAGAATTTGAATTCCCATCACGAATGCAATCTTACCCAGCAAGCGTGCTGGGATCACCGCCAAAAGATCTTCCCATCGATAGATTACAGTAAGAATCACAGAGGGAAGACAACAGTACAAAATAAGACGCCCTCTATCCCGCGCTAAACAAAAACGACAACAAAACACCATTGAAACCCCAAACCATTAATTCCCTAATAACTCACGTCGTCGTAGTCGCACTCGAGTTGGTTGGCAGTTTATGACGATGATGATGACTGCTGCTGCTGCCCAAAGGCGCGTCGTACGCATACAACCAACAACCGTACCCACATAAAGCTAATTTAAAAGCGTAATTTCTTCCGGTGCATTGGTCACTGGATGTTTACACATATATTCAACAGCTTCAAGTGCAATGTGCAGTGCAGTGCAGTGGCTGTGGCAGTCATTTGCAGGTATTGTGAAGATTTTCGCAAAGAGAGTTGCCAAGTGCGTTTATTAATTGATTTGAATGGTGAGGCAAATTGCCAATGCGTTTATAAATTCAGCGATTACGATGTCTGCTATGTAAGCGCAGTGGCTTAGTATTTACTGCGTTGGACTACAAAGCGATGTCCCAGCTTCGATTCTTGAAAAAAACGTAAATTCCATCTTTAGGTTTTTTTCACTGCGCCACCTCTCGTGAACGTCTGACAAATATCCGAGAGTATAACTGTCTGAAAGGCTTTTCAATTTGCCATCTTAAAACCGTAGATCCCTTCCATTCGTCCCAAAAATGAAAAACGCACACAAAACGAATGGTTGTGAGAAGGTAGGGGCCCTATGGACGCCAACTATTTATTTATTTTTATGTTGGGGTGGAATTTGCAGAGTTGTAGGTATGTCCCCGTTATATATTATTTTGGGGAGATCTGGGGTAATTTCCTGTACGGCGAAAACGTTGAAACGTTTTCTGGCGCACGAATGATTTACTCTAAGTTACAGAAGTAAATCATTGGTGCACTTTCGTGTGCACGTTTAAACGCCGACTTTGTTCTCCATAAACGAACATAGAAGCAACGCAAGAAATGGCAACCCTTTCGATAAGTCTGGAGTCTAGTTATCTTAAGTCAACTAGATTTGTCTGGATAAGATGTAACCTGAACGCAAAAATTGGTCGGGAACGTCACTTTTTCTACGCCAGCCACATATGCGAAAAAAAAAAAAAATAAATACTTATAAAATATGCGAACTGTGAACTTAGTACTCAGTCACGAAAGTCTTGACAAGATTCGTCGGCTATCCCATAACGTCAACTGAAAAGGCTGTTCCTGTGACCGATCTATAAGCCAATCAAATCGGAGACACTTCAAGTCAGACAGCTGTCAGACTTACTAAACTAGATACTCGAACGTCCCCAATGATTTGAGACTGTCACACAATTCTTCGGACAGGATTTTATGTTTGAAAGAGGGCTTAGGGATTTTCTATAGTTCCCGCATAACTTAGAATCGCCTTTTTTGAATTTACATAGATAAAGCTAGCAAAACCTGAAGCTTTATTTAATCCATAAAGTTCCTGTGGTGGTCATCCTCTTAGTTATGTGTTAAAAAGTGAGATTTGTGTTGAGAATATTTTCTGTTCCAGCTTGATTAACTTAGGAACAGTCACTTAATGGCAATTCAGCCGACACATGAGAACTTTGCCGAAATAGCAGTTGGATAGAAAAGAAAAGAAAAAAAAAACGCAGGACGAATAAGGCTGTCAGAATGCCAAAAGAACAACGAAGCCAGACAGTTACTATAATGCAATCAAGGGAAATCAATTCAGAGACAAGAAATACAGTCAAAGTAAATCAATTCTGTGACAGAAGCAGAAGTAGAGCTATTCCCTAAAAATATTGCAAATCGTTAAAAAAAAAAGTTTAATCGAACGAAAAAGATTCAGACAATATGTCGATACCTCAATTCGTCACATGGCAGCCCTCGCCGCGATGTGCGCACTCTTCAGTCTTCAGTGTGCCCTGTGCCGTGTGCCTTGTGCCGTTCTTCAAAAGCGTTAGTGACTAACCACAAGCACGCACATTTAGCCGCCGCACACATCTCCATCGCACTCAGTGCATGGGATGTTTCTTCCCCAAAATTGGGTATCACATCTAGAAGACGGATTGAGTTTCTGGTCGCACGCCTCAAGCCACTATCGTTGCAGTGTAAACTGCCGCCGCACTATAGTCGCAATAGAATCGCGAACCGAACAGGTACAAGCATCAGGCACACCACTTCAAACAACTACCATCCGTACTGTGGTTCTTCCAACTACTACTATCAACATCAGCGTAACAATAACAACAACAACAACAACAACCACACAACATCATTCAAGACGTGGAAGTTAGCGTTTGGTGTTTGCGCTGTCGTAAGCCTTAAGTCGGCCCAACAATCGTTAGACAATTACAGAGCCATTGGCTGAATTGTATGGAGTGTTGTTGCTACCCCGTTTGTACACAGACATATACTACTTGGCCACTAGTATCTATAATAGACCCACGAGCAGCAGCAGCAGAAGAAGACGACACGGCGAAAAATTGGTAGTGCTAGAGCAGAGGTAGTAGACGCGACGAAGAAGTGTATCTTCTTCATTTCGTCGTCGACCACGATGTGGATGATGATGATGGCGATGGTGATGGTGGGAAAAATGAGTCCGATGTTTGCTTTGCATTCGGTGCCTCGACAGCGACCTTGATGGACGCGTGCAATACACTTCGCTTGTCTTAACGAAACAAAAAAAGATACTTAGATACTGTTTTTATCTAATCGCCCTTAGAAGAGTATCTTTCGGTGGTTTGTACTATTTTTTTTTTATTTTTTTTTTATTTGCTAGTGACAATCGGTATCGTGACGGTTAAAAACAAATCATACGTCAGATAGAAACGTTTGTGTACAGTGATTACGGTTTATTTCCGCTTTGCGTGCAATGTAGAGCAAAGATATAAGACGGGTCTGCTGAACAACAGCAAAAAGGGTTTCCCATACCCAGATGGGCAATGAAACGAGTGCACAGTTACAAAGTGTCTGCACCTAACTTAGTCATAGTCAACCAACTCATTAGCGTTTCCTTGAGAAAGTGTTGAACAAGTTGAACAAGTGTTATCCCAAATTAAAAAAAAAATTAAATGCAAACAAATAATATTGTTTAAGGAAATTCGGTTCAATTGTTAAAAGTGAGAGAGATAGAAAAAAAAAACTACCGTGGATTATGTTACAATATTTGTGAATCGCGAGGGAAGCGCAGACGCTGCACGAAATTATCACCATCAGCCTGTAGATTGCAGATACAATTATCTTTTTGGTGGGAAAATTTTAACGTAAGTACCTACAAATTAATTTTTTTAATTACGACACCAGGTGGCGGAATAACAAGAGGAACAGAGGAGTGAGTGACCTCGGCACCAAGCAGCTACCTATGTAGTCATCGGCGGGTGTTATACTTTTAGGTTTTGTTACGAGTTTTATTCCCTTTTTTTTGTGTCGTGTTTTTTTTTCTATTTTTCGCCGATTGAGCAAAACGAGGGAACAACAAGGGAATTATGACTCGGATTATGATGAGCGCTGCCGGATGGTAATTATATTCTTGGAAGAGGGTAAATTGTGTTGATGTTGATCAACAGAGGTTGGAGTCCATCCATGAGATCATGTTTCCGTGTTTCAAATTGACTATAGATTGATGTTGTATGTGCAAATTTGTTACCTAACGGAATGGTAATAAGGCTTGAGGTATGCAAATTCGAATTCACTAAAATTTTCTCCCACCTGGTGATGGTTTATAACAATCATTGAGCCAAGCGAGTGATTTCTCTGCGTATAAACGCACGAGGATGGGAATTCAAAAAAAAGAAGAGGTTTATGGGCTATTCTTTATAATTATAGTAGGCGAAGTAGGTCGGCGCTCGGTGCCCTAATTTATTCAATTAAAAGTGGAGGCGGTCATGAGAGTGAATTATGAAAAATCATAATGAACACCTGTTGTGTTTATATCTCGGGATAGATGCAGTTATTCACGCGTGTTTAACAGTTCTCTGAATAAGAATAGAACAGGTGTAATCAAGGCCGCGACTAGGGGGGGGATCACTTAACCGAAATTCTTAACAAGTGCACTTTTTTAAAACGAGAACAGAGCAAATCCAAACAAAATATAAAACCCTTAAAATAAAAAGTTATTTTTTAAAGATACTATCGCCCCCCCGAAATATTTGTCTGGCTACGGCCTTAGGTGCAATTGTGAAAGGAGGAGGTTCCACTTGAAATGGTGGGGTGGTTGCAAACGCACAATCTGGTGGAAGCATATCAGTATCGGTTCTAGTTTTAGTTTATTTTTTGTACAGTTTACATCGATATCCAATTGTGTAAAATTTAATCACAAGATTTCCCCGCGAATATCAGAAACATGTAAATTTCAAGGATTGTAATTGAAAACGATTTCGATCCATCACACTCCCATTAGCTGTAAGTCTCCTTTGTTTTTATATCTCGCTAAAAGTTTTCTGTATGTACTAGTTAAAGAACTTGGTTATTAATTGTAAAAAACGCTCTATTCAAATGCTTTTTTTCGTATTATCCGCGCGTTTATTTAAAAATAACTCATAACCCAAGGAGCATTTTGCGACTTCATGTGTCATGTGTTACCAAAAAATATTCCCAACAAGACACATGCTAGATAATATTTCCCATTTAGGAATATTCCTATCTTGGAGTTTTATATCTACACAGGTATGTTATTGTGTCAAAATTGTTGCTTCAATGAAACATTATGTCCGCAGTGTGTAAAATGCGTGTTCGCGCACACAATTCCTAACTAGGAATATTTTCCTGTCACTGCCACTATTCCCAAATAGGAATTTGTTAGGTATCCATTTTGTATTAAACAAAAAAAAATTAATATGGAAAACAAGAACTTTTAAATTTGGTGGACTTGGTGTAATTAAATAGATTAAAATTTTATTTTTATGTCTATATAGACATCGTAGATTTATTTTATACTGATTTTATAATGCTCCCTATCAGCATTTAAAATAGCATAAATAATTATAAGAGAGATTTTTGATTAAATATAGATTATTCTGTAAGGATCAAGGTTTTTTTCAAAGTACATTAGTAACATTTCAAGGCAAAATGATGTTCCCCATAAAATTTCAGTAGCTGCTTTCTGTTTAAAATGGTATGTTTGATGCAGTCAGAATATTATTTTGGTACATAACACAAAATGAATGAATATCACACATCACACTTATACGGTATACATACGCAGTAATAGAATTAAATATTTATAAGGCATTTTTCCCAATTTGTGTTGAAAATTGTTATGGCCACACACTTTGGGCTGGTAGTACTTAGATTTGTAGAACTCGGTTATATTTAAACAGTTAACGTAAGCAAACTGTCTCAATAAGTTGAAGACAATTGACTTTCAAAATGTTACCTATTAAGAATTTTAGTTAAAACCAACCTTTTATTCCTCTAAAAGCTTATATAGCATTGGCAGCTTATGTCGTCAAAAGTGGTTTCAAGCTCTTTGAAAAATACATACAGAGCCTCTTTTAGATTAAGACTTGCTTATGTATAAATCAGACCCCCTGAAGACATATTAGCTCGACACATAAAGCTAAGCATTGAGATTGATCTATAATTTTCAGGCAGAGGTGGACGACCTTTTCTGAAAATTGCACAAGAGTTAGATATGTTTTTTCATTTTCATTAAGCCTTACCAATAAACACTTTTAGTTTCGAGAAAAACTCAGTAAGTCCATTAATCGATCCCAAATACATATCAGTCCTATAAGATTTTCAAACTTCATGTACTTCGATTTTGCAGGTTTTTACGACAGGATAAAATCATGGAAACCCCATTATTTTCAATTAGCTCTAAATGCACTGAGCGCGTTTTACCGACGATATACTCCAAAGTACATGTACAGACTTTGAGCTACTTTGAGCCATTAACATCTTTGACATCTAAAATAAAACAAGAGACATCAGGTGTGCCTTCAAAAACAAATTATAATTAAATTAAAGCAAAAAATAATAACAGCTGATCACTTGAAGAAATTGACAGTTTTGCGGAGACTTTGATTTTAATTGTACTAAACTTTGAAATAAACCTTGCAACTAATTTTTGACATTTATAGATCAACATTGAAAGTCGTAACTAAGGTCTCGAGTTTGGTGTTCGTTTGTACGGCAATTTGTTATTAAAAATGCTAAGAAAATTATTAAGGATAAGCAGCTCACGGCTAAAAATAGCTGAATTGTACTAGTTGTGCTGGATGCAGTTTGAGGAGAAGTTTACACTAATATTTTCGGATTTCTCTTAATGCCGAATCTTGTGAAGGAAGTTCAGTAAAATACATTCTTGTTAAATCCGCGATTGAAATAACTGTCAAGCCATTGAAAACAGATTTCTATAGAAGCTCACTGGTAGGAGTTTGATTTACCACAAAAATGCTTTTTTTTTTCCCGGATTGGCCCGTATGTGTTGTCTAACTTCGAGTGAAACTGATGCGCATAATAAGAAGTTGAATTAAAATAATGTGCAAAGCAAAAGTATTGCCAAAAGGAAACATCTTTTACGTCAATGTTACCGGGGATAAGTCGATTGGTGGAACAAAACGCCCCCACCCGTAGTGTCTAAAATTCCCTGCTGGGCCAACACTACCCAGGAGAACACATCATTTAAATACTCAGTTGTTATCGAACTACTTTCTTAGCAAATTAGTAAATAACTCTAGAATAAAGTAAAAGAAAAGAAAATCGCGACTAGCTATACATTTTGAAAGCAAATTCTATACCTATTAAGCTATTCACATCTTAATTGAGGAGAAATCGGTGCCCAATCTTCTATTCATTACAGCGCTCAGCGCAGCCAATTCGAAAAATTCAAATCACCAGAAAAACCATACCAAACCGATATACTTAATGGCCTCGGAAAGAACTTACTCACTCGCGACCATTTATAGACTCAAAAAGAGTTTCACTTGCGCAAAATGTTCCAAAATAGACCGAATTACCACACTTTAACCCAATTCGCTAGCTTCCTCATCTCTTGCCATTTGCAGCTCAAAAAAAAAGAACCCAACCAAACCATTCCCATTAAGATGTAGAGCACAATACGTTTAGTTTTATTACCTCGCCGGTTGTTTCCATCAAGCCGTGCGCCTAGTTCAGTCACTCGTGTATGTTGCAAGTACCCGTTTCCTTAAAATAGAACACGCATAAAACACCCATGGGAATACCTTCTCCACAACAAAACTGGCTGGGGTTCTGTGAACTTCCCGCAAAAATAATAAAAAAAAAAACAATTCCGCTTCCGGATACAGAGGCAAATCTCCATATTCCCAACATGACTTCCGCATAAGGCACACGATCACAGTGCGAAAGAAGAAATCAAATTCAATTTCTCATTCGAATTCTTATTTTCATTCATTGACCTCAAAAAAGGTATGTACGCCGGCCGTCCATCTCATGAAGAGCCACCAGAACCGGAGCAACGTCACTGACTTCACGTGCTCTCGGTCGATTATCAGTGAAATACACGCCACGATCGCTGATGATCGCCGCCGTGGCCAGCAGTAGCGAACACACAAACGAATCCCCAGCGAAGCAGAGATTCATAAACATGTTCCATGCGGATACGGACAGGTGATCACTGGTAGGTTAATTCGACTTTTTTGTTGGTTAGATTAGATACTCCAGCAAAACAACACCTGTTGTGTTGTGGATGATGATGATCGGCGCGGCGGTGGCAGATCTAATGCAGCCGTACTTAGTCAGGTGGAGTGAGAGTGAATATCAGCTTATTAGAGATGCAAGTGCGGTGCCGCGGTGTAGTGTGTGCATAAATTAGGCACAAGGCGTAGTGTGGGGAGAAAACGCCGCCGAAATAGATCGTTCCACCTGAGGGCGCTTTTTCTTCATTAGCAATCATAATTTGAACGGCCCAACGCGACCGTCCAGTTGGCATGTGTGTGCTGCAGTGGCCGACCGAGAGAATTTACTAGCGGAACTGCACCAAAGGTTCGGCTGACGGTGGTGGTCAAAGTGGGTGTGGATGTGGATATACTCTCTTGATGCGCTTAGCCATAGAGCACATTAGGTGCAACCCGCACACCGAACGTCTGTAGCCGTTTAATTTGATTCCATTAGGTTTAATTATACTGGGCAAAAGGGTCCGATATTGACGGCGTACATGAAGCGGGGGGCGGTTACAGGAGAGTCTTTGAACTTTTCAGACGAACGCGCTGCGATCGGAGCGTGGCTTGTCCAAGAAATTAATTCATTCTCTGCAGCTTATGGTTTTCTTCTTGAGAATTTATTAGACGCACATTAAAGCGGAGTAATCATATTTAAGATAATTAAAGAATAATTCCTGCAGACAGAATGATTAATGGGCACCTTCGGTATGAATGGGAATGATGAATCGAATTATTTTCGGTAAGTCGAGCGAAGCGAAAGTCACTTAAGCACTGCGAAGATGTAAATCACGATATTTAGCTGAGGTTTTGTCAGCATGCAGGTTGATTTAATTGGTTGAAAATAAAATTCGCCCCTCCGGGCCAAGAGTACCATTTAATTGTGAATGTCTGCTACCGACCCCTGAGGCAGGTGGCTACTTCCGAATATTTAAAAAGAAAATATGTGACTGTGCTGCGTAAAAATGAGATTGAGTTGGCTTGCCACTGGAGCGGGATTGACTACTCTTTATGATGGGTGCAAAGGGTTGGCTAACCTAATAGATCCTTAAGTTGAAATTTGGCCTTTGAAAAATCCATCTAAAAGAGTCCTAAAATCGGATCGTGTCCATTTCCATTTCTGTACAACATTTTTTCCTCCTTCCAAAGTAAGCCCAGGCAAAACTTTGTCTTACCTTCGATGCCATTTAAAAACACTCGAACTCAGATGCGCGTGCAAGAGGATGCAAACTGTCGACGTTGCAATAGATCTCTTACTATCGCATATGTAAGTCATACGTTTCTTAAAGGAAGAGGTTTCAAGTCAGGTAGCCCTGTTGTTTGAATGGCGGTTTGCTCAATATGATGCCTAGCGTCCATAAAGACCCTTGTAACCTGTTTAACCTAGGTTGGGGCCCTTTCTTTTGCGCCAAAAGTCTAAATATAAAGGTACATTGTAAAAAAAATATTGCTATTAAAATTTCTAGTTTCGACTTCCGCAAGCTCACAATAGCAAAATTTGGATGAAAAATATAGCAACCTAGGTTAGGTAAAGTTTACAAAAAGGTTGGAAATTGGCTTGTTTTTTTCTTCAATGCTCTGCGCTCTAAACAGAAACTTTGGCACTGGAAAATCATCTCTGTACGAAATTTAAGGAGGCATTAAACAAGAACTCGTCCCTTTAAGCTTTTAAGAAGCCTGTTAAAAGTCGTCTGACATACAAATCAACTTCTATACACATTTTTTAGTATATGTCTAGTTTGGGTTAATGGGCCAAATTTTCCTTCGCAGACTAGTCCCGTCTCTTTTCACGGGCCCTAATAGGATAGGTTCTCATACCGAACCTTGTGGAACTCCAACTGATACACGGTAGATACTGTCCTCCTCCATCAACGAAAACGAATAATTCAAACAAAAGGGTATTCAAAAATTACAGAAACCATTTCACCATTGTGTTTGTGTATACCTAACGGAGAGGACTATAAGCTTCCAGAGTCAAACGCGTTTCGGACACGAATGGCATCACAGGCACGGTTGCCACTTGCAAAAAAATAAGCTAACAAAATTGGAAAAAAAAGTTACCAAACCAAGATAAAATTTAACAAAAATCTGGAGACGTTGTAAGAAACACAAAGAGAAAACATAGCATACATATAAAGTCTTGAGCCAATGTGAAAATGCCTTCTCACTATCCTAAGACTTTTTTCTCTGATTTACGATATAAAAAAAAACGGCATGACAGTGTAAAAAAGTCCATTTGCTTAGTCTTCATTTTATTTTTAGTCTTAAGCATTTTATTTTTATTTATTATAGCACGCATTTTTAAAACATAAAAAAACTTTCTTTTTTAAAATATTCAATTTGGTACATTAGGTTTGTAGGAACTTAGTCAGTCTTTATGTAGTTAAACAACTTAACGTACATACTAATGTAATATCTAATTTAAATACTTTTGCTGACCAAAAGTATGATTTTCTAACCTCAAATTATTTTATTTGATTTATTTTATTAAGGAACGTAGTAGGAACTTTGTCAGTCTAAGCAATTAAACAACGACAACAACGTTGTGCACAAAATTACCAGCTGCTAGAAGGCATGGGATCATCTACGATTTCCGAGCCATTTTTCTTATAACAAAAATATTTCGAAGTTCACCATCATTCTGTCAAAAGAAGAAAATGAGTGCATTCAGTAATTTTTTGAACAAAATAGGTTTACATGGATGGTGCTGACGCATATGCAAATGCAATGCTTTCACTCAGAAACAATAAGGCAGCATTTAAATGAATTCATATCGAGTTCGTAGTTTTGGTGCTCCTGCTCAAAAAGTTACCAAAACCAGATAAAAATTACCAAATTACCAAAACTTAAAATGCAAAAAAAAAATTACCGCATTTGGTAAAAAATTACCAAAGTGGCAACCAGGATTACAGGTCACGGCGCAATATTTAAACCTTTCCATCATCTATTGCCACGAATCGCTTCTTTAAATTTGAGTGTTTCCCGTCGTCTAGCATCAACTCTAGAAGGAGGTTTTCTAAGTTTGTGTTGTTGGCTTGGGAATGCATTCATCGAATTCCAGTCTTTCCTTATTTGTCATGTAATTTATAAACAAGTTCATTTCAGAGTCTTGACATGAGCCACACCTGCTGAAAATTTCAATCCGATCGCTTAAGTAGATGCGATGCAATTGGCGGGCGAAAAACGATACACATTTCGTTACGCTCTTGTTACTGCCGACTGCCCAACAACCAACATTTCAACACCTCTCCCCACCGGAACAATAATTTGCTATTCAAATCAACAAAGCACGTTTTACAAAATGCATCCATCTCCACACAATCGCTACAAAGGAAAACACAAAGAACGAGTTTTTCTTGTTAGGTTTCCCCCCTCCCCCCCCGAACAACAGTCCACCAGGACAATTGTTGTACAGAAAAATAAATCATGTGAGTAGCAACATTAATTTTCATAACAATGAATTATGCATGGCGAGTGTGAAGCGCTGTATAATTGAGCAATTTTCAAGACTTAACATCCATCCAGACCATGGAAGTGGAAGCACACAATAGTTCGACATATCGATTTTAAAATTCAGTAGATGTGGAAAATTGGCCCATAATTGCTTTTATCCATTAGGCAAGCGTCCACTACCTAAAGAACCAACTGTGATATTATCTTGTCAACTATACGTTGAAACTTCAAAAAGTTTGCAGTTTGATGTCTTCATTTAGAGACAACTGCAACTGGTGGCAGATACAGGACAGACATGCGATCTGGTTAACTTGTGCCATTTGAAGAAGAGGAATCAAGTTCACAGTGCAGTCCAGTTGTATTGCGGAATGGAATAGAATGCGATAGGAAGTTTCGTGGGAAAAAATGGTGCACCGTAGAATAGAAAAGGGGTGGGAAATATTCTCCTATGGATTGCTAGGAAATGGTCAATTGTTTTTAAAAGGCAGTTGGCTTTCGATAAGAAGACTGGGGTCAATCTTAATGGGAAATAAATTAAGCTCGAAATACAAAAAGTTTGCAAATACGACGTGAACGTTGTGCGACTAAAGTTGCAATTTAGCACTTTTTTCGAGAGTCTGCACAATATTTTGCTATTTTATATTTTGCTTCGACAAATTTCGAAATGCTCTCATATCCTGATAAGAACCTTAAAAAAGTACCGCAGTTGCCTATCACGACATTATTATAATTTAGCTAACCGATGTTTGTTAAATATCGTGAAAAATTGCAAATTTGCAGAATGGCTCTAGAAATGACATTTTTTCTCTCATTGGCCCTTTTTCTTGCGACTTTTCAGAATTATGCAGCGGTCACCCTGCTACGACAAGACTTCCCTGTATTTGTACCCCAAACTGACATGTGCACTCATTAAGACTTGCGTAGGAAGCCCGTCGTACCTACCTTCACCAAGGCTTCGCAGGAGAAAAATTTAATTTTAATAAATAATAATAAAAAAAAATGTATCTCGTAATCGGAATGACTTGAAAAATCGCAGCTTTCCAAAAACTCTGCTGATTGTGAGTCATAACCCCGTATACTTCAGAACGGATCAACATTAACCTTAATGTGACTTGGCCTATCAAACTCACCTACTTAACCTATAACCGATCTCGGTTCCCCTTATCACATTTCCTTTAATCAGAAAAATTTTCCTCAAAAAGAACATCTTCGCCTCCTTCAAGATCAAATTACTTGCAATAAATTCCGTCGGTTCACACATCGTAGCCATTTTTATTTCAAGTGTCTTAACTGCAACATTAACAAAATCCATTTGTGGATTAAAACGTGAACGTATACGCCTTCGTGGAATAAATGCCTCCTGGCCCAACAATTCCTCAATTAACAGGAAATCTAAAAGCTAGCACTCCAGTTGCACTCAATAGCTTCGCGCCCATAACTCTCCTCTCTAGAGATCCAGGCGCAACCATTAACTGCATACTCGCTGATCATCCATTACACTCTACGTGCCATGTACGTACTGCGGGCCATTATGGTCACTTCTGAATTACGACTTTATACGGCTAAGCCAAACCAGACCAGACTCCCATCGAGCACAAATACACACACAGATTAGAGAACGCATTTCAAGAGAAATAGCAACTAGTACGAGTACGAGTACAGTAAGTTATTTTAAAAGTTTCTCGTTTCTAATTAAAAATTATTCTTTGGGAGTAGCGCGCTGATAATAATAATAATAACAGAGAATGGACGCTTCCAAAATTGTGGTCACAAGTGTGTCTTACATTAAACACAAATGTATGTGTAGATTTTTTGCACAGGAAACGGGCTAATTTTCAAATATTTTTGTCATGCAATTTGCATGATTTGGTTGAGTCAGACAAGATGCAGATTTGTATAAGTAATGTCTAAAATACAGACCCTTGATTATTCATGGGTAGAACAAACGCAAATCAGTTATGGAAATTTGGAGTAACTGTTATGTAAAGTCTTTGAACTTTCAGCTGATCGAATGGCAAGCGATTTTGCTCGATGGCGATTTTGTAATCAAATTAAGGTTATTCAATAATTAGGAACGGAAACTGCCAAGCGGAAATGCTTTTAGGTTTATTATTATTTCCGTGTTAAGAGCTTAAATGTTTTAAGACTCAATGACTTAGGTATTAATATGGTAGGACGATGAATCAGATACCGCAGATCTTCTTCTTGTCTTCTTTATTTTAACAAAATTTAATTTTAAATAAATTTAAAGTTGGCGTAGCAGGTCCATAAGGACCCTAGGCCTGGCTTCCCACTTTTTAATTTTTCATATTTGGGAGGAATGGAAGGAGAATGCCAAGTCCAAACGGTTAATTGAGAAACTTTTTCATGACAGTTGACAGTTATACTTCCCTAACGTTCGCGAGAGCGTAGCAACTCTACATTATAAAAAACAAGGTACCGCCCTAAGTCTTCTTTTGTAGCTTAAAAATAATTCAAATTATTCCATAAATAAGCAGAATCGTGATTTACTTATGCCTATATTGAAGACCTTTAAAGAATTTTGAGATTTTTAAAAAGTTCTTGCTTTAAATATTATTTTTTTATAACAAGAACGCATTTTTAAGTTTTCAGCATAATAATAATAAACTCCCCATAACTTACCACAATTTTCATTCTTAAAAAGTTTTGATACTTGGGCTCAACGAAAATTGTGGGCTTTACAATGTTTTTCTCTGAGTGTACTTAGTCTAAAGCTTCTGAAAGCTCTTTCCTCTCTGCAGTCAGTGACTAATGTTGTGGATTAGAAGTGAATGTGAATGCGATGTAAATAAGACCGTACAATCAAACTAGGCGACTCACATGGTCCTAGGTTTTGCTTCCTAAAAAAATGTTAATGTCAAATACCGCTCCATTTTTACATTATATTAAGGTAGGTAGGCAATAGCTTCGACTGATCTATACCATAGACAAACCATACTGAGACCCCCAACTCACAATCCTCTTGCCGCTGCCCCCCTACATTTTTCAAACTCGCCATTTTGTTTTCCTATCGGTGTTATGTCAATTAAAAATCCGTGTGGCATGCAAAAACATACAAAAAATATTAAAATAAATGCTGCCAACCGCCGCAACCGTGGGAAAATGTGAAAGAGTTCGCGAATACCACATTTTTACATAACTGAATGCCATGGGTTATTTATTATAAATTGTTAAAAGGCGAATAATTTGATTTGTTTGGTTACTAAAACTATCTAAAGTTGATGTTCTATATACTAGAAACATATTAGGACAAACATGGTTGTGTATTTTCCGCTTTTGGATATCATCAACTTCGATTTCGTGTGTAAATTTTTGCTTAAATAATGAAGAAAATTTGTTCAAAATGTTTTTATTTTCCCCCAACCAATCTACATTGTTAATTTTTCATAAATATTTTAAGCAAATATGAAATATGTACACTTATTCCTTAAAAAAAATACTATTCACACGTTGCGAATAATTTCAAATTTAACGGACACAATTCTATGAACACTGCCAGCAACTTTGTCCACAGCGGAAGTGGCTCATATTTTTTGGGAGTGTGTTGGTGAGCTGGAATTTTTGAAGTTTCGTGACATTTGTCAATACGAATTTTTATGTAACAATACTAGCGCACCAAATTGTGACCACTCCGCAAAAATATAGCTTGTAGGCTAAGTAACGGGAAATCGGCCGAAGTTGGTGGTCTCAGTATCTATACCATGTGTCCTATGACTATAAGCTTCCCGGGATTAGTTTTTAACAAAAAATCTAATTAAACAGCTTTTTAGCACAGAAAATTCCCGTTCACAACGAAAAAGTAATGACCCCCAGGATGATTGATTCGAGATAATAAGGCCCAGTCAAGCCCATAAAACACTCTTGCTAACGCCCCTGTTCACATTAATAGAAATAAAAGAAAACAAATGTGCCTTCAGTTGCAACGCAAGGTGTGTTGGTAATCAGTAACCGCCAGGAACCAACTCCCGTCCACAATGCCCCAAAAGTGGAAACACACAGTTAAATAATTTTTCAATTGCCTCACTCTCTCTCCTTCTCAACGTCAACTGACCACTTGCCATTAATCAGGAATGGGAAAACGTGAGTAGCAAAATCTGGCCCAATTTCTCAGTCAACATCTAGGTGCTAACTGATAGCCATACTATTAGTGAAGATATACCTTTCATTTCGAAGGAGGAACATTGAGAAGGCTTTGTTGGGTCGCATTTTCATTTTGTTCAGCCTAACGATGCTGTAATTTTCAAACAAAATTATGGTCAACGGAGAGTTTTTACAGGGAAAATAACACCATCCCAGTATATCAAGTGTCATAAATCATAATTAGCCCTCGTTTTATGTACAAATATTATGACGTGCGTCGGTCGGTCCGAAATAGAAAGACGACAGGTGAGGAAAGCAACCAACTGTGCGGATCAAATGTGCGCCGGCCGGCTGCAGTGTAAATAAAGACTTTGAGAAGATTCGCTATCTAGGTGATGATGGCAACGGCAACGGCAAGTCGGTGTCTCTTAAAGTTAACGGTTACCAGTGAGCATCTCTCATTCGGAACGAATTGAGGTCTTTCTCTTTGACGGGCATTATGAGGACTTATGTGTTGTTTAATGGACACAAGTTTACCATATTTATTGGTGCTTATACAGAAATTCATAAAATTGATATCATTATCGGCAATTTGTAGTTTCGAGCGAGCTTTGGGCTTCTTCTTAAGGTGTTAACATAAGCACGCCACCTACGCAGCGGTTTAGCTTCACATATTTTTAATCCCACTAATGTGGATTATGTAGGCGCAGTGGCTTAGTGGTGAGTGTGTTGGACTACTAAGCGAGGGGTCCCAGGTTCGAATCTCGAAAAAAACCCAAATTCCAACTTATGGTTTTTTTCCGCTGTGCCACCTCTCGCGGACGTCTGACAAACATCCGAGAGTATAACTGTCATGAAGGAGCTTCTCAATTAGCCGTTTGAACCCGGCATAAAATTGTAGATCCCTTCCATTTGTCCCAAAAATGAAAAACTCACACAAACGAATGGTTGTGAGAAGCTAGGCCTAGGGTCTCTACAGACCTGTTGCGCCAACTATTTTTTAATTTTATTTTTAATGTGGATTATGCACTGCATAAAAGGTGTGGTTAATAAGTGATTCCTAGACCGATGGCCATTCTCTCATAGGCTGCGAATTATAAAAGATGAGGCGCGCGCTATACCGAATAAATTTATATAAAACTACGGGCTTTTCTTTCTGACATTTCGTTGAATGGAAGTGACTTTTGAAAACCAGTTGAATTCATGATAAATTAAAGCAAAGGGAATTAGGTTACTTCAGCAGTTGATATACATGCTCATAAAGAATACCCCATTGCAGGGTTGTTAATAAATCTTCTTAAATCTGGAATGGGTGTTTTCGATTGATAATCCAAGTTTTCGAAAAACAAGTCCCTCGCCTGCCTTGCGCCTGTTGACAACTCCCAAAACTAATCCAACCCAGTTCCAATATTAATAAATCGGAATTATGCCCGAGTTGGCATCACTGACGACAGCATTGTGTAGCAAACTGTAGCTCTCTGTTACAAAACTCTAGACATGGTCGTAGCCAGCCATCAATCCAGCAATCCATCAACCTAATGTACCCTAAAATTTATTAGCGGACATTGCCAAATAAAATGATGTAACAAATTGCAGCGCTTCATTACAACGCAATAAAATTCATTTTTATAACTAATAAATGAGTAGTTCATAAACAAACGAGTAAACACCCTACGAACTGTGAGTTTTTCCCTCATAAACTGCGCCTTAACCATTATAGTATTGGACTGGTTGGTGTGGACGTGGAGTAACTATGTCTGACTTCTAAATTTTACAAACTCTTTGCAAGCGCTACTAATCCTACCTACAAGTCGGTGAAAGTAGTTAAAAATAGCTAAACCTGAAATATTAATGTGATAATTATTGCATCAGATTATACGGTGAAAAATGTGCATACATTTTAATATGCTTTTACGCTTACATAAATTTGTTTAGCAATCAGTTTGGTTAAGTTATTTTTATTTTATTTTATAGTTGCATGATATTTTATATGCGCACCGTTAAAGAGTACATGCGCAGTTTCAGCAGTTTACTTTACTTGATTGAACTAATAGGTACTTGTTTCACCTTTAGTTTTAGTGGATTTGGCATCACGCACTTGTGACGCAGTAGTCGGTAGTCGCTGCAAATAAATGAACAGAAGCTGTAGAAACAGTAAAACATTACGCAATACATTTTTTTTTTTAAACAACTGGCTTTTGAAAGTGTGTTTAGAGTAGCAATAAGAAATAAGACTCCATACTTGACATGTTTTTTAGTGACTGAACGGAAACGTCTTTATATGGGATTGGTCTGGTACTTTTTCGACAATATTGACTAAATGTCAAAATTCCTTACAAAGATCTGGACAAATTTGCAAACATTTCATATCACATATCAATCAGTCAAACAAAGAAGAAAAACAAAATTGACAGTTCTCGTTTTAAAAACATTTAATTAAATGCTTTTGGTTTTTCTGTTTCTCCATTTCTAGGTGAAGGACAATCACAAAAAATAAATGATTTAAAAATAAAGGCTCTTCAAAACTAAATTTTTTTCAAGACGTTGACATCGATCTGGCATTTTCTACAAACTATTGCACTTAGAGCTCGATGGCAGAGCAATGTTTTCATCTCTGTTTGTAAATCTCTTCTTACAAAGACAAACTAGATCCATTCGCGTACATTCACGAGCCAAGCACTAAAAATCTGTCAAACTCGAAAAATTGAGCGAAACTCTCTCAGAAAGATGAAAATATACTCCAAAGTACGTGGATACACTTCGAGCTACTTTGAGCAATTTACATCTTTGAAATATAATCCATATCACGAATAAATTTATAACTTACCTTTTTGTAACATATGAAACGTTCTAGGAGAACATTCGACCACCACCGAACTTTCTTTATTTTCAGATATTTTATTTTTGTGTACAATGGATTTTTTAAACGGATTTTGAATCTGTTTCCTGCCAATTTTGCGCATTTGACATTTTTATCAGTACTTGCCGGTTGAAATTCTCTGAGCTGTTTCGAGCCAAGAGAGGAACTGCTCGTTACTCGTTATTTTGCTAATTTTCTCTTTTTCTGTCATTTTTTATGAGTACATGTATAGACTTTGTGCGATTGCGTTCGATTCAAACCGCGTACGCGAACGAACCTACTGTTGTGTGAGTTTGCAGTTGCAGAATTTGACTAAAGTATTGGAATAGTATGCCTGTTCCACTGCTTAAATTTTAAAATATAATTCTTAAAATTCTCCATCTGGATCTTCTGACTGAAAAACAAACAATAAATATTAAGCGGCTCTACTTCATTTACGAAGCACTTTTCCCTTTTGCGTTTACAGCCCAACAAAATGTGTGTCACGATTACAAATGCATGTTTATAAAACAAATCGAAATGTTAAATGTGAACTTATAATGAGTCAGTGAACTTAAAACTGCCAGTTAAATTTTGAAATGTTGTTTTTAGCTAAACCGGAATAATTAGGAAAATACAAATTATGCACATCATTGCAATCGATTTTCGTCTATTGAAAATTGTATCAAACTGTTTTGAAATGCCAAGAAAATGTTAACCAAAAGCGTTTACTGTTGTAGGTACTTCGCATAAGCTTAAATACACGAAAAAAAATATCGAAATAAGGGCTTTTGCACTGCGGCTGGATTATAATAATTCTAATCTAGTACATTCGCAATTGGCAGAGTATTTGCCAAATACAAACTTTTTGCATGTGCATTATGAGTTATGACTGGGATAAAGGTGACAGAAGTGGCAGTTAACGCCGCTTCAGACAAACAAACATCAACCATTCGATTGCCAAACGCAGCTGCATTATTTCTACATCGCTCCACTTTATAAACAATTCCGAAGAGTACCGTACGTTATCTGCGGCATGACACACATTTGACCAGAACTGTCATTAGGTGAAATATAGGTCGAATGTGCAATAAAACATTATCTTCTTTATTATTCATCGATGCATTACTAATTCCTTCTCTTTTAGAATGATGCATTAATTTTACAGTTATTACTGATTGGCGTGCAACGTCGCCATCGCCATCGCATTGATACCGATCACTACGGTATAGTGTTGAATTTGCATAAATTACGAAAAAAATTCAAAACTTTTTTAGTTATTTGAAGTTCTTATCGAAGTTATGTTTATGGAAATTCAATAAAATGGATCTAAATGCGGAACAGCTATAGAAAGAACTAGTTCCTCAATCTGTGGATTGATCTTTGGCCATGTGGTAAGGGCCTATAGGCTTGGATTTTTCTACCAACAACAGAGTAATCTTGAACTGCATTTGAATATTTAGGTATCCGATGTGGACCAAAGTTCCGTTTGCTTTTCAAAGAAATTGATAGCTATCAACAGTTATGCTATTTAAGTGGATACCACATATCCTATGGATTGTGAGAATGTCAACAGGAATGTTGGAAATTTATGCAACGATAGTCGTTCTAATTTATGTTAATTCCAGAGTTGACGTTTGATTCTGTTTTAAAGGGCTTGTTGCGTGACAAACCTATATCAAGTTTATTGGTGAAGGGATTTAGGCTGAATGAATGAAAATGAAACTGACCTATAATTAAAAGAGAGCTCAAACTGGGGCAAAATTTGTTGGAATGTTAATTAGAAAACGGCCTACTGGAATTTGAATGAAATGTCTTCTAAGAAGGAAGGAAGTGGAAAAACGGTTTCATGTAGCCGGTATATTTGAAAGGGAAGTCTATGTAAGTCCAAATCAAAACAATCTGCCATTTATTGGCTGAAACTTCAATAGTTACGGTAATGAGTGAAGTTAACAAAAGGAAGGTAAACAGTGAAGATTTTCGAACATACTTGGTTACTCCTTAGGCGTAGTTTGCAGTAAATGGAGCGTTGCTATAATTGCAATGAGTAAAAGCGATTTAGGTCACGTGCACAACAGGATCGTGCAAAACGTTCGCGATCACCACAAGCTCCTTCTGAAGAGTGCAGCTTTTTTGATTTCTAAATATTAAAGGCTGTAAATATTTTAAAGCGAATGCGAATATTTGACAGAACAATATGGAGAGATTTTATTTTGACATTAACCTAAAAATATTCAATTCTTCCGCTCGATGTTAGAATATGACCCACAGGCTTTAAATCTGTTAATGCAGTCGTGGGCTTTTTATTTATGTTGGTGGAGGTGAAAGTTTCCTATAATTTGTAGCTATTGACAGAGTCGAATGTCTAGTTTTACCTGCCTTCATATTGTGGTCAGATGTTGGTTGTCATTTATACGAGAAGGCAAAGAATTTTTTTTATTCAATTGGGGTTTCATTTTGCCAACATCGAAGGAAATATTTCGCAAGTTGGATAAAAATCTTAACTGTCAAAGATTTAGCATAGTTTTCGGTTTCATCGCGCCGTTTTTGACGCTTTACTGGTGTTTTGAAATAATTTAAAACTATAACCAAAGAGCGATCTCAGTTGAGAGTGTTTAAATTTTACATTTATATATTTTCCAAATGTGTTGACTGATTTTGACAGTATAAAAACAAAATGTTTCTCTATTAATAAACCATTTTGTTATGTTTGAGAAGCTACTTTTATTTTGCAAATCTATGAACCGCTTAAGAAAATTGACATTTGCCTATTTTGAGCTTGAACCTTGACTAGACCTCCTAAAAAAATGTACGAAAATGTATTTTCAAGCGCTTTTCGAGTACTTCATTCCATTTAACCAGCTTAAGTCAACGCCAGACTTACATACTTATGCACGCAGTAGTTGTTTCTCTGAAAACCCGTAACCATACTATCCGTCTTCCTTCCATCTTTATGGTCTTTCTACGTCCAACTTCGTGGAAACAATGGTAGAATTTCAATTGCTCGACGATTCCTAATTGGGATCGAACGTTGACCATAATTGGCACCTCGATCCAACTGCTCCATCTAATTAATTTTATTCTTCCTAATCGCATTCCATACGTATAATAAAATCCTTTCTTTGTTTTCCTTTTCAGACGCACTGCGCGTTCGACACGAAGTACGAGCATCATCCATCGCTGGGTAAGTGTTAAAAGAAGACGTTTCATTTCATTGACCATATATATGCGGTGTGAATGTGTACCGCCCCAAAGGTGTATGTCAGTGAAGTGTTCGGTTAGAAAATAATTGCTCTAGCGGTAGTAGTACAGGTGCACGTTGTTAAATTTACTATATACACCAAACAGACGATAGGTGATGATGATGATGATGATGCGCATTTCTTTGCACAAGTTTCCATCAGAGTCATCATTGTCATCATCTCTGTCTCTCTCCTATCCTAGATATGACGAGGCCAGTGTTTGGGTTTCTTGCACTTTGTTGACTGGCGACAACATTAGCATTGAACTTATGTGGACGGAATTCCAAAGGACGACAACGACAGCGCAATCTCCAATGTACCGAGATGGTGTTAAGATAGACAGATTGATTACCAACGCGCGGAAGGGAAATCATTCCCTGACTGGGTTGCCCATAATGGTGGACACTGGACGGACAGTAGTTGCTGTTCGGACCGTTGCACTGACGGACAACAATGCTCATGCTCGGCACAGCAGTTGCTTTCTACAGCATCATGGTAATTGGTTGTGCGCACACACACAGATTATTCTTGGTTGACTGCTTATGGTGTTTAGCATTAAATACTCCCAACATGGCTAAGTGACGGTCTTGGACGTGGCGTGTGTTCGACATGACTCCGCTAATGAGTGGTTCATTTGAATCCAACGGATAAGTGGCTAACATATCATTGTACAGGAATGCAACCGGCCAGACATGGTCAGTGTCTGTTGATAAATAATTTACATGAACCCACCACGAAAGTGGTGGTTATCAAAGTAACACTGAAGAAGGAAATCAACGGAAAGCACCTATACCCACCTTAAGGCTGCGGTCATTGTTTGTTAAGCTAGTTTTAAGGGTCTGCATGACAAATATTTTCGTATGGACCTGAGGCATGCTGGTGTAAGAGCGAAGAAATACGGAAACATGTAACCGCAACTTATGGTTGGAAGTTCTCGCTTGAGTAGTAATGCCACTGGTTATTTGTCGGTTCTTGTACGATCCAGGGATGGCTGTGGTCACATTAATCAAACAAGCTTATGAGATCGTACACCGCAGCTAAGTGCCGTTTGTTCAACTAGACAACGCGAAATGTGTCGCTTAATCACCGGTTATAAACGATGTTTGCATTGCCGATAAGAGGTGAGGTAATGACGGTTAGACTTGTGTGGAATTAACAACAATGTATAGAAGGTAGAGAGGCCAATTTTTGAATAACTTATAAACAACTTGCAATTTTACTCTTGAACTCTTAGTCAGACGCAGTGCCGGGTCTAGCCAAACCAGCGCCCTGTGCAAGATTTACAGAAAGCGCCCTTTTTTCATATGCACACATGCATGTCTTTTGCACATAACTGAGGAGGTAGACTTTACATGGGTTTTTTTTTTATTGAGGTAGTTTTTGTTTTGAGATTTTTGAGCTGGATTCTTTTGTAAAATGTAAGTGGATGTGCAAGAAATATACCTATACATGAACAGGGTGGAATATTTGGAGATTATGTAGGTAAGAAGTGAACTTGCATAGGTCTAGTGGGATTTTTTATTTTGCGATATTTTGAGTTAGATTCTCCTTGAAGTTGCAACATTGCAAGTGATGTGATTTAATGTGCAAGAAATAATTCAATAATGGATGTATTTATTTTGGGTTTATTTAAACAAGCTTTTTATTTAAAATGCAAATGGCAGTATTTGTTCGCGCAAGATAAAATTCATTTTTCCTTCCTAGCAATGCGCCCCCAGAATTTGGCGCCCTGTGCATTTGCACATTCGGCACATATGGTTGGTCCGACCCTGGTCAGGCGTAAGGGCATGCAGAAAGTACAGTTATCAGATTACAAGTAAAAACTGAACATGCTATCCTTTGATTTGGCATCACTGGGATCGCCATATTTTCTTATTGCTGTCAGATTTATGGTTGTGTGGCTAAAATCAAATTATGTATGACTCAAGTTTTTAAATGGCAGTACAAATGTTGACAGTCCGTTGAAGTGTTCTTGAGTAATCGGGCTAAATCAAGACTTAGAAAAAGTATTAAAAGAGAGCTGCAACTTTTGTGTTTAAATTTCGATGCGGTGGGGGCTGTCCCCTGTATAAGAAGTTGAAATAAGAATAGGACAAAGTTTAAAAGGAAAAACGGATCCAAGAATTTGGACGTCTTTTGGTATTTTACTTTGCGGTTATCAAAACTTTAAAAAAAATCCTACAGTATCGCCCTATATTTGCTCTTATACACCGAGCCAACCACACAGCTCGAATATTGTTCGCCCCTGAACTTAACTATGAATCTCAGCCGATGTATATTTTGTGTAAAAATATTTCCAACGATTCGTAAGATCCAAAACCAAAAAAAAAAAAACAAATGCGAAAATTTATGGAACATGCATCCATAGATGAAGGTCAGGCGAACATTCTGGTTAACGAAAAGCTTATTCATGGAGGTTATTCGAGCTCGCAGAAGAAGAATATACAAACAATTACAAGCAATTTTATTTATTTAAGTATTTTTCTATCACATATTGGAACGGATTTCCGTATTACAGTTTTTTATTTATTCGTAGCGCATACATAGCAATAAGAGCGCGTTCCATGAGAAATAATGTTGCCTAAGCTTTTTTTTCTATAGGGCTACTTTGAGCTATTTGACTCACAATCTTTGGCAGAACTTATTCCTGAAGTTTCACAGCAAACTGTCAAGATTATTAGTTTCCTTTTTGCGATAGAAAATTATTTTACATTATTTGTTTGTAAGATTCACAACTGTCATATGAGTAACAGAAAGTGAGTTCCATTCGGGGGAGCCCTACCAATTTAGCTTGCGAAATGAGATTCCTCTGCATAGAAATTGACTTTGATTTCTATTCCGAATTCTGGTGGCTAAATTTCCCCCTGGCAAATGGGTCCTTGACCAAATCCAATTTTAACTTATTAATTCGCCTGCTTTAGTAGCGCTCAACTTGCTTTATGTTTTTCGAACTCTTCGTACTTTCTGGTAAGAAGCCCAAAAAGTGATGTCACTTTATATTTTAAAACAATACTTTATACTACTTTCTCGCAATCGCGCCAACTTTTTGTTGGTACATTACAGAACGAGAAGTGTTTGAAAGTTTCAGTTTTTTTTTGCTCATTGTGGCTGTGGGCTTAAGGACAAGCTTTGAGAGGAAAGAAATGTAGAAAATAGCTTACGGCTGTGGGTAACTTTCTTAACTGCCGAAGAGTAAGAAAAATAGAAAATAATATTTAGCGAATAGTTTGTTACTGCTGCTCGCTGCGTTAACAAATTTTTCTTTGCACAGTTGAAAAAACGTTGAACAGAGTTCTGATTTTTTTTCCAGTTTCTATGTTCTTTGACGTCTCGAAAACTGATTTCACTGTAGTTTTGTCGAACATACAAAAGTGAAACTTATAAGCTTCTGGCTTTATCAAATATATTTTTTTTTAATTCTCTGAAGGAACACAAATTTATTCAAGTCTCTTACCACCTGCCGATCATTTTCCTAAGTTATTAACACAACTGCCGAGTGCTGACATCATAAATCGCTTGTAAGTCTCTTAAGATACGCGAACAAAATACAGTCTCGATGAATATGTCCGGCTTAGTAAGTACTGAATCCTTAAGTCGGCCACAGGCGGAGGATCGTACTTAGCCGAGGGATTAAACTTGTCGAGTCATTAGTGGAACATAGCCGAGCGAACGCGACTCGTTTTTCCTGCAAAATTGTGCTCTCGTCTGCGAATGGGTTTGGGTTTTTGTACGAAGATCATGTGCTCCTCGATTGACTTACCTCGTCTCTAAATACACAAACCGGAAGCTAAATACCATCAAAAGAACGAAGGGGCTTCTAATTACATTTAACGATATATTTCAAACCACCGATCACTAAGCCGACATCTCCGGTTCGCAAAATTAAATCTTCACATTCTCGGCTGTGGATTGCAAAATTTACCACCTCCTAGCCATCGCGAATTGGAATGCGCTGAAGTTTATTTGCACAAGACGCTTAGGCTGATTAATCCCACTCGCGGTTGAATGGACCGAAATGAAAAAAAAAAAAACTACTCTTAACGTTCCGCCTACGCACGGGATTACTGAAAGAAATTAATGGTAACCCTACGAGGATTTCTCTTGCTAATGAACGCATTAGCCAATAAGATGCAAATCGTTGGTGTTAATTTACCAAACGGATTAACGGTCGGAAAGATCCAAATGTAGGTGGACCATAAAAGCTGACCATCCAATCAGCAGCACATAAAACACTAAGCCCAACTAGATCCTCGTACACTCATCTTTTAATAGCCTAGCGGCAATCCCCAGCAACACTTGATGGCATTCTAATTTGCTCTCGAGATGACCGTAAAAATCAATTACTACTTAATTAGATCGATGAATCCAAGGTTATTATTAACTAGCCCGCAAGTCCTCTAATGGCTCAATCATTCTTGCTGGCGATTATCTACTTATTGGAAGCTATAACATTTTTAACGATCTCTCAGCGCTTGGCTGGCTTTATGAACGTGTAGCAGGTGGCGAACGAACAAATTGAAAGCCATTTGCTTGCACAAACATTTCAACTATGGCGAGCCGCGAAATGGCAGTCATTTACAGATAATTAAACGGATACTGGCGCATGCGACAGGCATCCCTTTGGTCCGATACTGATTGATGAGCGCCACTCGGCTCGTGGTTGTCATTTCCTGTCACACTTCGTCGCATTGTAAACTGTAATCAGTGTCTTCGCTTGGGGCGGCATAAATCCCACAGCGAGCGCCAACGGGTGAACGGAATTAATTGCCGGCTATCGATGATGGCCACAGCCCGAGGTACACCGAAATGTGTTCGACATGCAGTTTGATTGCTGGGCATCTGCAGGAAAACGCACAACCGACACTCGACACACGGGCAGTGGGCACACTGGTTGGCGATAAATTACTGTATCGCTGCCAACCGCCTGCATCAGTTTTCCCGAAGAGACGGGCGCACGCGCAAATTGCGGTAATAATTCGAGGAGTACTAAATTGACCACTGACTATGGGCAGCCATATAGTCAAGGCTGTTGGTGCGGCTCGGCTGCAGGCGCAGAGCGAGTGTGTGCATTTTAATTGTGGTGCCGTGGTCTGTGCGAACGGTTTATCGTGGCGGCTTATTTGTTGTGGATTCGTATAATGTAATGGCAGCTATTTAACGATTTGGGGCTGCGAGGCCACATTAACGATGACAGAGAGGATAACCGACCGATGAATGAGTGTTTGTGTGTGAGTCGGTGCTCGATTGGGTTCTACGAGGTCAATCATGTGGGTGGATGGGGCAGAATTATTGAAAATTAGGGGGCTTTGCGAAGCTCAATGTTTTCCAGATTAGCCCTGATGGGAAATTTGATGAAGTGCGAGATGCTATCCGACGAGAGAGCGCAGGAGTTTGTTTGCTCGCGATAGAATGAGAGATGTAAGTAGCGTTCAATTGGCAGCAATGGATCTGCCTTTAGGGGTGTTTCTGTTCAAATTCGAACTGGATTGGCAGAGGCGGAAGAGAAATGCAATTTGTTTCATGTCGCTCACATGGCAGCGAGGTAGGTGTGTATATGTAGTTGCGGAGTGCGAAAACGGCTGTAATAGGAAGTGAATCGGCGTGTTGCGGGGGAAATCCACTTTGTATCCTGATCCGGAGATTATGGAATAGCACGGCGATCGGAATTTGATGGTGTTGTTAGCGATTGAAGGCAGTTTATATGTTATGTGTACCAGAGGGGAGTTAGAGAAACGTTTACCAGGGCCTCGTCGACAAGGAAAAATTGTTTCCTCTTTGAGGTTAAATGTAGGTGGAGGCAATTCGCCAAAAACTGGCTTATATAGTCTTCCGGAGGTATAAATTTGGCTCAGATGCAGACTTTTCCGTATCCTTATTTATAAACGTATTATAAAGAGTGTATAAAGTTATGCACCCTTTATAATGCCTCTATACGCAAAAATCTTATTTATAAAAATTGTTCGACGTTGTATAGAGCTTGTATAAGCTAAACGCGCTTGGACGTTGTTTAGAGCTTGTATAGAAGTGGAATAGTATCGAAATGTCATTTTGACTTAAAAAATCTGTCACATTTTATTTTAAATGAAATCAAAAATATATTGGATAGATTGCATCGACATTTTTACTATGAATCTACAAGTGTCCTCGATAAGAAATATGTGCAGAAATCAGATATTTAAAATTGTCTTACAAATTCATTTTAATTTGCATAAGTCTACCGTTTCATAGGAGTCCCAAATCATTCTTTTTCTTTTTACTTTTTGATTTTTTTATTCCTTTTCCTATTTGTATTTGAATTTTGCATTTCTCACAAGCTGCTTAGTTTTTTTTATCTTTTCGGACAGATAAATGTAATAGATTTCTCCTTTTAGTACCTTTTTTAACGCAAGCCCTGTACAACAAGTATGCATAGGAAAATGCTTTATAAATAGGAATTTTTGGAAGGCTGTATAAAGGCTGTATAAATACTTATACACTGCATAACTATACAGGTGTTTAGGCGCGTATAGAAAATTCTAAAAAATAAGGCTGTTAGTTTTCAGCACTTTCGACTAGACTCAGTGGTCGCTATAGTTGATGCAGATTTTTTTATGCGAAAACGCGTAAATGTCAAATTTTGTTGTTACATTTGACATTTGGCAAACACACAATCTTTCTCTTTTATAAACTTTTACGTATGTAACCAGCATTCGGTAAAATTTTGTAAAAGTTGTTTGACAGCTGTCTGACTTGATGAATCTCAGTTGTGACTGGCTAAGATCGGTCATATAAACAGGTGTTTCAATTGACATTTATGGAGGGGTGGCCCACGAATCTCGTCAAGAAATTCGTGCCTGAGTACTTAGTTGACAGCTCGCACATAGAAAAAGTGACGTTTCAGACCAATCTAGTTTTTACGTTCAGTTCAAGTTACATCAAGTCCAGACCAATAAAGTCGACTTAAGATAACTCGATTTTTGCATGTGCCCATTGTCTAAATTATTTCTATTCTATCAAACATAGCAAGCTGTCAAAAGGCACTAGAGCTCGAAAGAATATTTTTTAAAAAGTGCCTGATTCTCTGATCCTTCTTTCCTTTCAAAGAAATTGTTATATTTACTTATGATCTTTGTTTTATTTCTCTTATGCAGGGCGATGCAAAAATCTCACAACTTTCTTATTGTCAAACAAATTTCATATTTTTTTTTTTGTGAAATAAGGCATAAATACTTTGAATCTTTATTTAACACTAACTGTGGTACACACACCTTAGTTTTGCACTAGTTATACTTACGGAACACAATGTTCTTCAAATGACGGCCATTTTTGTCTTACAGAAACTGGCAGCATAAACTATTAGGTTTTTTTTTTTAATCTCCAGCTCTACACCTGTATGCTTGGTTTTCAATTTTAATACTGGCATTGAGTTCCGGAAACATGATCTTTTTAGCTTTTTTTTTAGCAGAGAAGCATCTTATTCGGTTTGTTAAATGTGAACGCTTGTCGAAATAAGTTTTTCTGCTTAAATCCACGTGCGCTTGGAAGTTTCATTCTTCGGTGAAACTCTCACAATTAAATGTGCAGTAAAAATCGATCATTTACAAATCAAAGCCAGTGAAGCTGAAAGGTGTGGACCATTTTGAATAATTCATTACTCTAAAAAAATCATTACTCTCCTGTTTAGAATACTCTCTCTGAGTCGATGAAGTTGGTACCAGTGCTACCAGGCCGCTTTATCCACTCGGAGTCAAAAAAACTAAACAAAATTTTTTTTTCATGCAAAACTAAGAGCTAAATTAAGCGCTAAATCTGAAATTCTTATAAGGAGAGTTTTTTTTGTTTATTATTTTCATAAGCAATCAAATATTTATTTAATAATACAAAATAATTAAAAAATCTAAGGTGTCGTCGAGTTTTTGCACTCAAATATACTCAAAACTTCTGGCGAGAATATCACGGAAAAAAGTTGAATCTGTAAAATTTGATATCGCTTTGCATTAATGATAATTGCACAGATTTGTGAGCGCTTGCCAGTTGCCACTTTGGTCTGTTTGTAGTTTACTCAGCACGATATCACAATTTGATATGAGTCAACTGCTAAAGTAAGCCTTACAGAATAAAGTTAGATACCCTCTTCTAATGACTTTTCCACAGGTGGCGTCGCAATAGCTAAAAAGAAATATTATGACTTTGTAGATATTAGCTCTGATTACTTAGAACTTCCAGCACTTTTTTCCAAAGACAACGTAACGTACTCAAACATTTCAACTTGTTGGCTTCTTATCTTGCACTTAACTTAAAATTTATTTTCGCCCCATGGCTCAGCGAAAACTGCACTTTTTATGTAAATATAGCTACAGCTCTTGGCACAGAATCTAATGAATCGTTAAAGCAGAAAAGTGGACAAATGGGGGTCAGGTAGCCCTAAGATCTAAAATCACTTCTGAGTAGGTATATACCTACGTGCAATTTGATATTCCAATTGCGAGTGAAAAATGAGACAGCGAAGCCCCCAGGTACGATCTATTAGGACACGGAATCAATTTCGTTTCGCAACTGCCCACGTCCCACACGTGTATTGTAAAGGATTCCAATTGCAATGGCACTCGTTTTACATTATTACCTACCTACTACGATTTTAGGTGGGAGTACCTATAGTATAAGTATTTCCGAGAACGTTCTAAATGATTAATGCGAAGCAGCGTTCCTTGCATCGACCACCTACTGAGCGTTATACTTTATACTCTATGCAGGCATCATAATGAACTCACACGCTCATGTAGAGGCAACCCAAGTAGACAACTCGAGATTTTATGAGCTACTTGTTAATGATAAAAACACGCAAGGTCCGAAGCTAGCCCGAGGTCGACAAGAATTATTGAAATCTTGTTCTGCTCCATGAGACCAAAAACAGAAGACGCGCGCTTGCCCTCTGCTCCGTCCTAAGGGCATCAGCCTTAACTTATTTGTAAAACTGATTGCCATTCAATTCCCTATCCGCACATCCAATCGGGTAAAGCCACAGATCAAACGGCACAACTAGATACGTACACCTACCAATCGCATTCTCAGGCGAAGCCTAACGATCCTGTCCGATTTGTATCCCAGCGGCAGCCGTAGCACAGCTCCCGGTCCACAACTTCTGTTCATTCAATTGATAGGAAAATATTGAAATTACTTCCAGAATGAGCATACTCTCCCCTGCAAGCACAATTCCATTGTCACTTGATTCGCTTTCAACAAATCGCCCATTGCACACGGTGCAAGGAAGAACCATTCCACTGTGCTACACACACGTCCCATGCCCATCCTAATCTAAACTAAAACGGAATCGGCATTTTGCAATAAATACCAGCTTGACCACATGGATGTGCCCATGCCGATGCCGATCTCCATGACTAGCAGCAGCGGCAGCAGCAGCGCGGAATTACCCCAACGACGAGCAAGGCCCGTTTGATTCCTCAAACACACTGATTGGTGTCGCCGTAGATCTTCCAAGATTCCAGGCGCACAGTCCCGCTCGTAATTCCGGCTCTTCTGGATTTTCCGGTAAAAGAAAAGAAATTATTAAGGAAAATCTAGTTCAGGCAACAACAGCAGTGCCGGGGTGGAAAGTAGGAAAATGTGTGTGATTGGCTTCGCTTGGCCTGGCCTTCCACCCATTGGCTTGGCTAATAACTTCTTAGTGCCTCATATATTTACTATAGCAGCCTCCCCGGTCCAGGAATTCTAATCTCATTTAGAGCGGCGGTATATGCGCATCTGGTTCTGGACCTGCAGTTGGTCCAGCGATCAGGGAGATATAGAGCATCGATATCATGCTGAAGAAGCCACGGAGGCTGGCATTTTTCACGATGTCAGATCAAACACAGTTAGAGCCACTTATGTGCGCGCGGTAATTTATGTATCGACCACGCTATTTATCCCCGTGCTACATGTGCGTGTGCATATCTGTGTTCGATCGCTTTGATGGAGAATTATTGGGAATCACCGTTTCGGATTACAAAATGTTCGCTGTGTGTGTGACGGACCCCCGAGTCTCAATAAGAAACGCTCGATCGGTCCACTCAGAATACTCAGATGCATGTTGAATGCCGAACGTTGTGTGGTGGTAGGCAGGCAGCGGTAACTGTATCCACAGCTCACTTATTGATACCTGTGATATGAGCGAAGACGAACATAAAGATGCATGGAGCGCGTGTGGAAGAGTGTTGTCCCGGTTGTACGACATGGAATCGAACGCAATGCGCAGGGATTACTGTGGTTTTTATACACGGCCGGCGTTTAATTAATGTATCTCATAAGCGAGACATTTAATTATGTTTTTGTTTGACGACGACTAGAGACAAGTTTAACTGTTCAGTGTTCAAATGTGGCGGCTGATCTTTTTTTCACATCTTCGGTGTTCTATTCAGCAGGAGTATGGAAACCGTTTTAGCTCCTTAATTGGTGATTTGTTCTCACTCGTTTGGTGTGCTTTTGTGTGCGTGAATTGAATTGAAATGAGGTGACCAATTAATTTGTATTCTTCTGCGGCTAACGGGATGAGTTAGATTGGACATTGCAATTTGCAAACAATGGAAAGATGCGGTGGCACTGTGCTGGCAATAACAGGGAAGCTCTTTTAGACAGGTTAGAAAATTAAGTGAATGGATGTGACAGTGTGAGAATGAAGGGCGACATATTTATCACGGGCCATAGGTCTATATGAAAGCGAAAGCAGAATGTTGGTATCGATTGTCGGTTTTTTCTATAAACTAGGAATATTTTTAAGTGATTTAACTGACAGGTTGTCAAAAATATCTGGGCCAGTTTATCCCACATGGAAACACGATGCATTAAGATGTTATTTCAGTTTTTCTTGGGGTTGAACCTGAGACCCTTTCGCTTCGGCACGCTATCCACTGAGGTACTGCACCCACATTATGTTATTAGCAGCTAAGAAGATTTTGTTTTGCAGCAAAGTTGTAGGTAAACAAAAACTTAACCAATTATAGATCGGGCTCTCACAAACAACTGAGGGGTTTTCTTTGTCTGTCTAAATATGTGGCTTGGTTGTCGCTAATTTCCGCGGTGTCAGTACTCCCATTTTAAATTATTTAACTTAACCTTTTTTATTTAACTTTCTCTGGAGTTGTGTTCCCGCCAAATTGCTGAATGCAAACCGAAAGATGTCGCTTTTTATCATTACACGATATTCACTTAAAATTTGTTTCTAAATGACTGGGCTAATGCACTGGAAAATATTTAACAATAATTGCTTCAGCATTTTCCGAACTGGATTCAGAACAGTTGATGTAATTTTTGCTTTGACCCAGATTGGCAGTCATCACTCATCAGCTGGGCTTAAAATGACATATGGCGTGCCACAATGTAGCGCTTTTAGTGCTATATTTGTTGCATTACATTTTATTTTGATTTTGTGTTGCTCCGATCAGTTGGTAGTAATTGCTGTTGCTGGTAGTAGTCCGGCGGTTAGCTCACACTGCTACCTCGGGTCTTTACATAGGTTAATTCAAAAAGTCGAGGTAATGCTTTTCAGCCGTCTATAACTTAAATGACCTGTTGAAGAAAATCGCTCACTCGACATGGAATGTAGTGTCATCACAATATTTTGCTATCCGGTTAAAACATTAAATTTTAATCGAAAACAGCCGCAGCTTAATAAATTTGGTAGATCTCTGCAAACAAAAAAATTTGGCACGCCCCAAGTGCTGAAGCGTGATACCATTTTGACATTTATATTCAACAAACAATTAGAAAAAGACTAATGCCAAAATAAACGCCCGCAATCGGTTGTTTTAATCAATGTCAAATGTGTAAAAAGTTTGACATAAAAGAATTAACAGCAACAAAACGTAACTCAATCAATACAGGAATTGTTTCTAAGCTTTAAAGACAATAATGAAAACAACACGAACTTACACTTTATTTTGACGCTCTCTGTGTACATTTACAATCAAATTTCAAAGTTTTTTGGTTTGCATTGCAATTGGATTTGTTCTCGCATCAAGTTTAAGCTATGTATACTTACTCGAAGAATGTTTGTGCAGAAAAATAAGGGGACTAACTCGGAGCAGCGTTTAGTTTTCATTTCACTATTCAATCGAGTGTTTTCTTTCACAGATGGGATATCGTTTTGGTTCAAACGACAAAAAACCTTTAGGATAAAAAATCCGGTTATAATGGGCGGAGTATTGTTTTGTTAAAATATTGCTGAACAGCGCACAGTTCCCATTACTTTAATTTCAGAGCTTTTTTTACCATAATTATGCCATATAAAATCTGTCTTCTTAGCTGTCACTTGGTTTATTTTTCTTCCTATCGGTCAACTCTTTCTCTTATTCAATTTTAGATTTCAGTTGAGAAATTTGGTTGATTGAGAAATATCTCCGCATGGACTTGTAGCGTTGTTTTTTTTTCCTTTTTATCGGCGCTCGACAATATAAAAAAAAAACTATAAAATTAAATTTGGCAGCACGTTTTAAGTAAATGACGGCGCAAGCAAATCAGTGCCAGATTCATTCACTGTGAGCACTACACAAGATTCTGAGCTTTACAAAAATGTTCAAAGTCTATGGGAGCAAGAATATTTTTCAGTTAAATACTTTATTCTTTAAGAAAGACTCAAGGCCGAGAAATACGAGAAAAAAATTAAATGGAATTAGCAGCCATTTTTTACGTGATTTTACAAGTTTTTCTGTACTGCATTTGCAACATCACACATTCCTAACACGGAAGATTAAAGGGACTTCCAATAATACATATCTGTCTGACTGAGGGGACAGCATTCCTAACATGCAAAAATGCGTGACGCGTATTATGGTCGGCCATCTTGTTTATGTGTTGGGAAAGTTTTGCATGTTGATATTTTTATAGCGATGGCTTACGAAATTTAGCTTTCCTGTAAAACAAAATGGCTTCCAGAAAAGATGAACGGGGAATTTAAGAATTTATTTCGTATTAAATGATGAATTTGGTTTGATTTTCTGACACTATTACCTTCCTCATTTCGTATATGTTTTAAATCAGAAATAGAAACGTTTTCAAGTGATTGCAGAAATTTTGGTCGTCGGAACTTGTAGGTATTTATTTCCATTTTATATATCTATTATTAGGCCTTTTTTATTATGCTCACATTATCTATATAGATCATTGATTTCCACGGTTTACAACAACAGTACGAGATCCAACTTTTGTTGTAAACCATGAAAATCAATGATCTATATAGATCATGTGAGCATAATAAAAAAGGCCTATTATGAGTAGAGCAGCCATCACCCTTTAAGCGTCTGATTTGTGATCGCATTCATACGCCTGTAGGGCTTTTTTATTATGCTCACATGAACTATATAGATGGTTTACAACAAAAGTTGGATCTCGTACTATTGTTGTAAACTTTTATTAACATTGACTGCGGACAAACGAATCCCTCTGTCCCGTCTCGTGCAAAAATGTGCGTGTGTGATTTTATTGTATTGCTGTAAATGCTATTAGATTTACACTGCATTATTTTCAGAAAAGTCTCTGACCTGTTTTGGACGATTTTTGCCTGGTAAAGCCATTCTATTGCTGGGTCCTTTCAGTTCTTATTTTATAATTTTTAGCTTGTCATAAAAATTGAACTCTGTTTGGCATAACCTTGCATTAACATTTTTCTTGTATTTTATTTTGAATCGTGTCGAATTTGTTGCAGGCAACTAAAAACACTGTGTGACTTCTTACGCCCTTTAGAAAATTTGTCCGATTCCATTTAATTGCGCAAACCGTGAAATATAATTGGCTTCAGTCTTCTGTGAGCACAAGACCAGTAGGACCTAGGCTCCGCTGAGTTCCTTTCAATTATTCACGCATAATGATCCCAACCCTGCCAGCAGCATTTAGATCTGCAAATGCCTTGAATGCGATTCCAGGCAATTCCTCTTTAGCTACACGTCACAAAACATCATCTGGATGCCGCTGACAACAATTTCTCATCCACAAAGTTATGTCCTTATAAAGTTCCATATTCGCAGTGCACTTGCGGAATTTATATCCATATCAAGAGAAACGGCCCGTTCTTTGTGTACCAAGATGCAGCACCGCGATCCGGTTAATAAGACCGAACATAGGACAAAAAACGCATAAATAAAGCGAATAGCAAAACGCAACCGCAAGGGTATTGGATGAAATTCCTTCGGCCAGCCAGCCCACATGCAGAATGCGCGTTGTTACCAACGTGAACACGCTTCACGCTATATATACCTCGACCGACAGCGCGCAACAACCAAAGATACATTAAAATAAATTTCCTCGGCATTTTGTTGTTGTTTCTATTTTATTCGTCTTCTTTGATACTTGTGCGCGCATGTCGGATGCCTCGTCCCGTAAGGATTCCCAAACAAACACCGTATCGCATCTGTGATACAACACGATATGATATAACCTCGGTCCTGAGTTTTTGTGTCTTGTTGCGTTGAGTTCTTTAAGAATTATGGCCGTGAATGCATCTACGTATCGATTGGTACTACAGTTCTAATCGGATTTGGCCGAAAGAAGCTCCAAATAACAAAAAAAAAAAACAACTGGCAGGTTGAAACGTTCTTGTAATCGCATAGTGCGCCTGGTTAGCTCGTAAACTGTCAGGGGTTAGCAGTATCTTTATGACTAATAACCATGCGAAGCATTTAGCTTGCTTCGCCATGAATATTCACTGCAAGATCTTTGTATCCGCATGGACATCCAACGGAAAGGCAGTCGGTAGTTTTGCATTACCCATATTTTATGAGGAGATAAATCTCAGCGCCAAATTGAATAGAAGACTCTAAGCGCTGTGGCAAATAGAGAGGTGGATTTGTTAATAGATTAATGGTGTTGTTAGCAGCCTGAAAAGGATGGTTTAATTGAAATACCTATTGCACGCAATTGATCAGACTTTGATGGCTGTGTATGGGAACCCAAAGTGAAAGGTGATGTTCTGCGAGAGATAACACTTGCGAAATTTGAGAGTTATCGATAACTTTGCTATTATTGGTGTTTGTCCGGGATTAGAGATTAAGTTATGGAAGTCATTTGGGGATAGTTTGTGAAAGGAAGAACGTTCTATCGATCTATCGATTGGATTGCGTATTGTTACGAGCGTTTGAATAGGAAAATTGAAATTTGAAATGGTCCTTCGAACCGCATTCATCTTGTGCTCAATTTGAAGTTGGGACTTCGCAATGAAACTCTGTTCTTGTAATAGTTTTTGTAACGGTTCTCCGAGTTGTTTTTCTTTTTGGCCGAAAAGGTAATCTCTAAAGGGCTCTGTTTGGGTTTCCTCCCTTAAATCGTCTAGTAAACATTTTAAACATGGCTTCTACAATGACATTTCAAAGACTCGCGTGTTTTTACCCGACTGGACACAAGGAGGGTTATTTCGTTTTTCTTTTAAGAAGTCCGGGCTTCTTCATTATTTTGAAGGTAGAACTCTCAACACCTCGAATTTATGGCGTCGACTACAACTTAATTAATATTATTGGCGGCTTGTTGATCTGAGGTCCACCAAGTCCCCTGATGGTACTCAAAGCTTCATAAATCTCCGGACAATTATATCTTAAGTTTTTTCGAAGAAGTCGCAGGATGTCTTTTTGATTGCGATATATGATTCCTTGTGGTGGCAGCTCTCGTTACCTCTTCCTCGACTGGGCTGAAGCTCCTTAAATTTCAAGTCACTTACCACAGTTTAATAGTATTACTTGCAGAAAAACAAAACAAAATATGGAGTACCGACTAAGTACTCTTAAAAATGCTGCAAAAACGAACAAAAAGCCCTGCTGACCTACACTCGACTAAACGAGCCTCTTGGAAGAACAACCTAAAAACAACAACCACCATCGATGCAACAAGTTTTACACAATTCAAAAGATGCCCGGCATACAATTAGGATCATAAATCGCAGTGGCATTTATTACCCCATGACTATTCAGAAGCGCAGCACTTCTCTCCGCGTTTTTATGGTACGATGCGCTGTGAGAGCTGTGCCCAGGACAAAATACAACCATCAAGCACCCAGCCGACAAACGAACTTATAATTGATGGATCCTGATAATGACCCTGACGGCCATCTTCCGACTGGGGTGGTCGACGAGTCGCTTCAAAGTAGCTCTGCACACAGCACACATTCGAAATATGGCTACATCGTAAACCTGTTTAATAGCCAGCTCGTTGAACTACACCCCCTCTAACTTGAGTTGGGCCACTTAAGGCTATAGAAATCCTCGTCTTTTGGCATGCCAATATATCATCTTTCGATCATATTGGTTGCGCGTAGGTTGGTCACTTTTGACACATGGCCTCGGTGCGCACAATAGCATCCTTCACACCGAGTCATAACTCATTTACGCCGGTCGAAAGAAAATTGAGAGATAAATTCTCTACTCGAAGAACATTTACATTAGGTATAGATGGTCGTATGTGTGTGTACCATAATCGAACAACTGGCAAATGAGCGTGTGAGGGCAGGATGCGCGCCCATGATTTAATGTGGAAATGGGCGAATAGACGTTGAGTAATGGCCCATCACACAAAATGATGTGAGAAATGACGAGAAGAATCTGCAAGGCGCTGGGTTTTATACTAAGCCTGATCAGCTGTTTGAACTAACTGACTTTGAAATATTTTGCATGGTAATTGAAAACCGTGATTACCTGCACATTCACTCCCGACAGCAATAATTAAAATAAATGTGTTGGCATTCCTTCAAAGTCGTGTTAAATGTTCTGTAGCCTGAGACTGGTTTATTTTGGTTTGAGGTGACGAGCAATACGAGCTCCGAGAACAATTTAATCTTCGCGGAATTAAACAGAATTAGATTGAGAGGTCAACATTAGATGCTCCCATCAACAGCTGACATCAGAAGCTGCCTTGTGACAGTTAGACTTTCGGTTTTTTATCAGACATTCACAAAAGGTTTGACACTTAAAAAATGAAGAGGCATTTTTTTTCCATTATCTTAAGATCAGTAAAAAAAATTATGCATATTATTGAGATAGCGGCCTAAAAAAGTTATTTCTTAAATTAAGATTTTTCCCGGAATTTTTTTTATCGAAGAATATAAGTACGTTCTGCATTGGTTTCACCTGGAATGATAATTCAGTTCTTTGACAAAAGTTATTAAGCTGTAAGCTGAATCGAACAAAACTTAAAATTTTTTGTTTAAAAATCTTTCTTGTAGAATCTTGAAAAGCCTTGCGAATTGTTTATGTGAAATGGTGTAAGTGTCAAAGTTTATCGCTAGTAGCTAATCCAAAGAAATTTTGTTCTTAAAATGTTCCTCTGGTGGTCATATTCGAAATCTGTTCTTAAATTTAGAAAATAGAAAAATTAAAACAAAGTCAGATTTAGCTGGTAAAATCAGCAAAAGCTAAGTTAAAGAAACTAGGTGCTTACATTCAGACTTATATATCATATAGGTTCTTAAATTAAGAAAATAAAATAAAACTCCAAAAAAGGCCGCTGGTGTAAAATTCTTTAACGCAACGTTTTTTGATCTAGTTACTTGGGTTTTTGATTATTTGCTTTTCAATATAAATTATTTCTTAGATTAGGAAAATAAAATAAATTGCAAAAAACCTTCGGTTTCAAGATGCTGCAACTCTAAATTAATATAAATTAATATAAACACTTTCAACATCTGCATAGCTAACAGAATTTATTTTATAAACTAGAAAGTCCATAAATCTGTGTTTTTCTTCTAAGAATTCGCCAAATCCACATCAGCGAAATCGAATAATGTCATATGTCACATATCACATATTTCCATGCATTAGTTAAGACTCGCATTTAGTTCTCCCGAGTGAGTTTCGAGAAATCGCTCGCATAATCCACTTCCGTAAATTCGTATATTGTTCGAACTTGCATTTGTATTCCTTCGAGGCGGTTTCGCAAAGTCAACTTAAATTTTTTATCTGAGATTGGTTGAAACGTCAAACAATAGTCAAGAAATGTGCTGCGTTTCAAATTTTCAAATAAACTCACAGGCAAGCGAAAATCTGCTCCCGAAGAACTCGAAGCGAACCTAACGCGATTCGCTTGATTTGCTGGGCTATTTATGAATTTGCAATCAAATAAATTCGAATGGCAGCATTGGAGTTTGAAGAAAGTATTTGCTATCTCTTTATTTTATAAACGTTGTCTTATTTACAATAGTTTCATACATTCAGACAAAAGTAAAGCCATTTAAACTTTTTTGTTTCCAAAAATCAACCAAATAAATCACTAGCATGAATCATTCTCTTTTTCAGAGGACAGTGAGTCCTCTTTCTCGCTTTTATGTGCTCTATAGTTTTTCATTACCATTTAAAAGAGGATAAAATATTATCCCCTTAGTATTAAACTTTCTATACGTGTCACATTTTTCTTCAAAAGACCGGACTTCTATGAGGAAGAATATATCATCACAAATTTTCAACATCTTGTTAACCGCGACTTGCTTATTGCTATTGTGAATGATTTGAAAACTGTCATCTGTCAAGTTTTGTGATTTAAATTATCTGTGAATGCGATACAAAGAACTTATTGTGATTAACCATTTTCAACAATATTCTTAGAAAAAAAAATTACCGTTTCCATCATCTGTCCCTATCGGAATCCGTCATTTTGACAACTCATGAAAAAAAAAATAAAATGTGTCAAACGCTCTAATTGATTCAGAAATGAAAACTACTCACTTTATATAATTATGCAAATCCCCTTGACAATCTCATCTGTTTTCTGACACCAAAAGAAAAACTCAGCAAACGTCATCAAATAACACTAATCCTGTCATAAATCAATGAATTCAAAAAACTAATAACCCACTTAAGCCCAAGTGGACCAACAGATAAAAAAAAGTCGATTTGTATTCTAACAAACGGGTAACACAGTTCTACCACCTGTCACACATTGTGTCACTCTGACATATGTTATCCCGCTTAATGTCGTCTTACAGTTAGCGGTGATCGAGACCCCTTCAATAACAAACCACCGCAGGTTTAGCTCTGAGCAATAAATTGAAAATCTGTTGGCAGCTTTAAGATTCTTTGTTCCGCAAAAAAAAAAACATTTACAACATCAAATTAACCGTAAATCGTTTGTTTTATTGAAAATAAATTATTTTTTTATTATGCAAATAAAAGCGTTATTTATGTATACATAACATTGGGAGTCATTTAAAGTCTGAAATGTAGGTCTATCGGGACTTCGTTCTATAACTTGTCCGCGCGTTTGAATTGAATTCAGGTTTAAAGCGGCACGTTCGCGGCGCACTCCGATTTGAACATAAGAAAGACCAGCGTGTGATGTAAGCCATAATTTATGACTATAACACTTGGTTGTGGGGGACACCATTTTCGCTGGTGAAATAATCAACAAGCGGATATGTTGGATGTTACATCTGTATGCTGGCGCATGCATAATAGGAGCATCATGAACGCCTTCCAAATAATTTATAGCCAGAGGTTGAGTTCGGAAATTTCACGATCGCTGAATCGTAAATGATTGCTCGACCAATATAGTTGTTTATGGGCCATCAAGCTGGACACGAAGTGGATATTTTGGATGGCGCACCATGAACTTTGAGCAATTAAACCCACAAGCAGTGTGCCTAAACACCCACTACGTTGACATCACTGGATGGTCTGTCAGAACAACGATCTCAGTATTCGTGTCTCTAAAAAAACACTGTGCGATCGGCATTGTCGAACGACGCTGCAGCACCAAGATGGCAAAACCACCTACCCCATCAGCTGGAGGGCAAATCGTTCTCTTCTTTGGTCATTAATTTCTTCCTAATTATAATGTCACGCAGATGCATGCCCATCAATCAAATCCCCATCTTCGGGTAGGTATATGCCACGGCAAACCTGTTCCAAACAAACATACATGAAGAAATTGCACACGCCGAACAAAAGGAGATAGGTTTGCTTCAACTCACATTTGTCAGACAACATCAGATGGTGTATTGGCTAAGTGTCACGTGTCCTAGAACCGACAATTTGAGCAGTCTTTCATCTCGACCCACAATGCCGCAACTTTATGTCCCCATTGTGTTCTCTATTGGTATTGAGTTTCTCTTCGTCTATTCCCATCTCCCTTGCGTCACTTGACTGTAGCGCCATTATCCTTCGGTCACGATAATTATTCTAATGACACACAAACAGAAACAACTAACCCATTTCTGAGCTGAGGCCCTGTTTACATGTGCCACGTATTTAACTTTCATTTTCTCTCTTTGCAGCCATAAAAAACTGAGCACCATACGTCGCCATATAATCGACATACGACGTCGTAAGCGTCACGTCACGACTTCTCCCCGGAGGATGCAATTCCATCGATGCCGGCTATGCCATCAACGACGCAGATAGCATTTAACTCATCCTTCTTCCATGAGCGGCGGCAGCTGCAATTAGCATATCACCCATAGTGGTTCAGCAGCCGCAGCAGCAGCCGCAGCACCACCTAGTGGGTATCATCAGGAGCCTGTCTCACCAACCAGCGTCGGCTGAACAAGGAGCAAATCACTGTCGAAGCTTGGACATTGCTGGCCCAATGCATCGCTGGCGCTATGCCAGCATGTTACCACGTGCAATTATTCACCGCTGGATCCTGATACTGATGATTATCGCATCGAAATTAAACTGCCAACTGGCAATACCGACGCCGGGTATCATCAATGTACCACCGCTGCCAGCGGACATTGCCGCTAGACCGATTGATGGTGGAGGTGGTGGTGATGGTGCTGGCCACGGAGGCATTGTTGCGGGAAGCGATCGCCGTATTGCAGAAGAGCCGCTATCGGGCCAAGTCGTCAATTTGACTAGACAGCATGATGGCGATGTCTTTCGGACGAATGGTAAGTTTTATATGGTGAAACTTATTCTTAGGTCGGCCGCATGATGGAGATGTTGCGTGCGTTTGCCAAATTTGGAATTGCCGTACCCTATTTGGGTTGGATTCGGATGCTCCAAGGGGCAGTTGAACAGCGTGTTTTTGTAGAAAGGTAGAAAGTCCAAAGATGGGATGCTGTCACTTGGTGGTTGGTGGGCAGTTCAATTCGAATGTAAACAGATATTTTCTAAGACCCAAAATAAGCTAGGAAGAGATATAAAAAATGCTGCACTGAGTGGGTTTGATTTTACCCCGGGCTGGGTATGTACGGTGAGTTGCCTTTTAGAGTGGACATGAAGATGAGCTGTCAAAACACCTTCAATTCTTAAGCGGGACTTGACAGGGGTTGCACCTATAAACGGAGGAAATTGGGCGACAAATCGGTTGACTTTCACAAACTACTAAGTCCATAAATCTGTATTTTTCTTCTAACACTTCGCATAATCCACTTCAGCGAAATCGAATAATGTCATATGTCACATATCACATATTTCCATTCATTAGTTAAGACTCGCATTTAGTTCTCCCGAGTGAGTTTCGAGAAATCGCTCGCGTAATCCACTTCCGTAAATTCGTATATTGTTCGCTGATGCATTTGTATTCATTCGAGGACGTTTCGGAAAAACGAGTTTAATTTTTCATCCCAAATTGGTTGAAACGTCAAATAGTCACGAAATAATAAAAAATAAAGCGAAAATCTGCTCCCGAAGAACTCGAAGCGAACCTAATGCGATTCGCTTGATTTGCTGGGTTATTTAAAAATTTGCAATCAAATAAATTCGAACGGCAGCATTGGAGTTTGAAGAAATTATTTGCTATCTCTTTCTAGTTCACCTATTTTCTTTCATTTTGACAGTTCTGTCACTGTTTAAAGTTTTTCTTAATGTTTGTCATGCAAAATTTCCCGCTTATATTATTAAGTGAGTACATTAATTTTAAATTTGGACAGATTTTTCGAACTTGAATTGAGAACATTAGTTCGTTCGTTTATTTATCTTTGTTTTTATCTGCCTTATCATTGAAAGTACACCAAAGTTGGGCAATTTTGACTTCGAAAATGTATGCGCAAATTTTTTTTATAAAATTTTTTAAAATTCGATATCGAAAAATGAGCATCCAAGTATTTGTGGTTTGGCAGTTTCAACAAAAGTCGAGAATATTTTTGACTCTGTGAACTGGGTGGATTTTTCAATCATTTTCGAACATACTGCCAAGAATTCGAATTCAAATTCGGAACATGCGTTTGTTCATTTATCTCTGTCTGACAATGTAATCCTCTGAAAATACCTAAACATACAGTCTTTGACTTCAAAAATGTTTGAAAACATTTTTCATAAAAAAATAGAACCTTCTTTTCGAATTTCAAAATTTAAAATCGAACATTCCTATATTTGTCTGATCAAAATTTCTATTTCTACTATGCACCAAAGGACAATTGGGTAAATTGGATAAAAAAACGTCCAGAAACGTTTGGAAAAATTCTGCAAACATTTTCGAACCATGTGTAGAAAATTCGAAGATCGTTCATCTTTATTTTTGAAGGGACAATTAATATTCCATTAAAGATGACCAAGATTCGGTTATTTTTGACTTTAAATCCTGTCGGCCCGAATTTTGTTTATACCAACTTCAAGCGGAAATTCGAGATCGAAATGTCAAAATGTCTTACTTATTTTATTAGTTGTGTAAATTTTGCCAGTTGAATTTCTTCCGACTGGGCTTGATCTGATTGTCGATACTAACCCAAAAGCCCAGATCCGAACAAATAACAGTTCAAATAATCGCATAAAATGTTGGCCTATTTAGTTCGGTAGGTAATTGCTCTTGTGACAGTTGTCCCCACCAGTTTGAGTCCACTGTGCCCAATGCGGAAACCAACCGTGGCCTAGATCTGTATATTATTTATTAACATGAGTCCTGGCTAAGTCCCTCTAAAGGCGACCACTTAATAAAGTGAAGGGATTGAATAACCGCAGCTCTCTAACATCTCAATTATACATTCCACCCACGGACGCTTAGAACGATATCTTGCGGCATCAAACAAGTCGCCTGTCGCCACCTAACTCACTCCTTTAAATTCATGCTAACCCAGCGAATAACTGTTCCGCCTTATAAAATTGACAATTGCAGTCGATAGACACGTCTTGTCTTCCGGCGGTGCATACCTACCTTTCTCAAATCCCCTTCACAATTAAACGGAAAATTTTCCACTCAAACAAAGCACAGTCTTCCTCATGTCCTCGTCCACGCAACAAAAGTGGCAATCCAATCCCGGTCAGTAGAATTGTGGCCATAAAAACAAAACGCCTTAATGTCTCGTTTAGATAACATTAACCAAACACGACAAATAAATCCCAGCACCCAACATGCAGAACAACAAAATGGCATTAGCCCACTACACCACATCCATCCTCCGACAGGCACTCCTATCCTATCCGAGCATCTCCTCCTGACCACATTTCCATCGCAGAGAAGAACATACAATTTTCTCCGAAAACAATTTACTGCATTATAATATTTTTATTCGTTTTATTGTCTTTTTTCCAGGCATGTCCACGTGTGGCGTTGACACTTGCGTGGGGCTGTCCAGTGGTACGGCCGCCGTCTTCGTGCCTGGCACCGATAAAACCGGTAAGTGAAAAACAGCTCTTGTCACACAAAATGGCCAAAGGAGGCTGTAGTATTTGTTTAGAATTTTACTGCATTTCAAAATGAATTTCTTTTGGCAGATATGCTGCTGCAACACGACATGAGTGGAGATACCGACGAGACGTGCGATTGTCGATGCTTACCGTATCTGCAGACCTACCGGGAAGACCTGGGAATATGCGTTGACGATATTCATGGTGCGTACTTCGATTTGATGGTTAAATGCATTAATTTCTTGTTTTGAGGCAATGCGCTCATTGGGGTAGCGCAATGATTACGGTTGTCAATTTAAAAGTTTTTAGAGAGTTTTCATGGCGAAAAACTGTTTTTTTTTATGGTTATTGTCGAAAGAGTAATCAGCTTTAGCTGGTGTAGCAGGTGGTAGTTAATGCTGATAGTTTCTACAGGAGTCTTATGTCAATCGGATTGCTGAGAGTGGAAACAGAATTTACAAAAAAAATTATATTTGTTTCTGGAAATAGCACTTTATTTGAAAACAATAAGGGGAGTCCAACTGTTGGAGCGGAGGAGCTCTGATATTCATTCATCATTTAGTCAGTACCAGAATATTCATTTGGGGTCCAAACCTACATCCTTAGCAATATGCAGTCAGACATATTGACTGCTCTTACATACGTTGGAGCGACCTTAAAATTCGTCCACCAATAAACACGAAAGTTGATTGGCAGTAGTGACGAAATAATCCGAAATCGGGATGGCTGCCGATCACTTTTTGGGGTCGAACCGGAGAGCACCATGAGTGGAGCAATATAGGCCTGGCTATAACTAGCCGATAAAAAAAAAATAGAAGAAGAAGAACACCTCGAGCTGAAAGCTTTATAAGCCCAAGTAAGCCCCAGTAAAGCAATGACGCCGCGAAGGCTCCAAAACGAAGAAGGACGTATTTATTGTATGCCTCAGGTAGCCATCTAAATATTTGCTTTCAAACAGTATGATAGCCTATAATAAGAACGGTTTAACTCATCCCTCAGGGTCCTGGCTGGGGAGCTGTAAAAGCAGAGAAAATGGGGTTTTTAACGATGCTCAAAGAAAAGGTTTTAAGGATTTGTCTACTTGTACATTTGACAAGAGATTTCCAGTCCATGATATTTTCCTCAATGTTTATAAAACTTCGAGACTGCAAAGAGACCGTTTAAATGTGGACAGTAGCATCCTCAGTTGCAACAATGCCCTCATTCATCAAGCACACAATGCCGGTCGTACACTACGCGCGCAACACTTCAGCTTTAAATTCAAAGCATTCAACTCCAGAGTTACAGTTCGACATCGCGATTTCAAACTGATGCGTTGCACTCTACCTTTTCAACGCGTTTTTTAGTTGTCTGCATTCTGGATGACTGGTTGAGTTGGGTGAAGACTCAAATTAAAGCGCGACTTGTCAATTCTGTTGCCACTGTCACTGCTTAGGAAATACCCTGAAAACCAGTATGAAACAACCTGAGCGACAAATTTTGTTGGGAAATTCACACAAGTTGATCAGCAAGGTAAATATTTAAGTCAATAGATGGCGCCATATGTTCGTATAGAACTCTGCTGTATTGAGAAACGCTCTCACGACATTAATTCTCTCGGATGTTTGTCAGACGTTCCCAACAGGTGGCGTTGTGTTCCGGGGGCTCAACCGGAGAGCCACTACGCCCACAAATCAACAAGATCCACAAATTGAACAAGGTTATAGATCAATCAGGTGCAAACTGCGATCTCCAACGCGGGAGCTATGTGAGCTTGTAAAATTTTGCAGGTAAACTGATGAAGGTATAAATCTGGGGGTCGAATCGTGTCATCCGTAAACGAGTAATACGTGACGGAATTCACTTTCGTTTCGTAATGTACAATCGACTGAATTCCATGAATATACAGCCCGTTGACGGATGTGGCGATTCGGATCCTGATCGTTGTCTAAAATGTATGGACCTTATGTATCCAATTTACTGCCCGCTGTCGACAGTTTTTGCCTACTGCAAGGAGGTTTATATGGGCATGCACCTATTAACCCAAGTAAACAGTGGGAAATACCAACGTGAAACAGTCGCCAGCTTCCTGGTCTTCTAAAAAACATTCCCAGACACATATCCTCATAAGAATGTTCTCCATACCTTCTCCATCCTTTACCGCACTCTAAATGGACATCTCAATTCACCTTCAAAGGACAACCACTGCATTCCATCACCACTGCCAACGGCACTCAGCCATGCGACCAACTTCTACCAACATATCCAGCTCTATAGGCGTATGGAACGACTACTCGCGCGGGAAATTTTTTCCAATTCTCAGTTGTAAACAAAATGACACATTAAGTACCACTGCTGCGACCATATAATCCCGTGACTCGACAACAGCTATTAATTTCTTATTTGTCACAAATGAAAATACCTGGAAAATCGCTTCTCAACGTCTCCGGGTTGGCTGGTGGCTCGCTGCTGCGCGACGACTATGGATGGCCATGGCCACCTGGTGAAAGCATTTTGTCTGTCACAAACGCCATGCGGCCAAACAATGGAGCGCGTCTTTAAGTCCCTTAGCCAATCGAGCAGAAAAACAGATTGCCCTGCTGCTGCAGTCGATGCGCGATAGGACATAACAATACCCGGTGTCACACAAATCCAATCTAATTCAACCGCAGAGTATATGGCCAATCTCAAGGTGCAGAACATTTCATGCTGACCGCGCTCAACCAGAGTGCCATAACCCCAATGGTCACGGTCGCCGTAGTCGCAGTTGAAGTCGTCGCATTCAAAGTCGTGGTCGTAGTCGCGGTCGCGGTCGCGGTCGTGCTAAGCTGGCCAAGATCATTGCCGTTGCTCCGAGAGATATGTGCTTACAGATAGAGCAGTGCGCTGCGCGTGCCTTTAAAGAAACTCGCGCACGTAAATATCTATATCGCGGACCATTAGCCATATCTGTTCAATTATAAATTTCTCGCGATGCTGACGAAGATAGACGCAGACGACGATGACCGTCGGCCAGCGCACATCCAATGACATGTATATGCAATGCACTCGACTCACAGCTGCGTGAGATGTCGCCCCACCATTCGCGATTCGCCCCATTCACAGCTATAAACGGCCATGGAGTAAACAAGCAAAACAATGTTGCCTCCAAATTTAGAACTGTTATAGCAATTTGTATCTTCATCGGCGAATCAGCAAACAAGTTACTCAACATCAGTGCCAGCCTCATGAAAGTGGTTGCATGCGGCATATACGTTCGGTCTTGCTGTTTGTTTTCAGAGAGGGTTTTCCATTTGCCGTGTGCAGTCAATGGATCATGTAATTAGTAAGTTACGACGGTGGATCATACGAGATCGCAGTATGCATGGGATACAGTTGATGTGGGACATGATAAATCAATTACAAGTGCTCGGCGTTGACTGAGTGATGGTTCTTAATGGATTTTGGTAGCAGGTTTTCGTTTTCTTACGGCGAGTCTGCGTCACAAAACGTAGGTTTAAAGACTTTCATCTTATCTTGGGACTGGGCAATTATAGTGTTGCCATCTATGGAGAAATTGGCACAGGTTAACGAGGTAAAGGTTAATCTAGGCGAAAACAGAAAACGTCATTTTCGATCCTCAAGCTTCGCGTCACAGCACGTTCAACCTGATACCGACTGAATTGCCGTAAGTCTACGATAATTTTCACCAAATTCGAAGTGGAATTCGTGCAATTACTACAAATCCGGACCGGTATCAATTGATTGGGAATGTTGTGAGAAAACAGGTGAAAATTGCATAAAAATTGAACCCCGTTTAGGAACGTGTATCCGCTTCTATGGGCATTAATATAAGTTGAGTGGATATTTTGTAATGGAAACTGGTTTCCCATGCCGATCGGCGAGCAATTTTGAGGCAAAATTTTTAGTTAATCATTTTATTATATAGCAATTGGAATCTGATCTAGTTTACTCAATTTGGCAGACTTGATACTTCTCATTGTGCAATGTGCCCTTTTTTGGCCAGACAACATACGCAGAAAGGTGGCAGACTACAAAATTCTAACAGCCCCAAATGATGCACTTATGAGGCTATCATTCAGCCTGGCCTAGATGTGAATTTATGTTTTTAAACACTCAACACGAGATCGATGAGAGTGTTACAATTGAACAATTTGAGTGGGTAAATATGGTGTCTGTTGATGATAAAGTAGGTATAGCAAAGAAAATGCTTGACTTTTGCCACCGTACAACTCTTAAGTCGGTGATTACGTTCACACAGATCCATAACAATAAATAAATATCAAAAATATAGCCGAATGCCGAATAAATTGATTCGTACATCTTCGAAGTATTTTTTGCATTTTTTAGCAGAGTTTACGTTTTATTTATGATATTGTCAAGCACTTGTTTAAATTGCAGTACACAGTGTAACAGTTGCAGAATTCTGAAAAATCGCAGGAAAAGGGTCCAATGAAGAAAAAAAAAAAAAGTGTCATTACTGAAGCAGAATAACTTATTTAGAAATTTTGAACGATATTTAACAAGTATTTGGTAACTAACTAACGGTAACAGGTAACTGCGTTGCATTTAAAAGGTTTTTATTTTGAAACAAAAGCATTTGCAAATTTTTTGAACCATCTTCTCCAAGTATTTCTGTTCAAGTGTAGCAGAAAGCTAGAATTCCGATCTGAAACATGTCAACTTAAACATATATAAAGACTTATAAACGTTTATCCAATAAAAAATGATTTCTCTTTTGGATCGTCGAGATTTAACACCTCATTACAAACTTTTGACTGAAGTTGATGGAATTTTTTTTATCATTTTTGACCTAGCTTAAGTCAACTTAATCCCTTTATGGTTGACCTTTCAGACCTGCACCATTGTTTTCAGATGTATTTTTACAAAAAAGAATGTTTCTTTTGTATAGATCTTCTAAAATCATAAATTAATTTGAGGAGCAACCTAAAGCTGTCAACCCAATCTAATAAGTTACTGTCATTGACCGCTGTCATTGTAGATCTATGTTATTTCTGTCAGGGAAATCTCCGTATTGGCAAAAATTGTAGGAGTCGGAATTTTTTGTTTGTTTTAGCTCTACAACAAGACAAATATTAGGCGCAACTGGTCCTATGCATTGGAATTGGATCCTAGACGTCACATTAATAGGCGACATGTTAAATTTAAATGAGCATTATACTTGACATAACCTCAAAATCTTTCTTGTAAATAAGCCAACAGATGTCAATTTAAATGAGCATATTATACTTGACAAGACCTCAAAGTCTTTCTTGTAAATAAGCCAACAGATGTCAGTTTGGAAACGATTTTACGTGACTTGACGTATGACTGATGTGTGGCCAGTTGACAACTTTGAGTCATAAATACAAAGGATATTCTTTATAGAAAATAATAGGAAAAACAATTAACTCGCATTTAAGAAAATCTGACGTTTAGTTTATTACAGCTACAAAAAAAAGTACAGCAACGAACATCTCTGCAAAAATTACACTTCGGCATGGTCTCCATTGCAGTCGACTTTCAAAGAATCGAAGATCCACAGAAGAGAATTCACGACCCAAATGCAGTTGCAATTTGGAAATAGAAATGACCATTTTTTAGTGACAGTTAAATTGTATTTTACAACTTGTCGTCAAAATGATAGTAAGAGGGGGCGACGCACGGTGTGGAATTGAGCGAAAATATTTGTCGACTTGAGCAGATGTCAGAAAGTAAATGACATTATTAATGTAGTTAGCACGAGCTCGTACTTTCAATGTAAAACTCCTCGAATCTAGCACTATGGCGCCCTAGTTCACCACTGAGCTGGCCGTAACGTAAGTGTTGAGTTGAGGAAAGAATTGATTACCAATAATACTGCTGTCAATCGAGAACAATTGATAAGTGGTATACACGTCAATGTAAACAGTAATGTTGCTTTTATCTCTTCATTATATATTAACTAAACTAAATGTTATTGCAACTGTTAAGTATGCCTGTATAAGTATATTTTTAACGTGACAGGTGTCAAGGTTGCATTTTCGTCTTTGACATTACACTGAATTTTTGTATATTTCTTGGGTTTCAGCCATGAACAAAACTTATCTGAATAACCAAAGTCAGTTGCCCAACAAATGTTCCAAAAAATTGATCTAGATCTAAAAAAAATATATATTTAATTTCATTGGAAAACCATCGAATATGTAAATATGTGCATGGCGTTATCTTGCATCAATAGATCGGCCACCAGCTCTTTGCTTTTTCTCTTACTTTCCACAGATACGTCACAAAAAAAAAAATAACAACGGCGCATTATAAGTCAAATCTTGCAACAAAAACATGTCGGAATCCTTGTGCTACTTTGATTCCCGATCAAACACATTAAGACCCGTTCCATCCATCCATCCACTAAAAAGTGAGCGCTCTTATATTGACAACTGACGATTCATGATCTCCCGCAGTAAAACTCGTTATCGATTCAATCGAGATTTCTCTGTTAACCCACTAATGTAACTATCAAAACTCCCATGGCAGCGATCAAAGGATCCTTACATTCAAATCTCTATCCACATTCCGCACGCGAACAAGTTTGAGCGGTTGCATTAAGCTGCAGATGGATAAAGCGCCGGCCATATATCCCAGCACGCAGCTATCTTTACTGCCAGATAATCAAACGATTTACTATTATTGTCTAAGTGATTAGCAGGAGTCAAAACAGTATCCATCAGCAGTGTTAAGCCGAGTCTACTGTAATGTTGCAAATGGCCACACTACTGCGTGCAGTGCAAAGATTAATCCCGCAATTGGCTCCTTCTCCCTCGTGGTGTTTCAGGCGGTTTAACGATCAGCTGTAATTGTGTGCAATAATGAGAAGCTCATATCTGAAAGAGCACCATAAAACGAAACTCAGTTTTTATTACACCCCTACACCGGAGGCTCTAAAATGCGTACATAAAACGTTCCTCTATTCGTTTGTGTCGTGCCGGAACTCAAATCTCATAAGGATGTACAGGTACACTGCACACCAGAGTTGAAAGGAACAATTTTCTGATACAAATTGACACACAGGTCTTCCCAAGAGAATTCAAAAGCTATGCCAAGCCTGGGATAGATTGGGCTACACATTTTACACTCGACGTAACCTCCACATAAAATTTAGTCGCCGATATAAGCCGCTTAATTAGAGGAAGCTCCACGGCCCTAATAAAAAACAAAACTGCATTCCATCTTAGGTAACGCAGCCGTGGCTTTCATTATTCGCTCGCCGCCGCTGCCGGCTGAGTCTTGTCAAATTAAGTCATAAACGTTATATAAGGCGGCCGCCCGGCATTGTGTGTAAATTAATATAAAGTTCCCAAGGACTTACGTGCCATAGAGTTATGGCTACAGCTCTTAACTTTCGCCCAGCGCAATATTTATGCAAAACTCAGCGCAAAAAAACGAAGAGATACACCCATCGAAACGTATCTATTTGTCTGTTCGATTGCGATTCACCTGTTTTTCTTGTAGGTCGACAATGTTATTTGAAATGTCTTCAGTTGTTGTCTTTGCTCATACTGATCGTGTACGGCTTGTTTTGTTTGTTTGTTACAGAGTGCACCTTGTCGCCTTTTGTTAGCGGATCATCTTCGGAGAAAATTCCATTTGTCTTCTTGCCACTGCGAGGCCAAATCATTTACCCGAGCAGAGAAATCAGTTTTTCTGGTAAGTTTCACTGAATTAGTTGGCGTGTTTTTTTTTATTGTCCGATGAGTACTACTTATTTTATGTTTTGTTTGTCTTGCAGATATTCGAACACCAGTATGCGCCGTGACCGGAGCGCAATACTTGACAAATACTGGTTGGGCAGATCTGAGAAATCCTATTGATACAGACTATCCGTTTCGGATGTTTCGCGATGAGGGAAGAACTTTCCTACAGGTGAGTGACGGTTGAGTGAAAGCTTAAAGGGGATGTGATGTACTTGTATATAAATTGCAGTGGTATCTGCATGAGGATTTCATGGAGATTAGTTACTAAAAGTTGTTCGTAAGTGGTTTACTTAGTCCGGTCATATGGAAACGCGTACTCAATGGACTTTGTAATTGACCCAGCAGCGATTCGATTAACTGTTCAGGTATCTGATGGTACGTTAGCGGAGGATGATGTGGGAAATTAATGGGAAATTTGACTGACATTGTTGTGCTTTTGGTTGATTTCATACCGATTTCGGTCAGTTTCCAACCGAAGACCTCTGAAGTGTAGACATGTGTTTCATCAGTTTTGACGGTGCTTTAAATAATTTTACCTAATCTTATATTTAAAGTGTCCTTTGATTCATTTCAAACTGATAATCTGTTGAAATTGTATTAGCCCCAACAATACAAAAGGTTTGATATTAGAACTGACAACGCTCCTTTCAACTACTGCCAATTTGACAACTGATTTATGCTGTCTTTAGTTTGTCACTTTACTATGAGAAGACTTAGGATACATGGCTCATGTTCTACTCGAAAAACAAAAGGTTTTTTTTTGAGTTGGCTAGCACTAGTGCCCACTAGCGCACACTGAGAAGTGTCAGCTAGTTTTGACGCCTGCCAGAAACCCTTCACAACCCTGAAAACTCGGCTACTATATCGAACCTGAACTCTGTCAGTTTTTATATTGAAAAATATTTATCTTTTGGTAAACGAAGTATGAAGAACACAACACAAGTGCGCACTAGGGCTCACGTCAAGCAAACCCAAAGCTTAAATTAGACACCATCAGCGTTGCCACAATGATACAAGTGTAATAAAAGTGTTACATTTTTTAATTATTTTATAATTTTGTTACAATGTTTTTTTTTTTCGCTTAGTTACACTTTTTCCCATTAAAATCTTTTTTTGTTTTTCTCGTTAAAAAAATATTGAAAAGTTGAACTAGCAGCACTTTTTTCTTTCGAACAAACTTCTACCAATTTCTGTCAATGTTTTTGTTTGTTTACACAGAGCACAAGTTGTGCAAGACGTCAAACTGCGAGTGGGAATGGGAATGGGAGGGAACGAGAAAATACAACAATATTTTTCTGTCTCGCCGCGTCGCCGTTGACAATATTCTACATCTCTGAAATAGAAATTGAAATCTAATTCGATGGTCAATAATTTTGTTTCTTTTGCTAAACACAAAATGGACAGGTAGGTCAATTAAGACCTATTTTTGTAAAATTATAAAATTTAAAATTTTTTTCAGTTTGTTCCATTTTTTTCCATTTGTTACACTTTTTGAAAAAATTTGTTACACTTTAAAAAAAAAACTGCGGCAACATTGGACACCATATTAATGTTAATTTTCGATTCCTCGCTCTCAGAGCACATTTTTTAATCTTTTTCAGATTTCAGAGAACTTTGCGAATCTGGATTTTTTCTCAGATTTGCTTCAGATTTACCAATACAAGTACGTTTGAGTTTGACAACTAGTGGAGTTTCTTTACGTTTTCGTGAAATGTTTCAACTGCAAAGAAACGAATTGATCTATTTTTTGTTAACTATTTATGTACAAATTTTGAATGTTTTCATATAAAATTTAACCAGTGAATGGAAAACGTTTAGAAAAGTGTCAAAGTCTACACATATTCCAATCGTACAAATATCAACACAAAAAAGAGCAAATGACGTTTTTATGTTCGATTAGATTAGAAAACCGCATAAGTGTTTTTGTGTTCGACGTTAGTTCTTTGAATTGGTATCACTTTTTGTAGCGACAACCAACGTTGACGGCTGATTTGAGCTCATTTTGGCTTGCCATTTTAAATAAGTAGATTTATTTCAAGCCGACCAAAAAAGGACTGGGTTTCATAAGTTCCTTAGCAAATAAGGCTCGAGTTCATATTTGAAGAAACGAGTGTGTTGATAGAGTTTTTAAATTACAGCCATGCGTCTAAGAGGGATATGTATGTGCCTGCTTTTTCTTCAGAAGAACCCATAGATTTTAAAGTCTGGAATCATTTTTGAACTCTGAACACTGGACTACTCCTTTAAAGGGTCTCAATAATACTACAGTGGTTATGTTTACGATATTTCAGCTGTATTGTGGTTTGTGTCAAGGATACTTCTTTCTTTTCGACTCGCAAGAGCGCCACCAACCCAAACGCACATTGGAATCAAATTGAACATTTTTATTTAGTACTCCGATATGCAAAGCAAAACCATCGGTCTTGCATAATAAATCAAGAAAGCCCAGGTCTTAATTCCAACGCCCCTAAGTAAAGTTTTTGCCGAATATTGGTCATAAATGGAGCTACCTTGACGTTCCCCTTTGTTAAAAATATAAATAATTAGTTTGTCCATTTAGATAATTTCGGACTTGCTTCTCAATTCCATTCCTTTTGTGTAGGTTCTCGCTTTTGGAACCAATTAAAAGACCTATGATTTTATGTTGAGTCCGAACGGCTGAATTGAGAAGCTCTTTCATGGCAGTTACACTCTAGTGTATTTGTCCTTCGTTCGCGAGAGCTGGCGCAGTTGGAATTTGGGTTTTTTTCGGAAATCGAACCTGGGACCCATCTCTCAGTAGTCCAGAACGAAAGAAAAGGCCCACAAATTTATACCGACTCCAAATAGAGAAGTTTTGTCATGACTTTAGCACTTTCTGATATTTTAAAAGGCTGTCCACTTGGCTATTCAGCAAGAAATGGAAAACGAACTGGAAACTTACGAGGGAAATATGAAAATTTACGGGGCTGTTTAAAAATGAGTACCAGTTCTGGCTGTTCAATCGAGTTCAGAGTGTCAATATGGTACCAATGTATATTCAGGCGTCAGATGACTAAAATACTCAGATATTAAGACCTCCAACTGTCTGAATGTTTGTTATTTCTTGTTCATTTTATTGGAGCTTGTAGGTTCCGCTGATTAACTCTTTTGTAGTAGGTACTTGCTTTGAGTTTATTCCGAAGGTCCTATTGTTCATTTACGCCTTATTAGACTGATGTCGAAGAAATACATAGAGGAGAAATAGCTTGGATGCTAGAACGTTTATATCCACTTAAGAGCTCCAATAAAAAATATTCCGTCATCAACTTCTTCCCACGTTTACTGACTTTCCTTCTCTTTTTCTTTTCAGTGGCTTGGCGAATCAGACCTGCGCCAGAAAATGCAAGGTCGCCTCATTGTGGTCCACCTGATGTGCCGAGACATGATGATCACGTTAAATGCAACCAAGGGTAAGGCACAAGCTTCGAATACTAAAACAAAAGTAATTCCCCAATTCATTTTTGCAAGCAGAACTAGGCATTCCACTGAAGAATGTCTTCTCGCCGTGTGTAGCGTTTCGTGTCAGCGGAAGTCCAGTAAAATATTTCCATAGTAAGTCAATAAATTTGCAAGCGTCCTCCACTCGTTGACTAACCCAACCATTTACCATTTCACGCAGATGTCTCGGAGGTACTCTTTCAAGCAGAGGCGACATCAACCCTCGCCTCAACATCGGACGGCATGAGCGCCAAAGAGTACATTGTCATTGGTATCTGTAGCCTGTTGCTTGGACTGATTTACGTGTCCTCAGTCTTTCTGTATCTGCACATGAAGAAGCGCAAAAGTCAGGCACAAGAGTTACGCAACAGCCTGGACGATATAGCGAACGAGATCAATTACCCGAAGAATGATCAGGTGACGTTTGGTGCACCATTTCATCGCAATGGAAGCGTATATTCCGCGGCTAGCCTTAGTCCAGAGCATCGACTCAGTGGCAGCGGTGCCGGTGGTCATTTGAAGGAGGAAATGGGCATCGTGAAGAACAACCCGCTGCTGCAGCATTTTCCCAATCTGAACGACCATCATTCGGGTTTTACCAGTGACATTTCCAATTCGAACTCCGAATGCGAGGAGGTGCACGATAAGATCAAGCAGGTGAGTTTGGCTTCGCCATCAGGAAGTCCGTGTATGAGGATGGTGACGAGTGCGGATTTGCTTGTACACATTACAGATGCAAACGTCGGTGCTGGTGCATAATAACGGAGCAGGTGGGAATGGTAATTGCGCGGGAGATTCTGGAACCGATCCATCAACATCGCCGACGCAGGAAAATGAATGTATCCCGGAGGAGAACGTGTCCATAGTCGAGGACATGATGAACGATGAGAAGCTGCAAGACATGAAGGCGATCGTAAATGGGACGATACGAAAGAAGTTGTACTTCAATCCGGCCTACTTCGAGCCGCACTTGTTGCAGGTGAGTTGTTTACTTGTTGTGGTTCGTCTTTGTGAGGTTTGAGTCTTTGATTTCTTTTTTTTAGTCACCTCCACCGGCGGCGATAGAGTTTTTGACAAAAATTCGCGAAGTCATTTCCATAGCCAAATACAAAATGGCGACCAAGCGTTATCAGCCTTCGTTGATAATGATTCCGGAGGAATATCCCCTGAAGTCTGCTTCAGGCTCTTCCCAGATTCTCTACAGCGGCACCTATGGGTCGTCTACGGAGTGTCAGGGCTGCGCGACGAATCGTTGTAGTGGCCACGTGAAGAATTGCGGCGATAAGCGCAATAGCATCGAGAAATGGCTCGAAACCGTCCCGCACAGTGACAGTGATGAGCCGAAGAGGCAGTGTCCCGATCGTCCTAAGAATCGCAAGGCAAGCCCGACAAAGTCGTTAAGCCCGCCAAAGCAGAGGCCTCCTCCGCCGCCTGTTCCAGTCACCGGCATACCAAAGATAATCTCGCACTCTCTCAAGCCAAGTGGCAGCAGCGTGGAGATCAACGTGCAGACGGGATCACCACCGTTGGCGGTGACAACACCCTCCGCCACGATCACGATCACCAAGAAGAGAAGCGACAATATTTACGCCTTTGCCGAGACCGGCGGAGAGATCTACAACAACCCCAAGTTCAGCCTACACGACTCGCCATCGCCATCTTTGAAGAGCCGTGCATCATCGAACCGATCAAAGACACCAACCAAACACCAGTCCGATTCTTACGCGAAGCCTAGCGATCGAAAGCACTACGAGATGCTGAGGAATATGAAGAAGATGCCGGACATGGTGTACGAGGCATTGGCTAAGGACTACTCCAGAGGGAGCTTCTCCATAACGAATGGCTACGGGCTGGACATCCCGACGCCCGACTATGACAGCACGATCGAGAAGAAGATCAAGGACATCTACAACACCACACAGAGCGCAGCGCCATCCGTGCCCACGCCGGACTACAGCACGCTGAGTAAGAAGTCGCTGAGGCAATGCCAACCGGATTCACCGGTCTATCGGCGGCGATCACCGCAGTATCTGATCGTGGACTACGAGACCGACAGTCTCGAACGGCTTGAGACCAAGCGAAAGTCATCGAATTCCTCCTCATCGCCATCATCCGACGTCAGTTCGCAGTTGAGTCCGAGTCTAAGTACAGCGCTGCCTCTAGAGGAGGAGGTGGAGATCCGCCACACGATCTACGACAAGATCGACGGGTTTCGCAAAGACGGCGACTCAAATATCAAAAAGAAGGTAGCCAAGCCAACGGCAGCGCCTTCGCCGAAAGAAATAGCCGCACGAATAAAGTACGACACGCCCTTTCGTGGCAGCATGACCATTGAGGTGGAACACGAACCGCAAAGTGATCTAGAGCTATCTACTGATAGCGACCAGTTTGAGCCGGATACCCTCGACCGGAAACCAAAGAAGCACAGCTTTTGCGATGTGAACGCTTGGTCCGAGCACTTGAGTAAGTCGCGAAACTTTGTCAACTCGCCTGATGGTGTGGTCAGCTATTCGTCGCTAGAGAACATGACAACTCTGCCGGATTTGGATTCGACTGAGCAGCGATCGAACCACTACGTCCTCCGATCGAGCAGCTCCTTCCGAAGCAGCACCGATGGAACCAGTGCTCTGTCGAGCCGCAAAACCCCGACACCCGATGAGGGCCCCAAGAAGAGCACCCTTGAAGCTCGGCCGTCCTTTGGGAGCTTGAGAGAAATCTACCAATCGAAGGTCATCCGGTCGAACAACCAACGACCCAAGCTGACCAACATCAGTTTCACCGATCAAGGTCGCATTTTGACACTCGAAGCGAAGCATTGTCGCCGCCAGAGGGTGATACCTGTAGAGACCCATCGTGCCATGCCACCAGATATTATTCCCGAACCAAGTGATGCGGCCGACGACTCACCGGCCGATGCCTACGAGGAAATTCAATCAAAAAACCCGAAGGGTTGGAACACCAATAATTTCAGCGGAACAACAACGCCACTTGCAACATCCAACTACAATAGCAAAGACGACACCTACCACGATGACGATCCAGATGAACATGAGTCAACGAGCAATCATAGTGAGTCCACGGAAGTTACTGGTGTTTCAGATACCCAGGCAAATTCGGAAACGGACGACTTCAAGTCGTCCAGCAGAAAGAAGGGTGTCACTATGAGCCAGAAAAAGAAGAAGAACCAGAGGAGCAAGGAGCAGGAATACAGTGCCATGTACGAATCAAGGCTGAATAGTATGAGGACGGACTATAGCTTGAATAAGTATTTGAACCGCAAGAAGTCCAACGAGATGGAGGACGACGAAGAGGAGAACGTCCGAAAAGAGCACTCAAAGTCTCCCGATGATCCCAACAAGATCGAGATCTTGTCGATCAGTTCTCTGTCTAGCCGTCTGTCTGATCGCACCAAAGAGATGTACAGGAATGCAGGAGTTCCCGTGGGCATTGCATACCCCCAGCGAAACGGTACCAATGTCCAAACAGTGTACCGCTGCGAAGTGCCTCCTCTCTCCAATGGTATGCAGATCGCCATGGGCCTGAAAGATCGTGCGAAAAAGACAAAGGATCTGAAGAATGCCTGGAAGAAATTCGTGAGCATGGCGGCGTCAAAGTTCAGCCCTACCAGCAGCCTATCGCCCATCGACAAGGCGGGCGGATTCCTGGACTCCACAGACAAAGATGACGGCATCTCCTCACTGATCGACGATCAAACAAGAATGGCGACTGTGAAGAGCAGTTCTTCGGCGCCGCAAAGCTACATGAACTACAGCGAGCAGAGGTTCGGACACCGGCTACAGGACATGGACTGTGGATACATGAGTGCGGACTCCAGCGAGGTGTACAACAGACGCTTCTACGATCGGTATAATTTCAAGATGATGGCGGGGAGAGACCGCGTCATAAGGGTGGATACGATCGAGGACAACTCAGACTGTGCCACGGAGAGCAGTGAAGATAAGGTTTGCACATTGGACAGCAATCGCAGCTTAGATACGGAAGTCATAGATCATGAGAAGGGCGCTGAACGGGAACGCGATGACGATGAGGATATTGATGCTACGCTGACGAGAGCCAGTGGAAGACGCCTGTCTAGTAAGCTTGTCCCCATAAGTGTGTACTCATCGGACGATGAGGACCGATCTCAAAGTCGAGCGTCGTACATCTCACAAACCGAAACAGACGAAGACGAGGATGAACCGAATGGAGAGGACATGTGTGAGTCCGGAGCAGAGAGTATAGAAACGCACTCGGTGCTGTACAAAAATATCAGAAAGAGTTGAGGGTGGTCCTTTGACTTTCTTATTTTAGGTCCCTTTAAGAGAGAAGTGAGAAAGCACAAGAAATGTCAATGGTCTGTGACAAACATGCTAGTGGCGCATACCAGAATTTAAAATTACGCCACAAGTGCATTACGTCACAAATGTCTAGGCAACGATTTTTCTTTTCCAAAAAGTGCCTAAACTCAGTTCTCCTGCTCTATTACTTTCGAAAACATGTCAGGGCCCACAAAAAATATGTAACAAACAATTGATAACCTAAAACAGCTGTAAATATAAGAACTTCAAAAAGAGCGTGTGCATTTAAAATAGCTATTAACTTTAGCATTAAACAATTACAACGATAAGATAAGTGTCAATATATCCTAAGGTGCAATATAATGTATAACGAAATCCGTCCAAATCATTTTGGTGCAATCTATACTTACGTTAACTAGTAAGCTAATTGTTAAGAAACTAAACGAAAATGTGATATTTTTCCGTTGTCTCGGCCGGAAGTGCAATCTTAGTTTTTAAAAAGAAGGACCAGTCGGTGGGTATCACTTGTGTGCCTACTCCTGTGTCCCGATGCAATACATAGAATAATTTAACTTATTTATATTTAGAGAAAATATATTTTTTATTTTAGCTCAAATTCAGCTAAGAAATCCAAATAATTATTAAAGGTTAGAACAACGAAAATATTGTAAAAATGAATTGTAATTTTGTAACCCCGCGAGTTAGTTAAGCAAGACGTCTTTGAATAAAATAAAAATGATAGGTATTTTTGTACTTGATATTTAAGTAGCAGAAAAAATGGTGCAATTAAGAATCCAAGAGAATCAACTATTGAAATTTGTGCAATAAGGAAGTATAGTTTTTTTTTATGTCTGTAATAAGTTTATACTATTTTTTTTTAATAAAAAATGTAATTAAGCTTTAGATTAAGCTGTAAAGGCTTCGATAAAATAAATAAATTATTTTAATTTAGTACTGTTTTGTAATACAAAAAGCGAAATTGTTTCAATTGTCGGTTCACAAAGGTTCACAAAAACTAGAAAGGTCTTACTAAATTGACTATAGGACAATACTTGCCTCAGGGAACGCGAGCCTATTACGCCAACTGTTTTATTGACTGACACACTGCTCAAATTTCATTTTTCTAGCACGAAAAGTGGAGTAGATTAAAAATATATCTTTATTTCGCCATATTTCCTATTAAAACAATACAAAGCACTCAAATCTACACCGCTAAAATCTTAGCCACCTGCTCTGGATTCTTAGACAATATGGCGCCAGGATTCTCAAAGCCGTTCGCGGGATCGTGAACGCGCTCGTAGATTTGCTTGTATATCGCCACGATCACATTGTAGGACCTCTTCTGTACCGTAGCTCTGTGATTGCTGGACATGAGCAACTGAATCTGCGGCAGTAGCAGGATATCCGGCATCTCCAGGAACGCATCCATTTTGCTCATGAAAATCTTTAGCAGGTTAGATTCGATCTTGGCCTGGTTGTTTTGCAAAATCGTGTAAATCGGGCCCAGGTTCAAATTGGCCACCAGCGACGATGCCTGTTCCGAAGTGAGTGTGTCAATCTGAGCTTCAGACTGCGCCTGCAAGCGTTCCACGCGCTCATCCATATACTCGTATACTGTCAGGGTGCTCTGCATGTGGTAGAGACAGTTGAGGAGATACACGGCCATGTCCACTGTGGGCAGATGAGAAGCAGACTCCTGCACCGACTGCAGAAGTGGATCAATGACACAGGAGACTATCTTGGTGATGTCTGACTGGCGCCCATCCACCATTGTGGCGACTGAAAGAATTTCTTTCAAAATATTTAGCAAACGTCCCATGGATGAGGGCGGAACTAGGTCCCGCTGTGGAGGCTCAAGTCCCATGGCATGCGATGCGGGCCGCTGAAGAATTGTCTTCACTTGGATGGACAGTGAGTTTAGGTAGATCTGTTCGCTGTATTTTTGCAAATCCGAGAGACATTGTTCGAGATTGCCTCCCTTGACGACCTGGAACATCCGAATTAAAATAGAATCAACTAACAATTAGGCAATGAATATCCCTTACCTGGTTGACGATGTGTTGATAAAACCGCAAAAGATTCGATAGAGCAAATAGGATTATGGTGTCCTTCTCGGAATTAAGAATAGTCTCGACGCGCACTTTTAGCGGGTGGCAAACTCCGTCGGCTATATGAGCCAGAGCGTTCTGGATTTGATCAGAGACGTCTAAAGCGAAAGCCACTTAGTGAAAGTTATTGTTTCGAATAATTAAACTCACCATTCTTGTCGCACTTCTTGACCAAGATCATTAAATTCTCCTTCTCACTGGGAATCGCCTGATGAAGCCACGCGAACATATCACCTATGTACCGTTTCGGGTCGTGGGCGTGCATTTCAATCGGTTTGGGGTTTCCGCTGGGGCCGCCAACTGTCAGAGCGTCAATAAACATCCTAACCAGAACAGCGCGACGTGAAATTGCATACTCATCGATGACATACCTGAGGGGAAACCCAATTATAGGACATCTATCCGAAATAAAACCCGGTACCTACTTGAACAAAACCGGACGATCCTGCAAGCGATTCATAGCCTCCACCACCAAGCCACCCATCTCGTTGTTATCCAAATTCCTGCAGTGGTTCTGTGTCCATCTATAAAGTCGCTCTAGAGCGCCCTCCTGGTGCAGTGTCATCTCCTCCATGATATCCAACGCAGCAGTTTGATAGCCACACTGCATTAATACCCGACATTCCGAATGAATAGCCTGCACACGATCCAGAACTTTAAAGAAGTCCGCTACTATTGGGGCATCTCTTGTCGTTCCGTACAGCATTTGATGCTCGGGAACACTCAACTGGAATCGACCGAGGAACGCTTCGGCTATTTGCTGGTGGATTTGCAGTTTGCTGCGTTCCTCCTGCAAGGAGTTTGTTTGGGTGATCAAGTCGTGCGTAAGTGCCTTGGAGCTCTCCAAGTTCTCTTTCATGGTGCCCACAGACTTTGCCATCGTATCGATTTCTGTGCAAACTGCATCCAATGAGAGTTTTACTTCACGAAAAGCATTTAGGAAGTTCTCGTTGATGCCAACACTGCGCTTTTCGATTTGGCTCCGAAGATTACGACGATTTGAGAGGGTATTCTCCGTGAAAAACGTAGACAAATCGGCGAGCGCTTCCAAAGTATCCTAAATAGGTGAATGCTTTCGTGTGAAGAAAATGAAGCAATTGTGATAAAACGTTACCTTATCGGTGTCTAACCGGGTTTCTAGGATTTTATTGACCCGTTTCTGAATGCGGTCCTCTTCTGCGGCGGATAATTCGCTCATTTTTATAAAGTCCTTTTGAAAAATTTTGTTTATTTTACCGAACCAAGTTTTTTTGTTTTTCGAGGCAACGTCAACAAATGTCAGCTGATTGTCAAGAAGAGTAGGGCTACCATGCTACCAAAAATGGGAAATCGCACTTTTCTTACGATCTTTGAAGCTGGTTTTAGTGGAATCTTTTAAGGATAGGTTGTTCGTAGTGAATTCAAGCTTGGTAGATAAGAACGAGATACTACTCGCAATAATTGCACATTTATAAAGAAGATAGGTGCAGTTCTCTACTTAAGTTTACACATAGAATATTTCTCAGTTCAACATTATTCTAAGCGAGTCTATGTTTTTTGTATATTTTTTCGTATTATAAATCATACACTTATCTAACGACATTTTTCACCAAGATTTACATTTATTTATACGAGGTTTTATCTACATACGTCATATTTAGATATATATACACCAAGGTAACTTCTTACTGAATTCACCCATCAAATTACCACACTAGACGCAACCTTTGTGTTTTGACATATTGATGGTTGTCATGTGTCAGAAATACACAAACTTCTTGTGGAATAAATATTAAACGTTTTATTTATTTGTTTGTTTCTAATAATATAGGTACGATTTCATTGCCGAAATGAGCAACTCTGCACTGGCAAGCTTAACAGCTCAATATACAGACTCTGAAAATGAGGACGAGAATCAGGAAGATGGAAGCACAGACTCGAATAACTCGTCCACATCGCAGGTTGTTCAAATAATAAGCATTAAATACCTTTAAAACATTCAAAAAACATCTCTTCAGCTACAGCAAATTCTGAAACCACCCTCTCCAATTGCAACGCCCGAAAAGCCACTTAAGCGTCCTACCAAATCGCTCCGCCTGGTCAGCTACCAAGATGACACCATAGTATCGGATAACGAGGACACCGACAGCGAGGATAATGACAACGAATCAATTCCAGAAATAGTGGAGAAGAGAATAACTCCCGCTGAAGAAGTTAGCAAAATGGAAGTTGATGAGGAGGCATCGGCGAGTAAAACAACACCACAAAAGGAAGCCAAGACAGATAAGTATGCTCACTATGGGTTCACCCTACCACCAGAGCCGAAGGGTAAACCACCGGCAGAATTGGTGGATAAAATACGTCACCTGTACGACAAAATGGAAACTAGCAACATGGACATGAATAGACTAATCCAAGAGCGAAAGGATTTCCGCAACCCCAGCATTTATGAGAAACTAATTTCTTTCTGCGATATCAATGAGTTCGGGACGAACTATCCGCCTGAGATGTATGATCCTTTGCAGTGGGGGGCAGAGAGTTTCTATGAAGAACTGGCCAAGGCTCAGAAGGCAGAGATGGTAAAACGGCAGAAGGAGAAGAAGGATAGCGATAAAATTGAGCAGGCAACAGCTGCAGCCAGAAAAGTCGAGGAGGAGGCAAAGAAGAGGTGAGTTGGAAGTTGCTTTTTATGCGAAAAACATTTTATACATGATTTGTTGTAGGAAATCGAAATGGGATCAACCAGCTCCGGTGAAGACATCGGCACCAGCACTAACGACCACAGTTACGGGAACAAAGGGAACGGTTATTTCTGCTTTTGGATCGCTGCCCAAAAAGACAAACGTGTAAATGGAGAAATGATAATAAATTAAGATAAAACAAATTGGGATATGCTCTTGATTATTGTGGTATTTAACCTTTTCGAAGGCTGATGCCTTAGTGCCGTACTAATGACAAATTTTAGTCTCGACTTTAAATCTACCGAAGCTCACGGAAGCTATATGGAAAATATAGCCATTTTGAACTACTAAAATTGAATGTCAAAGCTACAAATGTTTATGAGGAAGGCTGTTAAGACTTAAGCTGGCCTTGCAAAGCGGGGTTAAGCTGTTCTAAGTTGTAGTTCAATTAGATATGTGTGAATCCGTGCAATTTTTTCAAGTAGAGTGAATAATGTGAGTATTTTGTCAAAAGAAACTTTCTTATGCAATAATATTTTTGAAATGTTAATCATAATTTAAACTTCAAATAAATTTTCAACCATACACTAAAATGTCAATTCCGTAATGCCTACCTCTATTTTGCACTTGATTCTAAACTTTGCGCAATTTGTATTAACAAAACTGAATAATAAAATCTTATATTTAAAACCTTCGTTTTCTTACAAGTTTCCTAGCTGTCACAGTTTTTTCTGTTTCTAAATATCGAAAATGCACTTGTTACTGAATAGAAACGGCTGAAAGTATAAAGTATAAGTTGTCATATGCAATATTAAGCTATATGTCTGTAATTACAGATTTCAGTTACTTTTGCTGGTTTGTTTGTTTCTGTTCCTCTTCCATTGGTGCACATGTAAAGATATGTGCGCTCAACAATTTAATGTAATTTCCCTCAACAAAGTGATTACATACCTGGTCAACTTCAACCAACTTCACTCAAGATGTCATTTTTGAAATTTATGCACACAAAAAATTCCCATCTGAGGTTGGCACCACTGCTTACCTCAAAGCAACATGTCGTAGTTGCTGTGGAATTTTTTTTTGATGTGCTGTATCTTCTACTTTTTGCAATTTATTCGTTTCACAGTAATTTTGTTGTTTTTAATTTCCTTCGAGTTTTAATTATTTAGATTGCATTATCATTTGCTCGAACTTTCGACAGTTTATTTCCCCATTTAACGCCCCCTCCGAAACGTCCTACTCTGCGCCGTGGATTGTTTGTTAAGTTACGGACAAGACAAGAAAAAACTGCTCCGCCCGCAGTAGTGCGGTTCGTGGACCTGTGGAATTAATTTGTTCATCTATTCTGTGTGTATTACGTTATTTTCTACGCAAAATATTCATAAATAAAAACGAAATTGAAATTCTTTTGTGTATTTTGCTCCCCCTGGCCTTCGCGGAAACTGCTCAAATTCCTCATCAATTACCTTCTCGCGGAACTAAAATCAAGATAAATACGAGTATCTGAATCATTTATTAGCATCAACTGCACAACAGAGAAGGGGAGAATCTCACCACAGAAGCACCAAGTAGAACCGCACTATGTTGTCTCTTAATGAGACATTCATCGCCGCCACCACCACCATCATCTCGTCGCCATCCTCATCTTTGCCATCTCTGATGTTTCTATAAATAATTTTCAAGCTAAAAGTGGAATTCTAAACTCGGTTGAAGTGAACTTCTATTGAAAAAGTTGTTGTAAATTTGAAGTTAAAGCCGTGGGATAGTCCCCTCCTCATCCCGGGAACGAAATCGACTCACTCAATCCGTGCGCTCATCTTTGTTTTATTCGTTTTTGCCATTTGCCATTTTTACTTTTATTTCTGCTCGCCCCGTTCAATTACTTTGACTTTGAGATATACACAGAGAGCAAGAGATACACAAACCAGAAGGAGGACGAGATACAGAAACAATCGCTGGAGTGTCTCATTCTTTCATAAATATATAAATTCACGTCGCGTGTGCCTTTGTTGTGTCTCTGTGGAATACGGACTCGCGGTACTGCTGTCGGTGTCCCATTCGTGAACTGGATTTGAAAAACCCTCGAAGCAGAGGTCTCACCTCAACTCAACCAACTGCATCAGCAAAATGGCGGATTCCTACTATCAGGTAAGATTTCTACGAGGAATATAAAGAAAAGAAAAATGTAAATTCTCTGGCTAGGCAACGCCACCTGTTCCCACGGAGAACGCTGCACGGTAGCCAGCAGCAACGCCAGAACCCGAAGCTACTAATGGGAATGACTCCATCCATTGCCAGACCGGAATTTCTATTGTTTTGGTGTTTCTTTCGCCATCGCCATCGCTGCCGGCTTCCTGTGTTGTGCCGTCGTTGCTTGCACGATAGTGCAGCAAAACGTAAATTTGACGCAAGCGCTTCTGGCTGCCATCGCTGCACACGTTTATTATTATTATTATCCACATTTCTGTGTTTTCGCTGCTCGAGAAATTGGTTTCATGAATGAAAATTAAATTCGTGCCGGCTGCTGTTTTTTCCTCGTAGTTTGTTGTATTTTTTGGGGGCCCGGCGTCGCAGTCCTTTGTTTTGTGTTTGCTGTTTGGTATAGGTCCGGTTGAAGGTACGAAGGTGTGACTCACACAACAAGAATGTGGGAGAGGATGTCCTTTGTGATTCACCCTAAGTTTGAGCATTTTTATAGGTAGTGGTGGTTGAGACCTTTGTTTTCGCAGACTATTTGAATGTCCAATGAGGAAGGGGAACTTGTGTTGCCCTCGTGGAGCCAACTCGGACATAAATTAATAAGTATCCGGTGTGGTAATGATTTGCTAGAAATTGGAATGTTAAGCTTCATTTTTTGGGACCGAAAGATAATAAGAGACAAAGGCGCCGACTTTCGGGTCAGCACGTGGAATTGTGAAGCCCTTTACAGGGAAAAACTGTGACATCGACAGCGGCAAAGAAAAACAACGTATATTGTGACATTAGTGACAGTCTATGTCTAGAAATGTCTTTGTTAAAAGTGTACATTGGAACAGCATCCACCATAGTTTTACAAAAGTCTGTGCTGACTATAACACTTTGGCAAGGAAAGCGTTTCAGGTAAGTGCGGTCAGTTGTCAGCAAGTTGGAACATTTTGCCAACGCTTCACTATTATTGTTATAATGGACGGTGTCAATTACAGAACACCTACCTGACCCCGAAATAATCGGGCAAATCTCAAAAACAGGTTACCGTCAAAAGTTATTAGCTATTCATTTGTCTTTTTTGATCGGAATACTAAAAAAAATAAGGAAACCAACAAAATCCACCTTTGTACAGTCAACGAACTAATGATCGATGCCCAGCGTGCAAGAATCTAGCGCTTCTGGGCTTTTTCTCCGACCCATTCGACGATTAACAGATCCACCCACCTAGCACTTAAATTAAATAACGCCTGCTCTGTACCGCCACACATCTTGGATGGAATTTTCGACGTCAAACTTTGAAAAATGCCCCCCGTCCCATCGCCGAAATGTCATAATCTGCATTATTACGCTGTAAGTGGTTCGTAAACTATTCTCAGAGCACTGAAATGTCGTAGGATCAACCTACGAAAGTTTTCGACAACATTTTCCTAAAATAAACCAAACTCGCCGTATACTGGTTGTGGTTCTGGTTTAGTTGGTGCTGTGAGTAGGTACCCACTTGCATCGTACACTCTTGTCTCGTATGCAGATGCGGGCAATCGAAATCCGTGTCCAGTCGGGATGGGATGAAAACAAAATAAATGCGACGTCGCTTTTTATTCGGGGACCTGTTTTTATTCGCGCACCAAACGAATGATGCATTCGAAGTAGCTGTGTAGAGCACGTAGGCAGACCGGCAGGTATTTCTAGAGTGCCCGAGAACAAGGTCAGCTCTGATTGCGGGCCACACAGATACAGAGTAGTTGCACAAGTATAGAATTGTGGGTCTACCAATACCACAGGGAATCGTACAGGTGTAAATCTCACATGCACTTTGTGGAGAAGTATTTCGCGCTGCTGCGATTTCTATAACCGAAAATGAAATGCGAATGCAAATGACGGTAGTTTTTTTGTTTGCCTCGTTTTGCGGGTCTATTTATAGAGAAATCTGTGCAACGTATCGCTGTCGTGTGCCTATAGCAGCAGAGAGTGCGCGAGTGTGTCGCATTTTAGAATTAATTTCGAGATCACGCCGAGTGAGTGGTGTTGCGTTTTACCCCTAGTTCTATGGGGTTAGAAGTAGATTAATTAGGATGCGGGCATTCCGACATTCGCTAAGTGTGTTTTCGAAAGAACTACCCATGAACGTACAAATATTTTGTAAAATATGGGCTCTACGTTTTCCGTATGAGAGTGGTGCACAAATTGCATGAGATGCAGGTAAAATTTAGTAATTTCAAGTCGGTTTAGATATGTGACTCCGCCAAGTACTTAAGTACTCGGGGATAATTGAAATCATAGACAAACCATACTGAGACCCCCAACTCACAATCCTCTTGCCGCTGGCCCCCTCAGTTTTTTTTTCAAATTCGCCATTTTGTTTTCCTATCGGTGTTATGTCAAAAAAGAATCCGTGTGACATACAAAAACATACAAAAAAATGCAAAAATAAATGCTGCCAACCTCGGCAACCGTGGGGAAATGTGAAAGAGTTCGGGAACACCACATTTTTTCATTAATGAACGCCATTGGTTAGTTATTATAAATTGTTAAAAGGCGAATAATTTGATTTGTTTGGTTAGTAAAACTATCTAAAGTTGATGTTCTATATACTAGAAACATATTAGGACAAACATGGTTGTGTATTTTCCGCTTTTGGATATCATTAACTTCGATTTCGTGTGTAAATTTTTCTTAAATAATGAAGAAAATTTGCTCAAAATGTTTTCATTTTCCCTCAACCAATCTACATTGTTAATTTTTCATAAACATTTTAAGCAAATGTGCACTTATTCCTAAAAAAAAATTTTATCCACACGTAACGAACAATTTCAAATTAAACGGATAAAATTCTATGAACTCTGCCAGCAACTTTGCCCACAGCGGAAGTGTCTCATATCTCCTGGGAGTGTGTTGGTGAGCAGAATTTTTGAAGTTTCGTGACATTTGTCAATACGATTTTCTATGTAAGAAACCAAACCAAACGTGAACACTTCATAAAAATATAGCTTGTAGGCTAAGTAACGGGAAATCGGCCGGAGTTGGTGGTCTCGGTATTGTCGCTGATTGAAATATGAGGTTTCTATCCATAAAAACGTAAGGGCGTGGGAGATACCCAACCAGGGATGTTACAGTTCAGAAATAAGAAATAGACTGCGAAAAAAAAAAGTAAAGCACAAATATGAAAACGTAAAATATTTACAACGTCAGTAGGAAACTAGTCTGAAAGTTGGCTGACGTGATTTGGGAAATCTACTACAGGCAAATCTAGTCAACTTAATCTTTGTGTCAATCGGATACCTAGTTCATTTAAAACGTCAACAAGATTTGTCTGGACTAGGTTGACTAGTCAACTCGAATTGTTATCGCGATTTGTATAATATTTAATTTTGACATTTCGAAACGTCAACTGAGTTGACTAGATATGGCGGCTACGCCCTACGAAAATATTAAATTAAGCTGTCAGATTTGCTAATTTTTTTTGCGTTCTTCGATTAATTAAGAAGACTCGTTTTATTTGTTTCTTGACACATTAATCTAAGTTATAGATTTTATATTTCACTATGGTTGCATTCAGCAAATATGTAGTAGATATCTCTATTCTGCAAAACGGACAAACGTAATAGAAAATTGTATCAAACATCGCCCACTAAGTAAATTTAAATTGCTGAACAAACGTAGTAGATCTGCTACATATATGCAGAAAGTTTACATCTCTACCTTCGTAACTGGCCGCTTAAGCCCAGAATTGTGTCAAGCAATGTACTACAATTACCCACTATTCGCCATTACTTCGCAGCAGCTGCGTACTGCAAAACGAAAGGTAGAACCAAATTTTATTGTTCATGATTTCGTTGTGTCATTTTTGTATGTGATTTTTCACTTTTACTAGCCTTTAATTATTGTTAATCAGTGTTGACAGATCTTTGAAGTAAAAATTTGCACGGTAACAAGTAGTATTTCTAGTCAACTAAAGCTGTGTGTCAATGGAGACGTTCGGATACCTAGTTCTTGTAAAATGCCAACCAGATTTGTCTGGACTAGGTATACAAAAGCGTTGACTAGTAAACCTGAATTTTTGTTAAATATTCCCGCGATTTATATATAGCATTTAATTTACACACTTCGAAACGTCAACTGCGTATGCAGGTAGGATTTTCTTGACACTAAACATAATCTATTGAGTTAATCCCCAACTAATCTATGGTTTATCGATTTGCCAGCAATTTTTTGTATTTTCTTTTTGGCAGATGCGAATATCTTTTATGTTGATTTTGACAGCCTTGAGTGGGAATTCGGAATTTGGGACATTTCATAAAATTTTGTAATAAAATAGAGCTTCCAAAAGAACACATTTAGTTTTTTTTTTTTAAATTTAGTCCACTACGCATCGCGACAGTAACCAAGTATGCACTAAAATACCCAAAGCGAAACCATCTCTAATGCCATTAAATGCATATTGCCATGGACATTTAAATAAACAGTTTGCATGGCCGGTCTTATTTGACTAATCCTGTGGGCTTTTAGGCGAATGGAAATGCATTTCTAATTTTGCCAATTAGGTTTTGATTTATATTTATTATTTGCTGAGGGTAAAAATAAAGCAGCAAATTCGCATGCATTAGTGCGCCGCTCATGTGGCCCTGTTCTGTACGTCATCGGGGTGTTACGTGTGAGAATGAGCGGCATGGGATTAGATTGGTACTAAGTGCCAATTTAATTGAAATCCGATTAGTGGATGGGGCTCTTTAAAATACGTTATTGCGACCGGTTTCCCACAATCGCAATGAAATTAAAATTTGTTGACATTTAATTAAATATGTGTCAACGGTTGGGATACGAATTTCGGTTTTAATATGGCCATGATGCCGACATGAATTGAAAATGACACGATGGACTCTATTACAATTGATTCATTTGTCATCCTGTGACATTTTTACATGGCTTTTAAATTTTAAACTTAAAGTGTCACCGAAATCGAAAGCCCCCGTTTTGCAGTTAATTTTCTTAATCCGTCTCTATTAGCAGCCGTCACAAGGATATTGCATGCATCGACTGTTGTGTTCATCTCTCATTAATTGCATGTGTCAAATGGATGAACTGGTGAAATGTTGAATGTGAAATGGCTATGCGCGCTTCCTAGTTTGGTTAATTGACCACTCTGTCGCACTGGTCAGTTGAGGCAGCAATTGCATTTCACTGAATGCGCACTTGTGTCTTTCGTGTTGGAATTCCTGACCCACAAATAATTCCCGTTCTGCCTCAAATGGCGTGGCGCCAGACTGCGTGGACTTGTAGATGTTGCAGTCTGGTTTTCTATAATTAAAAGCAATGGCTCCTTGTGGACAAGTCAGGAAATTCGATAGTACAATCTTTGGATTTACTTTTTTTTTTCAACAGATTCACACATAGGTACTCGTGCCTAGTTATGTCACCGAGAAAGGCATGAATTGTCATAACGAAAGCAAAAACATGACGCCTGATGTCATCGGCGGAATTAATCTTATCAAACCAGCAACCAACATGCAATGCAGACGGGGACTCAACTAACGAACAGAAATATGCACTCTGGTTGACTGTTGCGTCGTGAATTGCTCAAAGTGATACTTGCCCTAAATAATGCAGTGAAGCTCCGTCAAGAATCATAATGATCGGGCAACAAGTGCACTAGATGACAGATAAGCTTGTTGGCGTAAATAGATTCGAGCAAATTGATGGACGTCACTCGTTCGAGTGTTGCCTTTATAGGCGACAAGTATAGTTCCACGAAAATGACATTTGGCTGTCTACAGTTACAATAAAAACGATTCGAAGTCATAGCGAGGCAAATGGTTTAATGGGTATCTCCGCAAATTGAATAAAGGCGAAATAAACAGGCATTCGAAAGGAGCTGTAGGAAATTGTTTAGAGGACTGGAAGGACACAAGAAGGCGATGTGGACTTAGATGTAGCCTATTAATATGCATCGGATTATTTCAGCAAGTACGTTGATATTTATCGTTAAAAAATATACCCGGGAATTCCTCTACGGAAATTTGCCAATCCATATTTCCATAAATTCAGGTTTAAAATAACCCCGTCGTCGGTAGGAAAAAAAGATTCTATCCTTAACCGAGTGATTGGATGGAAAAATACTTGCTGCCGCCCTAAAGGATTCAACACGACATTCACAAAAACTGCAGAGCAACATTTCGAGGCTGGTTTAAAGCATCATCAAACAGAAGGGGATCCGTTAGCACCCACAACTGAGCCCGACCTTTGACAATTTTTTTTGCCAGTTTTTAAACCGTCAGAAAGCGTCAACCTGCAAACTGTACTGGATAGTTTGACACTTAAAAGCTTTTTTGCTCGATTGACCAAACAAAAACAAATATTTCGCCCGTGTGCGGCAGGGCTTAATCCGAACACAACAAACCCCCAGCGCACATTGTATGCACGCAACGCCTACCTATTTAATGCCGCAATTTCGACAGCTTTTTACGGTCTCATATGCGATGGCATACCGCAATTTCTCTAGCCAGTTATGCGTCGACACAAGAAGATATATGACATGCAAACCAGATACCAAGCCCTTCTCCTCTATACCGCACATACAGACATACATCATCACACTAAACCAACCACCGAAAGATATGTAGCTCATCCGAACCGCGAACATGTATCTCATACTCTTCATGGGAAGCCAGTCGCCGCGGTCGCTTCGTAACTGGCAATAAATTGACACAAGAAAACAGAAAAGCAAAAAAAAAAAAAAAAACAAAACCAACAACCAAGCTCCACGAAAGGCAATCCCCAGCCATTCGCGCGTTTTGTTTGGCAATAATGGGAAAATAATAGTTCCAGGGGAGGAATGGCATTAAAGACAAAAGATACTTATGTGCCGTGTGGTGGTGCCCGCGGTTTTTGCACTATGCGGTCAATTGTTGTGCGTCGCGCGGTGGATTAATGGAGCGCGGGAAACTGGCGATTTGCATGAAAAATACTTTCATCCTAAGACCGGCGCTCGGTGCAGTGATATACTAGCGAAAATTGTTCGCATTTTCATCGTGTTGCACTGCAGTGCATAAATCCCCATGCAGAATATTCTTGATTCATGTATGCAATGCGGATTTGGTATACACGCTGTCATTTATTCCAGCCTCTGACTCCAGAGAGCTGGCGAAAATCACAAAGAAAAAGCACAAACCGTTCGAAAATGTCAAAACAATTAACTTCAATTAACGCTCTTTCACATAACGGACATTGCCACAAGACACTGCGTCATTTTAACTCGAAACACTTGTTCACAGTTCACACCATATAAACGAGGCGCACATGCAAGAATGTCTATTGACAGAACTCTCTCTGTGTGCATGTCCTTCTGGTGCTGAAATGAAATATCTACAAGCCACATTGCAAATATAAATTGATCCTGATGTCTCTGCCAGTGCACAAGTATGTCAGAATGAAAATTCGAACAGAGAGATGAGAGATGGTCTGTCGGTCTTATGGAGTCCCCAGGTTCTGATTGCTAAGCGTATCTGTTTACATTCGAGTTGGACTAGTAAGTGGTTGGATGGCCTCACATTTAATTACTTGACTTACAGACAAAAGGACCAGTGACACTGGTTCGCCCACAACAAATACAATCGAAATGCATGGCCACAGGAAGGTGTTCTTCTCCTTTTGTCTCAGTCTGCACTCTGAAGTGAAAGGCAATATATTTGTAGATTAATGAGAAGGTGACACAATGTTGCGCTGCAACGATAGAAATTAATTACTCACCTTTCATTGTTGTACGGAATAAAGGAGCTGTATCTGTACTCTTGGTGCATTCCGTGCATTATTTAAGTCAATATGGTGCAAACCATTTCATTGTCTACTTTGTTGGGGTGCAACATTTTAGCCCCGAAAGCTGACAAACATAAAGTTAAATTAAATTCTTTGTGAGGGGAATTGTTTATTTTTTCTTAAACCTTATAAAGGACTCGGTTTTTATCAATCTGTTGCCGGGAGTGTCGGTACTGTCGGACCTGTGTTTACCAACAGTTCTCTTTCTTTGCCTTTTTTTTTTGTCATTTGTGTTGTTAGACCCGAATCAGTTTTTCCACTCGATTTTCCTGTTTTTAGAACCTGTTCCCAAGGCGTGACAATCACTCAAAAAAAAAAATTGTAATGCCAACAATTTTCGTTGGTTAAAATGAACTCAAATATCAAAATCTTCGATTTAAGAATGAAATTGTTGGCAATGATGTAATAAAATAAAATACTTATGGAGAGTATATTATTCATACGCTGAATACCTGATTATTGAAAACTTAAAACGAGTTTTTGTTAACAGAAATAATATTTGAACCAAGAACTTTTAACTTTTTTAAAAATCTCAAAATTCTTCGCTTAACAATCTTTCTTTTTTCTTAGTGATGTCTTGCAAAAATTTTATAATAACTATCTTATAATAAATAAAAATAATTAAGGACTTTCCTTTTTTTTACTTACAGGTATGTCCAAGACGATGGCTGTCAGAGGCTCCACAAATATTTAGAGAGTAACTCGTGCACAGGAAAGAAGTCCTACTACTTTAGACTAAAGTTTGCTTAATTTAAAAAAGCGTGTGTCATCGCTTGCAGTTTACCTTCTAAGCTGTTACCCTATCTTCGGAATGGGTTCGTCATAGAAGTGCGTCAATGCCTAGATAATAACATGCGAAGAATTATTCGAAATTTATAAGAGCATGCGCGACAGAAATGCTTCAAGAGTGTATGACATTTCAGAGGATTCAATATCGCTTTCCAAACACGACCTGGGGTTGAATTCCCGCATCCGTGATCCAGTACCTACTTGACTGAATTTCTATTGTTTTCCATGTAAAATCCACAACAAAATTCAGAGACGTATTGCTCGCTCACGGATGCGGTAATTCGACCCCTGATCTATTTGGTAGCATATTTAACGCACGTCTCCAATCACTAGTCCTTCCGCTGAATTTAAGGGCAATTCCAAATGAAATGAATGAGGTATACAATGACTCCAAATCAGTCGTACACTCTTTCAACACCAGTCAAATGCTCAGCGTCTGAAATAAAACCAAACTATACTGGGTTTCTATAGCCACAACTGATCGAAGGGAAACGATAAAGTCGATGAATTAGCAAGAAGACGTTCAGAAACTCACTTCAGAGGACCGGAATCCTTCTGTTTTGCACCTATTTCGTTTAGAAATCCTGCCATAACAAGCTGGGAACACACAAAATGCATCTCATATTAAAAGAATATCCCATAAGACAAGTCAAACAAGCCAATCAGCTCTTCAACAACAAACCAAAGCCAATAGGATGTTCAATCTAAGTAGGCATGAAGTCAAAAACCTAGAACGATATTTTACTGATAACCACGGCAAAATAGATCTAACCGACTGGGTCCCGAAAGACGAAACCGCTGAACAAATAATAGCTGAATGTGCAGCCCTTTGTGAAATTAGAAGGAGGGCTTTCTAGGTCCCGAAGAAACGCAGTAGTTCTCTGCTAGTAGCATTATCGACTTTATGAAGAAAGAAGAAAACCTACTAAACAATTTTTGGTACCTTTGGTGCGATAGATCTTTCTAGGTCGAGGTGCCTTTCTTCTCTTATACGAGTCAGAAGCTTTTTAAACAAATAAAAATGTCCGCTGCTTTACAATTAGGGTCATCCTCTATGATTTCGTCGATGGACTTAGGGAGGACTTAGGCAGAGGCAGAAACCAAAAAGTTCGGGTGGGCTCTCTACTGTGAAACGTAACGTACGACCGAATTTTGTGGCGACCGCTTGCAACAATAGACCGTTTCTGTCGCAATTTTGGGAAACGCTACAAATCGCTGTGGAACTTTGCGTCTTCAGTTAGCTCGGTTTTCGTCTAACTTCCTCCAGTTAGCTCCGTTTTTTGCTAACTTCCTTCAGTTAGCTCGGTTTTTGGCTAACTGCCTCGAGTTACGCTCTTCAAGCTGGTTGATGTCCAGTTTGACTACCCTAGACAACTTTTTCTTCATCTGCTAAGCTTAGTGCGAATAAGTTGCAGTCGAAATCAAAGAGTTTGCCGTTAAATATCATTTTCCAAATCCAGAGCCGACGAAAATGAGACCCAGATACTGCTCCACTTAGTCCGTCGTATCGTCTTTCTAAATTCTGTGGAATGACTCCTAAAAATCGATGTAAAAAGGTTTTGACTTGTTGGGGGCTTCAAAGTTGCCGCCCGCTTTAAGGAATTTTCAAACATTAGAAATACTTCATCAAGGAGCAAAGGTCGTGCAAAGGAATTGCTGTAAATAAATTGCTGTCGTAGTTATGCACACATCAAGCGCACGTTGGACTGTAAGAAGTCTCCCGTAACTTCTTTGAGAAAGTATAAACACCAACAAAGTTAACCGCAACTATGTATACCTAAGTTGGGTTCCAGTTGCTCGGTTCCAGTTTGTGCTACAAAAAGGAGCACCAACCAAGGTTCTATAGAAGCAACCACAGTCGGCAGTTCGTGTGAATTCGCCGACTGTATCGCCCTAAAAGTAATCATCTTCATCTTCAGCATATAAAACTGAAGGGCAAAAATGTATGTCCATAAAAATCTTACGAACACAGACTTACAAATTTCTTTTTTCAAAATGTATGCAATAGATATACGCAGGCTTTAGGCTACTTCTGTTTAAAAAATACCCCATTTTTCATTAATCAAAATTATGTTTCGAATACCTATAAAGACAACAGAACAGTGTTGTAGAACTCTCTCTTCATTTATCCCACGAAGCGTGTCCATTTTTCGCTTTTTTCGCTTTTCACCATACTCAAATTCTCTTTTAAAATCCCACGATATATTTTGCGTCAAAATCCAGTTTTTTTAAAATTAAATTTGTATTACACGGAAAGAAAATCACGTTAAACTAACCTTTAGTATAAAAAACGCAGTTTGTAACACTGCTTTTATTATTTTTTGGTACTAGAAAATTTAGATAAAAGGCGATTTAGATGAACTGTTTTTTATTGACCTTCAGTGTACTGATAATCATGGTAAAATACAGGTGTTTTGATTGAATTTCACCAAAAATTTATAGTTTGAATGTTTTGTGTCAGATTTCTGAAATTCCGACGATTTGGTGCTTTTTCCCTTTATCCCGCGGAAGGCTTGTCGGACATTAAAATTCATACAAAAAGGAATAAATCCCACGATATAACAACACTGCAACAGAAGGCAGTGCAAATTGGACGCCAGAATTGACAGTAGATTCGAACAGGTGACAGTTCCATAGCTGACGGAATGGTTCTTGTTCTGATTTGAATGCCTTGAGGTTCTTAGTCTCATATTTAGAAACAAACCATTCTATAATATCGTCCTTCCTCTGTATGTATAAATCCCACTAAAAATCAGCGTCAATGTCAACACAGCACTTGCCTAAAAAGCGCATTTCTCTCTTTGCACAAAAGCCTGCCCTCAAGCCAGAAATAAACAGCTTTTAGCGCTTAATTACGTTTATGATCCACTTTCAGCAGCGACAACAAGTAGATCACATCATCCTCACTTAGTTATGACATATGACATTCTCACAAAGCCATGTGCACCTACAGGAAAACAAAAAGAAGGCAGCAAAACAATGTTCTTCCACCATGTATCCGTTGTCATGACATTTTTGCCTCCATGCAAAGTGCCAATTGGAGCACTCCTCTCTGTCTTCTTTCATGGTGTTTTTTTCTTCTTTTTTTTATATGCGTATAGCGTATAGGCATCCTTGTGTCTATGAGATATACCCTTTTAATGTCGTGTCACACAAAAGAGCATACGGGGGTATATTAATCCCATAAACTAGTCTGCCCCACTTACAGCTGACAAAGTGCGCTTTGTTCGAGAGGTGGACGGAATAAAAAAATAAACGAACGTGTACATCTGATATAACATACGCAAAGCGGGTAAAGGATAAACTCTACGTAAGCGACTCATATGAATATGCACGGCACGGTATTATCAACCGCAGATTTACCTACCATTGACAATGTTGGACTGGGCTACATGCGGATGATGAGGAATCATTAAATTTATGCATTTTATACGGCGGATGAATTCCGGATTTAGGAGGAAGAAAATTGCATTCATTCATTGACAGTAAAAAAGAAAAGAGAGAAAACCTCCATTAATTATGAGATGCACGCAGAACAGAGTAGGAGGAGGCAAAGAAACACTCGAATGAAATGGAAAGAAAAACAGCAGGCGGATGGTTGGTATTGGTATAATGGGTGGCTCTGTGATGAGTTTTTGTTTCTCCTTATTGCCCGAAGTTTGCAGTTTTTCTTCTTTCACAAGAGAAAGTTCCTTCATTCTACCTACGATAGAGTATGAAAGAAAAATCTCGATTCTGAGGTTTTTTTTTGGTGCCTAGCTTCTTTCAGTGTGGGATACTCGTATAGCTTTTTGTGATTTATGAAGCGGAAATTTATTCGAATTTAAGATTATTCCAGTGTGACATGCGGGAGTAAAAAGTTCTGTCTGATTATGCTTGAAAGAAGTGGTGGCAGAGTTAACGAGCCAAATGTGAGGAGCTGTGTGGTATAGTTTGGCCAGAGGTAAATAGAAGAGTTGTACTTTTCAAGACCTCCACGTTGTGTGACGTTTTCATTTTAAAAGCGAATGCATTCGAATTTTAAATCTTTGTTTGACTTACTGGTTACGTTACCTATATGAATGGCTGCTTCGAAACTTGCAAGTTATGCCTCCATTTTGACTATATCCAGTTTTTGAACTCTCTTTGAAGACGCATCTCAAATTTACACAAAGCTTAATGTCCATAATACGATCAGAGCAGTTTCGTTAGATTTTTTGAAGTGTCACCTGACATTATTTTTATACAGATCTTTAAAAGATCAATAAAGTGACTTAGGCACCACTTCATTGAAGGACACTTGGTCCACAGGCAAATTGTGCAGAGAGGAGAGGCTTTTAATAAAAAAAAGTCGTCTGTGAGTATAACAAGGCAACACCCCAAAAAATAAAACAAACTTTAAAAGACTTCGCCGCGATCAACTCCGAGAGACTGTGGATGAAATATCCATAAATAAAATGTTCGTAGATGCGTCGACTAGCAGCTCAGTAGTCCGGTTCAATATCGCAACATGCATCTTTGCAGGTAAGAAAAATTACCGTGACTGATGACAGCTCAAATCACTTTCCGTTTTTATTCAGTAAATAAACGTAAAATAAACTGAAAAGTTGACTTTCATACAGCAATACAATCAAACACCAAATGCGTTGACAGCAAGGTAAGCAGGAGCAAATCAATTTGTAGCCGGTAACGCATTTTAAATGCCATTCAAAGTTCTGATATAAATTAAAATGTCAGTTCCCCGAGCAATTTATTTCTTAATCTGTTAATCTGTAGAAAAATCAAAGTCATTCAATGTGAATGGCTCACTCACGTAAATCCAATTTACTTTCTATTCCTCAATAATTCGCACTGTCACTTGTAATATCCTCGCACTTTCAAATCAATCATCGTCAACATGCCGATCTGCTGTTGACGACCATGTTTAATGTTATTAATTGCTTCCATCTTCTGCGATAGTATTGACGTGTCTTCTGATTTGATCCATATCCAAAGCTTTCACTGACACAAACATCTTAAGTTATATAAAACAAGGTTGGGTCTACAGGAATGTGCGGAGTTTCCATGGGGACTTTTAATTGGAAACAGTTTTGTAGGACATCCCTGTTTTTTTTTGTGTCTAATTTGCTCAGTGAATGCAGCTTAAAGCTTTGTTGACACTAGGGATTGGGACTGATTGTGGATTTTATTTGTTGATTTTCATACAAGTGGGGGATGTTTTTGATTGTGACAGATGGCAGTTGGAACTGTCAAAATGAATTAATTCCTAAAGTTCCTCCAATGGATGCAACTAAAAACCAACTTTATTCCCCCTCACGTGAGTGTGTAGATTTACTCAAAATGCAGATGACAGTTAAAGCTGCCAACCTAAAACTGCACCGACATTCATATCGCAAACAGTAAAAAAATACATTGGGCCGCATTCGCATTGAATTTGCTGCACATTTTCTCACCGAAAACCGTGAGAAGTTCTCTCATCTGTCATGTTTCTCAAGGCGCCGCTATAGGTCACAATTTATGCACACATTTTCCCCGTCAATTTAAAGAAGCATAAGCAAAAACGTCATTAAATTATTTGTCACAGAGCCATGAGAAGTTGCTTTAGGCCGCAGGTTGGTTCTTCCGACAGGTGTCCGTGTGTCTGGTCAGTGGTCACCCAATCCAATAACTACTCCCTGCGGCACTGTTTTCCCTCACTCAAAGAGAGCGACCAAGAGAGGTAGGCAAAAAACCGACAATTAAACAGATAAACTAGCTGCGGTTTTGTTAAACGGCGATGGCGGCACAGTATTATGTTTAGCCGGTCCTGTACGTGTACATATTTACTTCAAAACGTGACACAAGCGACAGCGAATGGCAATTGCAAACTTTAGAGCACTATATCGATTAAAGAAGCAGGAAGACACCGCTCACCGATTTGCTATGGTGCAACTTATTAGCTTTTCTCGCTCGAATCAACATCTCGACTCGGCAATCGGGGCAATTGTAGAGTGCGTTGGATATGTGTATGCCTGATGGTCGATGAGAGATGCCTGATTGACGGGGAAACCGTTTTAATAGCCGACAGGCAATCTGTCCGTATTGTGTCGATAGATTCCGATCGGACATTGATGTGGACGATGCCTGACGATGATGATGATAATGACGGTTGTGGCTTTGCATTAATAATTGGCCAGTAGCAGCTATCCAATCCATACCAAAGTGAATGAACTGATTTTTCTTGTTTTGCTCTTTCTCTTCCTGGGAAGTGTGTGTCTATATGGTGCGGTTGCATTTTGACTTATTCCTGTTTGCTGTGTATAATGGAGGCAATTTGATGTACAATAATTGCGTAAGTTGAATAGTGTAACGTTCGTGTTCGGTTTCTGAGCGATATACAGAACCGCATTTGACGTTTGAATACAAATTTTAATGGCCGCGTTCCATTGTCTGCTAGATGACTAGCTACATGTCAAACTCCATATACAAAAATTTAAATTTCACAAAAAGGGCTAGACGTATAGCGCAAATGGTGAAATGTCAATTTTTTGTATATTGAGTTTGACATGCCGCTAGTGTTCCAGCGGACAATGGAACGCGGCCATTGTATATGTATGTGAATACAATTTGACTGCTTAATTTGTTGATGATGTTGATTTTTTTACATTACTCCCAGATGAAGTATAAATTACTTGGGTAAAAGGTGGTCCAATTTTGACAGCCCATAGCTTTTGTAAATTTGAATTGCACTAGAATTTGTTTGGGGATTTTATTAATAAAATAAAAAATGTTGCGTGGAAAGCAACATTATCCTACTTTCTCGTAGTATTGGTTATTTCTTCTCTAAGTTTGCGTAAGCTACTAAAATTTGTGTGGTTTGCAAAGAAAGCCGATCCGTCATCAGGTTGAGCAGAGCACATCCAAAAGCGAACAACTGTCAAAATATTTAGAGAACAACGTCATTTGCAGCAGTCTTATAAACAGTGTCTTAAAATTAATTTTTCAATGTGATCGCAGGTTGGCTTAAGCTGGCTTACTCTCATGCAATCCCATTATGGTTCTCCCTTATTGCGATTGAGACAAGTTACATTTTTTGAATAAAATGTAATCGCTCCATTGAAACTTGGAGCCAAGTTTTAAAAAATTCGAAAATATGGTTAGGGACGACATCGTCGCATTCGTGAGCAAGTCAAGTTAATTTTTTGAACGAAGTGGCTCCAGATTTATTCATTAAATTCTACTTAAAGTCGTCTGGGATTTACTAAAAGACGTTAAGATTTGCTAGTGCAACAGCTGGCCCATTTTATTGATACATCTACCACTTTATCTAATTGACTCATAGGATATCCTTCCTTGCAACGAGCCGGTCATACCTCATAGTCTTCCAATTCATGAAGTCTAATGAAAGTTCCCTCAATATCGTTTCAATTTATTTATAAAGACGCTTAAACTGGGAAGTACTTCTTTAAGTGCCTTAATCCCGAATAATTGCATCCGATGCAGAAATGAAAATAAGCTAAGCCAAGTTGTTCAGAAATTTTCGCTATTTCCCTTGGAGTGGATTTTTTTTCCACCAGCTATATACAGCTGTATATTGTATCGTTTCCCAAAGGGCATATAACCATTGATGCATGCCACCCCAGTGCAGCATAGGATACACCACTGAGAATAGCTGACGGCTGGCTCTGTTGGGACTGCGAAAAACGGATGGAACAAGGTTTCTGTTTTTTTTTTTTTTTTTTTTTAACAAAAACGAAGATAAATATTATTACAGCAAATTATGTAAGATTCCTCGTTCAGATATATAGATACTGTGCAATTATATTGGTGGTATAGGGTGGCAGGGAATTGCCAACCCGTTGTAGACATCCAGACAGACAGATGGACAAGACACACTTACTCCGCACTGAACACGAGACGAGGCACAGCGGAAGACGAGTAAACAAAATCGAGATGCAATGCAATGGCTAAGTCAATAGACCTACCATGAAAAGACAAAGAATCTCATTTAATTTGGAGTTTTGTTTATTTTCCCTGAATGCTGTCGTTGGGCTGTGCTTCCCAACAGAAGCCGCTCCGTGTACACTGTATATATATGCAAATCCCAAAACGACAACATCGATCGATTGAAAGTGAATGGGTCGAATGCATCTGAATCTGAATCTGAATCTCAACTCTTGTGTGTCTTTTGTTTGCTGCCGGATTGTGTGTCTGTTTAAAAATAGAATTTGCAATTGTAGTCGACTATAGGGGATAGATAAGAAAAGCTATATTCAAGTTAGATGTCGGGGTCTTTCCCTCGAAGCAATTTTAGATGGAAGGGGGAATCGTGTACGGAGATGCAGAGTAAATATTTTTGTATCTAAGATAAAGTGCACTAGGGCTTTGTAAGTGAGCTAAAGGAACACAAAGTCAGATGGAGTTGTTCATTTGCGTAATTAAATGCAGTTATGTCTGGATGAGTTGCAGTCGATGTCGGTTTGTGTGGAAATTCAGAGAATCCAGAGATAATGGTTCTCGTGTAGTTTCCCTGACATTGAGATAGACAGACAGTCGTGCTGTTGTCTTAGTTTAAATAAAAATCCTTCTCAGTGGTTTGTTATCTCTCATCAATAAAAAAAAAAAATGTGTCTTGGGAGTGATATCTGATGATTTCTGGACGTTGGACATGGCGTTGTAGGAGGACAGGCAAAAAGTACGCATATGCACTACCAAGGGTGGAATTTAAATGAAACAGGAGAATTTTCTTTAAGGGTTTTTGTAAAAACCGCACTATTGCCATTAGGAGGTTGAATTTCGGCACAGAAACTCAACCAACGTCATCTTTTAAGAGTAAATCTAAAGTGGCCGAATTTCTATAAAAGTCAGTCGGGAAGACTGCCTCAAATTCAGTAATTAACTGGCAGATGATTTGGTCAGGAAAACCTATAGTGCTGTATGCAAAGCCTTCTTCAAAAAACTATTGCTCAGTCAAAACCATCTAATCGTCAGGCTACGAAAGATTGTGCGTTTTGTTGTCACAAAAATTGTTGCCAAAGGGACTGACTTAACCGGTGCAATGGTACTGTCCTTAAATGTGGGCTAATACACAAGACTTACCAGACGCACAAAATCTGATGAGTTTATACACCAACGCACAGGCTTATGTGCGCTAGTTAATAGTGAAAACTCCCGATGTTCTTCTCTTAGGACAGGTTATACAATTTTCCATTTTTGTTGCACAATATTGTATTCTGTATATAATTGGTGTCACCTTAATTCTTATCGCACATACTTATGTGCGTTTCCCAAACCAACTTACATTTTCACAGGAAAGGAGCGCTTTTGTCGTTCGGAAACAAATCAGTCTGTGGATAGTGGGTCCAGATAGTGCTATTTTGATGTCGATTTGAAAGCGCAGACATAAGTGCGTCGTATGGAAATACGTTTTTAATTTAGCTATTTTTTTCTACTTTTCGTATTCCGATTTTGCATACTCTCCTACATTTATTTGCGCACACCAACTGAGCAAAATCTGAAAGTGCGCTAATATCTGCACGTCAGAAAGGTGAAAAATATTCTTACAGATTGAATAGCCTGTGAGCTCACTATCAGTGTTCTTATTATTTTCTTTACATCTAGTTTTACAAACCTAATTCTTTCGTCCTGGCATGATTTGTTAACGCACATCAGGGTACACTTCCATGTGATAGTTTTGAAAGTGATTAGGTGAAAAATAGCCTTTTGTTGAACAATTTCGAAAGTATGCACATAATAGAGCTACTTTGAAATGTGCGCTAGAATCTTTATTTCGATTACTTTCATTCAATCTGTAATCAGTTCCATTTTTATCGCTCTTGCATATGTGCGTTTTCAAACTGAATATTTATTTACTCAAAATTGTCGTTGAGTGTCGATTTCTAATCGCACATATGTGTGCGCTTCGTGATACCTAACTCATATTTGTCCAACCACCGGGTGGACTTTATATGTCTGGCAAAAGTACACAGGATTGGAAACTCACTCATAAATAACACCAATGAATATGGAATCCAGTCTGATTTGCAAGCGCGCACTTGTTCGATCATACTAAACTAAAAAAAATCTAAACTTTTTCCTAACATTTCGACTGTAATTGTCCAACCTAAGCTCAATCAACAAACTCGGATAAATCTCTTCGTCACCCAACTAACGACGACTGTATTTATTTGCAAAGATCTTATCACAAAGTCTTCGAGCAACTGTCATTAACGCGATGAAACCCACCCCAAGGCTGGACCGAAATCCAAACTCCTAACAAATCGAATGCCATCACGCAGCCATAGCTCACTTCCACCCAAATGCATAATTCAATAAAAAATCAGCAAATCCTCGTATCAACCAACACCGATCTCTGATACGTCAGAGATAATTTAACATTTAAATGTCCTCCTATATATTTTGCGGCGGTGTCCTGAGCAGCATACCACTTTCTTTTTTACAGTAAACGAAGAAATCACCCGCAGAGAAAATCCAAGACCATCATCAGAAATCGTGTACTACTCTGCGCCAATTTTATGGCACTGCATAAAATTTAATTCGACGAAATCTATTTTCAATTGGCAGTAATTACTGACAGCACAGCGACTGAACCCCAAAGAGAATGGGTCCAAAAAGGAGTGTAATCACTCCTCGGATAAAAAAAAACGGAATTTATCAACACGACAGCACTCTTCGCGCAGATATCTATAACAACTTAATAGGCGCTAATAACTCAAATAAGCAAGGAGCTATAAAACAGCGGGCAAACTGCGGTGACTATCTGAAGCGACAGCCGTGGCACGCCCCGCTGTAGCCAACCGAGTTAACCGCACGCCAGCACCATGTCGGCGGGATTGGTGTTCAAATGATCGACGAAACGATCGTGTAGATCGGTCAACGTGCGCGCGGTGTCAAAGGCCGTGCAAAACTTTAATTATTTATCTTCGGCTTGGCGTAAAATCCGAACTTAGAAAAAAAAAAAAAGGAAATCCATTGATCCCGGCATGCACCTCCGAGTTGCAAAGACAATTTTCACTTTCACTGTGTTTTTACTGTCGGAGTGCTCTGCGATCGGTGATCTCTGCTGTGCGAAGAGACAACAACACCAACCACGATAATGACTCTGACTACTCTAGGTAGAGCAATTTCAGCAGCAGCTGGTCAGACACCGCGCACCGTCTCCAAGCGGTCAGTTGCCTTGAAAGCTGCCGTGGATCAACAGCGACGACGACGGATGCACGGACGACGGAAAAAGAAACGTGAACATGGAGAAATCCCCCCTCCCTGCTAACGGACAGCTCCACATTGTTCGTGATTTTGTGATTTTAAGCCGACTCTCGGACAACTGTTATACACCGGCTAATGCTCGGAAACTCGTTATGGCTTGTACATAATACAAAACCAGGAAAACTTGATGTTAATTTATTTTCACCGGTTCGCAGTCGATTTGGGTAGTTTTTATTGGTTTTATTGTCCCGCCAGATGATGGTTGGTTGAGAGTGCGGATTAATTGCTGGATGCATCGTCGTGAATAAACATTTTCATGCGTTGAACACCTACTGTTCGAATGGTTTGGTATACTTATGGGATGGATCGATTGCCAACAGGTGGTGGTGTGCGCATGTGAGCGATCAGTGAAGGATCATGACGGTGGCTATATTTTTATGTTTGATCCGATGCAAAGGAGAGAGAAATGGGAGGCTTTTATCTTTCCTGGTACATAAAATCATAAAGCAGATTTGTGATTTGATATATGAGTGTGGGTTCGAAGACCGTACAGTCACGAAGGTGCAGTCCGATCGCGACTTGAGAGCATCGAGATAAATTATGCGGGGATATCCTTGGGTTAGGTATTTTGAGCATCGATCGTTAAAAATTTGACTGGGAGGCGTTTGAATTTTAAGAATCCTTAATGATGCGGAGGTATATCTCGGTATGGGAAAATCTAACCCTGGTAGGGTTGCAAGGATTGGAGTGGCGTCTAATTATGGTCAGTTGAACTTGGCAACAAGTTCTCCCCGAAAAATATTGCGGAAACTGCATGGAATGTAGGTCAGCAACAATAGTTTGTCAACAAGTTTCCCCCGTTTGAACCTCCAGCAAAACCGAACATTCTTATTAAATTCCCTTAAATTCGTAGTAAGAATAAACTGCTGTCAAAAGAATGGTTGCCAGAAGTCAGATGTAAAGTCTGGATCAGTCTACGAAATCACGGCAACAAAAAGTTGCGGTCTATTTTGAACGGTCGCTATGAATGTCTTCAATGCATCTTTGACGTGGAATGTGGCTTTCTACTTCGGCCCCATTAGGAAATGCTGCCTGGTAAATTCTGTCTTTGTTCGCGTTGATTTTAATCGCCAGGTGGAGGCTTCACTAACTCTCCATATTTGGTTTTCCGCACAAGTGTGTATATATTTTATATTTTTGAGACGTATTATTTTTGCCTTTTGACGCAAATCCTGCTCTGCGAATCATGCATTAGTCGTTCCTATCTTACATATACACGTGGCTCGCTAGCCACACAAATTCATACTTGCGCACATCAAGTGAACGTCAGCGCACATCAAGTGACCGTAAACGCACATCAACCGACGTTAGCGCACATAAACTAAACATTAGCGTACATTTTCGAGTAACATTCAACGCTTTCATATGAAATTGCCACTTCGATATTGGACGTTGTTAAGAGTCTTGTTTTGTTTTTGCGCACAATTTACTGAATTTTTTTCAGTGTGCGGAATCGTTTTTAGACCAAATTTAGGTATTTCCCCCATATATATGATTCAGAGGCATATTGGTTTGATGAAAATCACCTACGATATGCAAATTATTTGGAAAGGTTCCAGAGGTGTGCGCTTACCTTCAATTTACAAAACAACATGTACAATTTCCACGAACTTAAGTAATACTATAGCTGAAATAGTTGAACTATAATTTGATTGTAAAGCGCACATGTGCTTGAAAACTTCCATTAACACTGATAACAATGACTGACTGAGAGCACTTCTGGTACCAGCAATAAACTCCCAAATCGCATAGCTCCAAGTAATGCTTCATTTAACACCAACGCACATGTTTGTCACCACAATTCACATGTCGCGTGGGTCTCTTTTGTTCTCAACACAATAATAACGAAAGCCCCCTCATTCATGATTATAATAGAACTCAAAATTAGACAGTTTCAGTTCTAAAGCCCCCGCCCACTTATTATTAACCATACGCAGTAGTTGACAAATGCACAAGAAAACAACATTTGAGAACGCACATTATCCAATACAGTCGTATGCCGGTGTGCTTCTCATTTAATTAAAATCACGTGTGCTCAACTGAGCTGAAAACAATTTGCAACCAAAAAGCTATAGTTATTCCCACCGCCAGGCAGGGGGCTTACGAAATGATTTAATTAAACAAAAAGCCATCAAAACTGGGTCGGCACTGTACGAAATTTCGCGCACAGCCACACACGATATTGTGCCATCTCAAGGCATCGTAATTAAGTCACAGTCGCATTCGCTCTACTTCCTGATGTTCATCTGGGAATGTTTTCGTCTTTGAAATGGAATCATGACATGACAGAGAATTGCCAAATTCTCTTACCAATGGATTCCGACCGCAGTTGTAAAAGCAATCTACCCCGCACACGCCATGTCATCGTGTATAGCTGAAGAATTCACATCGCATACACCTCTGATGCAAATTCTGGAATGGGATTCTTTGAAAATATCAGCAGTCTTGCAACTTGCATCTGGGCTAATTGAAATGGGAAAATGCGCTGTGTCCATCCGTGCGGCAGCAAGGAGATGATGAACGCCCGCCCAACGTGTGCGGTTGGGATGGGTGCGACCCACCGATATACCATAGAGTATGGAATGAAGCCCAGACATAATTACTTTCTTTTCTTTGGGGCTAATTAAATTTTACATCACCATAACCATCGTGAGATTAGTATAGTTGATGATTTTTTCTTGTTGTTTCCTTTTGATGTTGTTGCGCACACGTAACATGCAACACCCATCCGTTGCAGACATCGTACTCGACTCAGATGTACAATTAAATATACGAAGAAGACCGCGGTTGTGAGATACGCGGCGACTGGTATTTGGGAGCGATGAGAGCTGGAACTTCAGTTTTTATGATTTTTATCGTCTCCCAGGGGACTGTAAGAAAAAAAATTAATTAACTGTTTTGTGATTATGAATGCTTACTTTGTGTTATCCCAGTTGTTGTGTTGAGTTATGTCGGATTGTGGGGATAACAACTTTCAACTGTGAGATTTTTAATTATACAAAGCTGGACATTGGTGCTGAAAGGTTGCGTAAAGGTGGTACAACAAAGAGCTAGGTATTTAGATTTACAAGCTACAATTGTTGAGTCAGATCTTATGCCAACTATCTTCTGATAATCCGGTCCGGTAGTCTTCTGCAAGGTTAATGCAAATTATGTCATTATGCCCCGGGCTATCGAGAAAACAGCTGTATTCAGAGGTAACTAATCAGAATATGGCCGATTGAAATTGGTTCAAATTCGTAGGCCATTACTCAATTAGGCGATCACCTTCTGGCGGGCTTTAAGATCTTTTCAATATTTGTCAAGATCTTGACAAAATCTTAAAGTGGTGGCAAAGAAAACTAAGTTTTGGATATTTAATTCGCAGCTTTTCTAAAGAAACACGTATAAGTGGATGACTAATACATGAATCCCAAGGAATCTATGCACATTTTTAGAGTCACAGTCAATATAAAGGGCGAACACGTTTAAATGTTTTACTTCTGTAACATTGAGCAAATTATTCGTGCGCACGAAAACGTTGAAACGTTTTCGCTTTACAAAATGCCGACCTAGGCTCTGTAAGTGTTTAGATTGGGGGTATGTTCTGTACGATTAATTCTTTCAATCGGTTTCGCGCAAGGAATTTTTGTTTACACAAAAGTAAAAAAAAAAAACGGAAAAAGCTTTTATATAGATTTTTGTTTTGTTTCATTGCCATAAATATAAAAACGAAAGACGTTTTCATTTCGTGCGAAAGGAAAATAATGAAGACTTTTTTATTGACGTATTTTATTGCCTTTGATTGTTTTTACAACTTATCTTGACAAATTAGCTGTCAAAAGAAGGAAAAATTTTAACATTATATTCAGTATGGCTTTTGACAACTTATTTTATTTTTAGTGGAATGACTACAATTAGATCATCATATGTCAATAAAAAGAGAAGAGAATCGATATTGCATTACAGAAAATACAATTTTTTTTTGAAAATTATCCAAAAGCTAGATGCGCGGAAAGGGACATTCAGGTGCTGCTGTCGAAAAGCAAAGCTCCTGGAACTAGGAAAATGCCTCGAAAAGTACCTATGCAATTAAGTCCACGCAGCACTAAACTTTTGTTCAAAGAAAGAAACAAACGAAAGAGTAAATTAAAGATAATTTTCGTTTTCATACGATTTCTTTCGTTTTCGCATGATTTCTTTTGCTTTTTCATGATTTCTTTCGTTTTTTCATAATTTCTTTCGTTTTCGCATGACTTCCTTCGTTTAAGCATTATTTCTTTCGTTTTCGCATGATTTCGTTCGTTTACATGATTTCTTTCGTTTTTTGAACTACGAAAGCGATTTTCTATTTTTATTTTCTTAATAAAGTTCCACAAGCCAGCCTAATATTTCGTGGTAAAGTTTTGGCATTATAAACGTCAATCTTGAAACCGATTTTAACTTCCACGATATAATTTTTATCAGACAGTTGATGTCTGTCTGTGTATAGAGCCCTTAAAATCTAAAGTGTAAGGTGTCTTCTAAGACCAAAAGGTACGAAGCTTTTTACTGCCCCACAAGTAACATTTCGTTTTACAAATATCAGATAGTTACAAATTACCAAACGACAAAATTTCTAACCCATACATCTTTCCTTCTACTTTCAGGTATGTGCACTATAACAACGAACCCCTGCCAACAAATAACTTTTACACGGTATGTTGCATTTGTGAATGAGCCAAAGTGCATTCATCGATTTTAGTTAAGCCCCTCTCGTACTGCAAACACTCGTTTGTACTGCCTGAACAAAATAATTAAGTAAGTACAATTTTGCTCCAAGCGCACAGCAAAAAAAAATAAAAAAAATATTTGTTTATAATTTTCCACCTTTAATTCCAACTCAGCATTGCAGTCGCTAATTATTGTTGCCCAGCTGTAGTAGGGCTTCGGTTGTTTACGGATCATTGCAGCAGCTTGGTTTTATTTGTGTTTTTCCTTCGTGTTTTTTTCGCTCGATATGGGGGAAACCTCATAAGAGTTGAAAATTCCGCCATTTAGTTAGTCTAGCGGTATTTGGCGGTGGCGTATGCCTACCATTCCCATATGTACACCATTACGAGATTAAATCAATATGTGCGTTCGAAATTTAACGACTTAGCCTATGGAAGCGACACCTTCGTCCACAAAAGAGTAGGCAATACTGAAGGTATAGGCAGTGGGAAGGAAAATATTGCAATTTTTCGTTTCTTCTTTAATTTTTCAGTCAGCAATTGTAGCCTTTTTGAAATGGGGTTAACCTCATTTCAATGAGGCTTTTGTGGGGTATTTTCCATGGATTAGCTGCGGTAGGCAATGCACAGTTTCACAGTCTTTTGTATTTGACGTTGTTTGGGCCGAGTTTGGCTGTTTAAATGGGAAGATAAACACAAGCGAAAGTTTCGGGCTTAGTAGATCGATTCAAGCGTAAGCGCCTTTGTAATATTTATCTTGATGATGAAATCGCCTCAAATTTTGTTGCGAATTCTAAAAGGAGCCCTTATTCAATCTGTTTTTAGGACTTTTGAAAGTTACCCCCAGCAGACATCGAGTTGGACTTATAGTATAACAGATAATTGCGATGTGTGCATTATGATGCCGATAGTTTTGCGTGATTGTCCTCAAACCTAAACTACATTAAATCGCATGAAAATCACTTATATTGCGTACGAGAACTTCATATAATGACCCCCACAAAATGGGGTCTTGGAAGACTGAAAAAGAAAAAAACACGACTAAGCAGCCAACTACTAATTCTAGATTCATTTTCGGTTCTTTTTAAAACAATGCACCACTTTGAATCGGTGATTGCTAAAACAACACAAGTGACATTTTTATTTTTTTACAGGAGAAACAAAATTATTACAAAATTCCGATTTTGCGATCGAATTTCTGTGTGTTTTAGGTATCGAATTATGTTGCTTTTGTTCACAACGCATTGTCTGCACATAAGCTGTGTAAAAACGTAGTAAAACAGATTTCGAAAAATCTGTTACTTGTGTTGTTTTAACAATCACCGATTCTTTTGTCGTACCAATTTCAGTGCTATTTCAAAACCGATTTTTATAAAATAAGGATTAAATGCAAAGAAGGGTTAGTCACAAACGATTGTGGTTGGTTTTTATACGTTCGTTCTTCTAGAAGGATACTTGGAAAACTTTGTAGATTTTACTAGGAATTTAAGCAACACACAACATAAACGTGATCGATTAACTGTCCTCAAAACGGTAGACCCCAGAAACTAGTTACTTAAAGAGCGATATAAAATTCAGTATCCACAATCGAATAAAATCCGTCGGCAAACCAAAAGATTCCACTCACAAAATTGTTCATTATCTTAAAAATTGTATAACCGTCATGGCAATCGTTATCATTAGTGACTTACTCGCTGTTTTACTCTCTAATTTTAATTTTTGAAAAGAGTCTGCCACAGAAAACACAACTTGGCGTACACATTTTCCCTTTTTTCAATATGCACTCGCATATGCTTCCGAAAAGTACTTGCACTTAGCTCTTCCGCGTGGACTTTGGCGAATCTTCCTTCGCCACATTTCACAAAACTCGACTTTTCAACCGAAAATTGGATTCTGCTGATTGAATTCAAAATATCTCCGTCATTCAAAATAAACCGTCAGTTTTTTTTATACTTTCTTTACGCTTATCATTTACCAATAAAAACTCACGCGTTGCATAATCAATAAGAGTTCGACTGGATTCCCTCTCACATGTCACACCCTGCAAATTATTTTAATTTAATCAAATTTCCACGCCAATTTATGGATTTATACTTTCAAATTTGTTACACAATATGGAGAACTAAAAAAGGCAACAAATCAACTTCAGCCACTAACGTGACTTGTACCGACTTTCTCATCCATCCAATCGAAAATGTAACTAAGATACTAAAAAACTGCCTTATCTCATAGTTGCATGTTCAGAGATGATACACCATTCCGAAGATGTTATACTCCAGATGTCATTAATTCAATTTGTTGCAATGAATTATGCGCAATATAAATTAATGCTACGATTGCGTGTGCCGCTATTTACAACTCTATTACGTACGCATTTTACGAACAAAAAAATGCAAAAAAAAAATTCAAATACAAGGCAACGCTGTACTAAAGCCTGGCCCAGTGCCGGCCGCATAGCGTTCCCTTGAGTTTTAATTTTCATTACCACAAAACGGAACGCATATAAAAACAAAGTACTAAGCCAACTTACAAAACTGCAACTTGACTAACTTATAGTGAAATACTTGTATTTGCATTGCGTGCTGCGTATAATGGGATTTTTATGAATACGACCAACTATATACAGTCCGCAAGGAGAAACCGCTTTTTTAGTGTCGCATCTGTCGCTCGGCTGACAAATGGTGTGAAAATGCACAAAAGAAAACTGTTCAATGGAAAACCAACGACAACGACGACGCGGCGCGTAAAGTCGAGGAAAAGTGAAAAGAAACCTTTAAACCATAAAAGTGGGTTTTAATTGTCTCTCTATCACATTGGAATTAAATGCAAAAAGGCGCTTGAATGAGCAATTGGAACGCGCCGCATTCGAAATTGCCACTCTATGCACTATTGGAGGGTATGAATTATACTGTCTTTTTGTGCAGTGCCAAAGTTGGGTTGTTGACTTTTAATTTTCTGCTTACGCTTACGAGTAGCTCGAAAAAGGAAAAGTGTGAACAAATTGCAAACAATATAAGTATTGATTGATGCGAAGAGTGGTACGTGTGGAGCAAATTGCGCACAAGATGGTTGTAAACTTTTATTTAGTGGTAGCTGGTAGTGAAAACCAAGTTGAGAGCGCTGATCGAGGCGGTTGGCAAAATGCAATTCCAAAAGTCAGGACCTAACCTCCTTTTAAGCCCCCAGCCCCAATGAAATGAAATCAATCACTGGAGTGCGCTAATCAGCTTTGAAACGTTTGCGCACGGACATAATTATGAGCCTTTCAGAAACGCTTACGCATTAACATGGCCATTGGTACGCGCCTTTTATAAATGCGTGTACTTTAGTGTGCGCAATAATAATAAGTGTGCGCTTAAGCAAACTTGGCGGAAATAAATTACCTATTAGAGTGTGCGCTACAAATAAAACTTGACCAGTCGTAGATCGCTCGACGTGCGCAAATGAATGTGTTTTTTTTGGGCTCGAGTTTTAAGTTTGAAAACGCACAGAATATTTTCCGATATGAGTAAATCATGTGCGTTAGTAAAAATAATGTAACAATATGACGAACTCGAACCACTTGTCGTGTATATTTATTTATTTTTTGCTTGCGCAAAATTGTGTGCGGAAAGAATTAACATAAAAGTGGTGTGTGCTTTGACAAAAACGTTGCTTCGAATATGACTCTTAGGTCGCATGGGGTGCGCAAAAGGAACGTGCGATTCTGAACTCCGACTTAAAGTTAAAAAAACCTAGAGAAATACTCTATAAAATAAGTAAATAGTGTGCGATACTCAAATTTTATTGGATGTAACCTCTAAAACCGAGGTTGCAACACTTGACCTATATTTTATTATTTTTACGTGCGCAAATGAGTGTGCGTTTTTATAACCGACGCCTAGAAATGAGTTCGAAAAGCTGTGCGTTAGGAAATGACGTTCTTAATTTTGCATCTACGGACGGGCGACATGAAGTTTAAATAAAACGGCCCTCCTGGAGTAGTATCTCTCTAGTTCCCCCGATAACGGTCATGAGAAACTGCCGTGCATTTGATGCTCGTTTGAATATAAATTGTGGTGGATCCTCCGAATTTGCTTAAATATTTATATTTTGGGGCTAATACGGAATTGATTCTTGTTGCCAAAAATTGTGTATATGTATCAATATCTAGATTAAAATCAAAAACTTGACTAAACTAAACTAAATTAAACTAAACTAAACTAAAATAAATATGTAACCTCTTGTTCAGAGATTTGCCTCATCGGAGCCCCACTGTGCTCTTTTGCAGGAAGGACTGCAATTTTCCCAACACCAAAGGCAACCGTCCACACCTTCCGGTAAAGAAACATATCCGTTCCTTATTCGAACGAAAAAAGTCGTTGGCACAACTTTCACTTTGTCAAACCACAAAAGGTCCCGCCCATATTTGGCTGATGCCAATTGCACAACCCAATTACCAGCAACCAGGTGGCACCGACTCCAAATTAAGGCCAAAAATGTTGCCCACACCACCAGTGCTGCCCTGCACAATTTTATTGCGGCCGCCCTTGTATATCATACTGTGCTTTCCAGCTTGATTCAAAGAGAAAATATCTTTCCTCTCTGACAGCAATAAAACGACAACAATCTATGAAAAGACATCTCCCTTCCCAAAGATAAAGGTGTAAATGCAAATGAATAATTACCCCATGTTGAACGAGGTTATCGCGTGGGAGATCTGCACGGACCTTAAAACAAGCAACCTCTTCCTCACCCTCAGTCGAAAGTGTGGTTTCTTGCTCCGACAAACTTACATTTCCTTAGGTTTTCCCCCAGTAGTGTTGGAAATTAAGTTTATGTATCTTTTGACGCTGACAGCATGTTGTTTAAAAATTAACCTAATTACGTCTGTACGAGTGCGCTTCCAGGAAAATTTGATTTGTTTTGATTTCGATGGGATAAAAAGCCACGGGAAATTTACGCTAGTGTACGGTTGGGTGCATCATTTGAAAATGGGGCACTTGCTTTTGCCGGGGATTTTTGTTACTTGTTTTGAATGAGAACGAAAGGAATTTTGTTTAGAAACAGAAAGATACATAGGGAAAGTGGGAATAAACAATAGAAGTTCGTCATAGTTTTCAACTTGCTATTTGTTGCGGTTGTGATGGACTTCTCTTTTGGTTTTTGCAGCTTAGAACTCGGGTTAGTCCATCAAAAACTGTCATGACACCGTTCTTGATGCAAAAAAGTTATAGAGCAAGCTGAACAATGGAGCCATCGAGCAGAAAAGGTAAAAAACCTAGCTATAACTGCTTGACCAAGTAACCAAGAAGACGAAGAGACATGGGCCAGCGCCTCTGTGGAGCTTAAAGTCGAAAATGATCTATTGGTAACACAACACGTATACAGTGGCATCAGTGTGGCCAAAAACCGGATAAAGTTTTGCCCAAAATGAACATTACAAGCTGTACCCAACATCAGCCATAGCAACAAGGCTCAGCTTTTAGTCTCTGCATAGAGAACACAGTTCTTACAAATATTCGCTTTTCCAGAGAATATAAGACAGCCATAATATGTGACCGTCAAACTTTGAGTTGCAACGAACTCGTAATACCTACTACCAGGGTCACAAATTTGAAGACGGAAAATGATGCTACCGGTCTTAGAGTCTACGGACCTTGGTTTTAAAAAGCTATTTCAATGGATAAATCACAGTCAATAAGTTCCTAGGACCCCTCGATTTTTAAAGCTGGTTGGAGACTGTTTCAAACCTCTTAAAGATCTGGCTATACACAGTACAATAACTGGACCGAATCCAAGCTCCGGAGGCAGCCTTAAAGCTCCATAAGCCCAGATCGTAAAGCCAAAAGGTTACTCAAGCTGTACAAAGAAGAATTACGGTCTTTACGGGCTATTTACGGGCCTACTAATATACCAGCTTCAGAAATATAGCTTGAAGGTTAAACAGATTAAGGCCCCACTAAAATGAAACCACTGACGTCCACTTATCAGCTTGAACATGAACATGATTATGAGGCTTTTAATGCTGCATATACCTCTGTGTGCGCAAACAAGTGTGCGTTTGTGTTGGTATGTGCGCTGACAAAAATGTCGCCTCAACAACGAGTCCCAGGTAGCTTTGCGTGTGCAAAAGGAATGTGCAATTTTTGGCTTCAGTTTAAAGTAGAAAATTACTCACTGAAATATGTAATTCGTGTGCGATAATACAAATTTTATGACATACGCAACTAAAAGCCATCTCGATATACTCGTCGTATATCCATCTTTGCAGAGAGCGGAGAAAGGCCCTATTTTAAGCCGACCCCCCTTTTGTAAGCGTATTCGAAGCCAGACAAGATTTCCTAAACCGTTCGGCAATAGTCTCTCGCCAGGGAAGCTATCGTGCATATGTCCAGAAGTTAAAAGCTTATAAGACCCGTACTCGTCGGTGGTTATGTGGTTCTATAGAAGGCTGTTTACATCGAATCCTATTTAGAGAATCTGTGAATGGTACCTACATCTGGAACCAATTTTCTGGGCCAATGAGTACTACCTGTGCTATTTATAACGAACGTGGTTGCCAAATGCACTCTTAAAAGACTGATCGAAAATTGGGCTACAACTGGACACTGAAAAATATGGTTAAAAGTGACAAAAATTTAGAAACTCCAGTTAAAAATGCTTTCCAAGCGAGAAGTTCCCGATTTGAATGATTACCTCAGGCGTCATCTTCAGAAAATGGGACTTCTGTGGGCTGTCTTGAGGACTTGAAGATGGAGGGACATACCAGCAGAAGCTTGGGTAGAAAGTTTCCCTTTCTGTGTACATGAGGCACAGCTGATCTCCAAGTCAGTAGAGACTCTAAAGAAGAAGAAAAAAGTGATCTGACTTGGGTAACTCTCATTTAGATATCTATGACCAGTGTCCGGTTTCCGGCTGTTAATTGCTTGTTCTAGGTATATTTTCCGGACAACTCTGACCATCTGCAATAAAAATCCGTGTCATGCGTTGCCACCGAATGACGAACCCAAACCGCATTTGGAGAGATGCATTCTTCTGTTCTTCCGCGACATGGCAAACAACTCGCATCTCACAGATCGCTTCGAGATGCTTTTCCATCAGCTAGAATCCGCACAGCAATTAAAAAACATATCCACTCACTTGAATTCTTGCAGCCATTCTCTTTCATAAGTAAACGAATGTTGTATGCCCTCCCTGGTCAATTCGCCGCCGATTGTTAGATGTGACAACACAAAGCAATCACCAATAATCTCCCTGGCCGCATACACTTTCCTCCATTCACAATATCCTCAAGATACAATTTATCTATACATGTTCGCACTGGCCCCTGGCCGCGCCGCCAAACTCTACCCCAAAAACCCCAGCCATCACTTATAATCCATAAGAATGCAATTCGATAGCCTTAATTTGAAACAGCCAGCCAGCAGCGCAGCGTGTGTGCAGCTAGCTCCACTACAAAGCAATTATCCACCAAAGCGCTATGAAGTGGGTCTGCGTTTGTGTCTGTGAGTGGCTTTTCTTTATTCCTAAAGGCATCAGACACCGAACTGTTTGTGCATTATTACAATTGGCACGCGACTCGTGGAAAATTTGTCTTTTGCTTGTTCTTCGGAAAGTAAAAAGCAACCAAAGCGACCATCAGCAGCGAAGAAAAGACGAAAGAAAAACCCGCAAAAGAGAATCGCCCCGAACAGAGAACCAGCGGCCGTGCAAGTGAGTTTTAAATGACGCATCCATACATCGCGTCGAACTCATACTTGTGGCCTCTCTCAGTCCCATTTGGAGCCAGCAAACGGGCTTCAATCGCAGCTTGTAGCTTTTCCAAGTTTTAGTTTGCTCTAGAGTCGACGAGGTGACACGCGAATCGACGGAGAGTCTCACGCGATACTGGATGAAAGGATTTTTTTTTCTTTTCGATATTTATACTTCGTTTGCGGCGGAATTCCTTTTGGTCGATGACGCATACCTTCGGCACGAATCCCGATAAATGCGCGTCCTCCTTCACCCCCACCTGACACGTTTTTACGACGACGTGGTCCGTCAATGACCTTTTTTTCGAACGTCTGTTGTGCTGCTCCTCGTCCTTCTTTGTGGCTATTGTCGTCGCCATAGCGATATAACCGGCATAAACGTTGCCAACAAAAACGATTGCATGGAAGAAAAGGAGTCAAACGCCTCCTACGCGTCGGTAAACGTGTGTGTCGGGCACGGAGATCCCCGGCGCGGTTTGTTTACGTGACATGTGGTTTCCTGTCGCTAAATCTGAATCCGAATCTGAATCCTCGAAAAAAAAAAAGAAAGTTGGATCACGCAAAGTGATACCTCTTGATAGTGTGTCGTGCATTTGATGTGAGTGCTGCCAGCAATAGAATAAAAGTGCCTGTGTGCTTGTGTCGGTCTTGTCAGAAAAAATTTGGGAATTGAGCTCACCCTTAATGCACGCCAATTTGGCGTCATAGTCGATCTTGTGTTGATTCTGTGCTTAACCTTAATATTTTCCGTTTTTGGATACACTTTCTTGACTTGGCTATATTTGCGCCGACTGTTTTTTTGTGTTTTTTCTGTTTCTGTCTGACAATTAGTATGCTCGTCGGATAACTTACCTAGATAGCATTTTATGGTCTTCAATTGGATTTGAGTGGTTTTTTTCCATTCTCTGCTGTGTTGTGCGTTCTTTTGCTGCGCTGGGAGTTAGTTTCCACATGGATTAAACGTTCCTTGTGTCGTTGTCATCATCGCAGTTGTTGTTGTTGTTGTTGTTGTTGGTGTTCTTACCTTGGACGATACAACGCATTCGGTGCTGGCGGAATTTGCATTTCGGATTTTTTTTTTTTGTATGCGAATGTGACAGTAGTGCAGTGCTGCTGGCTGGCTGTCAGTCCGATGGAACGAGCGTCTTACTATGTGGATCACGTACGTATTTGGATATTCGTGTTTTTATTTTTATTTTTCTGCCTGTTTACTGGAAATAGTGTGCAATTTAAATTCCTAAGTTAGTTTTGTTAGAAAACGGTCGGTTATGGAGAAGTACTCGTCTCGTATCTAGTGCGAAATTCCCTTGAAAATGAGCTGAGAAGTGGGAACTTGCGTATTCAGTTCAATGATTCATGTGTGTGTGTGTGTGTGGGCAAATTTAATCCGGATTCGCGAATTAGTGATTCCATCGAACGTTGGCGGGAGCAGAATTTTGAAGATCTTCTAAGATTGAGATCATTTGACACCAGGTTTTGGGGAAAACCGCCGCAAACTTTCACAGAGCTCTGATTTGAAAGTTGAACTGATCGCAGGAGGTCGGTCATTGCAGTCGTATCACGTGTGGCATGAAAATGTTAGGTTTGGTAGACCTCTGTTGGCTGGGGTTGTATGAAAGTCTTCATAGCCTAACCTAACCCTCTTTGTTCATGTTGAGACTCTGATACTATATTACTTTGAAGTCCATTAAAGCGGGTAATAATTTTTACTGTACGTCTTCAATTTTACAAAAATCACTTTCCATACGAAAATAAGTATTTTTCGACCTTTTATGAATTAAAGGTTCATAGATAACTTTTAGGATAGCTCAGTTTAATTATCTCTAAATTTGAAAATCTTCTGCATACCTCGAGTACTCTACTCTTCCAGGATTAGATGAGTTCTGCTACCTCGAAGTTCCAACTATTTGTCACTCTTCTGTGCAAATAGCTCTCGTTTTGTTACAGTTCAGGTTTGACTTTAATTTAGTTTGAAACTCCCTAAAAGAGGCTTTTTTAAGAAAAAAAATTTACCTAAGTTTGTAGTACCAATTTTCAAAATGAAATGCAATTTTCTTCGTCGGGCATTTAATAAGTTTCATTCAACCCAAGTGTTAAAACTTAGAAGAGGCTTCCTGCACGTAGGAAGCATGAGAACAAATAGTTTCCGCAACGTTTAAACCTCCGGCATGATCAAAATAAAAAAAAGGTCGCCCAAAGATTGTGGTTCTTCTTTAGAGCGGTTTGCGTACTTCGAAAGCACTGTGTCTGTCGTTTTCTCTTGGAGCGGAACAAAGTGAGAATGTTCGGTAATAACTAACCATTTTATGACATATTTCTGACAACACTTCTAAATTTGAAAGCCTTCGCTCAGTACTCGAACCACGGGGGAACCTTATTTCAAGCTACTTTCATAAAATATTTGGTGAATATTCCTGTTGATTGTATCACCAGAGTTTCCTCTAGTAAAACAATAAGTAAGTCGTCTGACTTGTAAGCTATCTTGTGGAAAAATGTGTAAATGGGTCCTAAGCTGCTGTAAAAGCCAGGATAGAATTAAATTACCCCAAAGTGCTGAACTATTTTTCGTAATGACTCCCTCTTCACCATTTCAGAGTTGTATAATTCTAAAAGCTCGTATTTTTCTCTAAGGTTTCAACTTGACAAGCATTAACCACAGCGATGAGCAACTTTGTCAGGTGATAAACAAAAGAAAATAATTGGAAACGTATTTCAAGAGGTTTTTAGATCTGCTAAACAGCCTCTTTGAGGGGGCATCACCTAAGGCGGAGCCAAATATTTTTTTGTGTCCGATTTACTTGAAACTCAGTAATAGTACTCCACATAACTAATTATGAAAGATGTATCTGAGGGTGTAACAAAAAGTCTACCTCTAAATGTTTGAAATATCAGCCTTACCGTTTTTAGGTTTTTTTTTGTAATTTTGAAAACAATGCGAGTTGTATTAAAATCTAAAATTTCATTGACAGCTACATCAAAGACTACTTTTTTTGGTGAAGGCAAGAACTCCCTTTTATTATGCTTATTACAAGCTAAACAATGACTTAAAGCTACTTAAACAAATTCTGGAACTTATAACTAGGACTTGAAGTTAAGGATGCTTAAGGATCTTAAGCTTACAGCCCGATTCTGCCGTTGTGAGGCCTCACAAGTCACAAGCTCTCGTGAGGTTGATTCCTTGTGAGGTTTGTTGTGATTCGATAACATTTTTCGTATTCTCCGATAATGCTCACAACAAACCTCACAACAAATTCACCTCACAATGGTTAGATTATTATCACTTCAATTTTGTGGGATCTGAGAACGAAAAGTTATATCTACACCATTAAATGGATGAAGGAAAACAAATTTATTAAGAAAATATGCGAAATACTGACACTGAAAAGTTTTAGAAACAAAGAAAATTAAATATTAACGTCATTTGTCACAAATAAAAATTTCCACATTCCTCAGTTTTTTTTCATACAAATAAATATAGCGTCAAATGTCACATTTCGGTCTTTAAATGCTTGGAAAGAATGAAACAATGCCATGAAATACAGATATTGTCATTTGTGAGCGCTTATGACTCGTTTTCTATTTTGTGACTTGCTCCATAGGAGATCACAATTTCGATTGTTTTTGTGAGTGTGCTGCCGGAATACGAAAACCTCACAAAATCAATTGCACCTCACCTTGTGAGGGTTTTGTGACTAGTGAGGTATCAGTGAGGTTTGCCAGAATCGGGCTGTTAATCACCTTTTGTTCTTCTATAAAGCGCGGGTTATGCCACGTCTTGAATATTTTTCACATTATGTGGAGTTCGGTCCCAAAGTTTTCACCTAACTTGCTTGACACTATACAGATATAAGTATGATATCCTACAATAACATTAAAACTGCAATCCGTGGTCCAAAAGACACCTTTCTGAGTTATAGCTCTTCTATATAGATATTTCAGTAAGGAATTTTGAGGAATTTACCCAGTTAATTCCTTCAAATGCGACATATATGACATTTGAGTGACAAGACAGAAAAGAAGCAATTTGTAAAACAGTGGGTACACTTGACACCTACCACCTTCTAAAACATCTCTTGGTTTAGGATAACCAAAATTTCGTTAAACCCAAATTTCGGTGGTGGAGAATAGATATACCGAAATTAAGTGACATCCTTGATTCTATTCACTGTACTCCCTTTTCCTGGGTACTAGCAAAACTAACAAACAAAATTGCAACACCAAATTCAACCCAATTAGTTTATTTGCCGCCTGATGAACCCTTGCTACATGAAAACTTTCCCAAACAAAGAAACTTTTCCACTTGCACAAACTCAATAAAAAACAAACTTTCTGTCATCCATCACCAAGTCATATATACTTCAAATCAAAACACGACACTAAGACAATTCGTCCACTTTCAAGTAATAAAATGTAAATTCCCCCAAGTGGGCATAAGACATTACGCAAAATCCATCTATGACGACGCGCCATCACATTCCCGCCCATCTACGCAGCCAGATTGCGTTTCATAACAAACTCAACCGCTTGGCTTACTTGTTGTCCCTAAGCTGACATAAACAGATGCCCACTTGTATGGAGCACAATAAAAAAAAAGTGTTAATTTACTCACGTTGAAATAAGTGCCTCATGTGCACGGAACGGACCACTACTTGTTGGTTTACATTCATCAAATGTCTTTTAGAAAATCGCTCAAGTCACACATCATTATAACTGGTACTCTGCCGAGTGCTGCTCACTCATAATATTCGTTATAAATTGCTGACGATTTGTCTAGTCAGCTGATGTTGATTGCATTCATTGGGGTCTAGTGTGCGCAGATGAGTTTCGCGAAACTGGTTCCATCTTCTATCTCATCGGACCGAACAAACAAAATTCTTGGGTATGTGCACAGTAAGTCGCGGGAAAATGTTGGAAAAATCTATCAAACGGTCTGAATGGGGGGACTCCGCTATGTGTACAACCGTCAAACCGGGCAAACTCGTCATCGTCACTTAACCCATTCCAAGTGCATTAACCCGGTAGAGGTGTGTTGTGTGCAAATAATTATAAAAAAAAAAAAAACAAGAAAAACTCTTATTCACGATAATTCGATGGTCATTTGTTATAACGCTTCTGCTATACCCGGCTGAGTGTGCGTTTTTTGTCGGACACTGTTGGTTTTTTTTTTTTTTTTGATTTGTTTGATAAAATAAAATAAAACTGAAACGCCATGCGCCTTTGGATGTGAACAGAGGTGTTTGTCAAGGATAACTTCCTGCTCATAATTTACAATTAAGTTGGAAGCGCAAAGCAAGTCATTCAGATCGGGAGTGAATATATGTTTCCCTAAATAAATGAAAAAAAAGTTCTACCAGGTATGAAGATCGAGATTTAATAAACAAAATGCAGTCTTTGCACGCGCAGATTAAATTTGTAAGGCTGCGCACAACGCACCAACTTATAATTAGCTTAAAGATTCGGCATTAAATTTTGTATACTACTCTTTTGAGGTTTTGCAGGACAGACTTTTGGGTGGAATTATGGTGTATACCAAGGAAGGTTTTGCTTTGATGGGCCTGTTCTATTTAGAGACAAGGCATCTTCATTGAAGAAGAGATATGCGGTAGGACATCGGCAGGTAGTTGCTAAGATCGTTTTCTAGGTCGTACATGTTTTCAATAGCAGCATTCATATTCATTGGGTCTTAGCAATAAAAATTTTTAGTCAGTAGTTCACTGTTGCTATATTTTTCATTTAAATTTTGCAATTGTTAGCTTTTTGTAAATTTAAAGTCGAGACTAAAAATGTTTTTTGCTAAGGCCCAATGTCGACCAACGGGATATTTGATTTTTCAAACGTTTTCACTGTAGTTCAATCCAAAAGTCCAGTCTTAAACTGCAACATCTGTGTCAGTAAGACTCCCAATAACAGCTTTTCTCAAAACCTCGTGTCCTAAACATCAAAGGCGATCAAAGAAAGTGGCAGAGCCATCGCGTGGCACTTAATTAAATAATTAGCTCCCATTGTCGAACTTCCCAAGAGCTAATCGCTGCCACTTGGCCGCCTAATGAGTCCTAAGTGAATCGACACAGACGCATTTTCAACATGAATCTGAAAAAGAACTTTCCGATCACACCTAATAATTCACACCAACTCCCACCCCCCGCTCTCCGACCACCCAACCAAACCCAAACCAAATCAAATCAAATCAAAAATAAACGTTCTAACAAATTGAACTTAATCTGCTTAGAAAAAATAACTTAACTCAATAAATCACTCAAACACTATTCTGTGCCTCTGACATCGCCGACGACGACGACGGGAGGCACAGCGATTCCAATTTTCTAATCGGTCAAATGCCCCGCAGCTTGTTCCGTTTTGTATCTCCGAATCAATTCAGTTAAACAAGGTCGCCAAGATGGAGGCACACAGGGCCTTGGATGGGATCAAACATCAAAACGTCTTAATTCCATCATCCCAATGACAGTTTGTTGGGTTTCTTCAAGATTTCTATATCGCAAAAGTGAGATTTCTATCTAAACAGACGCCCGAAAGTATTGTTTACTTTAAATGGAAAACGTTGCCATTTGTGTGTTGAACGCTTTTACGCGGAAATCGAATAAAGATTGTGCGGAGAATTAATTGCTATTTGGCTTTCTTGGTATCTGGCGAGTGAGCAAACGAAATCGAATTGTTTAGCTGAATGCGAGGAATTTGCTTCAATTAAAAATTTGTTTCCCCGATACATTTAGGATCGATGTTGGTTTAGTTCTTTTGAGTTGATCAATGAGATTTTGTTCGACTTTTTGAAGAACCATTTTTATTTATCTTTTCACATTTTATACCTTTTTTGTGTGTGATGTTTGAGTGATTTTCTCTAAGAGAGCATATCTCTCGGTGGAAAAATTGAAAACGATTTGCAATTTCTCGTTTGAAGATCGTGACTGATCGGGTGGAGAAAATGCGACGAAAGATTTTGTTCCGCCGATTGTCAGACTTAAGTTATAATCATGATCATGACAAAAGGCAAATTCAAGTTCATGGGTTTTATGATTAAAGAAATGTTTTCGATGAGACGTGGATACATGTACGCATTTGCACGAAATGTACGTGACTAAGTGGGTGGCACATCGTGTTCAGTTCCGTTTCCAGTGGGGCGGGTACGTAAGATTTGGACAAACAAATAAGTCGTTTTTAAGATGTGAAGATAAATATTTTTGTTGTGAATAACGATGCATAGAGCTTAAAAAGTGGCGCAACTTTGTACTGTTTAGCTGAGATACGAAACATTTAGTCAAGACCTACACCTACATATATCGTTTCCCTTTTTTTTTTTGTGACAAGGCTGGCTTCATTGAATACCTATAGCCCAGCGAAACCAGGCGAAGAAAACCAAAACTATTCCGAATCACTTTTTCAAAATAGAGTCAGATCAGCCGCAATGTATGCAATTATTTCTGATAAAGTGGTACAAACTGGAGTCGAAATCATAACATGTTACGTAACTGAATAAATTTGTGATTAGTTTCATGAGCGCATTTAGACGAGAAAGATGTCAACATGAACTACAGATTTTCCCTAGAGATTTAACAAGTTCCTCCCAACTCACTTTAGCCTGTTGTGAAGCTCAGAAGTGTCGAGAAGATTGAGCTGAAAAATCAACATTACTTCGCTTCACCAAGAGAAATGTGCCATAAAGCAGATCTCATCATCAGTACCGTTAGGTTGTCAAAGAAGACTCATTTTTTTGATTTGTCTGGGTTGGTTTTAACACGGGCTAGAAAAAACTAGCAAAATTGTGTACAAAGGTTCATACCTTGGCTACTTTGGTCGATGAATTTAAAAAGCTATCTGCGTTGACGGCGGTACTTGTTTGCTAACACCACCACGGCCCTGAAAAGTAAAATTAATGAGCGAACCAGTCTTAGATAAACTGACATATGCCGCAAATTGAACAGCTTACAAACTGTGGGTGGTACGAATAAACAAAGGACGTGCTTGAAACTTGGTACAGATTTGAAGACGTTGTGGGTTCTTGTTTGTGCTGCTCTAACTCGTACTCTTGTAGTTCGCGAATAAAAGTGCACATACACAGCTCTATGATGCGTAAACTTTTCCTCGTTGTACTGCTCTAACTTGTACTCATGTAGTAGTTCCGGAACTAAAGCAGCCACTAAACTATTTCTCACTAACTGAACTGGTAGATGAAGGAACTACGTAGTTCAGTAAGTAGCTCAATTGGAGGTTCAATGACTCTAGACCATACATGCGTACAAATATTATTTTTGGCGCCGTGATTGTCCCTGACTCAAAATCTTGGCAGATATTTCGATGTCAATAATCTTGGGAGTGTTGTATTGTTCTTTTACACAAAATAATTCGTAGAATAATTTAAAAAAAAAAAATAAACCAATTGCCACTACCTTTCTTGTCGAGTTTTTAGAGTCATTTAAACTTCTTGTAACAAATCCTTTCAGTTTGAATTTCAAAATAATTGTAATTTTAAGAGGGGATCGACAAGGCCCAGACCTCTGCTCGGTTTGTATTGAATGTTACTGTCGTTATCGGATCTAATATTTCCAAAAGTTCGAGTGTAGATCGTAGAAATTTTAAACAAAGACTGTTACCCACCGATGGTCAATGCATTTTCGTTCTCAAATTTACCTCAACATTTTATAATACTGCCGGTTAAATTATGAAGTTAAATCAATGAATTTGGGCACCAAAACATGCCACTGGATAACTCGTTGTGGGGACATGCCAAGGCACATGATATACAGCCCCAAATTTCGTCCAAATGTGTTCGAAAACGGTCTGATGTTTGCTGCTTTGCATCTGTTCGCCAAAAACTATGCAACGTTTTATACAAATTACCTTTAAAACCCTGGAATTATGTATATAAAGGGGGCGTGGCACCACATTTTTTTTTAGTGACCATCTGCCCAACACACGAGAATCGTTTTTCTCATAACTTTAGCATAAATTGGCTCTTCAGAAAGTATGTCAGCGAAAGCTGACGCAGAAAATAATCAAATGTCACCAACCTCTCAACAAAGTCATGAGTGAGCTCTGAGCTAAAAACGTTTAAACAAATGGTTTTGTTGCCACTTAAAATTCATATTTTTTAAAGCGCGTAACGTAAAGTGGGATCAGTGATAACAAAAAGTGGTTGTACGTGGTGTACCGGAAACGGTATTCACATCAAAACTAGTACGAAATTATAATTTAAATTCGGAGTTAACTAAGACAATCTTTAAACCAAGCGTGCGGTAGTATTTAATGATCCTCATTATTATTTCTGTCTTTCGGCGTCACTTATGAAATAAAAGGAAAAACAAAGCTCCAAAAGACACATTTCTTTCCCCTCTTATTTTATTAATGACCCATCACCTTTTCTATAAAATATATCCTCAGTTCGATCTGAGGAATTTTCAGAAATTTCCCATTTTGCATACGGCATACTGTATACCGAACGTGCTGCTCCAATCCGATCCAATCATCAACTCAAATCGACTCGTAAGTGACTTGAAAACTGACAGCTCTCGACAAGCGCTATAACAAAAGACTCATAAATATTGAAATCAAATAAAAAATAGAAACCCTCAGATCGCTGTATAGATACAGATACAATAAAATATATATGCATTCAAATCTCATCCCATTTATCTGTCATAAATTGTTTATCTATTCGATTTATTAGGCTGCTAACGAGTCCAAATGATTTTGATGGTATCTCATCGAAATAGATTCTCAATCCATCACACAACGCACGTAATACTGGCAAAGATTCAATAAAAGGCCGTCAAATTACCAGAGTGTAGCGTCTCTGTCGCGTTGCATAAAAATGGTCCGGTCCGGTCCGGTCTGGTCTGGTCCGGTCCGATTGGATGTGTGTCATACGCGACCGAACGGCTATGTAAATTAAGTACGTTGAACAATTTGGCTATTAATTAATTACTAATTAAGAAAAAAAAAAACACACTGCCGCCAACATAATAAATTGAATCCAAATAGGGTTAGTTAGCGAACAACACTATGGCAACAGTAGCTGTCATTGAGTAGTTGTTGCATCACAATACGTATAGCGTGGTGGCGCCGACCCAACAAAAGTGCAAGTGAATTGCAAAAATCTATGTAATTTGCTTTTGTTATGTTGTTGTTGTGGTTATTTGTATCAAAAAAAATGTTAAGTGCAAATTTTGGCGCCCATTCACATATATTTGTAGTGACTTGAGCGAGAAAGTCTTAAATTTGTTGCAAGTGATTGCGAAAACGTTGCCTACGTTCGAGTGGATTATAACCATAGATTTTTGGGAGTACCTACATGTGGAAAATAAATTTGGGAAAGTAAAAATGATGACAGGGTCTTATATAAGAGGAAGTAAGTCCAACAAGTGTCTGTTGGATTTTTCTATAATGAGGGAAAGCCGGTATTGATTGTACTTGTACATCTGCGTTACAGAAATTTGTAAAATATTTGCAGAAATTCACTGATATACTTAGGGCCGGTCTGTTCACAGATGGTTAAATCCGTTGTTAGGTTACCATAGATTTTGGTTAACCCATGATAATAAATTCGTGATAACCAATAAGTGCTTTTTGAGCGTTTTTTTTACTTTGGTCACCAAACCATAGCTTTGCGACAAAGCGTTCCATTTTTCCAGTTTTTCTGGCAAATCAATTTTCAAACCAATTCTGTGATTTTGTTTTGGTTGAACGTGATTGTTTTCTGTATGTATATTATAAACTTTATTAGTTACCTCTTCTTTTTTAACATAAATATAATTGTTTTTAGCACAAAAATGGCAAAAACAAATCATTGAATTTTTCAAAAAGTGAAGAAGAAAAGCTAGTGAAACTGGTGTTGGAGAAGAACACACATTTTTGAAAACAAGAAAACTGATTCCGTTACATCGTAGCAAAAGGATGCAGCTTGGAAAAGAGTTGCTCAACAATTCAGTGCATCTCCTAATAACAAAGTAAATGTTTTATTATGGTTTTTGGTTTAGTACCTATTTATATTCTAGATCCGAACAGCAAAAGCGTTAAAAGAGAAATATAATAATGTTAAACGCTCTATTCGCAGAACAAAGTGTAGCACACCTTTCTCTTCTATCTTGCAACAGTTTGCTTCCGCAATCTAAACCGACTGAAGAAGTCAATATCGTCCCATTTATTAAAATGGTCCAATCTTTCATGCATATTATATTGACGCCTTTCAACAAGCAATAAAAGATTGTAGTCTTCATCACTTTCGTCACTATCCCAAGAATCCCAAATGAAATTTTCAAATGAACTAAATGTGCAAATAAAGTAATTGGTACCTACTGAATTTAATGTTGAATACAAAGAATAAAAAGAAAACTTACTCCATTTTGCGTTTACTATTTTTTATTTTTATTTAATCACTCATCGTATGTCTTATATGTGTCAAAATGCTTCAAATTTTAACAAACAAAATTCCAGAATATCATTGGTTAAATAACGTTGATCGGCTGGTTATCAATTTCTCGAGTTAACTAACCCAACCATGGATTCTCTGGTTAATATTTTGCTGAACAAACACATTCGATGATTACCAGCTGGAATAACCGATGATTAAAGATAACCAAGGTTGAACAAATCGGGCCTTAGAGTGATAGGCTTTGAATTTTAAATAAATCAGCAGGTTTGACTTTAGTGTTTGAATAAAACAGCAGGTTTGACTTTAGTGTTTAAATTAAGCGTTTGCTTTATTTTGAAGCTGAGAGAATGAAGTTACGTTCACAACAAGATATCGTTTAAATATCCACTATACTTACACTGATCGTATCAATTTTTTTTATAACCCAACTCTCCGGTGAACAAACAACAACTAAGCTCGACTTTTTTTAATAATTTCTGAACGGTCGGAAAGAGTCAAAACTGACGAGCAGATGTAACTGCAAACTAAAGTGAATATTTTACACTTAGCAGTGTTGTTATATTGTGGGATTTTATCCCTTTTTGCTGGAAAAGCAGCAAAATTGTGGGGAATTTCAGGAATCTTCAGATTATAAATTTTCGCTGAAATTTCATCAACATCTTCATTTTATTATGATTATCAACACAATGAATGCCCATAATAAGAGTACTAAAAATTAATCATTAGAATGTTAACCAATTGCGATTTTAATTTAATTTAATTTGATTTTCTTTTCGTGTATTTGCTACTTTTAAAAGTTTTATTTTTTTCACATAAAAGTATCGAGGGTTTTTAAAAGTGAAAAGGAAAATATTACTTCGTTTCGTGGGACAATAGAAGGGAGAGTGATAAAATCACGGGTTGGAAGTAGAGGAAACAAAAAAATAGCAGTAGCCGAGACATAAAATTGTAGATCCCTTCCATTCGTCCCAAAAATGAAAAACTCACACGAAACGAATGGTTGTGAGAAGCTAGGCCAACTAGTTATTTTATTTACTTATATCATTTTTTGTATATTCTCAAAATTGAAGGTTCATGTATTTACTAACCAAAGTGCCTACTACGCTATGGAAAAATCCAATTGGTTCGTGAATAAGATATACAGAGTGTTAATAGTTCTCGAAGAGCTTGCTTTCTTCTTCCCAATTTCGCGATCTGTACTGACTGTGATATAATTAATTCATTTTTCTGGTCGCAATGCCTTCCATCAGAAAATACAAGCCCATTTCTATCTTTTAGAAACAATTTTCTAATGGAAATCCTTTTCCATAACGATCCGCAAAATAAACTAACAATTCGCATGAGAATAATAATAGTGCTACATGTTTGCTTCCCCGGAAGTGCGAAATACTTGCTCGACCAGTGAATCGCATCCACATTGCCATATCCCGTTTGCCTCTGTAATACGCAATCTAAAATCTAATCAAGAAGCAAGTGCCTGTGAAATTGCTGCCCGACACGCATATCTATTACGATCATATTCATCTTCCTTCTTCTCTTTATGTGCACCTCCATAAAGGTACTTTGCGAAAAATAAAAAATAAAAAATCAAAACTTTCACGCTATTTACGACCTCGCACTCTGATTTACGCCGCACTGACAGCTCGAGCTCGCTAAACAAATAATCCCCGCCACATTTGTACACAGTTCCTTTGCGAGGCGAAAAATAAAAATGTTCTCCAAGCAAGTGTCTGTCGACTATACGTACATCATTATTAGACAGCTCTACCCTAGTAGCAGCAGCAAACAGAAGCAATTCCCTGCAGATCTATCCCATTCGCGGCGATGATGGCCGTAACCATCGCACTGCTGCTGCTGATACCGCGCGTCGTGCGTCGTTCTGTTGATAGCAATGCGTTTTATGGAGTAATCAATTCTTTAATGGAACTCATTTGGGCGACTATGGGAGGGCTTGCGCTCAGTCAAGAGATGATAGATACTGTATCTGGCTGTTTAGTTATTGTGTGTATGTGTTGGCTGCTCGCATAGTCGCTCTCAACTTGGGCGTAGTGTTTTGCAATTATAATAAATTGGCGTTCACATTAAATGCAGCCACACACTTCCGTGTCAATAGTCAGCCATCGGTGTGTATGGTTTAGGACGCAAAGTTGTGGGAATTTTTTTCGGAATAATAATTATTATGCCTGTTAAAAAGGAAAAAAAGCGGAATTTTTTAAATACCCATAAAGGGGTAGGCCTAACTTGTTTGTCTGGATCTGTGCAAACCTACTGCGCAACCTTTCAAATTCAGGTGTGCAGTGAAATTGATTTTAATCGCTTGCTCTCAGTCTCAGGCGAGTACTTCTAAAGGGTGATTTTTTAGCTGGTTTGGTTTTGGCAACACTGGTTTTGACAGCTGACGTGTGTTTAGTACCTTGTGTCACTGTCAAACAGCTTCAGTTTGGTTTGCAATTTAACCATGGATCGTCTTACAAATGAACAACGCTTGCAAATTATTGAATTTTACTATCAAAATTCGTGCTCGGTTCGAAATGTTCATCGCGCGCTGCTTCCATTTTATGATCGGCATTCTCGACCTTCTGAGCAGTCTATTCGGAAGATTGTGACCAAATTTCGCACCAAATTTACTTTGTTGGACATTAAACCACCAACACGTTTACGTACTGTGCGTAGTGAAGAAAATATTGCGGCCGTATCAGCTAGTGTGACAGAAGACCGCGAAATGTCGATTCGGCGCCGTTCCCAGCAGTTAGGCCTTTGTTACAGCACTACGTGGAAAATTTTGCGGAAGGATTTGGGCGTAAAGCCTTTTAAGATACAGCTGGTGCAAGAACTAAAGCCAGCCGACCTACCACAACGCCGAATTTTTGGTGAATGGGCTCTTGGAAAGCTGGCCGAGGATCCGCTTTTTTATCGAAAAATTGTGTTCAGCGATGAGGCTCATTTTTGGTTGAATGGGTACGTAAATAAGCAAAATTGCCGCATTTGGAGTGAAGATCAGCCAGAAGCATTGCAACAGCTACCAATGCATCCCGAAAAAGCCACTGTTTGGTGCGGTTTATGGGCCGGCGGCATTATTGGGCCATATTTCTTCAAAGATGATGCGAATCGCAGCGTTACTGTCAATGGTGAACGCTACCGAGCGATGATAACAAACTTTTTTTTGCCCGAAATGGAAGTTCTTGACTTGCATGATATGTGGTTTCAACAAGACGGTGCCACATGCCACACAGCACGCGAAACAATGGCGCAATTGCGAGGCGAGTTTGGTGAACAGTTAATTTCACGTTTCGGGCCGGTCAATTGGCCGCCTAGATCGTGCGATTTGACACCATTAGATTATTTTTTGTGGGGGTATGCCAAGGCTAATGTGTATAGGGACAAGCCCGCTTCGATTGACGCACTGGAAGCCAACATCCATGCATTCATTCGTGAGATACCGGCCGATATGTGTGAAAGAGTATGCCAAAATTGGACTCAGCGGATGGGCTACCTGAGACGCAGCCGCGGTCAACATTTGCATGAAATTATCTTTAAACATTAAATTGCAAGGTTCAAACTATCGATTCAAATAAATATTTCATTCATTTTTTCGAATTTTTTGTGTTTTTTTTTAAAAAAAAGTTCTAAACCTCTTAAAAAATCACCCTTTAATTGCTGAGGACACTCTTACGAAATGATTGTACAGTGGTAATCTGAGTTAATTATTCGGAAACAACCAACTGATGTGGTGTGTTATTAGTGAGACGAAGAATGTACATCTGGCAACTAGCACAGGTGTTTGTCCCGAACCCGAATCGCGCTATTCGTGAACGAGCCACGTTTTCACATGCCAATTTTACATTTAACAAAAACAAATTCAGTCATGTAAAAGCTGGTTTATTGATAACTTATGTCACCCCAAGGCTTTTGATATTGAACAATATTTCCATTAGAGGTACCCAGACCTGCATTCTGATACTTACTTGTACAATGTACATGTCCTTGAACTTACTAGGTGGCAAAGCTTGTATAAAGAGGTCTTATTTTCCTGAAGCTTATAAGTGTTGTGCTGTGTTTTTTCTATAAGTGTTATCAAATTTTTGGTGCACGAGAAGCTTGGTGTTTGAAGTATAGACTCAAACTAAGAGTATTCCAATGGGCTGTTAGATGGCGACTGTACTAAATATCCCGTTTTCAGTTAGTCAAATAGTTTTAACCCCGAACATGGTGATCTAGACCAAACCGGACCAAAATGGAAGACCTTAACCAAGACCAACATTAAAACGAGACCTCAGTACCCATTGCCCTAAGAGGCTTTTAGAGGTCTTGGCAGTGGTGGAAAATGCCATTTTCGATTTGTACTAAAAACTGTTGTAAGATCGTATTGAAATGGAGCCAGTTGTATTGAAAGCATTTTTTCGTATACAGAAGTGAATTCAAAATATTTTATTTTCAAAAACATAAAAAAAAAAAAAATTAGTAACACAAAACTATCCATACCTACAAAAAAATAGTTCATGTTTTTAATTTTCGGGCTTTTTACTCTCAATTTGCACATTCATCTTCAAAATATTGCCCTGAACTTGAAACTCAGAACAGGATGAGTTTCTAATCAAATTTTTTGTTTCAATCAAAGTCCAGCAGGAGTCTACTTGAAGTCGGTTTCGACATTTGGACTTTATTAATGTCTGGTAAGAAAAAATCCTTTCGATGAGGAATAGCGAGAACGGCTTGAGCGATTTTGTAAATATTTTCAAACATCAGCTCATTACACTCGTTTTTAATTGAATTTACTTCAGCCCAAAATGCTCAAATTGAATAATATTTAAATTGCTGAATTATTTAGCACTCGGCTCTATATTCATTGTTAATTTGTTGAATATTCTTTTTTTCATTAGGGAAAAAATTCAAAAACAAATCCAATATAAAATTACATTTTCCTGATACAACTGCTTCTGATGTAAATTAATCCAGCAAATTTAGGAAGGGATTTTGAATATTAATTTTCTTGTTTATGTCTTCCAAAATGACATAAAGACATCAACATCTCGATTATTTTAATTGTTTCCTTAGGAAAAGCTTTACAAATTGCAAGAGAATTCGAAAGATACAGATGGATAAATTGTATCGAATTAAGGCAAATTGTACTTTTGTACTCGAACATACTCATTTGTATCAAATTCGATACAATTGTATCGACTTTTCCATCTCTGGGTCATGCATCACTTTATCTCTCGAAAATTTGAAACCAAAGTACGAGGTGTCCGTAAATAATAATAATTTTGGATAAAAAATTTCAACAGAATTAGTAGAACTAGGAAACAGCGGTCAAAATTTGGCCGCATTATAAGCAAAGGCTATATAGTTCCGCACCTTTGCAAAACTTTTGGCGACACAACACACAATCGGGAAATTATTTTTTTCTTGTCACGTTGTTTATTTGTTCCTTTCTTCCGTTCCATCATTCGTGACAATATTTATGAAAAAAAGTTCTTTCTTCTCTTCTATGTATAAAACTTCACCTTTCACTTGGTCCATTCTTTATAAAATTTGATTTCGAAATAACGCCGCAATCTGCACGACTAAAATATGTTTAGCCTATTGATATACAGGCGAATCCCTCTAAGTCGAATTTTTACGGGAGATCAAATTTAGTTCGAGTTAGAGGGATTTGTGGAAAAACTCGAGTTAGAGGGATTTAATATATATATTTTTTAATTTATTTAATGTAAAAAATAGGAAAGTAGGTACATTTTGAACAAAATTAGTTAAAAAAAAAATGTTTCATTTTGATTGGGATGTGAAAGTAGCAGTGTTCACCCGTTTAATAAATGATTCTATTTTAAAAAGGCAATAACCAACAACAAAATGTTGGGCACCTGCAATTTTGTGCACTTTTTTTCCTATCACTCTAACTAAAACAACAACACAAGTGTTGCGCATTTAATTTTTTAAGTAGAATATGTATGTACGAATCTAAATGCATATACATATTGAATGTAGGAACACAAAGTATCGTCGCGATCGCGACGCAACACTTGCGGAAGTGAGATCTTTTTTTTTTCGACTTAGAGGAATATTGTAATAGGTCAAGAATCAAAAGAATAAGTTAGAGTTAGAGGGATTTTCGACTCAGAGGGATTTTGACTTTGAGAGGATGACTCTTCTATGTAAAATTGAAGGAAATGCAAAAATTGGGTCGAAAGATTCGAGTTAAAGGGAAATTCGAGTTAAAGGAGGTTCGACTTAGAGGGATTCGACTGTAGTTACTATATAAAATCTCCGCCCTTGCTTTTTATGATTTGATCGCCTCTTGAGGACCTCCATTTTGATACATTTTTATAACACAAGGCTAATGGATTCAAGGCCAATATGTGCGACTTTATAGCTTTTTTAGATCTGCCAACCTTTCCATTCAAATAACCCTATAAGAAGAAGTCCGAAGCTTTTAGGTCATAGGTAAACTCCTCGACTTTGTGGGCGAAAATTCTGAAAATGCCATAACAGCAATCGCATGTACTTACATCTTCTTTTTATCTGGGCTACCTATCGCTCCCTGCAAAGCTCTGCACATTAAGTATATTGGGCCTTCCTACTCAACATCAATCATTTCTCGTTTTTTGAAAAGGATTTTAACGGCCCTGTATATATGGGTATGTTTTTTTGGAATTTTGGAATTTTTGTGGAAGCTGTCAAAGCCTATACAAAAATTTGTAAAACATACAAATAGGCTTTGACAGCTTCCGAGGTCGAGGTCGACCCCGTTTGACAGCTTTCTATTAAGGCTCACTAGCCCCTAAAGAGGTTCTTACCCCCCTGGACTACTCAAAGTGCTATTAGGTGTTCTTACAGTTCTGCAGATGGGCACTGCTGTTCTTTAACGAGGCTACGTAAACAAACTAAAAAACGTACTAAATTTTTGTTAGTTGGTTCCCATTATGAACCTCCGTTTAATTTGTTTCAGTCACAATTCCTTGAGCGCAATAGTTCAGTGCCTTGTGGGCTGGGACACTGATGGAGGGTGTCAGGTTTAACCCCAGAAAAAAAAATACTTTGCACACTTTAGGACGTTTTTCCACTTCGGCGCCTCTCGCTAACGTCTGACAATCACCTGAGAGTACAATTGTCCTGGAAAAGCTTCTCAATTCAAGCGTTGGGATTCTTCACTAAATTCGAGGCTTCTCGGGTCTTGTTAGGAGTAAGAATCTGCTGCGTAAATTTTTTATATATTTTTATGTATTTATTCAGCATTCTCCCGACTGACTGTTTTCATTTTCTGAGATTTCTTTAGATGTTAATTTCTAGAAAAACATATTTCAGCTGTATATCTACAAAATAACTAAACCAACTTTTCTTTTCTTTTCAGGTTTGTGATATGCCATCCACAATATTTACAAAGATCACGTTTTCCCAAATCCAACGATCAGACGAAAGCGTTCATTTCTCAAAAGAAATGTTTCTCTCAATTATTTGAAATTCTCTGCTGTCACTCGTGCGTAATAGTGCTAATGGTTACCGAAACTGTTTATACTATCGTCACAAAACAACAATTAAAACAACAATTTGTAGTTCGCACTTTTCAGGGGGGTGGGAAACCAACGAGTATTTGTCGTATTTTTAAACACAAACCGTCTATTTTCGTCCGCACAAGCACGAAGGTCTAAAAGTAAAATATTTCTTTGCAACTGTCACCAACTAATCTGGTTGTACTATAATCGAAAAGAAAAAAATGTTCACCACCCATTACTGCTCTTAACGGCATTTTTTCAATTACGTCTGAATACAAAATTTTTTGGAAAATTAACTTTCCCAAATAGGTACACCAACGGATGAGAAGCGGTGGCGTATACGTCACATTTTGTTTGTCCGCTTTTATGAGAAATTTCGAATTTTCCTCAGAGCCACCGGCCACAGGCGACTGCCAGTGACACCATGATGCATGAGTGTGATGGTGGTGGTCTTTTGGAAAGACGATATACAGAACGTGGGGACAGCCACTCCTCTCCATCGCTAGGCAGTTCAGTTCCCAAATTGGCCAAGACCGGCTATCACAGCAAACACAAAAACATCGCTGCCCATATAAAAAAGTATTTAATCCCTTATCGGCTTAACTAAATATCGCAAAATTTATTTATAGTGCAGTAAACATCTAAAAATAAATTTAAAAAAGAAATATAAATCTAAATCAAAACAAAAAATGTTGCGTTGTTAAAAAAATATATATATATATATTTTCATAAAAAAAAAGGAAAGAAAGAAAATCCACAGCCATCTTCAAAAGTAGTGTGATGAAAACAGTGGATATGTTCAAATCTGCGTATGTAAATAAAACAGCTCTTTGTTTACACAAGTCAACAAACAAGGGATACAGGACTGACATTGCCAAATGACGTCCATGACAATGAACATGGTTTTCCTAAAGGACTTGCGATCGAGAATCAAAGGATATATTCATGTAAGGTTTTGCTTTATTATTTCATTTTTTTTTTGGACTTAATTTGTGAATAGAATTTTTGGATTGGAATTATTGATGACAGAGCGGTAGTGGTGGACTCTTGGCTAAATTGAATTTTTAAATGTGAAAACATATTGGCCGCCGGCCAAGTGACGTGTCGATAATCATTTCTTATTTACCACTTGACAGATGCAGCTATGGCTGTGAGGGTTTTTCTCATTTTTATGGTAGACCAACAATTCGTTCTGGCTGTGGCAGCTTATGAGGCGAAGCCAAAGGCTGTCCGTCTTTGTTTGTGTAAAAATTTGTAAAAATGTGGGCGTTTCTTTGGACTTCAATTCGGAAAACAACGCAATTTGTGCGCATTTTTATAAAATCACTCTGTAAATGTGGGTGCGACCAATGTGACAGGTGTTTGACTAATGTGTTTGTAGTACAGAAAAGAGCGTCGTTTGTCTATACGAACAATTTTTGATTGTAATTAGTTACGAGGAGAGAAATGGGAAAAGCTATGCCATCGCCATGTCGTTGTTAAGTATTTATATGCTAATTAGAGCGCCCTCTATCAGGTTAAACATTTTTATGCACCTTTGTTTTGAGATTGTAGGACAATGTGATTAAAATTGAACCTCTTAGAAGTATGGATAAAGCAAATATAAATTTTAAAAGAACATCAGTCATTTCGGTTTGAGTCTCAGGAATCGTCGGTTTATGTCCAAACTACTTGCTTAGAATTGAGTACTTTTTCCGTGCTTGGAATTTTTTTTTTTGTTTTCATAAATTTGTGTTTCAATTTTCGGTTGCAACTTTTTGTTGATTGGGCTAAAAACCCTCAGAGTTTTAATGAACGGTCTATGTAGATAGTTTTGGTTCGTAGGACTTGAAGCCATTCTTCATGTAAAGGGAGTTTTTTTTTGTAGCAACCTATGTTTTAACGACGTTGACGCAGAAATTTCACGTCGGTTGTGGGTATGCCTACCAAGGAATTGGCGCATATTCGAGAGTGATTGCCAAACAAATTAAAGACTAGTACTGCCGAATAGGTAGGGTCGCATTTCTAACCTTATTTCAACAACTCCGTTGAAGAGCTGGTCCTTATTTTATTAAGTCTGAAATTGTCATTGTGGGAGGAAGGAGTTATCGCAACTGTTTGGATAAAAACTTAGCCGCTCCTGATTGCAGAACGAAAAATAAATAAGAAACCGCTTTTCACAACTACTATTGTGTCAGTTCTAATATTTGGGACGAACGGGAGGGGTGGACACTGTACAGTTCTATACAGGTTTTGAACGGCCGAATTGAAAAGCTCTTTCAGGTCAATTATGCCCTCGGATGTTTGCTATGTGTAAACGAGAGGTGGCGCACTGGGAAAGTCCTTAAAGAGTAATTTGTGTTCTTCCGGGTATCGAACCTGAAACCCTTGCTCAGTATCAGTACATATAGTACATAAAACTAACCGCCTACAACATTTTGTCAACTGCTTGGCCTGCTTTTACGATCCAAACTTCGGCAACTTTACTTGTTAATATTTATATATAGTGTTTAAAATATAATAATTTTTTTTTGTATACAAAGTACCACTCCTCCCTGCCTAATACCGCCTACATTCTTTTCTTCAAATTGCTTCCATCAAGCATATTTAGTAATTTTTTAACTTTCTCCTTTACGTATAGTAAGAGAAAGATATTGTATACGTACAAAATTTCGAACTCGAGATGATAATCAATTCTGACAATACGATGATAGGCGAACTCAAAAGAGTGGGTCGCAAAATTCTTTCTGTCTGTCTGTCTGTCTGTCTGTCTGTCTGTCTGTCTCTCTGTATGTCCCGATGCCTCTACAGCCTAAGCGGCTGAACGGATTTCGTTCAAACTTCGGATTTAAAGTTTGGGGGCTTACAGTTCGGGGCCGTTTTTTTTTTTGCATGGTAACCTCAATATTAATGGTACTTCCCATACAAAATGTTCATACCAGTTTGATTTGTTCGAAAACGGCTCTAACGATTTCAACAAAAATTGATATTTAAGCTTAAGTAGGTGAGGTAAACATAACTGCATACTGAGTTTTCCGCTAAAAAATCGAGTAACGGGACATATCTCGAAAACGGTCCATACGATAGTAACAAAAATTCATTTCTAAGGTAATATGGTCATTTCTAACTTAATGGAAAACTCAGTTTCTCTCTGTATTATCGTAAAATGGATTTTTGAAAAAAGTCATTTTTGAAAAATATAGTTTTCCCTAGTTTACCTCAAAACGGCATGATTTTGACCAAAATGCAAACTTAGGGTAAAATTGATGTTTTCAAAATTATTGCGTCTTTAATTCACTGGAAACGCTCACTTTAAAAACTGTTCATATCTCGAAAACCCCATTTTCGATTTCGATAAAACCCTAAAAACCAAGTAATGCTTACATCCCGAAAACAAGATTTACTTAAATGACTTTGAATTTCAGTCAGACTCGCACTAAACGAGAAAGTTTCGTGCGACCCAGTCGTGCACTTTTTTGAAATTTCAAAGCAAACACTGCCTAAATATTAATATGTGGGGTTTTAAAAAACTTTGTTGTATGGGAGGTGCCACGCCTTGTTTCCTGTACCCGCCCACATTTTTTGGTACGCATGTTTCGAACAGTAGGACATCCGAATTCCACATATTACAATATCACCTCACATGAGGGGTCTAGGAATAGCGTTTTTAATATTTATTTTTGTATAGGAGGTGCCTCGCCCCATTGGCGAATACCGCCTACATTAAGTCGAAAACTGATTAGTATCTTGTCCTTGATTCCATGAGAGAGAACTCTACTTCCTAGATCCCTTTTCAGTCCCAGAGAAAACAATAATTGACAAGTGTGAGTTTTTAGCAGACAGGCAAATATTGAATCAAGATAAATTCATCACACTTCAAGTGCTGATAGTAACAATTACTAAACAAATTCACACCACCTACTCGCTCATTGATCATCTAGAATATTGATTATAAAACAGCTTGTCATGCCAGTGACAATTACCCACAAAAATTATCATACCTCTGCTAATAGAAAAGTGTAGTGTCAACCGCTTGACAGACATGTTAAAGGTTCGTCAACAAAACGGATCTTTAAAAGCAAATTCAACGCCCCATGCCATTTCCACCGCAATCGGTTCCACTTGTAGTCACCATATCTAGATAGAGATATTCGCCTCATTAAATTCCAAGCATAATTCGAATGGATACAGTCCAAAAGCGAAACGATATTCAAAGCAAATTTAATCGAAAATCAAATTTTTGAAATCCAAATTTGGACTTTCGCTACTTGTTTTTGTGGGCTAGCGTGTGTGTGTGGAGGAATGTTCAAAACAATTTACACCGCCGACAGGTTTCCACTGGTGTTTTCCATTTAAGGAAGCGGTTTTCTCCCAAAGCACTTGTAACGAAAAACAGTCGTGATAAATACGCGTAACGACAAGTTGAACATGTCTTTCGTATGTTCGCATGTTGTTTTGGTTTAAGTTTTCCGATAAGATATGAGGGAGACTTTTTTTATTGCACCCTCCCCCCAAGAGATATGAACTTCCAAGGCCAGGCGGCGGTGGCGGTTGGGTTTTGTATTGATCAAGTTTTTTGGTTCTTCTATTTTTACGAAGAGGAGCAAGGCCAGATACACAACACATACTCGTAGCGCACACTGCTACGACGATAAAAGAAAAGTGGAAGTGGAAGTGCTGCAATAACGTTTTCACGTTATTACAGCATTTTAAATGATAAGAATTCAAGTTGCTGCTTGCGACCGACGACCACGACAACAACAAAGAGAACGTTGGACTTTTAGATATAAATAGCAACTTCTCATGTAAGAAGGGGATGGAAATGAAAATGAAATTCCAGTTGTTATAGCACACTTTTACTTTTTTACAAGCTGCCGACATTTGCCGATGCAATTAAAGTTGAAGTTCTTTTTGATAGATTCTTTCGGTCTTACATGGGATGTGTTGGATATTTGCCATTTATTGAGGCATTTAAGCAGTGAAACTTCACTGCACTTGTAAGTTTCACTCGTAATTTGTTATTGCGCCGGCTGGTGGTTTATGTCTTATCGTCGAACTTGCTTTTATTGACTGGTTTTGTAGCGAATTTGGTAACATATAGGAAAACCGAGTGTTCCGAATGTGACCGCAGTCTAGGGAAACTTAAAATATGTTTTCACCATTTCGCAGGTTTTTTCGTGAGACGTCGCGCATGATGAAAGGTCTTCAAAATGATCTTGAAATTCTAAAATCGTTGGCAGGACACCACACGTGACTGTACAGAACTCCAAGACAAGTTGAAGGAGAGAACAACAGAATGGGGGAACACTGGACCCAAGGAGAGGTTTCAAGTGGAACCCCCTCTCAAAGACGGTCTTTACGTTTCTGCAGGTCATGCTTTTACATTTTTTTTTAGATTAAACTGCGTTTTATTTGTCTTAAGCTATTCATGCACGATGTCCATGGCGGGTTGTGAAAAGATATATATCCCCAGCAGATAACAGACAACCGCGGAAAATAAATTCCTCATGCAAATAGCAAGAAAGCAGTAATCACTGATAAATCACAGAAACAGTAGAGGACCTCAGTGGCTACCTTGAGGGATACCATAATGGTCGCCTATAGGGTTTTTGTTTTAGAGGTACATTCAGAAGTTTAACATTAAATAAAACAGATAAAAACATAAATCCACTCATGATAAATTGGCAAACAAAAAGCGACACAAATCAGCTGTCATTTTGTAAAGTAGTTAATGTTGGAAAAAGTGTTGCCAGTTCGAAAGAAAAATCCTCTAAAAAATATTTTTTTTTTTGGTTTCTATTTTTTTACATTTTACCTACGATTAGCTACGTTGCCCGATATAAACTGGGATATCCAGGAAAGTCTCGTTTTCATTCTTTATTGCCCATCTACCAACTATTCGTTTGATCGGCACACTCTCTCCCTGCATCGCATGTCCGCTACAACCTACATCCACTACCCAGGTCACACGGAAAACATTCATAACACAGCCAGTGTTAATTATGACTTGACCCCCATCTGACAAAACACCTCTCACATCATCACGTAGCCCTCCAATCAGAGTTTAGTGCGTGCACAGTTAAACTGGTCAACTCTTGTCGCGCTTCCATAAACAGGTTACAAAAACAAATGGGAATAATCTCACCCAACAACCGAGATGGGTTACAAATCTCTCGTTTAACTAGAACACGCACTCCCCATTCGAAATATATTTATTAATTCGGACAATGTCATTCATATCTCGCAGCTAGAAGCGAAAGCCACTTCATCGGCAACAGGCGCAGCATGTGGTGGTCACCTCGTTAGGCCTACCACTCACTGTTTTCATTTCATAAAACGATTCATCATCAGTTTCCTTCTAAATCCGTCAAAGCTGTTTGTCTGTTTATATGTATATAGGAGAGAAAGTCGCACCGTGTCTGCAGCGAGTACAGCTCCAATTAAAGGTGGAATATTCTGGGAATGTCCGCGGAGTGCACTTTCAATTGGAAGGAGAAGAAAAAAAACAAGGATTGCGGCCGGTCGTTGGCTGCATAAGTCGGTGGTGGTGCCCCTATTACACGCCGACTTAATCGGTCGCTAAACGAAGCGTTTATACCCATTACCTGGTTGAGCGTATACGATCGGATATAACCACCCGAACCTATCCCGTGAAACATGTCGAAAAGGTACATATAAAGCATATTTACACACAGAGAAGCCAAACGAATGTCGATGACTGCAACGACAACAAAAACAGTAATAGCAACAGCAACATAAACATCAGTTTCAGTATCAGTATCAGTGGAAACCTTGTTTAGCGGCGCGGCGGTTTCCGGACTCCAAAAGAGACGCAGACGTCGCATTGCGATACATTGGGAACACAAGCTGCTTATGCGTTGTTATTGGCTGTCGTTTGGCTCGTTTCTTATGTTGTCCACTGGTGTCCAAAGTAGGCATTGTATACAATGTACGACTCTTAACTGGTGCGAAGTTTGCTTGTTTTTTTGGACCTAAAAGTGTCGGACTACACTGTGAGAAAGGGCGTGAAAATTTGTTTAAAGCTTCCAGGAATTTTTGACTATTTGGCCTTTAAAACGGAGGTCGCTGAAACTTGGAATTTAAAAACTGTATTGACTAGATCTCTTAAGTCGTCGGATAGTTTTTTTGTTTGTGCTTTAATTCCCCCTAAAAAGTTAAGCTTAAGTTAAACATCTGTCAATTCTGTCCATTTCCACTTCATTGTGTTAACAGTCAGCTAAAGTCTAAACGGTTTGGCGGATTTGATGCAAACTTTGTACCCGGGACTGGTTAAGTCTCTCCTCGAGACGAAACCGGAATTTACGGGTTAGCTTCAAAATTACCACTCGAAATTTTTTTAACAAAATTTTAGTATTCGTTGTGAGCTGAAAGCCCTTGAGCGAATTGAGCTAGAGTCTATAAGGGTGAGTGGATATCCATCAAACTTTATTTCTAGCTACCTGAGGTTCACATCCCGAGACGGGTTTGGAATTTTAAATTTAGCTTTAAAAATAACGGTGTTGGTCATATATCGATTTTGAAGAGTGTTTTTGTTTTTATTATTTCTCTAATTGGCAACACTTTTTCCAGTGCGATCAATTTAACAGCCGATTTGTGCTCACATTGGCTTGCAATTTGACCATGAGTACAAAGAAAAAAAAACCACGCGCACCGATTGAAAAATTAGTTAAAAACTTTTTTTCAGAGTTTTTTTTTTTTTTTGAAATTGGCAACACTTTTTCCAGTGACAATCAATTTGACAGCTGACAGCTGCTTCGTACTCATATTGGTTCGCCAATTTACCGTGAGTAAAAATACGTCTGCCATGTCGCCATGAGTATAGATTTTGGATAAACAAAGACCCACCTGCTCGAAATACTAGTCGACCATTAAACTTCCAGTCCAGATGGCGCTTTATTCGGCCAGACTGCGGCACCTATATCTTGGCCACTGTTCATAAGTAATTAGGGCATAAAATTATCTTTCTAAGACAGTTAGAATCATGGTCAACATCGTGACTTTTTTGTGTCTTCTTTCAGTTTGAAGCTCATGACTTGTGTGCTTCTTATTTCAGTTTGAAGCTCAGTACCACTAAGCGAAACACCCTTCTATACAAAGACGGAAGTTGTCAGCGACCCAGTCGTGCATATTCATTTTTTGTGTAGCTCCGTCATCGTTAAAATTAGGTTTAATAGTAAATTGGAGCAAGAGCTAAAACGTTGAATGAGTTTGGGATATTGCTATGTTTACCTAGCGCAGTCGAGCAGAGTCTAGGAAGACAATTGAGTAGGTTGCAGCAGGGCCTTGCCAAGTTGTCAAGAAACTCTGTGTGAAAGTATTATTCCAGTCATAACTCTGATTTTTTAATTTACTAAAACCATATCCAACTCATGCTCATATATCACATCCCGGGACTACTGAACTACGGGACAACTGACCTACGGCCAAGACATTCCATCCACGCCTGACCGCAGCCGTATCCCATGACAAATGCCCCATGAAAAACGAACATCAAGCCCAGTCTTATCGTGGGTTTCTGGGAATTTAAGGTGACGATTAAAATCGGTCAAAAGTAAATTTGAACGAAAGCCATTTTTTACCGTGTAGCTGACAGTAAAATCCGTTTGAACCGCGTTTCTTCTGAAAAATCTTACGTATATACCAAACAACCACAATTTCTCCTTGTCGCACCTTTGTCGTTTTGCCTCTCTGGAGGCGTTAATATCTCTCCCAAGTTGTATATTCTAATAACTCCCGACACTGACAAACCATTACCCATGTGTCATCTGTCCGCACGACTTGTTACAAATTTGTCAACGGGACGATGGTGCGCCGCACGCCAACTTCTGCGGGGTGTATGATCTTCGATAGACCTATATGGAACCGCAGGGAGTTTCCCGGAACCACACAGGTTTCCCAGCTTCTCCTCTTCGAAGTGCGGAATTAATTAGCTTGCCTCTAGCTCAGGGAATGCATTTGACTAATACCCTGCTTTGGCCAGTTGAGTTTTCTCTATTTCATGCCTCATAAGGCCTCATGTGCCTGGCTGTCTGTCTCGAGTGTTTATCGCTTGTGTCTGCGGGAGGGGATGCTTGGATTTTTGCTAAACAAACCAAAACATTGTCTAACCCGTTGCTGATGGGTGATGGTTATGGTGATGGGTGATGGCAATGGCTACCAAAATACCTCCATGACATGCACTTCACACAGAAAAGATTTGTGTACATATCGTTTACGCTCGGCTGGGTCGCCTGGTCTGGTCGTACAGATGCATTGGGCCCCATGCTGGCCGGCTTATGGAGCGTGCTCGGTCATTCATCCGGCTCGTTAAGTACGTACTCCACATCTAATGCACAATGAAGACGTCAATCACTCGGCGGTGGTGTTGGGTATTTGCATCCATGTGAGTCCTTTTCGGGAGTTTTGTGTTTAGATCGTAAAATTAAATGAGTAAGCTCTCTGGCTTGATGTTGCGTACTCGTGTATATATTGGCGAAGGGGGTGCTCGTGATTTGTCTGCAAGTGCTCCCCCGTTTTGAAGTGGTTTAGTTCGTGTCTGCATGTCTGCTGGTGGGGTATCTAGTTCTCCATGTTCGTTTGATGTGAACAAGCACGCATTCGTTTCATTTCTTGATGGGCAATAAAAGTCCGACAAACTTTGGTTGTTTTATTGCTCCCCATTCAGTCGTTCGGCTCGGGGTGGGCAAGCCGATTAAAATGAAGCTGACGACGGGAATGGTGTGCCCAAAAGTTCCTCGGCTGTCAAAGTGTGTGTACTTTTTGTTTAATCGCTTGGAATCGTAAACAGTCGGTTGCGAAACCATGTTGACATGTGCGGGCGTCCTGTCGAATGTTGTATTCAAGAAGTTAAATTTTCCCCTCTCCGGTTGGCTAGATCGGTGGCCCAATTATCCGGGTGAAAGTGTGTAGCCACTTCCCATCATCGTTATGCGAATATTATTAAGAAATTAAGCACCGACACCTTTCTCCGTCCATTTGTGTGCCCGCCTACAGACAAATTGGACTAGGGCTTCACCTCAGCCTTAATTACGCTCGCCTGACCTTACGTAAACATCAATCAGCCAAAGCTAACAAACGGTGAACTGCAGTGCATTTAGAGTTTGTCTTTAAATGCAGGCGGGGAACGGCTTAGAAAATAATAACAAGAGCCAAGAGTGGCGAGTACTTCAAGCACGGACAGGAATGAAACCTCCCAGGGGATATAAAAAGTTGCTAAGTTCATCCTCCGGATGTTTTTAATTGTGTTGAAACAAACAAACGGAGGAAGACGAAAACAAAAACAACTTGTAACAATTCCTCCAATTAAGATGGATACCGTAGCGTCATTTGGACAGTAGCGAAAGACTTAGCACGGAAGTCATTCACAGATGATTGGGAAAGCCAGTTGACACGACGAATTCTTCGAATCTCATGATGTGCACTCTTAGCGGAATATGATTCAAATGAAAACTGGTTGTAATTGGCTCCTCTTGGATTTGAGGTTAAGTATTAATTGAGTGTGTGACAAAATGTTTAGTTTTAGATGAAACTGTTTCTACCTTATTTACCTTATTAATCGAATTCTAAGCTAAACCTTTGGTGAACTCTTGGACGTCATGGTTTTCTCTCTAGGGCTGGGACACTTTCCAAATCTCTAGGCGAAACTGTGATTTTAGTTCTTAATGCTGAATAGGCTGGTGGTCTCAATTTATTCCGAAATATCGGACTAATGACTTTATTTAGTTCTGGACCAACAATGCACTCCATTCAAAAAGAAGTGTCCACTAAAAACGTTCGAATACATTTTTATAACGTTCGTCTTGAAAAATACTTGGTGGGGACTAGTTTCCAACCAAAAACTGAATACGGTAACGTGAACTATTAAAAACCGAGTTCTTTAAATTTTCCAAATAAATTAGACAGGTGTTTTAACTCAAATACATATATATATATTTTTTTATGTTTCGATTTGTACGTATACCTAATTCATTTATGCAAGGTTTTTTTTGTTAAGAAATAAATGTGCGTTGAAATTATAGAAAACAAATGTTTGTCGCTGTTTGAGGAACCAAAGGTTCAGAGCTTTTTCCATTTTAGAAAGTTCAGAACACTGAATACGGTAACGTAAACTATTAAAAACCGAGTTCTTTAAATTTTCCAAATAAATTAGGCAGGTGTTTTAACTGAAATACATATATATATATATTTTTTTATGTTTCGATTTGTACGTATACCTAATTCATTTATGCAAGGTTTTTTTTGTTAAGAAATAAATGTGCGTTGAAATTATAGAAAACAAATGTTTGTCGCTGTTTGAGGAACCAAAGGTTCAGAGCCTTTTCCATTTTAGAAAGTTCAGAACACCTCAAAGTCTTCCTCATTCCAGGTCCAGAAAATGAATTGTTAACAAAATTGGTATTTCGTTTTCAAGATTTTTATTAAATTTTTATGCCAAACAATTGGAAACACTTACTTGTGAAGATCCCCATAGAATATGGTGTCCATATACCTCAAACGAAAAATAGGGACATACTTTACAATCAACAACATCGCAAAAGTGCTACCACTGCTAGTTTTTCTGGGCGTACTTAAAAGTTTAAAAATGAAGGAATTGCTTTAATATTGAGATTGAAGGTATTAGAAAGAAAACAAAAAGAGGACAAAAAATCTGGCAAGCGAAAAGAAAGTGTAAGGGACTCTTTAAAAGAGATGTTCTGGAAACCGTACCATAGAAACACTTTTTTTTTGTAGATTCATACGAGTTTATGAACGGCTCGTGCATTTAATTTTAGTTTATTAGCATGGGCTTCCAATTTTTATATATACGTGTAATGTGAACATATATTGAAATAGTTTATTTAAAACAAGTGTAAGCGCCGCGATTTGATGCAGGATCCGGCTCCAAGGACTATGCACGAAATAGAGACGCTTACATGGGCAATATAATTTTACGTTTTCAAAACTTCTACTGCCCATCGTTCAATTGAAGCAAGTTCTTGTTTCACTTGGTTGCGAAAATCATTTCCTGATAGGAAAAAATAAAAAAGGTCTCCCCAAAAAGCAGAATGCGCATAAAATTGACTGTCCGAATTCAACTGTTAAACAACCGAGTGAACGTGTCTGGCGATGAAATAGTGGTTGACTTTGAAATCGCTGTAATAATACCAACCAAACTGTTTGTAGACAAGTTGCCAGCTTTAAATATTAAGGGACAAGTTCTCCGACCTCTGAATACATGAAGTGCAAACATTAAAAGACAACCAGAATGCAAAGTATCCTAATTTTTTTTTCAAATTTTAAATGTACCTAAATTCCAACATATGGTTTTTTTCCACTGCGCCACCTCCGCGTACGTCTGACAACGATCCGGGAGTATAACTGTCGTGAAAGAGCTTCTCAATTAGCCGTTTGGACTCGGCATACAATTTTAGACCCCTTCCTTTTGTCTCAAAAAACTCACACAAAACGAATGGTTGTGAGAAGCTAGTCCTAGGGTCCCTACGGACCTGTTGCGTAACCTATTTCTTGTTTTTTTTTTAAAGACCTTTGTTGGCTGCTTTGGAAAATGAAGGCTTTTTCGTAGACAACTTTCCAAAAAAAGACAAGCCTATCAAAAGGGACGTGGTTCTCTTTTGGTGCAGTGCCTATTTTCCAGTTTGAAAAAGTCTGGAATTCATAAGGAGGGATATATTGAATGCGCTCGGTTTTTTTTTTTCTCCGAACAGTCTCTTATAAAATAAATGACGAACATTTTAAAGGCTAACGTCACACTATGTCTACTGCAATTTTTTGCTTTGAAGATCGATTGTAGTTGGCGGCCCACACGTAAAAGTTGGCTACGCTGTAAATTTTGACAATCAGTTGTCACTTTGACATCTCCGAAATAATGAATTTTACCATATTCCGAATTAACCTATATTATTGTCATTCGTACTGTCTTCGAGAAAAGTTATGGTTTATAATTTAATATTAATAGAGAAGTACTGCGCTTTTTAATCATTTTTATCAACATTTTGTTCAGACGACAGGGTGCTTTTTTGGAAATGGAATATAAAAAAAAATGATTTTTTTTAAATTGACATGAAATTTACTTTGTTCGAAAGATAATCTTCTGGCATTATAATTTAAATATGACTTCTGGCATATGACCGCCACGGCTGGCTCGGACGTAGTCTAATCTGGAGGTCCAATTTTCGATGACTTTTTCCAACATTTGTGGCCGTATGTCGGCAATAACGAGGCGAATGTTGTCCTCCAAGTGGTCAATCGTTTCGGGCTTATCGGCGTAAACTAGCGACATCACATATCCCCACAGGAAATAATCAAGCGGCGTTAAATCGCACGATCTTGGAGGCCAATTCACGGGTCCGCAATGTGAAACTATGCGGTTACCAAACGTTTCCTTCAATAAAACAATTGTGGCACGATCTGTGTGACATGTTGCGCCACCTTGTTGAAACCACGGCTCCTGCACATCATGGTTGTTCAATTGATGAACGAAAAAGTCAGTAATCATGGCCCTATAGCGGTCACCATTGACTGTAACGTTCTGGCCAGCATCGTTTTTAAAGAAGAACGGACCAATTACTCCACCAACCCATAAAGCACACCAAACAGTCAGTTTTTGTAGATGGAAGGGGGTCTCAACATACACTTGATGATTAGCATCACCCCAAAAACGGCTGTTTTTTGACGTTTCATTATGCTGACCGTAAAATGGACGTAGTGCGCGATACGTATTTCGAAGAGAACCATGATTTTCAAAATAAATTTGTACAATTTGGAAGCGTTTTTCAGGCGTCAGTCTATTCATGTTGAAATGCCAAACCAAACTAAAAATAAATCATTTGACAGCTGACAAAATGGCCGTCAGTTGAAATAGTGCTGCCAACTTAAAGTTCTATACCTCTAAAAAAAAATATTTAGTACCTTTACAGTTCTTACCAAAAACCGCTTGCACCAATATTTGACAATCGAATTTTTGCATTTTTGCATTTGTCCATTGATCTCCAGTGAATCGCTTCTTAACACCTCTAACTAAACACTCGTCGTCCATCGAAGCAGATACGATAGCACTCCGAATGTGTTAAAAGTCCGTATATGTACATATGTTAAATTTCACACGCCATTTGATTGGATAACCGGTGAAACAAAAGACAAATATTTACGCATAAAACAAAACGAATCGCCTTGAACGAACAAACTCGTTCGGCGATCTTATAAGTATGCATATCTGCGAGTGTTCGCAAAAGTCCGCCGCAAGTCCAATAACCTTTTTCTGTTTATAATGTAAGCGTCGGCGTAATGCCAGTGGTAAGCTTGTTCACCATCTCGCCGCAATTGATAGTAAATCATTTTTATTTCTGCGTTTGCCTTCTTTTTTTGTGTTTTTTTTTCACGCATTTAAGTGGAACAACAAAAACGCTTTGCCGTGTGTTTTTTCGATTTTTTTTTCTACGAACTTTTTCGGTGAGTTGATCGCGTTGGCTGGAATTGCCATTTCTTGATGGTAATCCGCTTAATTGTGTCGTGACTAATTGTCTTGTGATTCTAATGCTCGTCGGTAAGTGTATCTATGCGTTGCGTGCTGTGACGCCATTACAATTACTGTCAGCCGATAGATGGGCTGCCAGCAAGTAACCCCCAGAGTCGGCGGGTGGATAAACATTTCTATCGTTAATTTGCCACACCTCTGGTGGGGTTTCCAGATCGCTCAGCTACTGTTAGGAAATTAAATTGGTAAATAGACATAAATCCAACGGAGTTATCAGACCCATCGATCTAGCTACAGGCGATTACGATTACATTCCTCTGACAAGCCTTCTCGAACTATCAGTTGCGTCGATTGAGGACTGAATGGGACTTTTTCGCCAAAATTCACTTCCACAATGAGTTGGTTGCACAATAAACAAATCCATCAATGTTTACCCTGTAAATTGACTAATAAGTGAAGCTCTGCACTTTTTGGCTGACAGGTTTGTGCCTTAGTTCCCGCAGTCATCAATCACTTGGTAGGTAACTTATGGCGACGACCACAATACACAACTACTTCAGGTATTCCAGATTTTTCTCTCACCGAAATTACATTGTTTACGTATCACTGAATTGTTACTACACCCCCTCTGTGTTTTGCGCACAATCATCTTCGTCGTGTCTCGCCTGATAACGTATAGCCAAAGGTGCTTTGAAATGAAACAAAATAAGCGCGATAACTCACCCTCACAAAGAGTTCTATTCTGGCCGTGTGTTCGGGCAACACATGTTTAGTTATCGCATACACCTTCAAAAGCGCTTAATAATAATATCAATAATTTATTTCGAGCAACCGCATATAGGGTATTGGTGGTGTGGTTTGGTTCTTTACAACAAGTTGCTCTGGAAAAATTACCAGTTGCTTGTTGATAAAATTATGAAACGGTGGTAGTAAACTTGAAACGTGAAACGATAGGTAGTTGCCATATTTTTCGTACTACTTGAAGGGAGTTGAAACTGACGCTCAATTTGAGTCGGAATAAATGTTGATTGACCATCCAAAGTGCAGAAGTCTCAACATTTGATAGAATTTGAAACTTTGTGGATTTGTTTACGAATCACATTAAAACTCCCCACCCAATCTACTCTTCGAAGAAGAAAAGTAACACTAAGTTTAAGTTTAAGTTTATTGAGTATATGCTAACACAGTAAGAGTGCATTACTTATAATTCTGTGATAGTTAAATAGTATAATTACATTGATAATAAAATAAAATTCGAAAGTAAATAGGACTTGGAAAATAACTTTACTAATATTTACATGATTAAAATAAAAGAATTAAAATAAAAAATAAGAAATAAAATTAATTTGAATTTGCTTGAAACAGAAAAAAAAAAAAAAAAAAAAACAAAAACAAAAACTAGTTGTTCTGATTTGTCAGGAAAAGCCTTAATTCGATTCTGAATCGACGTGTATCATTCAGCTCTCTTAGATAGCGCGGAAGTGAGTTCCAGAGGCGGGTGGCAGCAATGAAAAACTGTCTCTCAGATGTTAAGCAAGAGAAACGTGGAAGAATTAAACAAGCAGATCTGTTGGATGTTGAAAACTGTATTTTACTGTAGAGATACGATGGATGGCTTGTTTTGACTATGGTGAAAAGCAGTATCAATGTACGAAATTTGACATAATCCTGAAAAGACATACATTTAAAAGTTCTGTTATTTCTGTGTTTACGTGGTTGAGAAGCCGATTTCTATGCCTCCGAGCAACCTTCTTAACCTCATCTTCAACCATTTCAACATTTAGATCTCTATGCAGATCGGCGTTGCGTATGTACCAAGGTGCATTAACTATGTTCCTTAGTACTTTATTTTGGAAAACCTGAATTTTTTGTAAGTTTGTTTGGCATGTGCATGCCCACAATTGGAGCCCGTATAGGTCCATACTGGTTTTAGAACTTGCTTGTATAGCAATAACTTATTGTAGTTGGACAGGGATGAGTATCTCCCAATAAGCCAATACATTTTACTGTATCGCATGTTCAAATCATCTTTTTTTTTCTTAACGTGCGCTTTCCAACGCAGTTTAGCGTCTAGAGTCATGCCTAGATATTTAGCTGTGTTAGAAAATTCTACTACATTGTTGTTAATGTAGACTGGAATGTGTGGTACGTTTTTATACGTAAAATTAATATGGACTGACTTAAGGTCATTTAATCTAATCTGCCATTTCTCAGTCCATTCTGAACTTGTCGATTTATACCAAAAGGTAGGTTGATTTAATGTCGACAAAACACACCGACGAAACGGAAAAGCGCCAGGTCGTTTGGAAGTTATTTAAAACTCCAGCTCGTCAGGCACTAATTCCGAACTCTGATGAAAGGAAATAGCTAAAGGTTGTTGGGAAATAATTCTGAACTCCAATAAAAAACAAGTGACAGTTCGTTGAGCACGCATTCCGAGCTCCGACGAAACGAAATAGAATTCCGATCAAACGAAAAAGCCTGTATCGAGACAGAACGTTCAGAATGAAACTTAAACGAGACTATGAGGAACGGCCACAGGCTCGCAGTCAAGAAAAAAAAAATAGAAAGGTTAACTCTGTAGATATTGATTATAGTGGGTTTTCAACTTAAAAATAGGTACTTGGCCCCGTTTAAAAAAAACTAAGCTTAATAAAATAGGACGACTTACATCAAACGTCAAATATTTTTTTCCAAAATCGCAGTTTTAACGTGTGTTAGGTACATGCCCGCTTTGTTAATTGTCAATATCACCGAATTTTTGTGGCATTGTTGAAAAACCAAAATCTGGAAATCATACTTTTTGTATTGTGGTTCCCGCCTTTTTTACATCAAACTTGTAACGTATAAGTTGCGTCGATAGTTCATTTTGATCGCAACCTCATTTCATACATCAAGACTTCATCTGACTAACCTCCCATAAAAATCCACCTCCAATTATACGGCAAATCACACCCTATCCCAAACAAAATCTAGCTGCCCTATATCCGTTTCACATTTACCGCTGGGGCAATGACAAAAAAAAAACACCTCCAAAAGCAACTTCAAACATATTCAGCTGAAGGGTTGCTTGTTGTCTGAGGGGGTGGTTAAGGTTACCGTACTGAGCGGTAGTAGTGAAAGAGTTTATTCAGTCATAGCTATTTATGTGTCACCCGTTTTTGCGTGTGTGAGTTTACTGGTCGTTGGTAATTCACTTCCACCTGTCGTTCAGTGATTAAAAACGTCGGCAGTGCAGGTTATCTCGTCGCGCTACCGGAATTTTCAATGAAATCAGATTTCACCAGATAAAAAAAGGAAAACTTTAAATTTGCAACCCTTCGTTGGGTTCACACCGTGGAAAGCCTAAAAACTGTCTCTCACATTGTGTGTGGTTTTGTTTCCCAGTTCGTTCGTCCTAAATTACGTGAAGAAATTTATTTAAACCATAAAAGTTTTTCTAATGAAAGTTTTCCCCACGTAGCCGGAGAATTTTCCGCCGCGACACCGAGTGCATAATAAGTACCTACCAAATAAGGCAGGAAAATTTTAAAAATTAGGATAACGGTTGAAACGTTTGTCAAAAAAACCTCAGGCAAAAAGTGCCAAAGATAAAAGTCATGTTAAGGCTGCTTAAAGTGTTGCGTGTATATTAATAAGTTCAAACGGAGTGTGCCCCGATTTACAAGCGTGTACGTGGAAGTTGTCATAAAGTGTGTGGATTGCAGTCATATTTTTTTACAGTTGTTTCTGTTTTTCCACTTGTTGATTCTATTACAGGAAAAAGTGTTTTCCGCGCTTTTTTTTTTAGTGAGCTCACACGTTCGCGAATAATTTGACAGCGATGCACGGTTGTTGAAAAGTGAAGTAAAAAATAAAATTAATTGAGACGGGGTCAAAAAATTGCTATTTGTTCACTGCAACGCGACTGTTATTTATGTAATTTGCTTTGTTTTTTTTTTTTTTTTGTTAATATTTCTTCTGTCCTGCGGTTGTTTTGGTCATTTATTTTGTTATATATATGCAAATTACTACGATACATCTTCGGTGGTAGATTAATCACTTTAATTGGTTTTTGTTTCGTTGGTATGCCGTGGAATGCAGTTACAAATTGGACAGAACCTATATGTACTGTTATGGGTTTGAGTTATTGCCATTTAGTAATGCCAGATTGAACCGTAAGACGGAGGTCAGACTCATATGTGGTTAATTGAGGGACATAATTTATAGTTATCGGTGGAAGATGCAATTAGTGAGCTTAGTTCCCTATTTAATACACTCAATGTCAGCTCCAGAGGCTGTGATACGTTGAGAGTGGACGAGAAGATGCATGTTGCTCAGAAAAATCGTCAATTAGCCAGAGAACTAAAAAAAAAAGTTCTGAAAATATTCAGCTGTCATTTTTCAGAATTTTTGAAAAGTTGCTAGCAGTAACTGCTGCTGCTCACAAGAAAATAAATCTTTAAAAAATTTTGGGTGAAAAATGTTCCCCAGAAGTGCATTCATTGAAAAAAATTCTAGGTAAGCCTTCCTCCGGTGCCAAATGGTCGCATACTTCCGAAACGTTTGTAAACATCCGTGTGCTTATTTTTTTTTTGTTTGTTCAAAGCTTTGATGGATTTATTGCGAATGCTGGTATCGAAAATATCCACTCATTCCCAGAAATCGTTTCATTTTGAAGGTGTTGACATTTGCTTCCGTTCAGCATCATACAAAAAATATTTTCAATATTTTTTTTTGTTTTTTCAAACCAAATTTAACCATAACCCAAATCAAAAAAATCCATTTGTAGTTCATAAATCAAAAGCCAACGTTGCACACAGTTACAGACAAAGATCAAATAAAATATTTTCTTGCATTCAACAACAAACGTCATAAATTAAAAAAGAAATAATTTAAAGTTGTAGTAACAAATTCCCCGCCATTTGTTAATCACTACCATATTTTCACTCAACTTTGTTGATTCAAATACCCTCTAAACTTTTGCCATTGCGGTAATTGTTTTTATCTTATCTTTTGAATTATTATTTGAATTTATATCGCATGGTGTTGTTACGTAAATAATAAACAAATTTGAACAAGTTCATTTGAGTCTCTACCCGGAATACCAGCACATGATGCGAACATTACCACCTTCGATGGAAAGCATCTTTCAATGGGAAATATGATTTCAATGACAGTTCTGTCTGACACCTGTCAATTGGTGATCGCTTTCGAATAGCATATCCCAAAGCCATTGTGAGGAGAGCTTAAATTGATGAATATAATACTGGCGCCGTAAGTATATTGTGCCCGCACTGAGTGGGTAAAGTTTTTAAAGCGCGGCAGGGTATTTTATTGTTTATGCATGTTTGGGGAATGTAAACAAATTGTTTGAAAATTGAACTACAACACATTTGTGAGATTTAAGAGTTAAGTGTGTGGCGCGCGTGAGAAAAAGAATTGTTTCGTGGCGTCACTGTGGGTGGTGTTGATTGAAGGAAGAGGCGTACCTCGTCTGTCTGATGAAGGTGCAGAGGCTGTGGAATGATATATTTTTTTGCGTGCCAATTTTCTTAACACTCTTGGATTGATTCCCATATTTTCGTTGGGCAATGGTATGAGTTTAGGTGTCTGGTATAAAAACGTCGTGTTTGAAAACAAAGATTTTAGTTCTCTGTTTAGAAGACGTCATCGCAAAATTTGTAAAACTGCTTTAGGGTTGATTCATTAATCATTAGCTAAACACAATGACAGCTACTTAGACAGGAAATGAAGAAAAAAAAAACCTTTGAAATTATAAAAGTCAATCGTGCCGGATTTATGTGAAATTTAGCAAGTGTCAATAAAATTAACTTAAATTCACTTAAACGTAATTACAATCGCTTCACTCAACTTAAGTGGACTTTCGTCCATTTTGGACAGTAGATTAAGCTCACATAATCTTGAAACCTTTGCCAGCGATCATTTTGGCTTAAGCTGGATTACATCCACACAATTCTTTTATTTTTCATGATTTTCAACATAAAATTATGCAGTTTGCTTAAAATTTCAGTTGTTTCCTTCTTCGAAATCAAATAAATGAGAGATGTAGGTAACGAGTGCTCTGTCAAAAAGGAAATTCCTCCAAAAAATATGTTTAGCCCATCATCTTTCTCAATGCACAAAACTGCACACGAAACTACAAAAACTATTTCGTTCCCAAATTGTGCTCACCTGACAACCCATTTACCAAATTTCCGCCATCTATGAATGACTAATGAAGTTCTTTTGAATGACAAATAAATCACGTTCCATATTATCTCAAATGCATGCATAAATCAATTTATAAATTTGTCTAGGAAATTTGATGATCGTGAATAAATGTGCGCTTTAGGCTGAATGACGCAGGCAAACGTCTCTGACATTGATGCACGTAGATAAAGCGGCGTTTCACTCACATTGACATTCAAAAATAACTTGCATATAACGTGATGCGATTTCTATTTATAAATAAGTCGGTGGTTCACTGGAAACAAGGAAAGTTACAGTATAAACAACGCAAGAGGGAGAATGGGGTTATCGATAACAAATATTATGTAGCTGTGCGTGTATTTTGTGTGCTTGGCAGTTTTTGGATATTGGGTGATAATTAGTGATCAAGTTTCCGACAGTTGCTACTTTATCTGGCAGCTGCTACTTGTTTTAAATTGTTTTAAAGTAAACTGATGATGAAGATTTTGAAATACGAAATTATTCTTTGAAGTTGGATCATTATTTTCTGTTCGCTGCTTTAAGAAGTTCAATTGTGCATTTGTCAACAGTCGGTCTTACTCGTTTCATATATTTTTGTGGTACCATCGAAAAAGTCGAATGTGTAGGAAGAAGTTTCCATTTTGAAAAGTATTTCCACGATTTGGATGAAGCGCACACTTTCCGACACACACAGACGGTGCGCAGTGTAAATTCCCAATGACGTGTGCGCATATCTAAATTTGTACCCATTTGTTGTTTACAAATATGATTCCCAGGGACCAATTAATGGCAGCACTTGAATCTGCAAAAGCGCACAGTTTGTGTGCGATAAACAATAATTCGCCGCAAGTGATAAACACTGCACCCAAACAATTTCTATCGGGTTTTTGCTAACAAATGAATTCGAGTTTCAAGGGCGAAAATCTGTGCTCTAAGTCGCATTTTATGTGCGATATAAAATTAGTTCACACAGGGGTGCGCGAGCATAGCCCTGTTAGTTACAGCTTGTTGCTAACAAGACATTAAAATAATTGTTATATGCGAAAAGCAGAAAGAGAATATGCGTGTTTTTTTCTAAACGCACATTTTGTGTGCGATATTGTATTTATTAAATAATTAAAAAAAGACTGTCCATTTCAATAAAAGTCGTAATGTACTGATTTTATATTGTAGTACCTTTCCAGCAGTGGATAAATATCTACGCAGGGACTCATTGTAGCACTCGAGATCAGGTAAACGCACATTTTATCGTGAGATACGAAATAAGTTGGCTCAAATGCATGTGCGGAATGATAACTTTAGTTAGTTTTTCGCCAAAAAGTGAGTGGTTTTTGTTTTAGGTACTATTACCACTACAAGAATAGGGTTAGGCCTCAATTAGCTCGCATTCTGTGCATTAAGCTTTATTGGAAAATTCCATTTAGGGCTTCACAATAAGTTTCGACGGTCTTTAAGTTATTTAAAGATTTATATTTGTATCAATCTCTGCTGTCATGGGTTCTTCCTTGTTCTCAGCTGTTACAACTACCTCAAAAGATGAGATAAGAATTTGCTTACTCCAGTTTTAAAATCACCAATTTGATGGAAACAAAAACATGTCCAACTCCCAACCAAGTTAAAATTCCCGTTCCAAGATGTCCCCAAGTCAGTTAAGTACAGCCTACCAACTTTTCTCTCAGCCATGATGGGTGTTACTCGTGAAATAAATGACCAAATAACAACCGCGGCGAATTCTATACACAATTCCATTCCCATACACACACCGACTGCTGTCCCAATCCAGCGTGACGGATTAGTGTGGATGTGGAGTCTCGCTCAGGTGATTAATTGCGTCGCAGTCTTCAAATGATATCGTTGCTTTGTTTTTCCCTCTCCATTAGATCCGCGGTGTGCGTGTGAATACAAGAAAATTAACGCGCCATGTTAAATCAGCGGACGGGTTGCACTTGAACTTGGGCAATTTTAAGTTTTCGCTTCCTTCGCGCGCCAGCTCAACATTGGAGAATACCTCGAGAAACATTGAAGCCCCACTTAGTCGGGCACTTGCTTAGTGTGTGCGCTCTTCATGCCTGAATTCACGTACCAAATTGGATTTTTGCGCTAGCAGTGTTTTTTTTTTTTTTTTCTTGTACTCTTGGTTTTACCGGAAAGCCGTTCTGCACATGAGCTCCGTGTGGCGGCGTTGTTACTAAACACTCTCAATTATAATCGCCTTAACCGTGAACGAAAACAAAATGGAATTGCAACGCTCTAAATCGTCGAAATCATTGCGCATCCGTAAGCCGTCGTCAAAAAGCTCGGTCAAGTCGTTACGTCGCGGCACCATTTGCGTCACCGTGAGCACACATGCCTCATCGATATTCTACACACAGGTAAGGACAAAATGTTTGGAATGTATGTGCTGTGTCCGTCTATAATTTATCTTAATTTATGTAATCGCTAAACGATAATTGAATTATACACTTGTGAGTTTTTTAAAGTATTTTTTTTTTTGTCCATAAGACAATAGTGGGAGCATATAAATATTGTGGCGTGACCTCTCTCCCATTGTTTGTATAAACCGCTTATCAACAGTGCCAGCGTTATATGTACCTGCATAGGGATGAGTCATGAGTCACCTTTCGACTTTGTTTTGTTATACCTTTTGTTAAGTGCTGGTGTATGGTATCCATTTCGATGCGACAAACTGATGTGGAAGTTGTAGGGCTTTTCGCTTGGAATAGAATGCACCCCAGTCATCGGAAGGAAGTATTATTGCATTGAGCGCCTCAGCAAAACAGAAAGTTCTCGAAGCTGGTGGTTGATTTTCATGGGAAATTAGTGAATAGATAGTTCCGAGAGCAGGCGCGGGCAATATGATTTGATGGTCATACTTTAGTTGTGGCTGAGTAGGGGTGGCTTTATCAAAACTTTGATTAGACTCGCAGTTAATCGATGATATTGTCCCCAAAAAATCAGTAAGCTACTTGTAAATATTTGATAAAAAACTAAGCTTATCTCACTAAATTGTGACACTGTCACCAATACTGTCAGATGTCGTCACTTAAACACTGATTTTTAAAAGTTTTTAAATCGCCGGAGTTAAATCTTTTACAAGTTGACATTAAAAAAGGAAAAGTTAAACGTACATTTTGAGTGTCTTGAAATATGGGTTTGACATTTTTAGGGACGTGTTCACTTTTGACTCAAAAAGCACACCCGCCAAGTAGCGTCTTGTTAAAAGCTAACTTTCTAAAACTGTATTTTGGAAGAAAAATATCTGTCTACCGGTAGCGCTCACTCTATTTGCAATTGGGAGGCACGCACTCCTCTTGCTTTTTAAAGAAACATGATTCGATGGGAACTGGGTGAGACCATCCCTCAACTGAAAATCAATAATTGGATGAAACATGTCGAACATGTGGGCGCAGTGCTGGAACACTGAACGAGGGTCAGGTTTGATCCTAACAACGAAAAATAACACAAATCAAATCTTGAGGTATTTTTTCCACTGCGCCACCTCTCGCTAATGTCTGACAAGCAGCCGAGATTGGAACTACCATGAAAGAGCATGTCAGTTAAGCCGTTCGGGCTCGGCATAAGATTATAGGTCCATTTTTTCGTCCGAAAAAAAAAACACGCACGCATATCGAGACTGTAAAATATTTCTAGAGAGCTCTGGCAGTTTTCCGGAAAGTATCTTGGTTCAGCGACCCTTATTCCAAAATCAGTATTGAACTGTCTAAATTTTTAAATTGACACTTTGTCAAAATTGTGAAATCGGTTGGCTCCTTTCCACTTAAAAACCTTTTGGCAGGTAATTACCACCAAGGAGACGACAGATGGCTGCCAACTGAACTCTGTCAATTTGTACTTCGACATTTCTTCACCACCCGGTATTTGTCTGTAGCCCTGCGTGGCGGGTTTTCTCGTTTTGAAGGTGTTCGCTTTATATTATACTTTTACTTATCAGACCCTTGCCAGAAATATACTCCTTGAACTATTGATGAACTGAAGGTTTCCGAAGCTCAATAATTGCTTCCGGAGGTGAATGTAAGCGATTATATGTAAAAAGAAGAGTATTTTACGACAGATCTTGTGGTTAGAGGTAGCCCAGTCATAAGACTCTCCGTGCAGAAGTTTATACACATGAGCGGTTCTGTTATCTAAAACGTTCTATTTTTCCCATGATGATCACATTGGTAGTTCGAAAGTTGCTCCTATTGACAGCACTCCAAGATGTCCGTTTTAGGTCTCACAAATAGTGTTCTCAGACGCAGTGGCTTGGTTTTTGTGTTGGACTACTAAGCGAGAGGTCCCACAGTTTCGATCCCGGAAAACACACAAATTCCATTCCATTAAAGTTCTTTTTTTTTCCACTGCGCCACCTATCGCCAACGTCAAACAAACATCCGAGAGTATAACTGTCATGAGCTTCTCAATTGGCCATTTAAACTCGGAATAAAATTGTTGATCCCTTGCATTCGTCCCGAAAATGGAAAACTTAACAAAACGAATGGTTGTTAGAAGCTAGGGACCCTACGGACCTGTTACGACAACAATTTTTTTTTCTCTCATTTCTACCTGATCTTCAATCTGTCGCACCAAAGTAAATGCAGGAAACTGCGGTAGGACTTTGGTATGTTTTGCTGGTTTTTATAACGACTCAAGTCGAGAAAAAAAGTTCTAAAAGCTGCGGGTTAAGCACAGTGGTCCCAGATTGAGGGAAAAAGCGACAATTTTAACCAATTTTGTCGCTTTTTCAATCAAAAAGGGAAAAACGAGGGGAAGTTCAAAAAAGGGGAAAAAATAAAAAATCTCTTTGAAACTTAAAAGTAAAATTTAAACTTAATTTCAAAATTTACTCAGAATGAAATGTTCACCTAAATATGAATCAAAACAGCCCATCGAACGTCTACGTAAGAATTTTTGTGTATCTGAATGCATTCACTCGATTTGACGTTTTGTCTAATAGAAAAGAAAATTATTTCGAATTAAAATTTCAAGTAAAAATAAAGGCAAATTTCACTTAGGAAAAAATAGGGAAACTTTTTTCGAATTTAGGGGAAAATGATTGCCTTTGCTGATAAAAAAAATGGGAAAACAGTCCAAGCAAGAAAATGTGTCAGGTTTTCTGATTTTTGTTTTTCTGACTCTCTTTCAGTCGAGGGAAGTGTCCAGGCGTTGTGCAAGATGGAACTTGGTTCTAATCCTTTCGAAACCAATGGTATGTGGTATAACAAGGAATGCTTTGGAGGACCTATTTTTGTATTTGTAACGTTTCTCATAATTTTTTTTAAACGTGATTCGGATCATTTGTCGTCGACTTCTACCCAAAAAGCTATTTAAATCCCATTTGGAAATCTAATTTCAAATATTGTCCACATAAATACGTCTGTGTTCATCCCTTTTGCGCCTCTTTGATCATTGAACCCCATTTAATTTGAATTTCAAAAGATCCGCCCGTGGTGCATAAAGTAGGCACTCAAATACATTTGATACCCAAAACTCGTTTTAATCAAGTAGGAGTGTGTCATCGGGTGACACATTCAAAGACACCTCCTCAAAATGAATTCACTAATTGATTTCCCATTTGTTTTGTTTACTTTCAGGGCGATTACATAAAACATCCCGTTCTCTATGAGCTCAGCCATAAATATGGATTCACAGACAATTTGCCAGAGAGTGCGCTACCAAATCGCCTGGAGGAGATCAAAGAGGCGATTCGGCGTGAAATTCGCAAGGAGCTGAAAATTAAAGAAGGCGCCGAAAAGCTACGCGAAGTAGCCACGGATAGGCGCTCACTCAACGATGTCGCATCGATAGTGAAAAAGAGCAACAGCAAGCTGGCCGAACTAAAGTCCGAGCTGCAAGAGTTGGAGAGTCAAATTTTGCTCACACAAGGAAATACCGTCACGACCAATGGACGTGGTAAGTTTGCATAATCAAATACCTTCCTGGCAATTTTCATTTTCAAACAAGAGACACTCACCCACCCACCAACAGTCATGAGAATGTGAGCCCGAAGAATGCCCATAAAACGGGGCAAAACAATTCCAGAATGGAGCTTATGTCATTTTGGTCTCACATTGCGACATGACAAACCGCCCATCAGTTGGAAAGTGTGTGTCCTACTAATTTTCACATAATTGTGACACAATAGCTCACAAAAAAAAAGGTAACAACCTCCGTCAGACGGAGAGAGACACACGACAAATGAAACCTATACTCGCGCTCGTATCGCAATGCACTATTATGGTTATGTAATAAAATAAACTCGCCGTCTGACTGACTGCGAGATCTTCTTAGAGACCTGAACAGTTTGTTGTCCTACATTTGGCTTGGGTTACACTTACAGCTTCTCGGTTTCACGGCAAGGCGCCAAAGAGCGTTTTTTTTTCCTTCTTGTTATAATTTAACGCGTCGTATCCATGTAAGCAATTAAATTTCAACGAGTTGTTCTCTCATTTGTTTTCATTTATTTCCATTTGTTTGCCTGTCAGCTCTTCGGCTGTGTCCATTTTTGGTGGCGCGGTGACGGTGTGCAGCAATTTTTGGGGGAATTTTGAATTCCAACGCGACCATAAAAAGTGATTTATGTGACACTATATCCACTGCACTGCAACAACACTGAGTAATTGGTGAATTTGAATTCAATTTATTACCTAGTTGACATTCGACGTGAGTTAACTCGACGTGATGGGGGTTTGTCGGCGATCGGAAATTTAATTTGCGCCTCAAAGGCTCGACAGAAGTCGAGCTGCAGTGCATTTTACCAATACTCGCAAAAGGACTCGTGTGGTTTATCCATAATTCATTTATAGGTGCAAAGTGTGGGCTTGTAAAATGGTTCAAACCAGGCTAAAATTCGGGTACTCACGGTCCGTTGGATATGTGGGTCGTAAATGATCCCACAGTTTGGACGCATTTTTTTTTTTTTCGAAATGGTTTAGTTTGGAGGAAAATCGCGTCGAAGAGAACTGGGGTCAGATTCTGTAAGGCGAAACGATCAAACGTTTTCGTGCGCACGACAAGCAAATTTCTTCGTGCACACGAAAACGTTTGAACGTTTCGCCTTACAGAATGCCGACCCTGAATTTGGTACAAATTCATATGAATTCTTGCTGTAAAGTTGGTAGCCACAATTTGATGGGAATGTATTTCATAAGTTCAAATGTGAGATTGATGACAACAAGCTCCCACTAGTGCGGAACATATTCGAACTTGTATTCAAGTTCTATAAACAATTCTGATAAAAAAAATACCTTTTGGCCACCAACTGTCCATAGAATTAAAAATAATGTAGTGCTACACGATTTGTCCTACAAAAGTGAATGCGTTTCGCTAGAAAGCTTCAAAATTTTGCCCGTAGGGTTTTCCTGGCAACAAAAAAAAATCCCTGCTAAGTGATAAGTAAGTTTGACTCTGGGAAAAAAATTCTGGTGAATATTAAGCAATTTTTGGAAATAAAATATAAATATATACTCTGGGGCAGATTCCGTATATCAACGATCGTCTAAACGATATCGTTTTTGAAACTTTGGATACCAAAATAAGTCATATTCTGCTCGAATTTTGTTTTGACAAACGTCAGCTTTCATTATATTTGTGTAAAATGAACTGGATTAAGCTCTCAAACTTGTAATTTTAGCACTTACCTGCTAGTTTTGGAGGTCTGTCGTTTCGACGATAGTCGTTTGAAAAGTTACGGAATGAACTATATTTCTCTTCTTCTGTCTTTGCAGCTTGTTTTTTTAACCTTTGCACTGATGCAAAGTACTCTAAGCACGCCATTCAGCTACACTTTACTTAACCCTTTTGAGATTTGCAATAGGATTTTATTCCACTTAAGGTGCCTTCATCATAGCTAAATTTTTAGCCCTATTCAATTCTACACTTCATGCTTACACCTTTCTGGAATAGATGCGTTACTTACTTAGTTAGGCGGCTCTACAGTTCGAGCTGCGAACCGAGACCTCAACTTTCAAACCTCTTCAATTTGCCCGATCCATACGCACTTTAAGTCTGTTGAGGTCTGCTAAAATACGAGGTCTTCCTCTACTCCGGATTAGACTCGAGGAACGAGAACTCTACGGGACGGAGTATTTATATTCATTTAACTAATGCCTACGTTTTTTTTTTTTGACAAGTTTAATGTCACTGTCCAGCTTGTGTAGTTCTTCTCCTCCAAAGCCCATCAACTCAAAACGGACCGACAATTTTGCGAAGAATCTTTCTCTCCAAGCAACCGAGGATGTATTCATCTGCTTTAGACAAAGTTCAAGCTTCACCGCCATAAAGTAGGACTGGGACTGTAAGGGTCTTAGTTTTTCGAAATAGGGCTCTAATGAGACTGCTACAGCGTAGTACGATTTCCAAAGGGGAATATGGAGTCATATACCAAAATACACCAATTTATACCACTTTACCACAAATGCTTGCATACCCTCAGGCTTAGACGGAGAAATTCACTGAATTGTTTTATTGAGCAGTTACCTTTTTTACCCGACTGTACACAGGGAGGGTTATGTGTTGCGGTATAGGTACTTTTTTAAATGCGTCTTGTTCATATATTTTTAATTCCATTCAGTCGGGTTTTTTGGTTTTTTAAATTAACTTTTTTTTTACTCTCAAGCAAACAAATCCAATAGATAACATTCTCCACGCACTTTTAAAAGTTCGATTAATATTCACTGTTGTCTAGAACTCGCTGTGATTTTTGTAGCGCACATGAATAAGAAACAAATGAAAGACTTTCGATCAACATTCCGAGAAATTTTGACTTCAATACTGCAGTCATTGTAAAACGCACACATGCTGCGATGTTAATTATTGACTGCTACCAGTTCGCGCACAATTGTGTGCGCAAGCCTAATAAGAGTGTGCGCAAAGAAAAAAATAACACCTTAGAAAGAGTATCATTTGCTAAATATTTGCAAGAGGACCATCCATTCATAATGACATGACTTTCGATTGTAATTAAATACTCCGAAACCAAGTGACCAAGGTCAGCCTCAAATAAGTCGGCGAAAGTGTACATTCAAACGACCTCACACGACCCCTAATTCTATTAACTCAGCCCTCGTGATTTCCATTTTCACCTCTGTCTGCAATAAAAACAATTTAATTAAGTGTTCCCATGTTTTGATTGATATACAGAGAAATTGCGCACATATGTGAGATTTCGAAGCGAAATTTCATTCAATTGGATTCCCCTAACCGCGAGACAGAATGACGACAGACATAGACCGCGGGCTACATACATATTGACAGTCCCTGGCTACAATTTGAATTCAACACACATCAGACTCCAGCCATATAAAATTATATACCCGACGAAATTATTGGTCTGGCATTTAACCCATATCCACACAATGACCTCATATAATTCACGGTGACATGAAACATCGAGTGAGTTTAGTTTTTTTCCCCCGATTTTGATTTCCAACTTGAATTTCAACACATGGCCCGATGTTCCATTGTAATCCCTCTCATCGGCTGAAAACGTATAATTGGCAAACAAAAAATGAACGAAACATTCCAGCAACGCACATATACTGACACTGGCACTGAAATGATGATTAATGGCCAGCATTCGTAGTAGAAACTAATTTGTAGGTTATGTGCTGTTTGACATGGGCAAAGATAGAAGGGGTTAGATATGTAAATCCCTCCTCGCATATGCTCATCATCGTCAGTTGGGCTTTGGCTATTTCTGTTCGCGATGAAGTTACAATGTCTGCCAATCGATGAATTATAATCGATTCATGTGTTCAGCATGTGCTGATGGATGAGCAGAGATCTATTTTTAAAAATAAACATATTTTTGTGAAGGATTTCGCAAGGGAAAACAACGAGATGTAGAAAATTCAGCTACGAACTTGTGGGGTTTTGTCGGAGCTGTAAAAAATCAGCGGGTGTACTTTGACCCAGGTCCGCGGGGGCTGCAGCTAAAGGGTGCAAAAATGTGTATTTTTACTTGGGGTCAATGTACTTCATCCCTCGGTGACTTATCCATGCGATGATATGAGACAACTGATCAATGGGCAGGTGAAACGAGAAAGACATCGCATCTACCTACACTCCTACAGTCATTTGTGCATCGTTTTATGAAGGATTTCAACGGAAATGTGTTCAATGAGGCTGCGGAAGAGAGTGCCTGTCTTGCAAATCGAGCTACCCAGTCCAGGAAGGCCGGCGGGTAAGCCTTCCTTAGATGTGAAGTGAAGATGGGTAGTCCGGTAGTTTTATGCGCAAAATTTGTTTCATGAAGACCCCAAAATGCAGCACTTTTGTGTCTACAAAGTGAGCCAAACACTCAGGGAAGGACCGTGGATGAGTTGTCCATGGATGCGAAGTACAGATGGGTTTTCCAGCTGTTTAAGTCTGTCTGCTTTCAACGAAGATTTGCTTCATAAAGACGCCAGAATGTAGCACTCTTGTGTCTACAAAGAGAGCCAAACAGTCAGGGAAGGACCGTGGATGAGTCCAGATGGCTTGAGCCTTTCTGAAGACATAGATCGAGCATTGTTTGTAGCCCATCAGAGAAGACTTGCTGTCAGTATCTTTGGGCGGCAACGCCTTATCCATGGAGCGGATTTCTTGGTTCACAGCAGCAGCTAGCAAGGGTGGTGCTGGTTCTTCGTATCTCCAATGATTCTCATATACCACCTTCTGGAGTGATAAAATCGACAAAGAAAATTATAACTCGGGACCTTTACATCGATCTGTGACTACGACCACGGTTGCCACTTGCAAACAAAATTAGCTACCAAAATTCAGAAAAAAAAGTTACGAACCAAGATAAAATTTACCAAAAATCTGGAGACGTTTATAAAACACAAAGAGAACAAATTTACTATCCAAAAGCATGATTTTCTAAATTCAAATTACATATTTTATTTGATTTTTAAAATCTAAATGGCTATTCGCACATAATTTTTTTACTGACTGACGTTTGCCTGGCGTAGGGACACGGCTACGTATTTGATGTAACGTTATGCTATTTTCATTAAAAATTAAATACTGGAGCTTAGAGTCCTTTAAGCGAGCGAAGCGAACCACATTACCCCTATTTGTCGCGGTTTAACTTTGACATTTCGTTACGTAGCCGTAACCCGAACGACGTGCGAATAGCAACAGCCTGTAAAAATTGCTTCTTTAAAAACAAAAATTTGTATAGAACATTTATAAATGAGGTGATATCGACTTCGTATTTTTGGTGCTCCTGCTCAAAAAGTTACTATAACCAGATAAAAACTAACCAAAACTCAAAAAGCAAAAAAAAAAAAACTACCAAATTTGGTAAAATAATTACCAAAGTGGCAACCGTGGAAAGCATCTTTTTGCCTGACCGGAGTGTTCAGTTTCAGACCGAACTTCGACTTAAAATCGAAGCTATAACTTTGAGCGATAAAAGATAGAAAATCAGTCTGTCTACGGGGCTGTCAAAACCCTCTCCAAGCTTAAAAGAGTCTTTTGATATATCAGATATTTTTAATGGATTCCCCTCCAAGTTACCATAAACCATACCAGAGTCATATAAATTCGCACTGTCACCTCCTCAATAATTACTGCAAATGCACACTCCCTCTAAACAATACACTCGACTATAATCCCAATCAGCTTCTTAATTAAAAACAGATAACTCTGCCGAACGAACTCCAATTAACCTTTCCCTCAGGGTTCCGGTTGACTTGTACCACTGTGGAGTATCCGCAGCCAGCAAAAAATAAGAAGAAAGGTAAAACACCAGACCAACTCAAGCTAACAAACAAAAATGGTAATGACCACCCATTTAATTTCCTGCAGCAGTCGCGTCGTGGTCGGCCGGCCAGAAGAAAGTGCAGTCGGAACCGCATTCGCAATTAAGCCATTTTACGGCGCGCTCCACCACCATCCGATAGACAGATCTACCAGTGACAAACACACCAACAACAAAATTAGAAACTCAACTGCGCGCGCCCAGCACAATGACTTTCTTTTATGTCACCACACGACCGACAATCATATCTGGGGGTTCCTCTGATGCTCCGCCCCCGCTGTGTCACCAATTAGATGGCGAATGCCGTATACCAACTCCGACTCGATGACTGTCAAACGCGCGCAGTCATCACGTCGACGTCAGTCAGTCACAATGCCACACCAAACACACACAACATTCGTAGCAACAGAGAACAGTGTTGCTCTTCTTGTTTCACCGCAACTGCCACACAGGCCACGACATCGACGAAGACGACTTATGATGACATTTCGTATCTTTTGTGACAACTCCTCAGCTCCTCGGAGCAAACGACAGACTCTACCGGGCTGTAGGTTTTTCATTCAGTGAATCTGTGCGGCGTGTGTGTGTCAACTTGAAGCTGATACGGCTGTCAGATACGGCCACGTTGAGAATGCAATACGAAAATGCCGCACAATGGCTCTTATCGCGTCTCCATAACAACTGAATTGATTATTTGAATTATTCGAGTGCGGAGAGAGCCAGAAAGGAGCCAGCCAGCCATCCAGCCAGCCACTCTTGGCATAGATGAATGACTTTCATTAGAATTGACGGATGTCCCGTGGGTTATTGGCTGCTTTCAATGGGAGCTTGTACACTTGTACACGGTCGCTATTTTTAGATGTATCTATGGGTTATCTTTTAATATCGGGAATGGGGTCGAGTGGCGGGCAAGCAGGCTCAGGCTATTTATGAATGGAATATAACCGCTCGGATGTAGTGGATAAAATTCCCACAAAGTGATAAATAGATGGCGGTGAATGGGGCGACTATAGCAATTGTGGCAATTCTATGAGATTTGCCAGAGGGGAATTCTTACACCCCACGAATTTACGAGATAAACAGAATTGCGAGAATATTCGCCTGAGGAATAAGGTTGGCCAAAGCACAGACACCCGACAACTTGTCATATTGTTCGACAACAAACTTGGTGATTGATCTTAAGCTGGTTCCCCTTTTTAATGGATCGGTAGTGGTTGCCGTTATTTTTGAATTTCCCCCCCAACTTAGCCAAGGTCAGCATGAACTCTATTTACTCCCCGGGCGTTTAGACACTTCTTTTAGGTCGAACTTTGTTTTAGTACTTTATCATTTTGTCGGGACAATAACCGTCCATGTGGGTGACGCTTAGGTAAACCAATTCAACAGCTTATTGTGTCAACACTTCAGTCTTTCTTTTTCTGTAGGCCCACCCCAATCCCTGTGAAAAAAACATCTTGCGACTCTGTTTTAGGCTGTCTACCTTCGCTACCTAATCTTCAGGCAAAGTTACGTCGCGACTTTGAAGTTTTTAATTCATGACAAGTCCTGAACATTTTTTAATGGAAATTGCCTCACACTTATGCCTCCAAATGTGTGTTTAAAAGCAGGAAATATTTGGACCCAAAGCCGCAGGTTATACACTCCTTGGGGTCTGCAGCACTAGACTTTTTTAGCTGTTACTTTCCAGCCCGACTCTTACCAGTTCGTGAGCTCGTGCAACCAGCTTCCTTACTCTATCAAGGGGGACTAAAATTCGATCGGAAATCTATATCTATGCCACTGATAGTGGCTTTCGAGGGCAGGACCGATATTTGACCTCATTCAAGGGAAAAGTTAAAAACGAGTAGGACAAAGCCAGACGAAATAGCCAGACAAGGTAGCGGCCTGCAAGAGTGAACCGCACAATGAAGAAAATAAAATTCTTCTAATTCGAAGAGGCTGTAAAAGTCGTCATTAAATGGAACAGCATCAATACCTGCGCAAATTTGTCCAAAATTAGGTTACAAAAGAGCCCTAAAACGTCTTTCCTTAAGTAGGAACAAAATCAGTTGCGTAGTGGGAGCATTAACCTGTTTGATAGGTAGGCACGCCTGTAGAATGGGACTGTACCATACACCGATTTTAGCAGGAACTCTAGAAATTAGGAGAAAGAAGGAACAGCTCCTTTGACCTCTTGCCACTTTGCACAAGTCCAACTTACGAGGTTGCTTGTTCGAAGACCTGAGCGACTTGTCCCGCACGGACGTACCCTATGTCAGCAAACACATTACAAATCTAAATGTCTTCAGTGAGGAACAACTCGCTTTCGGTGTAAGCAGTTATTTGTTATTTGGCAGGCTTCTGCCCTCACTAAGAAACAAGAATGCTTTCTCAGGCGGAATGTTAGAGACTAGAGAAGATCAGAAGCAGTCAATCTTAGGGACGGGGGACTGCTTCTGATATTCTTCGTCTACCCGAAGAGAAATCGTGCAAAGTTGCACGCTCCCGGTGTAGACATTTTTCAGGTCATCTTTCCTTCATTCATGTTTTCCCCTCACTCATGTTTTATCACGAAGGACCGACCAATCTAGTCTAAATGTGTCTCTCAAGATAGCCACCTAACCTAAGCTATTCGGCCTACCCTCCCCATACGATGTTAAATTTCTCGGCGCACATGAGACACACAAAGCTGAAATTTTGCCAATAACCTGTGGAATTAACCTAAAAAATTCTGAGAACGGTCTTTCTAAAGGCACACGCCTTATTATCAGGAAATTGTTTTCAATTCCTTACTGGAACCCTCAAACGGGAGCAAGTGTTTCTGTTTGGAATAAAATCAAATGAGACTGAGACCGGTTTCTCTTAGTTTTGAAAATGGCGCTTGCCCTTGTTTAAAATAAAAATAAATAGTTGGTACAGGTCCGCAAGGGACCCTAGGCCCAGCTTCTCACAGCCAATCGTTTTGTGTGAGTTTTTCACTTTTGGGACGAATGCAGGGGATCTACAATTTTATGCCGAGTCCAAACGGCTTTGAGAAGCTCTTTCATGACATTTGTACTCTCGGATGTTTGTCAGACATTCCCGAGAGGTGGCGCAGTGGAAAAAAAAACCTAACACATAAGTTGTGAACCTGAGACCAACACACTAAACACTGCGCCTACCTTTCCCTTGTAAAATTGCAAAAAATATCGCAGGGGTAGTCCTCGATTTTTGCATTAGAAAGTCGGTATCAGCTTTACGCCCAAAGTCAGAAGTAACTCATTAAATTTGCATTGAAGAAAGTTCAAAAAGGGACATCTTCAATTGAAGGCCCCATTGAATTAATTTAAGTCCCAACACTGGGCATCAAATTTTATTCTCAGATTTTAAATCTATGAAATAAAATCATATCCCGATTTTTTCAAAAATTAGTTCGGCCTCTCTACTATGGTGGCGCAATTTTCCCAAGCGTCATGACTTTTTTTCTTCTGGACACAGAGAACCTTACCTTAATAAATTGTAAACCTTCACCTTATTTATTTTGTAGGTCGCAATATGCAATTTTATATGAACAATTTTGTCATTGTGAGCTCGAAAAATTTAGCCTGGACACAAAACATGATTATTGGTATCAGGAGAGACTTAAAGGCGCAATTTCGATCAAAAAGAAGGCTCAAAATAAAATGAGACATTTTGACTGCATTTTGAAGTAAAAAAAACTTCATCATTCGGCAAACCCTCTCCGGAAAAGTTGTGTCAAAACTAAATGCGTGAATTCATCTACGGAAGTCCACCTTTTAAAAATTGGTCTCGAAACAATGCCGTAATCGGAATGACAAACAAAAATCCCTGTAACATAATAAGTGTTTAGTGTGCTAGATTTTACGACTTCACAATAGAAAAATGTTCCATATTAAATTGCCCATTGTGATCTACAAAATATTGGAGCTTTAAAATGATTATTAGTATCAAGGCCCAACGATTCCACTGCCACGACCCTGCAACAATTCTTTGGAGATTTTGACCAAAACGGTTATGCAAACCATTCATCAGACAAACTTGATTAATCGTGAAAGTATAATGGGACACACTCCTCTGGCACATGAGAAGGGTAAACCACTTTTAAAACCAAGTGAAGCTGCAAATATTTGGTTTGCACCAGTCCAAATGTTGCTTCAAAACCTTGACCTTGGTTTGGTAACCGGTTCTACAGAGCTTGCTGCATCTTTTTCTTACCCTTAGCAATAAACATTTTTAGTCTCGACTCTAAATTTTCGTAGTTCACTGTGGCTATATTTTGCATACAAATTTTGCAATTGTGAGCTTTTATAAATTTAAAGTCGACACTAAAAATGTTTATTGCTAAGGCCCATAATGATTCTTAGCCTTCACCTTGTATATTTTGTAGGTCGCGCAATATGCAATTTTGTATAGAAAATTTGCCCATTGTGAACTCGAATTTAGCCTGGACACTAAAAATGAATCGCTGGATATAAATCCGACGAACCATCGTTGATCGATTACCAACAACTTCAGATTGTGACTGAAAATAATTCACAGCCGTAACGAGGTAGTTATGCGCCTCTCAAGCCTCCTAATTGTTTAAGAGCTCATTAAGTCCACCAGCCTCCATTATTCGTCGCCGTTTAACTAATTATATGCATTGTTCATGCAGCACAAACAAGTACATGTGACAATTTGAACCGTGCAGATAGTTTATCCCTGAACTATGAAATTCCAACTGTCACGACATGACAGTGCAGGTTCACCTGCAACCAACCTCCGAAACGACAACTCTTTTATAGGAACACTCTGCTTTGTGTACCTGTACTCCTACTCTCGCTACACCCCATCCGTGTGGCGAGGTATGAAAACGAATCCATGGCATTCCTAAATCGCGCTTAAAACTATTTCGCCATGACACGACAACGACGACGACGACGACGCGAGGTGCATTCGTATATAGAGTCTCTCTCTGGCTGGTGTTATTGAAATGTCAACTAACGTGCAGCTTTGCGGTGCCCATTTTCATTGAGTTTTGGACCGTTGCACGTCAGACTGTTTGTCTACACGGGCGACGGCCTTACTTGGCAGCGCGGTAACAGTGGCATGTAGTCTGCTGCCGCCCGACTCCCTCCTCATCCACTGTGCTAAAAACTTGTTATTGTCATCTTCAAGTTGAGGCTACGAGGTCTTGTGTGTGGACACCGCACAAACAAAAACTTCGTTCGACGGTAACACGCTCAACGTTCAATAGGAAAATGTTAATTCGGGTTTCAGTGCCCCAAACCACAACAGAGAGGGAGAGAGACATGCATGCGGGAGCTGTTAAATGTACTGCCACAGTTAATAGCTGTTTACATGCTCTGTGCCATGTGTGCGGTGCATACCGTGGGGAGCGCACTCTGTGATTGTTTCGGGTCAATGATAGAGGCAGGCTGTCGGCCATAGGTGCGCTCATAATCTAAGTGGTCGTATGTACACAATTGACTGGCTCTTGAGACGTAATTACTTAATTTTTGAGCGCAGGAAGTTGATTTACTGAAATGGATTCTCTGTGGTGCTTTGAATTGATGGGGGGACTCTCATGCGGGGTGTGTTCAAAACCACCCAATCCCTGGACTGTCTGCGGGACTCTAGAGGAGGTAATACGTAATTGAGCTTAAAATAGAAATCGAGTACTTTTGCGGGTACATTGCTCCCCAGTTTTCGATGTATTGACCAACAAAAGACTGCCTCTAGACAGCAAATGACATCGATCTTTGACCACCGACTCAGGGGTCATCTCAGGTCCTGCCTGAGATAATTCTCATTTTAACAAACCACCAATGTAGCCGCTCGACATTGAGGACCTCACGTCTTCTAATGCGCCTTGTGTGATCGCAACCTTGTGCCCACCCGTCGTGGGGTCGCTCTTACGTCTGCTCCGACGACCACATCCATTTTTAACTTTCTTCATTACGTAAAGGGTCCGCCAAATAACTTTTTTTTTTTTTGAAAATGCTATAAAAAAAAACTACTGAATATTTTCTCAAATTTATTTTTTTATTTGATAGTGCAATCCTTCCGGTTAATAATGGAAAATAATTTCATTCAAATGGCTGCCTCGGCTGGCCATGCAGTAGCCTACACGAAGATGCCGATTTTGCCAAAAAAATCATCTTTTCAGATGAAGCTCATTTTCATCTTGGCGGGTATGTAAACAAGCAAAATTGTCGCATTTGGGGCACAGAAAACCCGCACGCATACATTGAAAAGCCGATATACCCAAAAGGAGTCACTCTTTGGTGCAGAATTTGGTCCAGAGGCATAATTGGGCCATTTTTCTTCGAAAATGAGCAAGGAGTGGCCATTACAGTCAATGGCGATCGTTATCGGGCCATGTTGAACGAATTTTTGTTCACAAAAATTGAAGAGGAGGATATTGGCAACATTTGGTTTCAACAGGACGGCGCTACGTGCCACACAGCCCAAGCTACACTCGATGTTTTGCGCCCTGTTTTTGAAGATCGCATTATCAGCCGCAGAGCTGATGTCGTTTGGCCACCTCGGAGCTGCGATTTGACACCGTTGGACTATTATTTGTGGGGTGCCGTAAAAGATAAGTGTTACGCCGACAAGCCAGATACAATTGACGCTTTAAAGGACAATATTCGTGAAGCCATTGGTGAAATACAGCTGCACACAATCGATAATGTGCTTAAAAATTTTACCGATCGTGTAGGCTACTGCATGGCCAGCCGAAGCAGCCATTTAAATGAAATTATTTTCCATTATTAACCGGAAGGATTATACTTTCAAATAAAAAAAGAAATTTGAGAAAATATTCAGTAGTTTTTTTTTATAGCATTTTCAAAAAAAAAGAAGTTATTTGGCTAGTAAGAGAAAGATATTGTATTACAAAAAAAGTACAAAATTTCGAACTCGAGATGTCAATCAATTCTGACATTACGATGATAGGCGAACTCAAAAAAGTGGGTCGCAAAATTCTGTCCGTCTGTTTGTCTGTCTGTCTGTATATCCCGAGGCCTACAGCCTAAGCGGCTGAACGGATTTCGTTCAAACTTCGGATTTAAAGTTTGGGAGCTTACAGTTCATACCAGTTTAATTTGTTCGAAAACGGCTCTAACGATTTCAACCAAAATTGATATGTAGCTTAAGTGGGTGAAGTTAACATAACTGGATACTCAGTTTTCCACTAAAAAAAATCGAGTACTTTTGAGTACGTAATCGAGTACGGTACTTTTGAAATTTTACATATCTCGAAAACGGTCCATACGATTGTAACAAAAATTGATTTCTAAGGTAATATGGTCATTTCTAACTTAACGGAAAACTCAGTTTTTCTCTGTATTATCGTAAAATGGATTTTTGAAGTCATTTTTGAAAAACATAGTTTTCCCTAGTTTACCTTAAAACGGCATGATTTTGACCAAAATGCAAACTTAGAGTAAAATTGATGTTTTCAAAATGATTGCGTCCTTAATTTTCAATTTGAATCACTGGAACTCACTTTAAAAACTGCTCATATCTCGAAAACCCCTTTTTCGATTTAGATAAAACCCTAAAAAACAAGTAATGCTTACATCCCGAACAAGAACTTGTACTCGGTTTTCAGGTAAATAGCTAAGCAATAGTATTTTTCAAACTAAACATTGCAATATTTGGTACTATTTTGTCGGCGAAATTTTACAAAACCCGCTCTAACGATTTTGATCAAAATACATATTAAAGATAATATAAGTATTCTCAATAAGATCCCGTACTTAGGTTTTCTCAAAAAATTCAAACAAATCAGTTTTTTAAATATTTCTCAAAAATGACTTCCCAAATTCCGATCTGTATTCACTTCACATATTTTCGGTAAAATTTTGAAATAATAACAATGCCCCACCTTCCAATGAAAATCCAATAACAGCTACGTAAAACTTATTTTTAGCAAATACTACCAACTTCTAATTTTTTTTGACAATATTGAATATGCACGCTTAAAATATTTCCAACAATTTGGAGCTAACACAATCAGCAACTCCGACTTCATTTACATTAAAACTTTTGATGAACCAGAAAGTTACGTTCGACCCAGTCGTGCACTTTATCTTTTGCTGTACCCGGGGGTGTACAAATTTTTCCACCCTAAGCAACGACAAAAGGTACTTTTGTACTACTTGCAGAGCGACTTCCTGTATCGACTTGTATGATCTGCAAATTCCATTTTGTATCTATTACCACTATTACCATTTGCTATGCAATTCTTGGCCCGAAACAAAAACACACGATGAATAATGACTTGTATTCGAAGATTCCTTTCATATGTCGATTTTCTCAGCTCAATCTCTGGCGGCTATATATCCTCCCATTCATCTTGTGCACCTCAGACTTTTCAATCGCATATCCACTTTAGAATCCCGTGGGTCTTTGCTATTCTCCTGATGCCTCATCCAGAGTCAGAGTGTAGGTATTCCAGTTGGGAATTTGCATTGCATTCGATTGCCGGGCGTTCGTTTTGCATTGCAGCGTCATGTCATCATTACGAAGGCGCACAAGCCAGTAACAAAAAATTAAAAAAAAAAAAAACTATCTATTATGGGACCCTGGGTGATGTATCTTTTGAATTTTGCCGATGCCGACTATTGCGTGTAGTACATGCACTAAGAACCCATTACAATGCTGTCACTCGCACAAGTGCAATACACACTCACATGAATAATGAACATTCTCCGTTTGCTTCTTCTTTTTTTCTGCACAGATATTTTCTCCTCTCTATCGCCATCGAGTGGCGGCGGCAATGCCGAACTGACAGCAAATGATAAAATGCTCATGTCGCTGGAGAAGCAGCTCAACATCGAGATGAAGGTTAAGAACGGTGCCGAGAATATGATCCAATCGATATCGAGTGGCCACCATGGTCGCGACAAGAAACTGCTAGCGGAGGCGCAACAGATGCTCGCCGATTCGAAGGCGAAAATCGAATTCCTTCGGTTGCGAATTTTAAAAGTGAAACAGAACAAGGACCACATGCATAAGATAAAGGCAGCTGGCGAAGAGAACGGCAGTGGCGGAGGACTTGGCGGTGGCACCGGCGATGGGCGACCACAACGCTTGGAGACATCGCTTGAGGAGCGCATCGAGGAGCTGCGACATCGATTGCGTATCGAGGCGGCCGTTGTTGATGGAGCGAAAAATGTGATACGAACCTTACAGAACAATAAGGTTCCCGATAAAAAAGCTCTGCAAGAGGTGAGTCTTTTCAAGATATTTCCCCTTTATTTTCTCTTCTTGGATGTATCTGTAGTATAGCCATAACCAATTTACATACCCCCGTTTGGTGGACACCAATCTACAGGTAGTAATCAACATCAATTATCAATCCAATTATCTTCGCGCAGATTGTCCGCATAAACTGTGCCAAGATCAGCTATATGCTCGTAGCTCAATTAATTCATCTGCGCCGTGGAGCTGTCAACAGTGACTCAGGATGGTATCCCAAAAATAAGTATCCCTCTTAACCTCAATTGCACGCGCGATAAAAACGTTCCACCTCGGAAATAGCATCATCCCTTCACACCCAACGGGAGACTGTGATGTGATTTCATTCTGGCAGCATAATTATGTACACACACCTATTCTCGGTGTGGTAGAATCAAAATTCAGAGAAATTAATTAATTTCAACGAAGCCAAACGACTGCCAGGTGCTGCCACTGACTGGGTCCCGCAAAGCTGTGTGCTTTTTAATTGTCGCATATGAAAAATCCGCAAATATACATTAAAGCGGTGATTCAACATACGACTGACTGCAGGTATGGGTGTATGTATCCACATAATTTGGTGGAAAGGAATTTTGCTTCAATGAATTAATTTCCACCGATTATTATGACAGCAGGGGAGATGCGTACACGACAAGAAAAAAAATAAAAATGTCACTCTGTGACCTATTTTGCGGTACACATAAAGAATACGCGAATTTAAAGTGAATTAAAGTGCTCGCAATAAATTTCGTGGTGGGGTAGAAACACAGAGAAGAGAGTGAGACGAGTTTTTGTCGCACCGCAATGTCTCGTCAATATTTAAAATTTAAATTTTGTGTGCTTCATTTATTTTGGGGAAAATTGGAAATTTATTCAGTTTTCCTGTCTTCCCGGGCGAATCGAGTTCTCTCGTTGGAGAATGGAGGGGAACTCGATTTTATTTCAATTTATTTTATGACTTCGGTGAGAGTGGTGTTCTATGATATCGACTCGGCAGAGGAAAATCGATTAATTTGAGTGAAATATTAATTTGAATGTGTGCAGTGTGTGATAGTTTCAAGGTCTACCAAGTCCAAAGAGTGTTTTTAACCAATCAAATCGTACAAGACTGCAGTGCATGTCCTAAAATGGGACCACGCATTACCAGCCAGCGTCATGGTGTCACTTACAACGCGTTGTGCTGTTTTTTTTTTTTTATTTATTTTTATTTTAGAAAAGTCTTGTTCTAGATATGTTTTCATTTTTTTTCAAATAGATAAATTCAAAAAGTGGACGTTGAATTTTTGTCTTTTTGCCTGTGTGTCCATGTGCTTCAGTCCAAATTACCGGTCTTATTTGCTTCAACGCGTTGAGATTAAACGGAGAACAACCTTTGCCAATCGCTGTTTCTTTGGGTTTGGGAGGCAATTGAGTAGCAAGGCCCTCCCTGGAACAACTAAATTGACCCTTTATAATACCCGAATCATCCCAGTCTCGCTCTATGGCGCAAATGCATCGACTCTCTCAAAAGCGAATGAGGTTACTCTTGGTTGTTCGAGTCTTCGTCTAATTCGGATAATTTTTGGTCCCGTCTGCATAGACGGTGAATGGAGGAGGTGATAGAACGACGAACTGTGTAGCGACAGCGACCTAGTTAAAAGAGTGAAGGTCCAACGACTGAGGTGGCTGGGTCATGTAGAACGAATAGACATCAATGCTCCGGCCCGGAAGATCTTTGAATCCACACCCGAACGCCGTCCACAGTTGAGGAAGTCCGCGACTCTGGTGGCGCACGCAAGTGGAAGGGGATCTTGACCCACTTAGCGTGCGAAACTGGAGACAACTGACTAGAGATCGTGCTGGCTGGAGACGCTTGCTGGTTGAGGCCCAGGTCCAACCCGGACTGTAGTGCCACCTTAAGTAAGTGAGGAAGTATTTGCTTCGAACCTTGTATATGGAGTTTGTGAGCAACTTTCATACAAGTTTAATGAGATAGAGCTAACCAGTTGGTTTCTAAAATCGGTAATAGTCGGTATTTGTCAAAATTATGTTCGAAGTTGTCAGAAAATAGTAGGGGTATATCGATTCAATATGCATTAATACGAAAATCTCTTAAAACAACCGACCTAGTGTTTTCCAATACGGTTTTCGTTCTTTCAGCAGTTGGTCAAATGTTTACGAGAAAAGCTCTATCCCTTTTTTGTTGATTTGGAAGCCGCCTTTGACGCAATCAACAAATTCCTTTTGGTGTGAAATGGACAGCCCATCATCCAAAATTGTCGAATTTTATGAGAAATTGAGGAGAAATCATCGGCGGCGGTCTAGAATGAGAGTTTTTAAACTCCTTTCATAAGGTCCGAGCTATGCCAACCTCAGTTGTCGTCGAATCAGGCCTTCCACAGATTCATCTAAAGAACCTGAAAGATAACGCCGACTACATTTTAAGAAAGAAAATAGCAAGCAGTGCACTGCAAAACAAGTTAACTCTCTTTAAGTGGTACGACGTCGCCACGCAATTTGAACCTGGTCCTCGCCGATCATAATGTTAGTGATTATAACTAAACACGTTGTTGTTGATTGTAAATGCTGATGAGTTCTATTTTGAAAAGACCAAACGAATCCACATCGAGGCACATATACCAAAAACTTGATCACTCATTGGTGGTGTCGAACTATTTTACTAAAGTCAGTTCTTTTTTTAGCTTCATTTCCGAATTGGCAAAACTTTACCCAGTAACAACTTATGGGACAGCTGAGTTTCGCTATGCGATGGTAGGCATATCTTACAATACAAGATCCCTGTTGCTGATTTATTTTACGTATGTCACTCCACAGATCGAGTTATGCAAAGAATCGAATCTGGTCAACTTTCCTGCTGTCTGTGTTACCGTTTGCTTTAGTAACGTGTCTGGGAACCCATATTTTGCATTTATTAAAATGAAATAAACCGCCTTAAGTGTGTCGCCTAACTGACCACAACTGCTGTTAGATCGTTGCTCAAACTCTCTTAGGAGATCTCAAACTGAAAACACTTTGGAGGGGACTCCTCATCGTCCAGGGCACTCATTCCGTTATATTTCAGACGATTATCGTCGAAACGATAGACCCCCAAAAGTAGCAACTAAGTGCCAAGAATTACGAGTTTGAAACCCTAATCCAGTTCAAATCTACTGAAAGCTGACAATAGTGAAACAAATTCGGGCAGAATATAAATTCAAAGTTTCAAAAACGATATCGTCCCGACGATTATTGTTATACGGAATCTGCCCCAGACGATCATCGTCATACGTGATCTGCCCCTGGAAACGTCCAACTAAGTACCATGTCAACGAGGCAAAACGGTTGGATCTTTATTGACACTCTGTCGCACAGCTTCCGTAAGCTTCCATTGCCTTCAACCTGATGGAGTTACATTTGTTAGTGGACGATCCTCGATTGAAACTCGCATGTTCATAGTTCCGCTGGGACCTTTTTTAACACTAAAATGCTCGGTCTGTTTGCTAGTTTTAAAAACCAGTGATTTCATTGAAAACAGTTTTCCAAACGATCAGTCACTCGATCTTTCAACTTCAAAGAGAAAGGAAGATCGGCTTGCAAAAGATCACAGACCAGTCCTTTCAACACTCGATCAAGTTCAAAAATTGTCCATGGCTTCATCGATTGTCTGCTTTCATCGATTGTTTCCATTTCCATCAACAAGTACTGATCGTTAGCAGAAAATTTCACTCTACGATCAGTCAAGAATATGATCGCTTCGATCAACTGGGTGATAGTTGTGAGTCACCAATCACTGACTCATTTGTTGAGAAGCTAATTTTCATTGCAAGTGACATTTTTCTGTTTTTTAAACTAATTGCATCTGAAATTCCGTCAAACTTGACTAATTAATCCCAATTCCACTATTGATCTTCCAAAAAATCGCCATTCTTTCTCCCACGCTCGCTATAAAAATAAAGCATTTTCAAGGAACTATCTGAAACAAAAAGTCGAAAATTTATCTTAATCGACAATATTTCAATTTTTCTTGAAAGACAAGCGCGAAGTTTTTGCTCTGTAAATATTTTCCCAAGCAGTTAAATCATTTGTTCAAATTCAATTGTTTGCATTGAAAAGCTCCCACATTCGGCACAAATTTCCCCACGTTCCGTATACGTATTTTGAAAACTCACTCAAAAACGTCCGATGTTTTCCATGACAAATTTCCCATTTTCCTGCTCCGATTGTGAATTCATTCCCAAAGAGAATGCCGAAAGAGAATCCGTTTCTCTTTCGAACATTTCCACTCATATTTTTTTTCCAATTTCCCTCAAATGATCGTCCGCTCGAGGAAAAATACAATTTCAACAAAAAAAAACCGATGAAAAAATTCTAACGATCAGTCAGTTGTCTTCGCTGTACTTGGGTGTCGTGTTGTTGTGTGTTTTCGAAAATACAAAAATATATCTTAAGTTTTAAAAAATATTCAGTGGCCATATTTTAACGCTCGTGTGCAAGGGGTCAGAATTTTAGTGTGCTTAAAGAAATATTTCATTCTTAAGAACCGTGTGGACGTTTTTATTTTATTTTATTTTTTTTTTAAATTTAATTTTCGAAATATAAATCATTCCTTTCGCTAAATTGCGTAACTTCGACCGTCGACATTGGATAATATTTTTTTTTTTTTTTGATTAAAATTGTGCTACGAAATCGTTATAAGCTGTCACTGTGTGGTTTTTGTTTTTAATTCCCTCAATGACCAAAACCCGAAATAGAAAAAATAACTCTTCTCTGCGAAACGCAACGATTCTTTTGATTTCTATTTCGAACATAAAAATAGATTCTCAAAGGAAGAACTCTGCGTGCAGCAAACATTCAACGTGAATCGCGAATTTTTTTTTTCATTTGTAATTCAAAAATAATGTAAAAAATCAGATACAACTGAGAGATAATTCGTCCTGCTTCTCAGGTGTGCTCGATCGCGATGAACGGTGCACAAATATTTTTCTAGAACCGAAAGAGTTGTGTTTTGTGCGATATAAAATGAGGGCAAAGCCCACACGTAGATGCAAAGACTCTCTGACCACCACCTAATAATCTTTTGTGTGACGTAAATAAATCCGCTCATATACCAACAGCTATACAGCATAGCCGCAGATGCGAACACATTTTCGGCATATCAATAAATTATGCCCGCGTTTTCTGTAGTCCGATGAGATAAGTGCAAATTCTATAGATCCGGCGCGCGTGGGTGGACTTTTTGAAAAGATTTTTTTTTACCGATCTGTTTTTAATTGAAAAGGAGGAACTTTTTATATTTTTTGTTTGTGCTCTACTTCACGTGATGTGCAACGGCGTCATTTTGGGACGAAGACGAAAAAAGTTCAAAATTAAATGAGAATATTTATGACGCACACGAAACGAAACACATCTACACACAAAAATGACTGATAAAAGTCAGTCATCGCCACAGCACCCGCAACAGGAGGAGCAGCAACATGATACAGGACCGCCACATCCGAGTTTGCCAGAGCTGACAGCTGAATGGGTGGTGCGAGCTCAGTTGACAATTGGTCGACCTGGAGAGACAGTCACCCGAGAGTTTAACACAAACAATTCGACGAATCCTGTGAGGATCATATACAGATGGAGTTCGGGCGAAGGCGGACCGGACGAGGAGAAACGACCCTCAAGTCGGGAGACTTTGGTCGGCGGGTCTGGAACGTCAACACCGTCGAAGGTTGGCTTTTCAAAGGAATATTTTCTTTTGGGTAGATCTATAGATATATATGTTCATCTTTCAGACAAAGGGTAAGCATGCTGAGAGTTTCAATTCGACGACGTCGGCTGATTTTGGTGGCGGCGATTCGGCCTTTAGTGGGTCGAATGCGTCACGAAATAAGCAACAGCAAGGAGAAAACCAGCAGAAGAAGCAACAGTCTCAGCAACCTTTGTACGGGACCAGATGTCGGAGTACGTGCAATATAATTGTGTCCGCGGTGGCGGACTTCCTGCCCAACAATGCGGGTAATGATATTCCAGAGGAACCAGATCCATTTGTTTTCAATACGACGGCTTGTTACACCGTCCTACCGGAGAAGGTACTTTTGCAAATTTTCTTTACGGCTTAGACGACGGCAAGTGGCAGAGGGAAGTTTTTTTCCGATCGTTTTTAGTTCTTTGAATCATTGTTCAGAGAACCAGAACAAGGCTGGGACTCGTTGTTATTTAAAAAAAAATCCCCATTCGCAAGGAGACTAGAATAGGACTCGTAAATATTAAAAAAACAAAAATACCAATTCGCTGGCAGACTCCTTCTTTTTTAGTAATTTTCGTAGTTGAATTTTAAGAGTAGATTTCTCTTATAAAAATAGCAGATGTTCAGAATTTTAGCAGTCTCCTTTTAACTCAAAGTGAACCCATCCAATATCTACAGCGAGAATTCCCATGACCACACAAACAGTAACTGACTGCAAGGCTTGTTTTTTTGCTAATTCGTTCCGAGTTCCGAGAGTTACGAAAAACGAGTCGTAAGTCGAAAATCGGATCAGCCATCAGACAAACGAATCGTAAAAGTGCTCCGCTAGGTTAAACAGGGTACGAGACTCTCATACACCACCGGTTGGCGTAATGGCCCACATAAAATTCGAACGTCAAATTCTCGCGACCTTTTTAACTTTATTGCAGTTGAAAAATATTCGTATGTAACTTCAAGCTATCTAAGTTCTTACGATGTTTTAAAAATTCGAAACATTACAGCTCGAGGGGTGAATGTCTATACAGCTGTTGACTGTTTCAGGCGACCGTTTTTAAGTTCTTTATGATGATGGCAGTACTACTACGACATTCATTTTAAGGGTTCACTCACAATAGCCATATTATCCATTCCAATTTTAAAAAGTTGACACTACCTAAAGAAATTTGGAATTTGTGAGCTTCTGTAAATTTCAAATCGTGCCTAAAATTTGTTATAAGCAAGGCACATTTTTTCTGCAGATCTTACTGCACTTCGTTGAATAAAAAAGTAGACCCCCAAATAAGTCCGATTCGTTTTCGAATTCTCGTCTTAAGCTCTTCCATTTTCCGAGGAGTTTTGAACCTTTTTTTCGCACCCATTGTCAACCAGTTATCAGTTATTAGTTAACACGAATCCGGTTTTTCCTAACAAGGGAATATTTGACTAACCTATAGGGTTAGGGTCCTCTGAAAAACCATAGAAACTTTTTGACCAATCCCGCGTTTCGAATTTCTTGCATTTTCTGAAGTTGAAGCTGTTGCTACAAATAAATGTCCCCTACGTCGAAAAGGCCTTAAACCCTAACATTTACCCATGGACCTTACTAAAATCTATTTTTATTTTTTTAGCTCAAATTTATTATTGCCAGTTTTATATCGAAATGTCCCAGAGTAAATTTTACGAATTCACAATAGCGAAATTTTGCATAAAAAATTATCTATTGAGATTGGTCCCGCCGGAGACCCTGCCACTTACCAAGAGAGACGACGGCAGTCCTGATTTGGATATTTGTAGGTCCTAATGCGTCTTGTCGGTAATTTCATTTCATTTAACATTCACACTAAATATTTTCTTGGTCACATTGGGTAATTGGTAATCTAAAATCTCGCCATTGTGAGTTCGTAAAATCAGCGGTGTCAGCACGTAACTTGATACAATCGAGTGCAGTCGATACAATCGAGCTCTGGCAGCACCTAATTTGTTTCAATCGATTATCCTCCATCGATTATCCTCGATTGAGACAAGTTAGGTGCTGCCAGAGCTCGATTGTATCGACTGAGTTCGATTGTATCAAGTTACGTGCTGACCCCCCTGGCCTGGGGGCCAATTCTGGTTCCGTGAAAAAGTAAAATGAAAATGTTTTCACCATTTTACCGCAAATTCGATTCTCGTTCTATGAAAATGTGAAACCAAACTTCCAAAATTTTCACATGAATCATTTTTTATTCACTACCTCAAGTGAATGTTTTTAGTAAAAGATTGAAAATTGAGAACCTGATATCGTACAACACTGAGTGCGATATTAAATTCACCACGATAGTTTCACTTATTGGACGAGAAACCCTTTTTAGTACCGAGTAAATGGAAAAAATGAAAGCGATTTGAAAACGATGTATCCGATTCACTCTTTCACAGAACCAGAATTGAACCCCTGGACACTAAATATAAGTATTAGTATCACACATTTAATTTTACGTCACTAGGTCAGAAATAAGTCATACATTTAGCACGCTGAAAACATGCACCCTGGTTTGGTCGCTACAGATCCCAAATTTATAAAAATAAGAAAATTAAGTCACGCCAAGTTAATGCAACCATTAATCATCTAGTCATGTCCGATCTGTTCTCTTCAATATAAGTGGAAGGACATTGTTAATGCTCGGGGTCATCGCCTGTACGACCTACTCTGAAATGTGTTGCTACACTTTTTATTTCAGGAACATCCACTGCATGGCATGACTCATTGCATTTTATTTAAGTTGTGTTCATGTTCCTTTTAGTAGATTTTTCGTACACTAAAATTATGATGAGAACACCTTTTAAAAATATTTATAGGTTGTGTACGAACAAATTGGACATCTGTTTCTGTATTTCGACATACGATTGAAAGATCTCACAACTCAGAGTTAGTCTGGCGGGAACAGAATACAGAACCATCCTTTTAAGTTGCCTGCAGAAAGGGGAATGGGATGTCATAAGGTGGTTGGTGGGAAATGCGAAGACATTTTGAATTTGTTTGGGTTGTTAAATGTGGAATACTTTTCGCCGACGATCTCGTTGAAAGAACTCTATCGAATAACTACGAAGTGGTTTAGACGACATCGCTTTGTTTTTATCGCCCCATATCAACTTCCTTCTTATTCAAGATATGACAGATAGATTTTGACCTATATCGTTGACGATATTTAAAAAAACATTTGCTGTGCTCTGGCCAATATTTCTTTGAAAATTGACACACTGATTTATCTCCTGTATTTTGGGCTCTCATCACTTTTGACAAAAATCATTTAAGCGATATCGTTGACGATAACTTATCGATAAATCCAAACCACGGTCTACGTGAATGACACTTATTTTGATGCTAATTGAGCGCCAATATCGTGTTTCTCAATATCTTCAACAAAAAAAAACAACACAACTCTGCTGAATATCAATAATCGAACTCTCAGCCAATTTGTTAAAGCCATTCGATGGACCCTGAAGGTAACTGCAAAAAGATAATATTTTTCCATCCAACACATACAATTTGGAAATAAAAATCTTCGCAATTAAATTGGTTGGTTGCTTGGTGTGTTGCGTACCTGTTTTAAAATGGGCAATTAACTGGCTTTATGCGTCTTAAATTTCATGCTTGGGCACTTCGGTGCAATGTTTTATTAAATTTTACGATCCTCCTTAATGATAATTACTAAACGAATGCCTACGATTTCGAAATTTAACAGCCTGTATTTGTTTGTTTAAAAAAATTAAAATTTGATTGTCTTCGAAATATAAAATTTCCCCCTGTGACATTTAATTTGTGGGCGATCAACTCAATTTCGTTGGATCATAATATTCCGATACATGTGTTTTTTTTTTTTTTGACTTTGTACAACAACGAAAACACAAAACTAAACAACAAATAGGCCGGCGAAAATGGAAATTATGTTAAATTGCACACAGAAAAATGTCTGCTTGGAATAATTTATGATTTCCTTTAGAATCATTAACTAGGCCCACGCATAAAAAATACGAATTTCGCAATTTTACCCTCAAATATAAGTCAGCCAGTTCAACAAACAAATTATGTAAAATTGTAAATTAATCAATTAATCAAGACGAACGATTTCCATGCGTCAAACACATGTGAGAAAAAGTGTATTTTAAATGCTACCATTTTGCTGTTCCAATTTTTATTGACGTAGGGCCTCTCTGCTGTCACCATATCTCATGTGGCGAAGAGGCAGTCGAAAAACAAACCCCCAATGAATCCAGCCGTGTGGACAAGTAATAAAAAGAAATACGAATTTTCCAAAACTGCCCTGGGGAAAAAAGAAATACGTTCTCATTTTCTTGTAATGGCGCTGTGCCAACATTTTTATTTTCAATTTTCTCGTTCAGTAACACACGTTCGAGACTAATGAACCTCACACCATATCTAAACAGAATTATTTTTCAATAAAAGTAAAAGCAACAGCAAAAAAAAAAAAAAAACGAGTTCGTGTTAAATTTAATTAAATTATAAATAAATTGAAATTTCCACAAAAAGTTAACCTTGAAGGAATTATTGGTGAAAAGATTTATGAAAGTCATCAATTATCAAAGAGGGGTATTTTTGTTATAGGCTACATTTTTAGGAAGACACTTTGAAATACGTTAAACAGGTTAAGGTTGGACTGGTGAACATATTATATTTGTCAGAACAACTTTACAGTTTTTAGTCATTTTTTTTTTTATTGAGAAATTGCTGGTGGCCTTGCGAAGAAAAGAAAGTCCAGCTGTCAAAACATAATCTTGAGCAGATTTTAGTAAAGTTCAAAGAAAAGCAAGTGTCTTAGTCATGAGATTATTGACACGAGATGGCGGTACACGCATTACACAGGAGTAAAAAATGTTGTATCTGGCTATTTGTAATCCCTTGCACATGGAAATTTACAATGTTTAATAGTAGGCAACGAAATCGCTTTGAAGTGAAGGTTAGACGCACACCTCTGACAAAAATAGGACAGTAGGATTATTCATTCTAAAGAAACTTCTCCGTTCATTCATTCGGCTTCGGGATAAAATTGTTGTTATAATAATAATATATATAATAATAACAACTTTTAAATTCCATCTTTATCTCAACAGTTGTGAGAAGCTAGGCCTGCATTGAACTGTTGCGCCACCTATTAAATTCATTTATCCAGCTGAATACGCGCTTTCTAGTTAGGTGTGTGTATTGGCTGATTTTCTACAGATATGGTCACTTGGTGTGTGTACTAGGAAAGAAGATCAAAGTCTTGACAATCAAAAAGATTTGTTGTGAAGGAAAACTTTGAAGCCTCGTAAGGTTTGAGATCAAGGGGCTTAAATATATCGCTGCAACTTTAACTAACTATTTGAAATTGTAGCTTTCAAGGGCCTTAATGCTAAGAGGAATTTTTACAAGATCGAAGATGGAAAACAGGACCAGACTCGGTACTTTTTCAATGAGGATGTCTAAAATGTTCTCAAGACTTGAAAAGAAAAGGTGTTGATAGGCATGAGATCTTTGATTGAAGATTGAGGGCTTAGTTTTACTAGCTGCAAGTGTAAAGGAGCAGCATAGAGTTTCCATGTTGTAAAGTCTTTTTTTTTAGAACCCGAAATAGTTTTAATCTTTTATAGTTCCGAAAGTTCGCTGAAGCATAGGAGAGTCAGATGTAGTGTTTTGAAAGAAGCCTAAGCTTTCCTTGCATTTGTTTTAAACGTGCCTATTTAAGATTCTAGGTTTTTTCGTGGGCGCCGTATACCACCGACTCCTGTCCAACCTTATTTATTTCATATTACGAGATTCGGAGAATGCCGTGATAAGCGCACAAATAGCTTGCTCGAAACGCATTCCGCAAAAGGAATTTAGCTATGCTTGTGTCACAGTTGCTCTCACGACCTGTGGAAAATAACTAATATGTATGAAGAGGGAGACAAATACTATATACGGGTTTGTGTGCTGGCTATTTTAGTTTTTGTTGAGATTCTGAGGTTGGAAATCCACTTATATTTTACAAAGATGACTAATAAAACGGTACTCAGTAGCTCCTTTTCTATGACCCAGCTATATTTTTAAAAAACTTTTTTTTTTTTTTAGAAAATCACTCAGAAACATTAATTTTTTAAACGAAACACTGACCTCCTCCAAGCCAAACCAAAGTATCGACTTCCCCCTCATTAACTGAAGATGAACCCGCTGTCAACTTCGAATGATTTCCAAACGCCCCTCCATTCTTTAAAATCCGCTCCAATTGAATCATCTGGCGTAGAAGATATTTCAAAGCCACTTACAGAATTTTTGTTTTCGAACCATATGTTTCCGATAGTTGAGGCGACGTATCGTATAGCACAACACTAAACAAGCGTACGCTTTCCACAAATAAATCAGATTGCTCCACACACCGACATATAGTTCGGCCCCCAAAAGAATACACCACAGTTAGACCACTTTAGCGCCTTCCGGCCGGCCGCGATATTAAGTTTTCGATAGCCCACCCACTCTACTCGACACGTTTTATATTTTTATCGGCGCCCGCTTCCACTTGCCGTCGTCAACGTAGTCGATTAATTTTGTCTTATTTTCGATTCATCTTGACCCAATCTCACACATGTACATACAGCAGTCGCCCGGTGACGTTTCCCCAGCGGCATCTAGGAATTTTACATCTGGTAAAATTCTTGCATTACGTGATGCGTTCTCGCAAACAAGTGACACCGAAACGAAATACTTGGATCCCAATGATGGGTATAGGTTTTCCAGCCGCAGCCCACCCACCGACAGACGATCAACGGCCGACGATTATAGGCGGCAACAACGACGATCCTATGATCAGTTTCGGCGGGCAACAGACACCCTGCTGCCACCGCCACCCTCATCACCAGTAGCCGCCTCCGCGTATGTAGACGAGGGAAACTCTTTTACGGTTTGTTGTTGCTGTATTTTGTTTTTTTTGTTGAAATTATTGTGACATTTATCGTTTTGTTCTAGCCCTCGTACACCCCATCGCCCACGCAAACGTGTAAATCAGCTTCCCTGCCGATAATTCCGCCGCTTCCAGGTCACCAGAGGCAGTTGCTGCAGCAGCACCATCAGCAGCAGCAGCTCCACCAACAACCACCTGGCGGGCCAAAGTCATCGGAGCCGAAAAAACCGAGAACAGTGCACATCGATGTGTATTGCACTGGCTCCGACGACGACGACGAGGATGGGGAGGAGGAGGAGGAGGAGGACGACGATGAGCTGGATGTCGATGATTCGTCGAGCTCATCCGTTGCCAATCGGCATGAGATGGAGTCCAATTCCACGCCCCAAACGGTGTTGGACAACGAACAGATGCTGCTGCGTCATCAGCGAATCGGCGCGCACACACTTCCGCGGCGAGTTCAGCTGCATCGTGACACGTTGGCTGGCCACTCGCCAAATCCGCCGACGACTGTTTCGAGTACATCGCGTTCCGATTTGAATGTCGGCCATGCCATCACCAAGTCGAGTACTGCCGAGGAGGTGTCCGAATCGAAGCAGCTGCTCTTCCGCAAGCACATTGGCGATCAGCGCGCCGCCAAACTGCAAAATCTGCGCCAGAAGTACATTCGCAAGGACCCGAGCGAGGACATGCTTAGCTCGAACTATCCGAATTCTTCTCGGTCGACGGTGCGTGATGCCACCTGCAGCAGCATCTCCAGTGCAATCGCCTCTCAGGATCAGGAGTCATCCTGGAAGGAGACCGAAGAAATTGAGGTCAGCTTCGGTCTGGCCAAGTCGGACAGCTTTGACTACGACAACTCAGTCGACCGGCTGCGAATCAGACAGATGGAGTCTTTGTGGTCCCGCAGTGACGATGAACCGAGTTACGGAACCGCTCGCAGCTACACTCAACCGACGTTCCTACACCCGATATCTGAGGGCAATTCCCAAAGAAGCTCGCCGTACACGGGAGCGCCCCCGCGATTCCAAAGACACGACACCCTTCCATCGGAATCGGACATCTACTCCGAGTCCGACAATGTATTTTATCCCCACCACAGGTACAGTGCCCCGGTGCACCAGCAGCCCTACCACCCTCCTCCGCCACCCGCATCGCCCATACATGCCCCGAAAATTGTCTACTCCTACCAGTCCACTGTGCCACAGCAGCGGCCCGCGTTTATGCAGTTCTTTGGGCCGCAACGCGGACAAGCCCCAAAGCCGCCCTGCCCCCAGAATCCCTATTTGTCCAGTTTCCGTCCTGGGCTACAGCGTTGGCAGAGCGAAGCGCGGGACCATCTGCCCGAAGAATTCTCGTCTCTGCAGCCCCCAGAGATACCCAAACGAGCTGGCAGCGAAGCGCCCTCTACACCAACTGGAGCACCTTCGTCGCCCATCACGACACCCTGTCCCAGCCTAGTAGCCTCAGCTGCTCCCAGCCAAGCCCCATCACCCACCCCTCAGCCAGACCACTCGAAACGGGATAGCAGCGAGGCGTCCAGCAGGATATCTGTAATCCAGGGATACACCGCCGAGCATCTGCAGAAGGCTCACAAATTCGGCACCGTTATCGGTACCGTTCGCAAGCCGGGCCATCACGTTGGTCCAACAAAGAATCCCAACTGTCTGTGCGAACATTGCCAGCGCTGGATGGCCGAGCGATTCCAGATCAGAAGTCGAGCATTCTCCGTCGGTGACACGCCGGTGGTGCTAAAGCGATCCGTTTTCAAAAACACCAACTAGACGACAAACACACATGAATAACTATAACAGACAAAACCACTGCCAGGTCCAAGAAATAATCATAAAGCATATACTCGAACCAGTTGACATTATTTTAGTATTTCTATTTTTTTGCATTTAAATTTCATTTATTTTCATTTCTCTGTATAAAATTAATTAAAACAGTTCATTGATGTAACTAAAATTATATGTAGGTGTGCGTTATTCTATTAACTGTCAAATAAATGTTTAACGTTAAAATATTATTTATTTTTTGTAAGCAAGCGAATTGTAGAGCTTAACTTGAATGTTCCTGTAACTTAATATATGTGAAATAAAATTTAAAACAAATACGGGGAGGAGCTTATTGGTTTTGGGAACTTCCGGAGGCCGTTTTAGGTGCAGCAGAGGTAAACTATAAATTCAAGTGGACGGAACTGTCTTTAGTTTTTACTTATCAGTCAGAAAGCTGTTGACAATGTTTTGAAGGAGTGGATATATTCTTCGATCTGCTTCCCCCAGGTTTGGACTTTGGATGAAAATCTACAGCAAAGCTTTACAGGTATCTGGTCCTTACTGCCCGCAGTATCGTTGCTGGGTTCACGGAAATTGAACTTTATGTTTCAAACTCCAAAAAGTGGCAGCCTCAGCGTTTGTGGCTCGAAAACCTCCCCTAAAAGTCCCCTTGCAAGTTCATCGGCCACGTAGAGTTCCCACTAGGTTTACAGTCCCGCGGTCAAGTTTTGTCAGCTCCGCACTCCTTGACCAATGATGCTTTCTGACGATTAATACCCCAAAATGTTGACCTCGTTGACATCCGTGATCACTTAAGAAGGTGTCTTTGAAATGCCTCAGCAAGCTGCCTCGTTTGTCAAGTTTGTGTGCTACTAAAATTGTATGTCGCGACCGTCAGATGTGGCACATTTGAGACACAAGTTCTGTGGATTTTCGCTCCAACTTGACAATAACTTAAGCCCGCAGAGTCCTTCGAAAAGGCTTTTGCGCTTGAAAGTTGTCACATTCCGTCAGTCTGACACTTGATGTGATAAACCTTTTCATTTATTTTTATATTTAAAGCCCACAGTAAGTAAGACTCAAGATTTATTCTAAAAATGCATCCAAGAACACCACATGCACAAATTTACTCCCACTCACCTATTCAATAAAAAATCCTTAATCAAATCTGTTTTGCAGGCTCAAGTACGACTCTCCGAGTCATCGCGGAAACTCGATCTCCTGCGCCTGGCGTTGGACCTGCGCCGCCAAGAACTTCCACCCGATTCACCGACAGCTCAGCAACTCAAAACCGAGTTGCAAATAGTTCAGGCATCGTCGCCGGTGCCCGTAACATACACATCGCTCCAACCGTTCCAGGGTGGTTTGGGTGGCAAACCCTACCACCAGGTCACCTCTCTAGGTCGTTGCGCATCGGTGACGGGAAAACTCGAAGTTCGCCTGATGGGCTGCCAAGATTTACTCGAAGATGTACCGGGCCGATCACGTCGCGACAAGGACAACAACTCTAGCCCCGGTGACTTGCGTAGCTTTGTCAAAGGCGTCACCAGTCGCAGCTCGTCGAAAAGCTACAGCGTCAAAGACGAAACCTCCTTCGAAATTATGGCCGTCATCAAATTGGACAACACGACCGTTGCTCAGACCTCATGGAAACCCTGCTCACAGCAGGCGTGGGATCAACGCTTCTCCATCGATCTAGACCGATCGCGTGAGCTTGAGATTGGTGTGTACTGGCGCGACTATCGCTCACTGTGCGCCGTGAAGTTCCTTCGTCTCGAAGAGTTCATCGACGATGTGCGACACGGCATGGCCCTGCAACTGGAGCCCCAAGGTCTGCTCTTTGCCGAAATCAAATTCCTGAATCCAATGATTTCGCAAAAACCCAAACTACAGCGTCAACGTATGATCTTCAACAAGCAGCAAGTGAAGAATATCCCGCGTGCCAAACAAATGAACATCAACGTGGCCACCTGGGGTCGTTTGCTGAAGCGCAACACACCCAACAATCAGAACGACTTGCCAATCTCGCGCACCCCATCATCGGGCACGATCGACGGCGAGCCCTACACACCCGGCCAGCAAGCTTTGAATATGGAATTCGATCCGAATACCGCCGGCGAAATCGAGCATGTAGCTACCCCCGGCGAGAATCCGGATATCAGTGTGGCCGGTCTAAGTGGCGCCCGACCTCTATCGATGCAGGGTATTGCCGCCCTCTCGCCAGAAGTATCCCCATCGGCCAATCTGAACAAGCAGAACAACAATCAGCAACCAGCATCAGTCACCGTGCCCTCGACAGGTCTTCACTTGCAAATCAATCAAAAGGCAGCTGCAGGAAGTAAAAAGACGGGCGGCACCAGTCAATTGCCAAGTCCGTCAGTGCCCCAGGTACCGATAGCATCGCCTCCGACACTGCAGAAGATGGATCAGGAGGTAAGTAACCTAACGCACTGGTGTGTTCACCTTGTTGTATTCCTTGTAAAGCTGTAATTATTTCTTGTGAGTACATACGAGTAGAAGTATACTTTTGAAGAGGTGTAGGGTTTCTGAAACAGGTCAAGCTGTCGAAAAAAAGATAAAACTTACTGTAGGTGATGGCTTGAAGAAGATCTAGACAAGTTTGTAAAGACAGCCTATACACACACATTATAACACTAACACTTTAGATACACACTCATTTCACACACACACTTAACGCATTTGCATTTAAGTACTATCGTAGTATGCTGTTATGTATCTCTTTGCATCGAGTGCGCTTGGAAATGTGAGAGGTTTGTTGAATGTCTATATGTCGTTCGTTTTGTTAAAAAAAAAATATGCATATTCTGTGTTTAAGTCGAACCTCCCGAAGGGCACTGGTCCTTGTATATTTTGTCCTTATTCCCTGTTATCGTTCAAGTGTACGTTCATAAGTATTGACCATTTATGTTGTTTTGTAGATCAGTCAGAGCAGAGCTCGACCAACGTTTTATCGGAACATAAATTATTATTTAACGCGATCAGATAAGGAGGTGGATCTTTTACTAAGCCTTCGGGTTCGGAATGAATGTTCTACATCTGTCATTTCAAATATCTCATCCCTAAGCCACTATGGACGAAATACTCAACTTGTAGCCTTCCTTTCACTTTGAAATCGTGGATGTCGAACACTCCCGGAATTTCCTAAATTTTCCATCGAAAACTCCCATTCAAGCACATTTTTCAATATTCAAAAACTGACAGTTGGGAATACCTTGCCAGGGCTTTGAAAACTTTCGTAAATTTTTTTTTTTGTTAAAATATAATTCTCACTTAAATTTGGAATCTACATTGACTATTTGACACAAGAAACTTTTGAAGAGGGAAAGCATAAATAATTCAAACATAAACAACAAAGAAAACAAAAACAACCGGGATATTGGTTATCTCTGCCATAGCGACAGATAGGAAAGGTGGTTTAAAAGCAAACTCCATCTAATGCGAACCTAAAATCTTGTTGCCCTGGTCAAAATAAAACTACGCGACATTTAAGTAACATAAAATTTATGTTTTGACATGTGAAATGTCGGAAATAGATTACGAAAGATCAACAGGCGTTTTTAATAATATCTTCAAGGCAGAAGGATGGTGTGGATGCTTAGATAAAAATAAAAGTTTTAAACCACATTTAGTGGACATTATTGTTACTGATACAGAGGTCTGTGCCTTTACTTTTAAATCTTACGAATTTTTACTCAATGCCGTTCCTTAACTCAAAAAATTCGTAAAGGAGATCGTCATCGAGAGAATCTTACGAATTTTTACTCAACAAATTTCTTGGTGTAAGAATGAAAAAGTTGTCAGTCACCTTACAATTAACAGCTGATTGGAAATTTGTTTGTCCTATTTGACATATGAGTGCATTTGTTTTGATTTCTTGCGTATTAAAATGGTATCAAAAGACGGGAAAATAAAGTTGAATGTTCTCGTTAGATTGTTTTCGAAAGTGGTGGCGAAATTCGTCCTCGCTGTGAGGAGTAGAATGGACAATCTCCTCCACGTTATTTTGAATGCCGTGTCGCTTTTTCCTCTTCTCGAATGCTTGTACTTCAATTAGTACAAACTCTTCCATATGTGTACTCGGATTCGGATTCATGAAAAAGAAGCTCGATTAATTCCGAATCACTTTCATAGCTAGGTAGATAAATGTACTATTTTTTTTCGTAAATGAGCAAATTCTTCGAGCTTATACGTTTATAACAACTTTTGGTACCACTTTTTTGAATTATGTATCTGTCATTTCATAGATTTTAACAAAAACGTTCCCTAACTTTTTCGTAAGTATCTCTCTCTGTGAGAGAATTTATCCAGTCTTTTCCATTCTTACTACAAAAGTAAAGGAACAGACCTAGTAATTCTAAACAAAAAAGAGCTCGTTCCAAAATACAGACGCATATTTGTTTTAAAAAAAATAGAAGAAAACTTCCCCTTTGTACATTTTCTTATTTCTAAATTACATAAGCTTCCTCCAAGATGTTCGCATTTTGTTCTTACACGTAGATTTTGGCGAAGCGCCAGCAAATATTGTTAATTTGACGGCTAATTATTTTTTTTAAAAATCGAAACGGTGATAAACGCTGCATAGCAATTGCAAGACTAGTAGTGACATCTGTCAGTCAAGTTTGATACCAGAAATAATGATAGACACCGCATCCCACCACTCAAACAAAAAATAAATAAAAAAAATTTGAATTATATTCTGTCATATTAGTGAGCCAAATACTCAAATTAGTCTACAATTTGACAGTGATTGTCAGCTTTCTGAGTTGTACGATCAGATAAATCTCTCAAATGTAGAGAAATCATGTTTTTCGATAGGAAAAGTCCTCACTATCTAATCAAATCGATCTGGTGGTATATTTTTAAAACCCACTCTTAAAAGTATTTTTCATATGAGTGACAATTTTATACCGAGCAATTTTGACAGCACATTGGATAACTATTCTCTTTTGCAACCACGGCGACTTTTAATATAAATCAGGGATAGAAAGAGGATCAGTTAGAATACGTTGATTTCTCCACTAAAAAGGTACTGTTCATTCTGAAGACCTTGCGCTATATTAGACCTCCTTTAAATTGCTTAGGAATCCATATCCCAGACTTCCAACATGATCAGAGATTTTTTCTCTCTGATTGGCGACAGATTTAATGCTTTTCTGAAGGATCAGAAAATCGGGTTGAACCTTTAGTGTTTCTTCCAAACTCTAGAGAGTAAAACATGATGGGGTAAGCTTACTGATACATCGGGAGATCGGAGCTATTGATCGCTAAAATATGATCCTGTTCTTTTTCACCCAAAAATGAAATAGAGTCTAAAATAATCGTGTACATTTTAAAGTAGTCATTTAATACTGACACCCAGAAGGCAGATCATGTAAATACCTTACATAAGTCTTCTACTAAAATTGAGGACCTCCTCTCCTAGTACCCAGTCGTGTGCCACTGTTGCGTGTGTCACGTAAGCGTTTCTTCCCAAAAGCAGTCTTCCACTTCCAATCGACCTGAGTAATCGTACGACATTTCTAAAGTTTTTCTTTAAAAATATGTTAAATGAACTCCTCAACAACCCTCTCACATTTTACCAACAGCCAATGATTATCGTATCTGCTAAGCAAAAAAAAAATTTACGTCTCCGGCCTGTGTACCCAGTCCCATATTCCCTATCCTCAAAACCGAAAAAAAAGAACTCCCTCCTCGTTTTCGGCCAAACATTGCATAATGCAATGACCACAGCAGAATGATGATTGCTCCGTCATCTCTCATTCTCAGCCATCAATGTCAACATAAATATATCCATACCCAAACTATATATGTATTAAATGTATGTACAGCAAACAATGAAAACACAATATCAAAAGCCGAGAACAATACCGTATACATTTTTGGAACAAAAAAAAAACAAAAACATTTGCATGCCTATTTGTACAGAAAAAAAAAACATTTTGTTAAACCAAACGAAACGATTTGTGTCTTTCTTGTATGTTTGTTATTATTGACAACAGTTACAGAATGCTTTACGAGAATTTGAATTTCTCAACCAAATGGATTCACAGCCCTCAACATTGCAACGACCGACGTCCCGTGCCAAACAGCAACAATACCAACAGCAGCAGCAGCAACTCCAACAACAGCAATATCTGGCGTCGGCTGCCCAGCAACTGATGCACTACCATCAATCGCCGACGCAGCAATACTACATCGAGTCCGATCAGTTTGTACCGCAAACTATCCTTCCGCCTCCGCAGCACCAGCAGGTACCATATGACACTACCAACAGCAGCACTGCCGCACAACATGTCACCACTGCCGAACATCACATGCCAATGCACCGTAACAGTAGTATTAGTAATAGTTTTAACAACAACACAAACGGTGGTGGCAGTGCCGTTGGCGGTGGTGCCGGCGCATATCACCGGCCGGTACTTATGATGCCACCTGTGGTCCTGATGGGGGGCGGCACTAGCGGCGGCGGCAGCGGAGATGGCAGTCCGATTATTGAATTGCCGCCATCGCCGTCGCCGAGCTCATTGCCAATTGTTGAGTATCCTGACGACGATGATGACGACTGTAGCCGGGTTATCAACGACAGTGATAGATGTTGTGTTGAGGTTAGGTTTGGTTAATTTTTTTGCTTTTGTTTTATTTTGTTTGCTTTTTGTTTTTTATGTTTTGTCGAGCAATTTGTAAATACACATGCGTCTTGTACAGTTGGTTGTTTTTGGTTTAAGAATTGCTAACACCACACACATACACTCACTAATTTTGCACGATTTATACATTTACTCACATCTGGGAATATTACGGAGGTGTTGGTCTTGTTTTTTTGTTTGTTTAAAGGGCGCACTCATAAATTTCATGTTTTTTGGAAGGGAGGGGTCATACGATTTGTGTGCAGTGTTGTCCACATACTCAATGTTTCCTGTTGTCTTTTGGTGCGAGCCATTCGTTTAATTTTGTGTTCACATTTTGTACGCGTTGTCTGTCAGTTCACAGTTGCAGCATCCCCTACACCAATGGAAAGATTTTCATCACACTAACACTGATTACAAATCAAACCATAAAATACACACACATCTTTGCGATCAGGTTCTGGCAGGTACTTAATGACATCTGTATTCCGCGGTAACGCGAAAACTCATCCTCAAGCTGGCTGAGTTTTATTTCCCACAAAATGTCCAGCAGAACGTCAGACTTCAGGTACAAAAAATGTAGTAGATCTTTAGAGATCTTTCCAGATTGTATTTTTTTTTTGTTCTGCTTTCGCTGAGACTCTAAAATATTGGCATACAATTTCCTATGCTTGACCTCTAGGAAATTTCCCAAGAGGGAAATTTCTCTATCTGGCGCAAAACTACTCGCTAGCTTGTCAATTCTCTTTCTCTGGTGGTTCAACTATGAAGTATTCGCGTCTATGTTTTTATGTCAATTTTGTTTCGCTAGTTCTGAAACTCTTGAATGTTGATGTTTAACATTTCATATTCGACAGGGAAATTTCTCAATCTAGGTCAAAATTATCTCCTAGATTGGAATTTTCTTTTCTTTAGTACTAGAACTGAAATATTTTGACTTCTAATCTTGTTTGGTAGATCTGTCACTAATTTCCCTAAAGGGATATTTTTATATCTAACTCAGAATTTCCTGAAAAATTGATTTTATTTGTTTGTAAATTTCCCTAAAAGGGACAATTCTCAATCTAGCACAGAAATACGTCTGTCTTTTTTGTTGCGCTGCCACTACCCCTCTTAAATATGGAATTCTAATATTTTTGAGTTCGATCTCTATGAAATGTCCCTAGGAGCCGCATTAAGACAAAAGCGTTTTACCAGTGCTCCTCGACGAGCAAACGATTTCACAAGTCTACCGCCATCAAAAGATTTCCCGTCGCAGAAAGTATGCCGCATAACTTTCAATGTGAACCAGCACACATGACATCTATCAGTTATAGCATCTCGTAGGTGCGTTGCATCAAATAGTCGTGCGACGCAATGGCAGCTCGGCCTAGGACTCATCTGTTATTCATCGAATTATTTGTCACCCGAAACCGCTTCATTTTATGTCCCATTTGTGAAAAATGTCCACACAAAAAAGCCCAACTCATCATTGTTGCACTCCATTCCATTGGAAAAGTTCCATCGATTTCTCTGTTAAATGTTACGCAACACATGCCATTCCAAGTTTCACCTGCGTGCAATTTGTGTGCCTCGAAGCATCTTCATGTCAGCTCGCCACCCCCGCCTATGCCTTCATAGAGAAACAAAAAAACTATTGAAATGAGTGACACTCTTTAACAAAACTCCAAAACTGGTATCTGCATTCCACAGGCTAAATATTATATAAATATTGTACATATACAAATTCTGCCTCTTGACACGCCTGCTACCACTCCTACTTCAGATGAACAGGTAACGGAAATATACAAAAACATAAACAAAAAGTTTACCTAAAGCTTGTAAAAAAATTCAAACAAAATTCTCCTCTTTTCTTTGACACTGTGTGTGCGTGTGCATGGGTGAGTGTGGTGTGAATTTGGTGCACACAGAGTGATCGGTTTTCTTATTTTCTTTTCAAACACGCATACCTTACACGCCTCTCTGTCTATTCTTTTTTTCGCAAAAAACAAAAAAAAAATACAAATTTAAATTTAAATTCAAATGCTTCTAGCGATCTCTTGACATAGACAACTTCACCAGCAAATCCTTGCAATTTATGTCAACCAACTCACTAACATTTAATCCACACAACAATCTCTTTTTTTCTCTCTCTCTCTCTCTCTGGCTTCGTGTGTCTGGCACGGAAATTAGATTATACCACAGTTTGGTAATTTGTCTGTCAATAATAATCAACATCATCAGCAACAGCAGCAGTACGTGCAACCATCGCCGATTGTTCAGGAGCCAGCGACTCCGCAATACCAAGCACATGCACAGCAATTCCCACAGCCAGCGCAGAGGCAGCTCTACCAACAGCAGCAACAGCAGCTGCAGCAACAACTCCAGCCAATCTATCAGAATCAATTCGAGTTGGGAGTTGTCGGTGGCAGTGGTGCGTCAGGCGCAGTTTGTGTGCCACCACCCCCAAGTCATGTTCATCTTCATCCTTCGAATGCTGGAGCTGCAGCAGCCGTGGCAGCAGCAGCACAGCTCGGCGGTGGTGGTGGTGGTGCAGGTGGACGTCGTCAAGTCGCACGTGGTCTACAATACCGAGACTCGGCGTATGAGTCACGCCGCCAATCACAATCCCATCAGCCGGGAATGCTATCGATTGAGAACTTCCGAATGCTGAGCGTCCTGGGAAGAGGGCACTTTGGCAAAGTCATATTATCGCAACTGAAGACAAGCAATGACTACTACGCGATTAAGGCACTGAAGAAGGGCGACATTATCGCTCGCGACGAGGTGGAATCACTGCTGAGCGAAAAGCGCATCTTCGAGGTGGCGAACGCAATGCGACATCCTTTCTTAGTTAATTTGTATGCATGCTTTCAAACTGAGGTAAGACATAGAGATAGAGTAGAGACTCACGCGAGACGGTTTATAATTTAATTGGTGGCTTGCGCCCTGCCTGCCCTCCTGCTTGTCTTTTTTGTTTTGTTCACAGCAACACGTCTGCTTCGTTATGGAGTATGCAGCCGGAGGTGATTTGATGATGCACATCCACACGGATGTCTTCTCGGAGCCGAGAGCGGTATTCTATGCGGCTTGCGTTGTCCTGGGACTACAGTATTTGCATGAGAATAAGATTATCTATCGTGATTTGAAATTGGACAATTTGCTGTTGGACACAGAAGGTGAGTGTCCTGATAACGATGTGAATCTGAAAGAGGAACAACTTCAATTGGCTTTTGAATAGGTTACGTGAAAATTGCCGATTTCGGTCTTTGCAAAGAGGGTATGGGCTTTGGTGATCGCACCGGTACATTCTGTGGCACACCCGAGTTCTTAGCGCCCGAAGTCCTTACAGAGACATCCTACACAAGAGCTGTCGACTGGTGGGGTTTGGGAGTCTTAATCTTTGAAATGCTTGTTGGAGAGGTAAGTGTGCGCACGAGACTACTATTCGATTGGAATTTGATTTTTTTTTGTCTGTGCTTTTAGTCACCGTTCCCGGGCGACGATGAAGAGGAGGTATTCGATTCGATTGTTAACGATGAAGTACGATATCCGAGGTTCTTGTCATTGGAAGCTATCGCTATTATGAGAAGGGTAAGTTGGTGGTAGCTGTTTTCATAGCAAGAGCCGCCTTGCTGCGGGATTTGAATGCGAATTCTTGCTGAAATAAGTCCAGAATAGGGCAACAATGCGAGGAAGATGTTATTGTCTCTATAGGGCCTTGGTGCTTGACGTTATATCGTTGGAGTTCGACAAAGATTCAGTTGGATTATATAGGTATTTTACTGCTTAAGACCTTTGCACCTACGAGTTAATTACGTAGTCTGGTAGGAGAATCTCCGACTCTCCAGAAGAATAGCAGGGTGCACAAGAAGCGTTACCCAGCCAACATACCGTGAGCAACTTGAGACAGCTCTTTGTTACTTAAGCTGGCTAAACAAGCGTGTTGGTTGAGGCCCAGGTCTGTCTTGGTTGCAGCGTCATGCTTGCGGATATTCGAAGCATCAGCATAATTGATCGACCCCGAAGATCTTCCGTTCAACTACGTGCCTAAGGTAGAGATTCGTCGACATTCATACTTTCCTGGGAAGGGATGTCAACGTCTTTCGACACACATAATACCTGACAACTGGCAGCGGTGTACCTTCGTACTATTGATCAGTTCCAATCTGTTAATCCCTTTATCTAGTAAAAAGTTAATACAAAAGGTGAAATGTATACCGAATACCGGATGCTCGACCGTTCTTAATTATCAAGTGATTTGCCAAGAGCTAAAAAATAAACGTCAAGTTCCCAGCTCACACCATCGGTCAAAATAACAATGAAGGGAGAACTTATACCTGGTAGCAGCTCAATGTTACTGTTTTGATCTAAGAGCATCTGATAGATGACCACTTGCAGCCAATCTTCACTGCATAAAAAACATTTTTGATCAAGAGCCTTAAAAACGCAAGTTCAAGTCCTTAAAGCAGTTCGTATTAGAGACGACAGATTATTTGCTAGCATTTCCTTGAAGGTGTAACCCTTCATGCCTGCATCATCGGTTAAACTAAGTCCCAGTTTGGAATCTTTATCAAATTGCGACCTCAGATCCTTGTCATGTCGTATTTATTCATGTTTATAGTATATTTTGATCACGATCAACTGCCACTCCCTCTGTGCGGGTTTCTTAACATTGAAGACACTTTGTTTTTTCTTTCTGTACCTCCTAAAGCTCCTGCGAAAGAATCCCGAAAGACGCCTGGGCTCATCTGAACGAGACGCGGAAGACGTTAAGAAACAGGCCTTCTTCCGTTCGATTGCTTGGGACGATCTGCTGCTGAGGAAGGTGAAGCCGCCATTTGTGCCGACAATTGTAAGTTAAAAAAAAAAAAAAAACCCCCACTTTTTTTATTTACACCCTCACTCACCCGTCCTTCTCTCCCTTGTACTCTTTTCTCACCACCAGAACCACCTCGAGGACGTTTCCAACTTCGATGAGGAGTTCACATCCGAGAAACCCCAATTGACGCCGCCAAAGGAGCCCAGACATTTGACTGACGAAGAACAAATGTTTTTCCACGATTTCACATACACCGCCGACTGGTGTTGAGGTTTTGAACTACAAAAAGGAAGAAATTCTAATTTTAAACGTAAACAAAAAAAAAAATAATGATGAAACTGCTCCCCTCCCATTTTTAGTCCTTTTTACATACGTAAACATTTAAGTAACTAATGCTAACAGGTTTTTTTTTGTTTTTAAATAATTAACTTTAAAACAAAACAATTTATTTTCGTAGAAACTGATAAAACACCAATTTTTAAATACAATATTGCTTTTAAAAGAAAACTCGTTTTAAGCAAGATTTTTCTGAACAAATCCAAGAAAAGCATTTGTTTATACACACACACACACATATACATATGTAAAGGAATTCAAAGGCGAACGAGTGTGCGCTTGATTTTAAGCGACCAGCAAGAGTGTAGTAGTTAACAAGGACGGAGAACGATGCATATATTATAAATATACGTATAATTATTATACACTTTTAACTATTATTATTAATTTATAACAATTTTTATTTAAAATTAACTGAAATTGCAAGAAAAACAAAGGAATATTTCATTAGCTACTATATTTACTCTATCCTACTTACTACTGCTCTATATTATGCTTATATAATATTATTAGGTATTTAAATATTTTTCGTCCTCCAAGTGAAGTTTACTTCATTTTTCTGTGGGGGTCTGTCCGGTGAACCGTTGTACATTTTTAACTGCATTAATGGATTACCGTATTTAACCTTACTCTTTCTTTGGTCATTATTCTTTTGCTTTCGAAGATATTTATGGAATGAAACAAATTTTATGGAACGAAATATTTTCAAATGCGATGTTATTAGAAAAAATTTCTTCATCTGTTTTTCTTTATCATTTTTCTACCGAAAATGCATGAGAACTATTGTATTTTAAATTTTTTTTTATTAATTTTATTATTATCATTAATTATATTATAAATATTATTATTCTTAAACAAATTATATAAATAGTTTCACTTTTTAGAATTTTACGATTAAAATAATTATAATGTTATTAAAAACAAGTATAAAAAAGAAATAAAGTTAAACAGTAATAAAATAATTTTATTGGTTATTTAGTTTTTTGTCTCTTAGTTGTTTGTTTTATCGTGTTTGTTTCAGTTGTGCATGACTTGGAATGGTCCGTATGTGAATGTTTTGTGTTGCGCTCGGAGGCACGTTTTGTTAGAAAACTAGGAAAAATTTAAACCACACCGATTTGGCTCGCTACTGACTGAGTCATTAACTCCTTATCGTACTTTCTTGGAGGATATGTTCATCAAGTGCACTAAGAAAACATTTTTGTAGATGAGCCCGTGTCCTTTTATCCGAACTTATAATTTTCAAGTGAAACGTGGGGTGGAAAGTGTTTTATTATATTGAGAACCCCTTTGACTGGTAAAAGAAAAGCAAGCTTGCAAAATATTACCGCTTAGTACGCTGCTCGAGCTAAATTTTAGCTCCCATACAAAATTCTCTCCAAAATTTTAGATCAGCTAAATTTAAGAGTATCCATTAGCGGTGTGAGCTAAAAACAACAAACTCTTGTTTCAGAATGTACCTCACGTATCTGTCAAAATTTAGGGTGCCCTTTAAAGGGCGGCACATTTTCTCAAGCTGAATTTTGACAGATCGTTGTTTTCTCTTGTCCTGTTGCTTTTTGTATATCGGGGAAGTAAGCTAGGATGAGTTTTTTAAATAAATAAATCCTCGAGGAGTACCTAGAATCGGAAATGGTTGAAATCAGAGAGAGTTGCATTTTTGAAGTAAGTTATTTTCAAAGAACATCTGTTTTCTATGACACTTGTAAAAAATTAGGTATGATTTAAGCTAATGTTTGGAGAGAAATGTCGGAGAGCAGATAGAATTTAGTTTAGCTCGATCAGCGTACTAAGCTTAAAGCCGTATAGTGACGAACAGCAAAACCGCACACCACTTTGCGAAAACGTTCTTCTCCAAGATTTCACACGATCAATTTGACTGTTGAATTTAACCGAATAAAAAGCGATTCGCCTGGTTTATTGGTTGTTTTTCTGTTTTTGACAGATTCACCACAATCATACGCAATATTGTTTAAAATTTTCAAAGTCTGTGGAGATGTAACTTTGTGTTATTTTTTTTTTTAGAAAATATTGCGTACCGCATTTAAGACGAATAACGCTTATATAACGTTCGATGTAATTCAGTTAGTTTTTAATTTGCTCGGTATTAAAATCTGTGAGTTTAAAATGTCATCTGCCAACCTACTTATTTCTCAACAAAAGACGTTATTATACATTATACATCCCTGCTAAACACTTCATCACTCAACTACAAACACGACGTTACGTTACATTTTACTTGCGTTTTGAGTAAGATGCAAGTAACAAAAGGCCTTTTTTATTATGCTCAAATGATCTATATAGATCATGGATTTCCATGGTTTACAACAACAGTTGGATCACGTACTGTTGTTGTAAACCGTGGAAATCAATGATCTATATAGATCATTTGAGCATAATAAAAAACGCCTAAAGTTCCATCAGATTTAACCAATTTCGGCCGTTGTTTACATAATCTTAACAAAAAATGTATGCAGTTGAAAAAAAAGGAAAGAAAGATGACGTTGATAAAGAATTGAAACAGTACAACAAAGCATGATTGCACGATACGCGACCAATCATTTATTTTAATTCTTCTAGTTAAATTTCTTTTCATATTTAGTTTTGTTGTTAAGTTCTGGTTTAGTTAATGCAGTAAAGTCCAACGATGGCTGGTCGATATACGCTTTAAAATTAAATATTCTGTAGGAGTTCAAATTAAACTATTTCCAAGGTTACGCTGTTAATCTAAATCTAAATTCTATTTTATTCCGCTTAAACAATAAACTACACCAAAATTCACTATCTTACTCTGATGTCTAGTAAAAAAAAAAATCTAAAAAAAAAACAGTATGTGCCTAAATATTTAAAATCAAATAAAAGAAAAACTAAAAATCGATTTATTTATTTTTTAAGAAAGCCAACAAAATGAATCATATTAATTTTAATGACAAATAACAAGTAACACTCAAGAACATAAAGAGGTTTGTATTTTTGAAATTATAGTAGTAGCGGGTTTATAAAAACAAATATTTTATTATAATGCTATCAAATAAAGTTAACAACTATTTAGAGAATGCGTTTTTTTCTTTTCACCACCAGTATGGTAGTTGGTAGTTCACGGACTTCCAAACTGCAAGTGTTATTTTTCTAGGAAGTCATTTGTCGTGCTGTAATACAGGACAGTTGAGTTGGGATCGCAAATTGCCGTTGTAACGCTGGGGAAGAAAAATAAAGGACAAGTACAAAATGCACTTTTCAAGTTTTGTGGGGGCAGTTTTTTACCATTTACTTTCGCCACCCAATTTGCGTTGAATTTCTTCAAGTTCCAATAGGTCCAACTCAGTGCAGTTAGATACGGGGATTATGATTTCCGAGTCACTTCTTTCACGTCGTCCGCGGAAATAGATTATGTCGAGTTCGACATCGTATACGTATTCCAAGTTTTCCGCTTTTACTACTGAAATGAAACACTGAGATCGAACAGTTACGTTTTATTACCAAAGTCATACCATGTTTTAAATCTAAATAAACCCTACTGGCGATAGCACATTTAATTTCATCATTACACCCCAGAGTTTGAAAGGCTTTGATCTGCAAAATAAAATACAAAAACAGTTTGATATTCGTTGTCGATAAGACAGCGCAGCATACCAATTCAATTGAGTTCATTTCTGGCACCCAGCTGTTAATTCACTTTGGTTTTCTGAGAAACGTCAAACAGAAATAGAGCAATTGCCGGCGTTTAAATTAAAAATAAAAATAAACTGGGAACAATAACTGCATAGATAGAGGAGAGGTACGTTAAATTAATTTGCTATGGCAAGAAGTAGATTAACATCACTTTGTTTGTAAAGCAAGTGAAAAACGAATTGCGAAAAATCAATAAACAGTAGTGAGGTACGAAAATTGTAAACAGTTACAGAATTGGAATTAACTATTCAGATTCAGAGTGACAGTCGCCAGCACTTCACTCAGTGCTATACCTGCTGACAGTTCGTCGAATGAATTTTAAACTTTACAGTGTGATTCGAAAGTACTGTCTGGTTTTAATTTTGTTTTTTTCGTATACATTATACAAAATAGGCAATCGGTATAAATCGATCGCTTTCGCACAAAGTCTGTATACACGTTCTCATTACAAATGAGAAATAGCTCAGAGAATTTCAACCCTTCAAGTACTGATAAACATGTCTAATACACAAAGTTGACAAGAAACAAATTCAAAATCCCACTTAAAAATCAATTGCGCGCAAAAAATAAAATGTTTGAAAATAAAGAAAATTTGGCGGTGGTTGAAAGGTCTGCCAGAACGTTTCATACATATATTGCAAATAGGAAAGCTATATATTTATTTATGTCATAGTCAATTTCAAAGATGAAATATGTAAGTGGCTCAAAGATTAGCTCGAAGTCTTTTCACGTACTTTGAAATAGGTATTTCTAGGCATTCCAGCTCTCTGGAAGAATTTCGTTTAATTTTTTGAGTTTGACAGATTTTTAGTGCTTGGCTCGGGAAAGTACGGAAATCATAAATGTGACATTCCTAGTGAAAGTATATGTAGGCACGTCAACTGAATAAGTGCCCACGTGATAAGCTCAGTCCAATAACAACTCGCATCAGACAGCTGTCATAATTGGGACGATGTTGTTCCTAACATATTTAGGTTTACCCAGCAGGTTTATTCGTGTACTTTCCGAGTCGAGTACTCAAAATCTGTCAGCTTCAAAATATTTAGCGAGAAAATTTCAATCGTTACTCTTTATTTTAATAATTTTCCTATTTCCTGTCATTTATGATGAGAACTTTTTGGAATTTATGTCGATTCAATCTACCTCTAGCTTATTTCATATATTCTTTGGCAAGTTTGTGATATCTAACTGACAGATGGCTGCCAGATCCCTCAAACATGTGTCGCCTGTGGCATGGTGGAAAAGAAGTGAAAATATTATTTCTTCAAAGAGAGCGGGCATGCAAATGTGATTGTCACTGAGATTACTCTATCTTAAAATTTCATTAACAAGATTTCATATCGTTACAGGACTGAGATTATCTAGCGAAAATGATTGTGAAATGACACAATGCATGTTGAATATTCTAATTTGGCACAAGTAGGTGCGACTTGTACCAAGGATATTCGATTTGATGTTATACCCCCATTCCATGCCTTTGATCTCAACATTTTTTGTATATAGCTCACAATTCACAAAATTAAAAATAGATTAACTTCACGCGTCGCTCAATTATGGGACATCCCACATTCCACACACACACATCCGATCACAGCCAATTCGAACTAGTTTTGACGCGCACATCTCCATTCCATTTCGATTACAATGTGATTACGGTTGAAGGACATAAAAGCGTATACGCGTTGCCATGTAAATGAGGAAAAAAAAATCTCGAAAAGCACTACGTGTACAGCATTCTGGAGGAGAACTCATTAGGATGTAACGTTTCCGGTTGCCCAGCACTAGCGCTATGCTTTCTGCTTTTCGAATCGAAATTTAATTGCAATTTGAATATGCCCTCAGGGCGAGTGTACACAACCATAGCGAAGAACTGTGTAGAGCTACAACATCGTCGCAAAACTTGCCCTAATGAGCCAGCTCCTCCGTTTGATGCTGCGAAAAGAAAACGTATTGCTCCGATCCCGCACACCCACGATGGAGGGCAATCCTCCCGTGGGACATTTATGCGATTCCCCAATCGATCAAAGGAATATAAAAAGCAATTTTATTTTCAATTACAACTCGGTCCCTGTTTTTGATTTCTTTCTCGGTTTCTTGTCTTGTTCTGCAGAAGGAACTCATTAGAGTGCTGTAAGCTGCTGTAAGAGCACTATGTGATCCGTGTGGGTAATCCAAATGAAATCATGGAATCATGCGACAGATATACGACTCTCATCATCGTCATCTGTGGCTGACTTTTCTTTTTGCTGGCTTTTCCCCCTCCCCCTTTCAACTTAATGACTTTGGAGCTCGGCTCTGGCCGTCGTTATAAATCCTTAAGTGCTTTTCGTAATTCCTGTATAGAAGCTACACCGACCGCATCTACTTTTGATGTTTGTTATTCAATCATCCGCAACGTTCCCATTTGAAGTTGTCGCTTGACCTGTATACTCGTAGCGGACGAGTATGTGTATTGGGGATATCATCTCCGTTGCGAGTCGACCGCCAGTGGTAACCGCAACGGAAAATGGGGCTGTGCCATGTGGCATTTATTACGGGCGCAGGGATGGAAAATATTATTTCGCATGGTATTCCTAGTTTTAGCCACGTGTGAATTTGTATCTCCCGGGGACTTGCAGTCTAGCGGAAACCTCATCCATTTGTAGATTAGTAAGGCTTTCAGGTGGAAGGTTAATGGTATTATCTCTGGAAGAAACTGCACGGTATCTGCGTGGAGTGAATACCTACGAGGGGGAAGAACTTTTGGAGTGCTTTAGCGCGAACGAGGTTTAAATTTCTGAAAATATTAACCGAATTCGGAGGGAGATTGGGTTAGCGAAGCGAAAAATGTATGTGAAGGACGCTTTACATGTGGGTTGTGGATAAGATACGTTTTTGTGGGATGTTTCTCTGATTTAAGGCGCATTTTTGTTGGTTGTCATTACAAATTGATTTGTCGGTTTTAAAATCGAACAACACAACGTTTAATGTTTACTTTTGAAAAGTGATTGTCACTTATTTGTTTTATTTTCTGTTATGATTAATGTCAAAAATGACAATTGCGCAGGAATTTAGTCAGCCATGTTTCAAAGAAATCTAGTACAAAGCTCAACTCAAGTGCGTCCATTTGACATTTAAATCAATTATCATAAATACGTGCCATCTCAATTTTGACAGCTCTGTTTTAAATCAAGTCTAAAGAAATGCTTAAGTCAAAGATTTGATCTAGGAATAATTTTACTAAAAAAAGGGAAGATACAAATAATCCGTGTACCTATACTCCACGCCGATTTAGAGTTTAAGCGCAAAAGTTCTGTTGTGTTCTTTCAAAAACGCATTAGGTCTTAAGTAGCTCAGCTTAATCGTTAGTCAAAAATCTAAATGCCTAATGTAAACCTGAATGAATGATCATATACAGAAATGGTTGTGTCAAAAGTTGCAACAAATGTCAAATTATCGACAAATTTTGTCTTCATTGTGTGATTTTTGAAGCTATTTCATTTTAAATTAAAACCATGCATAAAAATGTTCAATCGTCGAGCCATGGAATATTTGTTTGTGTCTTTTCCGTCGACATTGTACTAAAATAGATTGGGAAGTACACTATTAGTACTAGATTGAAAACAAGATATACACAAACTACCCGCTCATAAGAACCCTTTGTCAAACCCTAATCAACGGAACAAAAAACATGTAATTGTGTGAAATAAACGACACAAATACAATTTTTTTTGGCTAGAAATGTCAAATTGACATTTGACCTATCGTTTGCATTGGCAGGAGTGGCAAGTGTTCATTTCTATTATTCTGAAAGGTACTTAAACCCCATTCACATTCATTGCGGTGGGAAGTGGAAAAATGTAACCGTCGACTGACAGTTCAATCGCTAGACATTGGGGACGGTCATACCTCTAGCTTAGTAAGCCGGACAGCTGTCTGATTTGATGTGTTTCAGTTTTTATTTTCCTAGATTGATCTGTTCACATGTTTTTCAGTAGACGTTCACAAAGCTGACTAATCCAGTCAGGAATTTTGTAACTGTAACATTTCGTACGTATGTGGCTGATGTAGGAAAAGTGACGTAACTGACATATCAAGTTTTTGCAAGAGTACATCTGGTTCAAACTTATCCTATCGACTTAAGATGACCCGATTTTTGAATGTCAACAATATTCTTTTCAATTATGCGTTAAATCCGAAGCCGAGTTATCTGACAACTTAAAATGGTGCTTGGGAAAATAGGGAATTTCTTGATCACAATGTGGGAATCTCCATAACAAGAGGCTGGTAGAATTTCTACAGAAAAAACTCTTTCTTTGAATTCATTTGTATTAATTTTACAAGAATTTTAAAGACTCAGGGTTCCTTCGCACAGAACCAGATTCAAAATGTATGTTCAATAACAACCCTGGGCTTACCTTACTATTCCTTACATTTCTTTGATCAATTATTAAACGAACTACTGAGTAATGGTATACAGCTCCAAATCATGGTTTTTAATCTCGTAGCAAGCAACGACACTCCCTACGCAATCTATGATTAAATTTACTTTTAAGTGCCTCCGTCGAATTAGAGTTCATTACTTTCGAAGCAGTCTGTAATTATGCCCACGACAAACTCTATTTATTAACATCGCTCTTATTTAATGGTCCTTAAAGCCGCCTAAACAGTTTGGTGTTGCGTCATCCCCCTAAGGCACGGCAGCACAGTCTGAGCCATCACTCGTTCCATCTTAATTAGCACATCTACTGCACAACAAATAAAATCCCTGCCCCGTCCACGGAAATTACATCCCCTTCGGGGTGAAGCTAAAAACACAACTATACGCGGTATACCATTAGCTCGCCCAATCCATTACAATTATTCCATAAAACGGATTTGGTAGGAAAAATAAACGCCAGACGACCCAGCAAAACGGAAGCAATCATCATCCATTAGCCATACCCACACACGCAGTGCAACTAACGCAAGTTCCGTTTATTGGCTTTGAAAACAGTCCTAAATTAGAAATTCAGGCAAATAACATTTTGCCAAAGTTTCTGTTCCACTTCCGGCTGCCGCGCATCTCCTCCACTTCAGAAATAACATCATCAGCAGGCACGGGCACTCCGCCCTGACAAAATGTGCCCGCGAATATGAAACACAAACTCTCTGGTAGCTAATTACAAATTAATTAACCATTCGCCGCCCTTTAACCCCAAACTCCGCCAAGCACTTATTATTACGCAGTAGACTCTTGGTTCCGGGTGGAACATATTTTCTTTGTTTTTTTTTACGGCTTTTGTTGGCCGGAATTTATAGGCCTCCCTCCAGCCGATAATCAAGTGAATTTCGGCCCAAATTACCCTGGTTAGGACCAGTCATGAGGAAAACTAATTGAAATGCCCTCGCATACGGATTTGGAGCCACTCCAAAATGACACTGGCACGCAGTGCATGCGGATGACAAAGTGAATGTAGATATGCAGGTACGCCAATGTCGTTCGTTTTTGGCCAGTGCACTTTCCAGTTTACACTTTGCCAGTGCAATTAGAGGGCCATAACCAGCAGTGGTGGCGGCAGCGATTGTTCTTGCACTTGAACTTCCCAACGGCAGACGGACAACTCGTCTCGAGCAACATTCACTTGCAGCCTGACGTCATTAGTCGCTACTTGTCAGCTAGCATCAGTAAATGGAGCGATCGATTGAACCAAGGTCACCGAGTCGATTCGCTTTTGTTGTAGTCCGCTTCCTTGGTCGAAAATGCAGACTGACTATAAAAGTTGGCATCCTTCCGAGCAGTGGTATCAGTTAAAGTTTGTTTACTCCGAAGTACAGACCCTCTTAGCGCAACAGTAAAAAATATTCAAAATGTTCAAGTTGGTAAGTTGCTGTCGTTTGCCCAGTTTTATCCGCAACCGAGTTCAAGGATAGATAAAACTGAATAAAAACATTTTTGGGGCGGTATTTGAAATTTTAATTTGCACTCGCTCTCTCCCTTAGGTGGTACTTTCAGTTCTCGTCGCAGTTGCTGCAGCCAAACCAAGTGGCATTGCCATTGGACCGCAATTAGTTTACTCAGCGCCGGTCCTGAAGACGGCTTTGATTCAGGAACCCTCCCATTTGGCCATTCATGAGCGCACTCTGGAGAAAGTTGGCGATGTTGTACAGAGCGTCCCTACAGCGGTTTCCCATCAGAGCTCGACAGTTGTACACAATCGGGCCGATATTGTGACACCCATCATTGCTGAGGGATATAGGACAAGGCTGGCTCCAGCAATTCGCTCGTTTACAGCTCCAATCATCGAACAGCCACAGTTGCAGTACGCCCATCCATTCGGTTACAATTATGTCAAGGCTCCGCTGTACAACTCGCTGCCACTTACTTATGGTGCTGCGCTTTACTGAAGTCTCAATAAGTGCAAAAGTTTAATTGATCCGAATTTGAGGAATAAAATAAAGGAAAATATTTTTTAACGAAACATTGATTTTGACATTTGTTTAGTTGATTGACGTTTGATCTCTGAGAGATCAGAAATTTTGATGAGCTCACAATGGCGACAGTCCATTTCAAACAAACCTTTCTGGCCTTCAATATAGAACAAATATCGGTTAAAGAGGATTATAAGTAAGGCCAAGTGGTATAAAAGTGTTAAAGTAATTTTATCAAGAAGGTTTCGATATTCCGTTCTGGCGATTTGAACGGTTGCAGCTGCTGAACTTCTGAATTTGCCAAAAAAGTGTTGTTGGAGTTAGTCGGCTGCGTTTTCGGTGGAACTAAGGAATGAGTCGATGAACGGATTCATGCTACCTTCATACACTAGATCCACCTTTAATGGTCAAAAACCATTTACAAAACCAGACAATTTGGTTAACTATTTCTTGAAAAAAAAAAAAAAAACGAAGTGTCTACAATGGAGCAATAATTTTTTTAGTATTTCTCATCGATTTTTATCATCGAAATACCTACGAAAAGGTAAATTCTTCTTTACAACACTGACCAGAACTACCGGTTATAGAGAGGGAATCTATTTCTGTGAGTAGCTAATTGCACTGCATGAACGCATATTTTGTCGCACTCAACACAACTCACGCCAACGGAAAGTTCCGAAGGTTAATCAACGCGTTGAATAAATAATGTGGAGTACTCCATTTGAAATTTTTCGTCAATGGAACTCACAACGATGTCTACTACTCGTACCCTTGTTAATAATATCCAAAGTATGAGTTGGACAGATCTAAAAACCAAACAAAGTATACGAGCGGCATCACGCAATTCAAAATTTTGCTCAAGTTAGTTTTTTGTTTTACACCTAGAACGTCACGAAATGGTCTGGAAATCGACTAAAAGAACAAAAATGTTCACAACGCCTTCCCCTCATAAATCACATGAGCAAAATGTTACAAAAATTCAGAAGAATAATAAAAAAAAAATCAAAAACGACTACAGAATTCAGAAAACGCCCCAAAAACCGGCAAAATTGACACGAAAATTCCACCAAAAAGATCTCAAGAAACGTCAATATAAATCGCGTCATTGATTCTTCTTTAATATATCTCGCAAAAAATGGTCCAAAAATGGTCCAAACAAAACTTAAGTAACAAGGAACGAATAAAAAAACGCATTTAAAATCAGCCAGAAAAAGTCTCAAAATAATGCCAAAAAAAACATTCCAAAAAAACTCTCTTAAGAAATGTCCCGAGAAACACCCAAAATCATATTGGAAGACGCCTCAAAAATCACCAATAAATGTCTTATTAACTAGATTGAACAATTTACCTGCAAATGCCCTTATAAAAGTTCTTATGAAACCACCAAAAAACTTCCACAGAAATTTCCCAAAAATCACGAAAAAAAAGTACGGGTAGTCCACGTTGGATATAAGAAAAACTCATATATTTCAAAATAAATCGTGTATAAAAAACGCATGTGGGAACACCCTGTCACTTTGTTTCTTATGTACGTGTTCGCATATAAGAAAACAACTTGGATTTTTTTTTTTGATTTTAGAGGTTTTTTTTATCCCCTCTGGACTGTAACTATAATCTGTAATTATTTTTTACTAATCCTGTAATGTACTAGAATGCTACCAAAAAATAAAATGCTTACACCCCGAAAGAATACAATGACTTTGAAGTGCATTTTTTAGGAAATTTCGTGCGCTTTTAAATTAAACGCGTGTAGAGAATTCACGTTTTTATACAGTATGATTCCGAAAAACTGAACAGATTGATAGGTAGATGACTAGTGGCATACTAACCTTCATGTGGAAAAATTTGACATTTCACCATTAGCACAAATGAATAACAATTTCCCCCAAAAGGGAATTTTCCAATCTATTGAAAATCGACTAGATAACGAAATAAGAATAGAAAAAGAACTGTCAATGTAAGTAATTGGATTAAAAGTAAGCAGAGTTGGAAAAATAAAAGAAAAGTTGAGGTGGAATCGGTCGATAAAATATATATATACCTATAATATATCGTTTTTTACATGTATTTTACCACAGAAATTTTTTAAACTTTTGCAGTAAAAAATAAACGCAAGCAAAGGATCAGTCCACCGCGGATATAAGAGAACTGTTAAATCCAAAAAAAGTATTACCTACTTATTTCCAAGTTGTTCTTGTATGCGAACACGTGCATAAGAAACAAAGTGACACGGTGTTTCCACACGCGTTTCTTAAAAGCGATATGAATGTTCCTTATGTACGCCGTGGCAAGACTCCAGCGCTCATTGGATTAATGGAACGCAGCCAACGTGAACGAATACTTTGAATATTGATTCAGCGCTTTTCAAAAGACGTCAGAGATGTATATAATACTCTATCCCCCTTTTCAAATTCGCCGTTTTGTTTTCGTATCGCTTTTGGATAACATTAACTTCGATTTCGTGTGTAAATTCTTCTAAAATAATGAAACAAATTGGCTCAAAGTGTTTTTATGTTCCCTCAACCAATTTACATTGCTTATTTTTCATGAATATTTTAAGTACACTTATTCCTAAAAACAAAATACTATCCACACGTAACGAACAATTTCAAATTAAATGGATAAAATTCTATGAACACTGCCAGCAGTTTTGCCCACAGCGGAAGTGGCTCATATTAGGTCCATTCGCGTACTTTTACGAGCCAAGCACTAAAAATCTGTCAAACTCGAAAAATTCAGCGAAACTCTCTCAGAAAGCTGAAAATATACTCCAAAGTACTACTTTGAGCCACTTAAATCTTTGAAATCTAATCCATACCACGAATAAATTTATAACTTACCTTTTTGCAACATATGAAACGTTCTACGAGAACATTCGACCAGTATCTATCGAATTTTCTTTATTTTCAGTATTTTATTTTTGTGTACAATTGATTTTTAAAACGAATTCTGAATTTGTTTCCTGTCAATTTTGCGCATTTGACCTTTTTATCAGAACTTGCCGGTTGAAATTCTCTGAGCTGTTTCGTGCCGAGAGAGGAACTGCTCGTTACTCGTTATTTTGCTAATTTTCTCTTTTTCTGTCATTTTTGATGAGTACGTGTATAGACTTTGTGCGATTGCGATCGATTTATATCGATTGCGTTCGATTGAAACCGCGTACGCGAACGAACCTATTTTTTGCGAGTGTTTTGGTGACTCAGGATTTTTGAAGTTACGTGACATTTGTCAATATGATTTCTATGTAGCACCAAAATGGTGAAAAGTAACAGGAAATCGGTCGGAGTTGGTGGTCTCTATGATTTGTCTCTGATGTAAACACTGCGTTAAATTTATCAACTCGTTACTAAGCAGTAACGTCAAATTTGTGTATGCTATTTGACGTCTACTAATTAACTTACTTGTGGACATTTATTTATCAATACGGGGGTAAGTGGTTACAGAACAATATTTAGCATATTTCGGCTCCGTTTTTATGGTATGCGTAGCTCAAAAACTGGCAACGTTCGGGTACAAAGTTTGACATAAGGTGATACAAATTCATTTCGAAAGTAAAAATACAAACAGTACGACTAATGTCGTTTTCCATTGGGCAGAAAAATCATTTTTTTTTTCGATTCGGATCACTTTTTGCAGATCTCGATATTTTTTCAGATTTACACATACTACCACAAATACCAATATACTTTACACAGCTGTTTTACGTCATCTTTAGAAGTTTGCTTTCAAAACAAATGCGCAAAGTTTCGTGAAAAGTAATAAATAAAGATAAACATAAATAGCATCGTCTTCCTCATCATCTGAAGACTACGAATCACCGAAACTACTTCAAGTCGTTATCCATAATTGATTTTTCCAAAAACGAGTGCAATTTGAACAGCTGATATTGCTCTCAAATAACGCACTAATCCATTCCAAAAGCAGATCAATTTCGTTGCATGTTCCATGAGCCGCGTTAAATCTGAGATCTGAAAAAGATTTTTGGTGGGCCCAATGGAAAACGACATAAGTTGCGTCCTATGCAGTCGTGTTCTTTATTGAAATTGGTGTTGTCAGCAATTTATGCATAAAAAGAAGACACATTAAGTACGTAGGAAATACAAACGGAGAAAATTTCAAAATTTTGGAAAAAAATTTATATGAGAGGGCGAAATTCCGATTTCACTCGAACTTATTTCAACTGAAATAAAAAAATCAGGCGAAGAATTTTAAAGCAAATCCATTCAACCAGTGGAAGTTTATTTAGGCAGACAGACCGAGTCGTTCCAAATTATTGAGACTATTTTCAGTAATCATATTTTTCCTTATTGTCGAGTCACCGTCTAACTCAACTTTGCTTCGACTCTGATCTCTGACAGAAGTGTTCCTCGACCAACTCTTATTTCCAATTGCTAATAATCCATACAATGAAAGGCCCTTCTACACAATGAAAGCTCATCCGCGATAGCAACAACATCGTCCTCCGTTCAAGGACGCATCATATAAAAGACTCACAAAATGAGATTTTCCTCGCACAATGGATTGCATATATGCGAGTTTCTCGATGTCACACATAAATATTCCTCTCCTTTATGTTTCTTCCAAGTTCCAACCAGTCGCAGGCAGTCTGCCATTCAGCAGAAATTCAAAGGACAAAATCTTAATCGAAACCATTTGTAAAGAGAGCAAAATTATTACATCTCCTAATCCCCATCTATTAATCACCCCTGTGCCAATATTATGCACGAACCACAACGAACCACAAAGCCGACTAAGGGCAGGGCGATGTCCCCTAAATGTCATCATAATCATAAGTGACGGAAACAGAAGCTGCTACATCACTGTACCGCTGAGGAGGGGATAATGCGAGTGCGTCCTAATTAAATTGCCAACCTCACTGATAACCGAATTTGGTCCGCAAGTTTTCAGCCCATGCATTATATAATATAATAATTATTATGGTTTAATATGAGGTCAATGCTGTGTGCGTGTGTGGGAACAAAAGAGTTGATAAGTAGGGGAGGTAAAAAAAGAACCCGACAACTATTGCCAATTTCAGCCAATACGCCCACATGCTGACCATAAATACGATAATAAACCTTGGAATTCGGTTTGCACCCTTCACACTCCTGTTCCCAGTTTACCATAAAGGATCTGTGTGCACACAGCAGGACATCATTTGTATGTGCGAGGACATATGGGAAAGAAACTGACCGACAAATTGGTTTTGTGTGCGTTGTGGCAATGAGTGCTCTATCTGGATGGGGACTAAAGGTGTGAACAGCAGTTTGCGGTCTTCTGCTGATGACTGTGCAAAGGTGTCAACTTGCTCAGATATGCTTTAATTATGAGACGAGTAAATTAATTATTTACCAGTGTCCTTTGTACAAAGGCAAATTAATATTAAACTGTGAGAGTTCTTGTAGGGCTAAAGCATAGATGAATATTCTCACTGTACAGATCCTCGATACCCACGTCAGGACATGCTTTGGTAATACAATATTTAAGCCATCTGTTTGGTGTGATTCGGTTTCAGCGAGATGCTGCTGCAAATCACTTGTTGTGGGAGTCACTTTTTTTTTTACTTGAGTGAGTAAATTCGCCACCAGTTGTTCCGCACCAACCTCCTTTTTTTTGGACCAGGAAAAAACTCATTTCACAAAATTTCCCACGCCGAAAAATGACTATCGTCTCCAAAATTCCCGAGGCCCACACATCCTCAAAAACCTCAGTCATAAAAGCTGATTGGGTTGGTTCCCTCGTTCCTCTGGAGCTCAGAATAGGTATACACCAAATGTGTCAATGCAAAAAAAAAATCATCACGCGTGCAGAGGGAAATTTAAATTCCTGACTTTTCGCACTTTCTCAATTCACACTCACCCCAGGATTACAACAATTTCCACCCGCAAAATAATCCAAATTCCTCAGTTACCTACCGCAAAAAGAATCCCCCACCATGATTTGCCTGTGTGTGCTGACAAATCTCTATCAAGGGACAAATTCGCAATTCTTCTCCATCCTTGCACGCCAAAAAATAAATTCGTAATTATTGCTCCGCTCATTGAGGCGAAAATTGCTTCCAAAATCACACACAATCACCCATTCTCCGCGACAACAATATCACGGCACAGTATGTCGGTTGTTATGGATTGCATGACTGCCTCCTTTCCAAGGAGTACGTTAGGTATTTGCGCGCGAAATTCCCGAAATGTTACCCATGATATTTAAAAAAAAAAAAAAAACTTTTCCAATCCCGTTCGGTGAGACGAAAGGAAAGCTAAAACTTCCATTGTCCTTGTGCTCGAGCATTGGGACATAATGTACTCTGTTCTTGTACGGATTAATTTTGCTGCAGATGAAACGTCCCCGGACTAGGTATCGGAGGAGGAACAAGTTGATACTGTCCGGAGGGTTCCTTGGGAAGGGATTGTCGAAGTCATGACCTCGTTTCATGGCAGTGCAAGTGTTTAAAATTAATTCTCCAATGACTTTGATGGGCTTGCGAGAGCGTCGAGTGCTGTGATGCGAACGGCAAACGATTTGAATGGCTCAACTTTGACGGTGAAGTGAAGACTTTTGAAAGCTGAAATTAAATCGGTGAATCGTGACACAGGTTTTTCAAAGTGGTTTCGGTTTCAGGAAGGTGCAGGTTTTTAAAGTGGTTGCTGATCTGTGGTACGGTCTTTGTATTTCGTCTGTTAATCATATTTTTTGTAGACTGAAGGAATAGTTGTCCAAAACGATCATGATCACTGATAGTGATTTTTGGCCATATAACGAGCTGTAAAGTCGGAAATGACAGTTTTAAAAGATTCGTTTGTCGACAGTCGACTATCTTATAAAAACTGTTTTCCTCATCGATTTCGCATCATAAAATACCACGGACAAGTTCTGTAAATTCCATTCAGGAGGTCATTAAATCCTGCGCTGATTTCTCATCCTAAAATTCGACAGTTGTAGTGATGGATTGCAAATCTCCAACTGTAAAACTTCTCAGTTACATGTCCAATCGCATCATTCATTCATTCATTCACCCAAGTGGCGTGATTTTCAATACAAAATTACGCCATCTGTTGTTTTTATGTCTTAATTTTGTATTGAAAATCACGCCACTTGGGTGAATGAATGAATGATGCGATTGGACATTTTACTGAGAAGTGGCGTGATTTTGTATTAAAAATCACGCCACTTAAACATAAATACAACAGATGGCGTAATTTTGTATTGAAAATCATGCCACTTGGCGAAGGATCATGCAATTGCACTGCTATCATTTCAGGTATACTTTAAGTTGTATTCCCCTTGATTTGTTTAAGAATACTCACACAATTTATTCAGTCTTCATTTGTCGCACACTATTTTCCATTAATTGCTCTGCAGAAAAAAAAACAAACAAGCAAAAAATACCAAAAATTACACAGCGAAAATACTTCTCACTTTAAATTAAATCTCCCACCATTCACCGTTGCCAAAAAAAAAAAATATCACCCCCCATCCACCACTCCTGATCGACAAAAACAGATCCATTTTGTCAACTGAAGCATTTTGCAAAGTCATTAAGTCACCAAGCTCCATTAGGGAAAACCCAGCACACCCAGAAAAAAAAAGAAGAATTTCCAATTAAACTTCCCACTTTTCTTCTGCCCGCCGAAATCCCCAACAACAACAGGAAAAACAAACAACAGCAGCGCGTCGGGAAACAAAAAGGTCATCTCCTCCACCCCATTCGAAATGACAAGCAAATTTTCACCCACCAAATCGACATAATCCGAAGATAAACCAAGGACAATATGGTGGAGCACGGAAAAAAAGTTAATTACACCTCCGCCAGGACAGGACCTTGTGCAGCCGCAAATAAAAAGGAAATCTCCCAACTCATCCAAATGATACGCATTTCTGTTGAGTTTGCCGCCTATCATTAGTTATCAATAAACTTTTGGCCTATACACCGACAGAGTCTTGCCCCGGCGCATCATTATCATCAGAAGGACATTCGATCCTTTTTCTGTTTGCCTCATTAGAAAGATACAACCAAAGCGGAGCTTGTTTCTCACTTTTATTACATTGATGAACTATTGTGTGTGGGCAGAGAACGCACAGAATGACCAAAGTTCGGGAATCAAACAGGATCGAAAGGGGAAGCTTCCATCATCTGTGATTACGAAATAATTTCTCCAGTTTTTGCTGTTCTTTCTTGCGGTGCTTTGTTGGCTTGGTGTTTCCTTTTTTCTCTCGTGGAAACGATGAAGTTCGTGATGTCGGTGAATTTATCAGGATTATATCTGTTTGTGGCCCTTATTGAGGGATAATGGATGAGTAATTGCGGGCCAGCTGACAGAGGGAATGGCGGGTCCCTTTGTTTTCGGGAGTGGTGCTTCATAATTCTACGTATTATCGGCTTGACCCCGATTTACATTAATTACATCTCGTCTGATATTTTAAATTAAGGTCCAAAGGTAAACAATGAGTTTTGAAAAAAGAAAAAACAACAACTTTCGTGAAAGGGGGTTAATTGTGTTTTTTTTTTTTTGTGAATGGCGCACGTTTTTAACTACCTAGATCCCGAGGGTTATGCTTGATTTGGGTTTTATTAAGTGGTTTTAATTTACTGAATTTTCCCCCCCAAAAGGAGATAGGTTCAGGGTGCTACAACTTTATAACTTAAACTTTTCCATAAAACAGTAATACACTCCTATAACTTGAACTTTTCTATAAAACTTTTTATTTATGCCTAAACAGCTCCGGTTGAAGCAGAGAGCTGACTGATAGCTTAAAATACTTACGGAAGTCTTGCGCGCCTTTTGCGTTCTTTCGTTTTTTGTTGATTAATAATTCTTTGAGTCGTGACAAGTTAGGGACCTGGATTAAGAAAAAGTTGTATTTATGGCAAAAACGCTCTTAAAAAGTAGGCGTGGCAAAAAGGTACGTTTCGTATAGTCTTTTCGGTGTCTTTAGAAAAATTTTCGAAAATTTCCTTAAAATCTGCTCAATGGTATTCACGTAAACCGTTAGGAGACATGAAGAAGAGTGCAATTTCAGATGTTAACAGCAGTAAACTCAAAAATAACTGCGTTTGGGTAAAAAAATCGACTACAAAAAGTAGGCGTGGTAATAAACATGTAGTCTTTTCAGAGTCTTGGGAAATATGTCAAAAATGTTTTATTGAAATCTGTCCAGAGATTTTTACAAGATTTTGATTTTGACAAGTCGAAAAGAAATACATTTTCCTAAAAACGCCTCCAAAAAGTAGGCGTGCTAATTAACGACATAGTTTGATTGAAAAAAAAATTAGTACACGTCAAATGATCTCTTTATTTAAAGTGTGACAAGCTGTTAGTTGATACACATCTTCTTCTGTGACATACTTTGAACTCAACAAACTAAGAGCGCAAGCTCGCAGCTGAACTCATCGTTATCGGTTCCTATTGTCGGATTCAGGTCTTCAATTGAAATTGCAACATTTGGCGTTGCGTTGTGTGCAACGTATTTAAAAAATTATTATATGCCTGGCAGGATGTTGGGGCGTTTCAAATACGAAACCTTATTCAAACAAATATCCACAATTGGTTTTAATTTTAGGCCTCAGGGCTTTAGTTCTTTACTAATGCAACCAGAGCCAGACCAACCATATGCGCAAGATGTGCAAATGCACAGGCCGCCAAGTTTTGGGGGAGCATTGCTAGGAAAAAAAATAATTTTATCTTGCGCGAACAAATACTGCCGTTTGCATTCTAAACAACATCCATCACACCTGTGCTGAATTATTTCTTGCACATTAACTCACATCACTTGCAATGCCACCAGGGCTTCAACTTCAAGAAGAATAAAACTCAAAATCTTGCACAGGGCGCTATAGTTTGGCTGGAGCCGGCACTGAATGCCACTCACGACATCAATATCCAATTTTGCTATTATGAACTTTTTAGATCGGTTGAGGCTTTGCGATGACCCACAGCCACCTAAATCAGGAAGAATGGAGAACTTTTTACACAGAAATCTGTATGGAACGCCTCTAGCGATTTGGATCGAAATTTTAAGAAACAACCAGCGTTGCCACAATGATACAAGTGTAACAAAAGTGTTACACTTTTTAATTATTTTATAATTACTTTGTGTTACTTTTTTTTCGCTTTGTTACACTTTTTCCCATTAAAATCTTTTTTTGTGTTTCTCGTTAAAAAGTATTGAAAAGTAGAACTGGCAGCACTTTTTTCTTTCAAACAAACTTCTACCAATTTCTGTCAATGTGTTTGTTTGTTCACACAGAGCACAAGTTGTGCAAAACGTCAAACTGCGTGTGGGAATGGGAATGGGAGCGAACGAGAAAACACAACAATATTTTTCTGTCTCGCCGCGTCGCCGTTGACAACGTTCTACATCTCGTGGTAAATAAATTTTGTGAAATAATATAAATTGAAATCTACTTCGAAATGTGATAAAGAGTTCCTAGTAAATATTTTTTTATAGTTGAAAAACGATGTTTTTATTATTAATTTTTTTTTCAGTTTGTTACATTTTTTTTCCATCTGTTACACTTTTTGAAAAAAATTGTTAAACTTAAAAAAAAAAAACTAAGGCAACATTGAAAACAACGTTTAAATAAGATATCTATGGATTATGGCCAACAAGGAATTCGTAAAAAATCCCCCTGCTCCTATGGATTCAATTTGAATTTTCCCCGAACAGATAGTAAGGATAATTCGAATTCATCATAGATTAGCCTCCGCGGGAAACTTCTTTCAAAGTGCAAAATGGCAAACTCTTTTAGGAGTCGATGTGTTGATGTATCCACCCCTAGAATCTGCCATCGATCAAGATCGAACGTGCTCACCTTAATGAAGTAACCGAATAAAACGCCCATTATTCACAGGATAACGCACTAAACATCAAGCCGCAGGCATACCTACTGTAAGATAATGAAATGCAGGACGACCATCATACATAATCCTTCCGCACTTTGCCACCGTTAAGTGGCAATCGAAAGGCTTTTCAGCTTGCCACACACACCACCCCCCAATCCAATGGCAAAATGGTGAGCCTCAAGGTAGATGATGTGACACTTCAATTTAATTCTTTGACATCCCACAAAATGAATTCACTTTGGAATTTTCATGTATGTAGTTCGACGGTGAACCATCGGCATCGACTCGACATGATAGACCATGGCCTATAGTCAAACGATGCCCAAATAAATTGCTAATGACTATGAATGGCTTGAATTCCATGAATACTTTCACCCGAGCCCATTGACAGTGACACACACTCACTCACACCTACACTCGGAGGGAGCTGCTATGGCAAGGAGCTAACTTCAAAATAAATTACCATCAAAATTGCGCCTGAATATTTAGGATGCGAGTTAATGCTGGCTTGTGCACTAAGAGGGTGTGCGTGTCTGCTCATCCCTGTAAATGTAAATGTAGTTTGGAAATACCTATGTTCGTCGGCAGTGAAATCAGTTTTACATATTGATGAACGTTGAGGAAGTTCACGTCAAGTTAGTGAAGGCGCCGATGCTGAGACCGATTTGTTGTCCTCTCTTCACATTCACACACTGGGCGATGATAGAATCTGTGGAAAGGAATTTCGGTGACATTCTAAGTGGCTGTTATGAAATTAGGTGAATGCGGACTGTGACAAAGTTGCTGGCAAATCTTTGGATTAATAAAGTCGCCAAGACTGTTGCTGGATTGCACGAGAGAAAGAGTTGAGAAAAAAAAACCGCACTCAATGAAATAATCTTCTGTCGATATCCTGCAAGTGATGGACATTCTAATCAGAGACGGTATTTTGATGGTGCTCTCTTGAAATGCGAGCAAACCCGTTCAAAGCGACTTAATTACAATTACGGCTGCCAATTCGTGTGCGTGTGTGCGTGCGTGCCACTCGAAGGGTCTGCATTTGAATTTAATTACGCAAGAAGAACTACTGACCGACAGAGTCATAGGCTAACCATAATTGGAATGAAAATCAATTAAATATTCGATCCGCCCCCACAAATTAGGTTACATTGTATCTGTTCTGTAGTGAATTATGGGACAGAGTTTCAGTTTTTTTATTTTCTTTTTGCAAATAAATCAATTTGCGCAAGTGAAAAACTTCACATTCGCACAAGTTGGCCAACCACGCAGCGAGCAATAAATAAAAGAGTCCTGCCAACTTGTGGTTAGTAATTGGTCCAAGTGTTGAACAAATGACATCCGTTCGAATACCATAAATAACGTATCGACAATAAATCTAATCATGTGCGTGTATTATGTCTAAATTTGAAAACAATTTACACAATCGACATCCGGTTGGATCAATAAAGCGGAAAATATGTGCGAGCTAGATCTGGGCGGAGATTTATGGCGACGCAAGAAGATTCAAATCAATTTTAATGACTTGATAAAGGAGTCGAATGCGAGATGTAGCCTCTCATAAATAAGAGGATATTATTGTGGCAATTTGTGAAACACATTAAAGCTGTGGAAAATATACCGAAACGAGAGTTTGTAATTGAGGCAGCTTTTTGAGCTGATTTATGCTTTAAATCGAAGGCAGTTCGAAGGTACTCTGGGAAATTAACTGTCATTATACAGTTTTTTTTTCGTCGTACCGCGCTGTTTCAAAATGAATTTTTATAAAATATTAACCAAGCGGATTTTCGTAGGTGAATTCCCGTATTTTTAACTTTTTCCATTACGTAGTAAGAGAAAGATATTGTATTCGTACAAAATTTCGAATTCGAGATGTTAATCAATTCTGACATTACGATGATAGGCGAACTCAAAAAAGTGGGTCCAAAATTCTGTCCGGCTGTCTGTCTGTATATGTCCCGAGGCCTACAGCCTGAGCGCCTAAACGGATTTCGCTCAAACTTCGGATTTAAAGTTTGGGGGCTTACAGTTCGGGGCCGTTTTTTTTTTTCCATACCAGTTTGATTTGTTCGAAAACGACTCAAACGATTTCAACAAAAATTGATATATAAGCTTAAGTAGGTGAGGTAAACATAGCTGCATACTCAGTTTTCCGCTAAAAAATCGAGTAACTGTACTTTTGAAATTTGGACATACATATCTCGAAAACGGTCCATATGATTGTAACAAAAATTCATTTCTCTGTATTATCGTAAAATGGATTTTTGAAAAAAGTCATTTTTGAAAAATATAGTTTCCCCTAGTTTACCTCAAAACGGCATGATTTTGACCAAAATGCAAACTTAGAGTAAAATTGATGTTTTCAAAATTATTGCGTCCTTAATTTTCAATTCGAATCACTGGAAACGCTCACTTTAGAAACTGCTCATATCTCGAAAACCCCATTTTCGATTTTGATAAAACCCTAAAAAAACAAGTAAAGCTTACATCCCGAAAAAAAGATTTGCTTAAATGACTTTGAATTTCAGTCAGACTCGTACTAAACGAGAATGTTTCGTGCGACCCAGTGGTGCACATTATTTTTCTTCGCAAACGAATCAAATTAAAATGTAGTAATGAAACCTCCTCCACAAACAAGCTTTTGGATATACTTTCTTTGAAAACTTTGATACTCGGGAGTCCTTTTTTCAACATTTTTTGTTGGTCGAATTTTGGTATTTATGTGTCTTAGAGTCAGACTTAAGAGTAAGTCCAAACCGCTTAAACTTTTTGTAACATCTCTGCTTTGAAGTATACTACGAGTACTTCGAAATGTCAATTCAGGCAGAAACCATGTCCTTATTTTGAATTCGACTGACTATAGTGAACAGAGTTTTACTGAAATTGGGAAATTTTAAAAAGAAGACCCCAAAAGAATAAGAAACTCTAAAAAGTGATCACCATTTTTGGCGCCTTTCCCTAGATCTATTCAAAGTAATTCATCGATTCATTCAGTGATAGAAAAGGCAAAACAAAGTTACAAAAGAAATCCTTAAGCGCTCCATCGACATGGAATCCTTTCCATTTCCAAGTGCATTCATATGTAGCTTGCACCCAAAGTACATCTATCCCTGTAGACAACAACCTTCCATTTCGAAAACAATGGCAGACGTCACGTCTTTTGAACGAAAACCAGTCGGGAAAAAAAAGAACCAACTCTACAGCGCAATTCCCAAAGCTGAATAGTATGGAAGACCAATCGGATGGAGATGGTTGTGCACTATACAACACAGACGATCCAATTGTGTATACAAAGTAACAGATGACATTTGCCTACCTTCTCCATTCTACACTGGAGTACTGCCGGTGGCGGCGGCCGACATGGTGTTCCTCCTTCTGCATTGCTACTACTAATTGAAGTTTCGTAATTGATCTCCGGGGAACAATTGAGATTTATAGCTCCGTGATGCCAGTATGTCGGCAGACATTGCCATTTGCCACATCGCTTGGGTGTTCGGTGTTCGGTGTTCGGTGTTCAGTGTTTGTATAGACTTGTGTGGAAGGTGGCGCTTTGCCTCAAGCGATTCGAACGATTTGAACTTGGAATGTTTTTTATGAGAACGTATTGGCCAAGTGAGACCGATGAAGACAGAGTGAACGAAAAGAAACATGCCGCCTGGTGGTGGCTTGTGGAAATGTCAAGCAGGACATTTTCTGAATGTAATCGATATGTCAGATTATATTGCAGGTGGTTTGGAGTTGTAAAAAAACGCCAATGGAGGTTGATTGATTTCGGTTTTGAGTGGATTACATAGTCCGGGCGAAGGTTTAGATAAGTTGGCGCCATAAGATGAAGGAGAAATAGTTTCCAACACTACAACGGAATGCCTTTTCAACGAATATCAATTTAGAATGCTTTACTTTTAAGAGTAGTTGTGGCTGAGAGTTTCTTAACTGTTTACGGAGCATTTTGATGTCTACGGTGCTGTTGATAGACTCCTCTAAAGTAAGACTTGCAAGGAATCACTTTAGCAACTGTAATTTAAAAAACACTTATTCGTTTTAAAATTTGTTGATCGAGATGATGATGCGGGTTTTGGTGGACTTATCTACAAAAGTCGTGCAAGTTTCCTTGTCAATTACTGTCTTGGCTCATTACGTATAAAGTGGTGAATAAATCGGCCAAAATGACAGAACACGTCTCATCTTTTTGGAGTTTTTTAAACGACTTTATCTTGTTTTCGTACTAGAACGTGTACGAAAACAAGACCTAGAACTAGGAGTTAAGCTAGAACTAGAACAAGAAAAAGAACTAGACCTAGGACTAAATTTGAAAGAAGAACTCGAACTAGAACAGTAACCTTAACAACGAAGACTAGAGCGGGAACTAGAAATACAATGAAAACTAGACTTTGGAGTTAAGCTAAAACTATAAATGGAATTGACCTAGAACTAGATCTAAAAGATTTTTTTTTCTAGAACTGGAACTTGATCTAGAATTAAAATTAGAACTCGAACATCTAAATCTTCTGCAATGAAACCGAGAACCTTAACTACTCAAAACTCAAACTGAAATCGAAAATAAACCTAAAACTATATCGAGAATAAAAATTCAAAACAAAACTAAAACTAAATCCAGACCTAAATGTAGAACTGAAACCTAAGACAGAAGTACAAGTAGCGCTAGTGCTGTAACAGCCCCCGAAACTAGAAACATGTTAAAAAATAGATGTGGAACTGGAACTAGAACTAGATCTAGGAATTGACCTTGACCTTGTACTAAAACGTAATATAAAACTAGAACTGCTACGACTGAATTTAAGAGAAAAATAAGAATCCACAAGTAGAACCGCAACTAGATTTAGAAACGAAACAAGAACCGCAGCTAAGAATAGAGCTGAAACTGGAACTAGACCTACACCACGGCTTGAAACTGATCTAGAATTAAAACTGGAACTGGAACCAGATCTAAAACTGTGAGTGGCGCTGAGAGTGGACTATAATTAGAGGCAAAACTAGAGCTGTATTTGGGAAACTAAAAATAGAACTAGAACTAGATCCGGAACTCAAACTAGAACTTAAATTCGAATCAGAAGTTCCCAAGAAAACTCTGTTTAAATCAAAAAAAAATATTTTTCTTCTCCTCGCCTGAGGTCAATAAGTGCATCGGTATATGCGTTATGCGTGTGTGAGTCTTCTCTGAATGGTTTGGGTTCTTTGGGTTACTCAAATCTGTTTCAGCAATCCCCAATTATGACAAACATTTTCAAATTGCAACTGAATTACATTTGTTCATCTATTTTATTGGTAAATTCCCAATTTGGTTTTTCATGATATTTTATCCCTTGCCCATTTATGGACTCATGTCAAAAAATTGTAGGTATAGAAAGATTAAATAAAGACCGCCAGTTGATGGAATTTAACTCTAAAATTTTGCATTTCCGACAGTACGAAGGCAATGATCGGTACCAGCTAGTTGCTGATCCTTTTTTCTGTATTTCCCTTCAATGGACAAACCATTTCTTGGAAAAGGTCTCCTTAATTCTTCATCAGCCTACCCATCCCCATATTTGCATAATTAATTTTAAACACTTGCTGCAACTCCCGCCCCTCTCAGTCGTGTACAAATAGTATTTGTCTTGAATTTCCTTTCCAAGTGAGAAGACTTATTAAAAATCCCCCGTACCCAGGCCACAATCGCCTTTTGTACGTGATCACCATAGCATCACATCTCCATGCCGTAACCCAATTAGTTGAAACTTTGACCTTTCGCCTGTCCATCTGATCCATATTCAAAAGCGGTACACACTTCTCGCTTCACTGAATAATTAATAGGCCCAGGCGCATAAACCATAGGCACTTAATTAATTCCACTCCAAGGACCCATCTACACAAAGCCCATACAATTCGTTTCATCCAGCTTCTGCTGCAGAGTTTTTGACATCACCCGAGTTGAGAGAAGCCCCTTTCACATTCCGTTCCTAAATAGGACAACCCATCTGGGGAATACCATTATAAAGGACGACCTACTTCTGTCACACGGAAGACTTATATCCGACTTTTTGTCGACCGACTGGCAAATGCGAATATGAACTCGCACAAGCGTGAATTGAAACATTCGAATGCAGAAGTGAACTCTTACCGAATGCGTTATCCTTTGAGCACACGATGGCGAAACTTAAATTTCCATTTCGACGGGGATCGATTATTTTTTTGCGCCCAATATTGAGATACATCCTGATTTTGTGATGAAATTCAGGTTGCGCATAGAAAGAGAAACTGTCCACTGACAGTTTATTACGAAGTTTGTTGAATGTGAAGCGTTCCGGAACTCCGTCGGGTAGTTCTCCAATTGCTGGACTAAGTCAAAGTCCTGTTGGTTGGGATTTTTGTTCTCTGTAGAAATAGGATATTGCAGGATGTGCAGAAAGATTTTTTCTCTGCATGCAAAACCCCTAAAAGCAATTTTTTTTTTTCACTTCAGCGATAGGAGAAGTCCGCCCAACCACCACACATCCTGACGAACGGCTGAACATATCCGATGTACATTCATCAATCATTCGGGTGTAGCACTGAATGTTTCAGGGATTTAGATATGTCCTACAAAATGAATGAATGACACTGAACTGTACGGAACTGTGCGGAACTATATATACGGAACAGCCTGCGAACACGAACTCAAATGCATTTCGTTGTTTGTTTGCACGAATGTAAGTGGGATTTGTGTCCTTGTCCTTGTTGTTGTTTTGGATATAGCAAATTTTGTTGAATATAGACCGGCAACGGCCATTGGGTGCTGCGTGCTGGTTGATAGAATTGCAAATTGCAAAATGGTTGCGATAACTAAAACCTATTTCAATGGGAGTCTGTTATTTTCGACATCCTGTGTGTGTGGATTCGAATTGAGATGAGGATAGATATTTTTGCAAGTTTTTTTTTTTTTCTGTTGGCCAATGCGAAAGGATGCGATTCGGAATCAGCGGAATATTGTCAGCGAGATTTTATCTGGCTGTCGTCTGGGGAGGCATTGAAACAAAAAACAAACCACCGCAAGGACTCTGAACAATAGAATTTGTTGTCTGGGCACTGTGAACCACAAATTTCAATGCGTTTGAACTTGGTGGGGTGTTTTTTTTTTTTTTGCTACGAACATTTCCATGCCAATTTTTAAATGGACATCGTATTTGAGTCGTTCATAGCAAGTCCTTGTGGACTTGTGCGTGGTGAAATACATTTCAGTGGTCTTGTGTGGTATTTTCATAATTTATTTCGAAACGGAAATCGGATACACATTCGAAATGCGATGCGAAGCCAATTATAGAAGCTACTGAATATTTATAAAAAAAAAATATTTTTTTTTCTATGCTATTGCATTGGGAAGAAAGGATCGCTGAGAATGAATTGAAATTTTTGTTACAGCCGCCATAAAAGACTGTGTGCATTTGTATGAATCTATCTACTCCGGAGCAGGACTTTAAAAGTGTTGAAATATGGACTTTAAAAATGTGGAAATTCATTTTTAAAATCAAAACTTATTTTGATATTGTTCATAGAGAGCGCCTAGATTTTTTTTATAGTGAATAATAATGTTATTAGCGGAGCAGTACATCGTCAGAAAAACGAATGAAAAAAATATTCAAAAATAGCTTAAGAGCATGTTTAAAAATCTTACGAAAACAGCTAGAAAAATGTGAGATAAATAAGACCAACAAATGCTCCAGAAAATACCAAAAAAAGCTTCGGAGAAAATTAAGAAACGCCTTGAAAAACGAATCAAAAAAATTCAAGAAAGCGCAAAGTATTAAAGAAACGAACAGCAAGAACGCCAGATTTATTTTTTAGCATCTGACTTGCCGAAACGAAATTTTCCACGTCGACCTGGGAGATCTATTAGGATTAGATGGTCAGAATAATACTTAGGTCAGTAGGGATTTTACTTTCCTCATGATATTTTCAGCAGAGGATTTCTTTAACTATGTATGCCAGACACTGCTGCGAAATATACCAGAAACAACTAACCAAACTATGGAAATCATTTAGGAAAATGACCAAAAAACCGCCAAAAACTAAGGTCTTTTAAAAACGATTCAAACAAAATTCTCGAATATCCCGAAAAATGTCCTAGAAAAAGCGCCAACAGCTGAATAGCATTCAAAGAATTCCTAAAAAAATACCATGAAAACGCACCAACAACTATTTAGAAAACGGTCCCAAAACCGGCACAAAAAACGCCTAAACAATAGCCTGGAAAAATGGTCCGAAAGAACCTTGAAAACAATAAGAAGACTTTGAAATAATTGGGCTAAAAATCGCATCAGAAAAGCCCTCAAAGAGAGTTTAAAGAATGCCCCAAAAAATACAAATAGAAACAAGGAAAAATTTAGATCAAGAATTTTCGAAGAACGCTCCAAAAATTCATTAAAACAAAAACGTTGCAAATACCTCAGAATATGCTCAGTAAAATATTCAATAAAACACGGGAAAATCTCAGTAATGGTTTTGAAAACGATTCGAAAACTACCACAGAAGAATCAAGAACAACCAGCGGAAGTGGGATTTTAGAAAGCTCCTCAAAAACGCTCCAAGAAAATTATTGAAAGCACATGGAAAATATATTCTCAAAGAATGCATCAAAAACAATTTAAAGTGCACCAACTAGTGCCCTTAAAAACGCCCCGAAACATGTCCCAAAAACGTTTCAAAAATCGCTCGGAAAAGGATTGAATATTAAAAAATTCTCCAAGAAGAGCATCAAAATATTACCTAACAAAGACTGACAAACTCCACAAAATCTGGCCAAACTGTGCTTTCAGGAAGGCGCCAAAGGAAGGTCGAAGCTTTTAGCCCATGATGAGCTTTTAGTCTTTCGTTGGAGTTCGTGGGATGATACTTTTTTTTGGAACTGACTGTACTGTGCGTGGGCTACTTAAGACTTTAGATGACAAAAATCTGCTTCAATTAAAAATAGATTATCAATCGTTGTCGGTAATATGTACCTGCAAACTTTAGCACCAAAGTTCCTGATGTTTGGCAGTCTATTAAAGTAGCAAACGTGACTATTGTGGTGATGGAGCCAATTTCCACTAACACCGTTGGCAACTTATCATTTTCCATCTATCAAGTCGTCTTCAGTTCGAAGCGGTGCCTCTTCAGTCAGTTCACGTCTGAAGTCTGGTAAATAAATTATAACATCTACATTCGAAAAGCCATCTTCTGCTGCTTCCCACTTTTGAGTTCAAGTTTGATGGGCTAATTTCCATAATTTCAAAACCGTTCCCCTGCCCGAAGCCCCACTCGATTAGCAGTTGTTTCACAGCAATAGAAACAACGAAATGACTTGCATCCCTACGCACACCCACCCGAATGAGATTAATCAAAGTCGAACGCTCGATTAATATCGAGATTGATGTGCGACAGCAACAAATGAGCAAAACGCTCCTACCAACAGACACGCACAGTGCTTTTGTCAGGAATTTATGGAGAAAAATCTAAACAACACTGCCAAGGAGATTATAAAATCCATCCACCACCTTGCGCATTGCTCCTGCCAGGACACTGTGTCAAGAGCACACTGGAAAGTTTCTTAAATTGTGTACTCTCAAGCTTGAAGTCGCTCACTAATGAGATAACACACAAAATACAGAACTCACTGAGTGCCGCGTGCCACCAAGATAGTGTAAATGATGACAATGACAATTATTATGGCGATAATGATGTACAAATTCGAAACCGAGTCAAGGCAACGTGCACCAGGCAGCACACCGGTGAGATGGCTGTCAGAAAGTGGTTCAAACTATCGGGACACCTGGTGCGTGTGCCCTGGCTCGTGAAACTAAACTTGGGCTGTGTAAGTTTGTGAAAATCAAAATAGCATTTCGGCGAAAAGTTGGCACAACCCAAAGTACATGATAAATTATTAATCGAGCAGAGCAGAGCGGCAACATGCTGTCACCTCTCTGGCTGTGAGTGGAAACTTGCTGTGCGGAGTCAGGACACGACAAAATATTGTCCGTGTTTGTGTTTTCGGAACACGCAAGCTGTGTTCGAATGCATGTTTATGATTTACGGATCAAAATGAAAAAGTTATGTGCCCTGTCAAGGGCGGAAGGAAAAGGATGGAGTGACTGAACGAACGAGCGACCACTCTGTCAGGGATCGGGAAATTTCCTTTTATACTCATGGGTTGGACAGTTTATTACTTTTTTTGACTACATTAGTAGCGGAACTAAGTGTTTTGTTGCCATTCAGGGGACCGTGGTTTTCATTGTTTGCTATTGTTGCCAAAAGCTGTCTCACACATGAGCTTCTCTTATGCGAAGATGGTTAAGTAAATTTTTGTTTACGTACTGCTGAGTCACTTGGAGCAGTGATGCCATTTCGTGGGCATTTTGCCTTTCAAAATGAGCTAAATGGGCGAAAAAGGGCGTTTTTGTATCTCTTGGAACAAGAAATAAAGTGCACGACTGGGTCGCACGAAACTTTCTCGTTTAGTGCGAGTCTGACTGAAATTCAAAGTCATTTAAGTAAATCTTGTTTTCGGGATGTAACATGTAAGCATTACTTGGTTTTTAGGGTTTTATCGAAATCGAAAATGGGGTTTTCGAGATATGAACAGTTTTTAAAGTGAGCGTTTCCAGTGATTCGAATTGAAAATTAAAGACGCAATAATTTTGAAAACATCAATCTTACTCTAAGTTTGCATTTCGGTCAAAATCATGCCGTTTTGAGGTAAACTAGGGAAAACTAAAAAATGACTTTTTTCAAAAATCCATTTTACGATAATACAGAGAAAAACTGAGTTTTCCATTAAGTTAGAAATGACCATATTACCTTAGAAATGCATTTTTTTTACAATCGTATTTTCCGTACAAATTTCGTAATTGTGAGCTTCCGTAAATCAAAAGTCGAGACTAAAATTTGTTATTAGTAAGGAGCAGCATAAATAATATCATGTCGGTTTAGCGTACGGTAATCGTGTATCCGAACGGGAGCAGTAACAGAGTTTTAACAGAGTAATAACAGAGCAGTACTAACTAAGACTGCACAATAGGAAAAGCTGAGTTTTATTAAATCATTGGCAGGTTTTAGGCCCCGCAAGGAGTATTTTGTTCAAAATAAGTAGACTGGCGTGGAAAGTAAGACTATCCGTGCTTGTAATCGATTACAGTATCACTGAAAATTTATGGTATTCTTACCAAAAGGCGTAGATATTCGATTTGCCTAAAAAAAATATGTTTAACTTATGGATTTTTGACAGTAAATTCCTCTGAATAATATCGGAGAGTCAAACTCCGCCCCAAATACGTGTAGCTTGCCGATCTGGATATGAAATATTTTGCAGGATCCCTTGGTATTTATTTTTTGTTCTGTTAGGTCCATCAACACTTGACTGTCGGCAGTGTTTTTACCCTACCGTCCTTCGCTCTGTTCTCCGGCACTTCAATTACAACGAGAACTTTTACTTTTTGTCGTTAAAGGACAACAGGAGAATATTTATACCCACTCTGTCCATCCAACTTACTGCCAGCTACAAGCAAAAATCCAAAATATATGAGGACAACTTCCACACGCCAAGGGTATTATAATTCTATCCAACAGAAGGATTTTTATTACCGCCGCTCCTTTTGTCTGAATTTCCAATGCAAGTGTCCTTCATCGTAGAGAATAAAAATACCATCCAAAACCGAAACCCATGTACCGAACAGATTTTATGAAGCGAAGCTGAAACTCAAAAGAACTGCTTCATTTAGACACAAAACTTGGCCGACGAAAATTAAATTCAACTCCTTTTTGTTTTAATATTAGACTGTCCTTGTGAAGGGAGACGCCATGATGAGGAAACAACAAAAAAAAAATCCCTCAAAAAACGAACGAGAAGTGTGAAAGAAATAAGCGCAAATTGCATCTGTGAAATAGTTTACGGAGTTGAGATCATTTCGCCCCAAATGGCAAACAATATGATTCAGATTTCAAATTCAGGATATAAGATGGGAGGGCACTTTTTTTGCGCTTTTATTTTTTGTTGTTTGTTCTCCCTAACATTAGTAGTACCTTCTGTTGGATCATTTACATAGGATAAGAACTCGTTTGCATTTCAAGCAGATTTTCATTATTTCTTCTGCACAAGTTATTTTATTTGTTATAAAGTTATAGGTGCGAGGTGCTAGGTGGAGGGGAACTTCTCCTGTCCATCCGAGTTATGGCGTTAAATTTTTGAGATGAATTATTTTTCAAAGTTTTTGTGTTTCTTTTACGGAGGAAGGACCAATTAGTGATGATGCTGAGATCAATTATGGGATTGACTTAAAATTGCCGCTAATTAGGGAGTGAAGAGGGATCTCCGGTGAACGGTGGAAGGAGCTAGTTCTGTAATGTCAGTATTTTGCGTTCAGTCTTCAATCAGGGAGATCTGTTTTGCTTACAGATTATCGATGTCCCACTCTATCCATATCTCCAAAAAGTTACCTTAAGTAGTTTGAAAAAAGCTATGAACAAAGAAGAATCATTCGTCATTCAGATGGTAGTGGTTTTACCATTTTACACGAATATTTGGGTATGCGAAAGCTCTGTGCAAAGTAGGTGCCGCGTGAGCTCACAGTCGACCAAAAACAACAACGAATTGATGCTTCAGAGGAGTTTTTGGCGCTGTTAAACCGCAATAAAATCGAATTCTATAGTCGATATGTGACAATGGATGAAACATGGCTTCACTATATTACACACCAGATCGCTTGCTGGAAATAATTTTAAGTCCAATGATGAAGTTATTGCTGAAACTGAAGCATATTTTGACGAGAAAGAGAAATCGTACTATAAAAGTGGTATCGAAAAGTTAGAAAGTCGCTATACTACTCGTTGTATCGCCTTCGAAGGTTTGTATCGAATTTTGTCAAAATTTTGTTCTTTTCTTACTAATCCTACGGACTTATTGAATGACCTACAAGCATGTTCGACAATTTTTTGATAATCGTCTCCAAAAGCGGTTCCCTTTCAATTTGTTTCTGGTCTGCTAAACAGACGTGTGAGCTACAAAAAGCGAATGATAAAACTTATATTATCCGGCATCAGTTTTCGTAGCTATAGCTTCTCCATAACTGCTCTGCTGCTACACTAATAATCTGCTACTTTTGTGCTGTTACACTGCCGCAAGTCTGTAGATTTTAATTGTATACTGCTGCTTGTATTCTGTTACCTATCTGCTATTACGATTTTTCACCTACAGTTCTCTTTTATTGTCCTTGAAGTATTGTGGTACTTTAATACTACATAAACACTGCTATTCTGTTAACTGCTCTGTTATAGAGCTACAGTTTTTGGTACTGTATTACTACTTCTCCATTTTTGTTTCGCCACTTAATTTCTTCAGTTATGTTATCGAGTTCCAATCTGCTACTTTACTGCCACTGCTCTGTTGATAGCCTGTTAAAACCAGTTCTCTGTAGATAACTCTTACTTACATTCTTTCTGTTCGAAAATACCATCGCTTTGCTACAGATTTTCTTGTGGATATAACATTTCCTACTTACACTTTCTAATTGAATGAACAAAATTCCGGCTAACAAAAGGCAGGAGTAGTAAGTTTACTTTGTTCCCACCTCAATGGTCTCCCAGTGATCTATTTTTTTATCTGAAATGAACAACTACGGCACTGCCCAACAATGGTGTGTCTAAGCTTAGCTTCTTCTTTGGTGAAATGTATGAATGTAAGCACTGCTTTGCTACTTACTCAATCACGCTATTATCGCTCTAGAAACTTTTTTTTTTTCGTTGCACTACGGTGCGGGGAAATAATACGAGCAATAGCTTCACATGGGAAAAAACTTCACATCGAGTGGAAAATAGTTCCACTTTTTTTATGTGGAACTATTTATTTCCCACTGAAAGTGGGCAATTATACTTCACCACAAATTTAGTGAAATTATTTCCCACCCACAATTTGATAATTTTCCGATTCTAAATGGAAAACAAAAACCAAAGCGAATTATTTTTAATACTTTTTCTAAAATATTATTAACATTATGAATAACAACTTTGAAAATACCTAATCTCGCACCTTCTCTCACCAAAAAATAGTGTCCCCAAGCAGAGGGGCTGCAGGGTTGGTGCAAGCCCCTCCATGCTATACATTTTACACTGTTTATGAATTGGGCTTAGATATGTCGTTGCGTGTTAGGAGAAATTATTTCCCACAAGTGAAGTTATTGCCCATTCAGTGGGAAATAACTTTCATTAAAAAGTTAGCTGTGAAAACATTTTGCTACTATTCTGCTATTTATCTGTTACAGTTCTGTTACTTATGCTCGGCGATTTTTTGTCAACTTGTCGCCTTTTATGTTACTAGAATACTACTCTGCAAATATTCTGAAAGTGGTTTCTTTTTCACCTTCTGCAGTACCGCTGCTACTGTTACTCCCTCTGCTACTGTTAGTGCTTCTGTTGCTTATTCTACTTACATTGCCAAAGTAACCTGTACTGCTGCTTCTACTGCTATTGCTACTTTCGACTGCCACTGCTGCTACTACTACTTTCTTTATTAACTTTCTCCATTACGTAGTAAGAGAAAGATATTGTATTCGTACAAAATTTCGAACTCGAGATGTTAATAAAATCTGACATTACGATGATTGGCGAACTCAAAAAAGTGGGTCACAAAAATCTGTCCGTCTGTCTGTATGTCCCGAGGCCTACAGCCTAAGCGGCTGAACGGATTTCGTTCAAACTTCGGATGTAAAGTTTGGGGGCTTACAGTTCGGGGCCTTTTTTTTTTGCATGATAACCTCAATATTAATGGTACTTCCCATACAACATTTTTATACCAACTTGATTTGTTCGAAAACGGCTCAAACGATTTCAACAAAAAATTATATATGCATACTCAGTTTTCCGCTAAAAAATCGAGTAACGGTAGGTACTTTTGAAATTTGGAAATATCTCGAAAACGGTCCATACGATTGTAACAAAAATTCGTTTCTAAGGTAATATGGTCATTTATAACTTAATGGAAAACTCAGCTTTTCTCTGTATTATCGCAAAATGGATTTTTGAAAAAAGGCATTTTTGAAAATATATTTTTCCCTAGTTTACCTCAAAACGGCATGATTTTGACTAAAATGCAAACTTAGAGTAAAATTGATGTTTTCAAAATTATTGCGTCCTTAATTTTCAATTCGAATCACTGAACACGCTCACTTTAAAAACTGCTCATATCTCGAAAACCCTAAAAACCAAGTAATGCTTACATCCCGAAAAAAAGATTTGCTTAAATGACTTTGAATTTCAGTCAGACTCGCACTAAACGAGGAATTGCGACTCAGTCGTGCACTTTATTTAAATATCCATATAGCCTTACCTAGTCAAATAATGCGTTCCAGCGCTTGCTGGCCAATATTGGCCAACAACATGTAACCGGTCACTACCTCCCTGTGCTTGACAAATTCGCACTTGACATCTCTTGATAGTCCCTCTTTCACAACCGGAGTTATAAATGAGCAACAACAACTCCCCTGTAGCACATACTATACGTCTTAACATAATTCATTGCCGTATCCTGGGGGAAACATGATTCGTCACATAAATGCGGCAATTCTATTTAATCAAAAGCAATTTAGAAGCCATCGTATCGGTATCGGAAACGCGCCATTGCGTGCGTCATTGTCGAGCCCCGAAAACGAAAATCCATCCATCGCACATGTGCGTGCGTGTGCAAGTGCCAAACAAACACACATTTCGCTGACAGTATCCGAAAAAATAAATAAATAAAAAGAATGTTGTTAAATATTTTTTATCGTCTGACTCGTCATTAAATTGCTTTCTATTGGTACAAAAGTATTTACACAGCCATCATCGGTGGGCTTTTGTTTCAGTCCATGCGAGTAGAGGGCGACGGGATTTTTGCTTTTATTATGAACTATTGTTCCCCATCGAGAGTGAAGGACTCGAAAGTGATCCTTTTTGTGTTTGAGCAGTATAGTAAAGCACACCGAAGAGGGACATGTTTAATTCATCACTTTAAGGACAATATGCCATTTTTATTGGAAGCCGAGAGGAGTGTTGTATCCTTTCAACGAACGATGAAGATAATTTCACTGGGATACCAGATTGTGTTCTCCTTTCGCCCTCTTCTTCGAGTTTTGTTTTTTTTCTCTTTTTTTTTTCTGTGTGTAGCTGCACAAGTCTTTAATGCCTGTTTACACCCTTGACGGCATCAGTGTGGTGCGATAGGGGAGCATCTGTAATACCAAGGATGATTCGCCCCCTTCCCAACGACCGACGACGACAAGCAGGGATGTGCGTAGTAGCTGCCTAACTGAATAGGTGGTTATGGTTCCCACGAATATCATCCTTCTTGAGATTATGTTCAGAAGAGGCATTGACATACTTGTCGGGAAGCTTATAGCGAGCTCCATTCAGTGCGAGCAATGGCATGATGACGATGCTTAGACAGCACAGCGGATTAAACGGAATATGGGCTGTAGTCTGTAGTGTGTACTGTGTACCCACTTCGTTAGCGAAAGCACACAATCTGCGTGACTGTGATGCCGGATCACTGGCTATATGTGCTCTTACTTTCACGAGTGTTTTTGTTGTTGCTCGAGGACTTGATTTTTCCCGGTAAGGGATATCAATTTTTGCTTCCGCAATATTGTATCCGTTTCGTTGGGATGGTGTAAATATTGAAGTTGAACTTATTGTTTCCGGAATTTATGAGAAAAAAAATCTCTCTGGGGTAGTTTACTTTTTCATTTTTTATTTCCTCGGCTGGGTGAGCCCGAGCCTTAGAGGTGACTGCGGATAGAGCGAAGTGAATAACAATAAAACAAAAACAAATGCCGAGAAATTGGAATATCTGCATAGAGCACATACGATCTGTCAATCTAACTAAATTGTTGCAAAAGAATGGGGAAATAGAATCAGAGTTTTCAGAGCCAATTTTTCACGTGTATAAAAATATTTTGTATAAGATGACGGCCTATGAAGCCGTGAATGTCCTGACTGTGAGGTTGAAAATCAGGAGTGAAGTTTAAGACACAACTAAGACTTATACTCCACCTTTAAAGTGTCAATAAAATATTTGTTTGCCTTACTTACTCTTTATAAGTCTTACGTTTACAAAATTCAAATCTCTGCAGCACAATATTTGTGTTTCTTTAATTAAGAAACACAACAAAATCAGGATCGATTTTAAGTCTACTTTCTCATCCTCAATTTCTTAGTAGCAAACTGGCTGAATTCTTTATTTGAAAAGTCTGTATCTATTCAGAAGAGCCGGAACTTGCCCGTCACATTAGCCTCAGGAAATACACTTCAGTATACCAGGCTGAGATGATTGCTCTGCTTCATGCGTTCGACTACTTGCTTGAGAGTCAGGTGGAAGGAAGAAATATCCTTATAGCACTGCACAATCAGGCGGTGATCAGACGCATGGAATAAACTGACTTGGGTACGAGGACACATAGGGATCGAAGGCAACGAAAAGGCGGACTCGCTTGCAAAACAGGGGTCAAATAAAAAGTTCCTGGGACCAGAACCATTTCTTCGATTGGCAGAGGAATGGTAGAATAGCTGATTCACAAATGGGTCACGGCAGAACACCTGAGAAGTTGGTTAACCGTGGAACAGTGTAGACAGACTAAAATGGGCAATTAAGTGGCCGACCTGCTCCACTCAAATAAGGGTTCCAAGCATGAGTCGAGGAATATTGAAATGGGTGGTACCTTTGTCTACAGGGCATGGTAATTTCGGGTATCACTTAAGGAAGATGGGCCTTAGAGAGGGTGCTACCTGAAAACTATGCCTGGAGGAACCTGAGACAGCGGCACATATACTGTGTCAATGTCCAGCGTTGGCTGCCAGAAGAATGAGGATCTTAAGACAGATGCTGGCATTAACATAAGGAATCGAGCCCAGGGCAGAACTCTGGATAAGTCCAGAGAGTCTGACTGGGTACGATTTATAGTGGCAGAGAGCAGTGTTGCCAGAAATTTTCCAACGGAATATGCTAAATTAAGAAATTAATATGCTAAATTGTATGGAGGAATAAAACAAAATATGCTGAAGTTTAAAACAACAACAAAGTTAAAAAAAACAATAAGCCATAAATATACGTAGGACTTACCTGTCCATTTAGAAAGAGACTTAAATTTAATGGAGCAGCATTTCACGGCTTACGGGCAGTTGAATTTTGATTTGATTTTTTTTGCTTTAAGGTTTAACACTTTGACCGCTGATACTTCAAATTGACAAATTGTCACACAAATCTTCAGTAATGCCAAATATAGAAAATTTTGATGGATGCGTTCATTGTATAGCAAAATATACCATGAAAATTTTGCTTATGATGGGTTTTTATGTTAAAAATTTAAAATATGCTAGATTGCATATTGCATATTTTATTTATACTTGTATGCAATTTAAAGTTAAAATACGCTAGATTTACCATAAAAAATGCCAAAATGGCACCACTGGTAGAAAGACGAAAGGAGACTCGACGATGGTGGTCTGATTCGAATATCTCTCGAAGTATATATAACCTATACCTATAAGAACTTAAATTTAGAAAATTAAGAAATAGTCAAATTTTTCCATTCTACTTATTTCAATAACATTTACCAATATTTTTCTGTTTCAAGAAATAATTTTGTTTAGCACAAAATTAAAAGGTCTTTCTGGAATAAAGTATTTACTAACAATTTTTTACGGCTAATTTTCAAATCAGAAACCATTTTCTGATTACCAGAAAATGTTTGATTTTATGAACGATTATAACTCAAAGATTCATAGCCCCGCCGACAAGATTAACGGTCTGTTTTGGACCATGTCAGTTCCGTCCTGAGCGACTTCTTATAATAGAAAAAAGAAAACTGTAACCTGTAGCACTACTATGGCCGGATCTAGATTGGCCCGAAACAAATTTCAAAAACACACACAAATGAGGTATTTCACCTAGAAACACTGAATACCGTTTGATGTATAACAAATTCAGTGCTTTTATCACTTGAGGTGAACTTTGGCAAGTAGCTTCCGCACCTTCCACATTCATCTCAACTAAATGCTGCACAAAAACGGTGCACCGACAACGGTGTCATCACTCACTACCATCAGTCCTCAGCCTGCCAGCAAAGGCTGCTACAACAGAACAAGCCACATATTCCCATTCCGCCGTCAAACGAGAGGATACTGGAATTTTTTGTACGCCTTTCAACCTACAATCAGAACGATCTCTTCCAATTGTGCAAAGGAAGACTCCTCTTTGTGAAACCAGGAAACTTTCCTGGCTTGTGAATTCTTTTCAATGTTTCGCAGTTCATTGCGAAAGGACGGGGTACAAAATTTACCACCACCAGTTACTTGGTTGCAATATTTCATAATTTGCCACCCCAAACTGGAGCGCATTCCACCTGGCACGACTCTCCTTTGGCAATTTGCTCATGTGGCAAGGATAACCATAACCATAACCATAGGGTTTGCAAATTTTCACCGACTCCCCAGCAAGCGAAAATGAATAGCGAATTGTAAGTGTAACCGGAGTAAGATGATATCCTCATCACTCCTCTTGCAGTGGATTACATGGACTCCTTGTTGCAATTTATCAAGAGATCCTGAATAATTGATGAAATCTATAGTCGAGAAAAATAAGAAAGTGCACCCTATTCGCTCCCCCAGAGGACATAAATCAAACGAAAGGCGGGCAGCTTTGCAAAAGGGTTACATTATCTGTGCGCGCTGTATCCTGCTGCGTTGGAATTGTTAATGTTGTCTGGCCACAGACATATGTATGAGGCGTTATCGTCTTCATGTCAATGCACAGTTGAAAGGCTTGTCTACTTAGCCGAGGGGGACTAACTGGTTGGCTTTTCGACCAGACCACCAAGTGAGTGGATATACACATACATCAACCACACATCCTTCTCACATGCACGCATTTGTGTTCATTTGCGAAACGGAACTGAGTGAATGAATATATTCAAACGCAGAGCCAGTCGCTACACTAAAGGGATGCCATACTTGAATGCATTTAAAGGATGCGAAGAGAGAGTACTTCTTCTTCTCACAAGAAGTACGGTGCTGAACGAGGGCTCTTTAAAATGTCCTTGTGTATACAAATACAAATATATATATCGTAGAGAGGGAGTGAGAGTTTTGGTCTGGAATTCGGTCGTAAGCCTGATGGAACGGAAGAAGATGAAGGACGCGTCTGATGCTCTGCCTTTAGCACACAAATCACACATTTCTGTGGCATGGTGGTGGATCCTCTGTGGCCATTAGATCCGAATACATAGGTATTCCTATCGCACGAGTGTGTGTTGTGTAATTTATGCTTTATTGGTTCTGCAAAATGTTCAAATTGTGCAACTGACTGGAGTCGAATTGAATTTGTTGTGACTTTTCGGATGAAGTTGGGAATATCTTTTAAGGAATTTTTACGACTTTAAGGGGCATCTCGAGTTTGTTATGCGATTAGGAACGGCTTTCGGGATATTTATTAGCCCAAGTTGGCTTTATGAGTGAATTTGGTTTTTAAATTAGGTGCTGGCTTACCGGGGTGGGGTTTTTTGAATGCCATTGTGAACTTGGAGGTGTTGGAGGTCGAAGTTAGTCTCAATGTAGTATTAGTTGAACAAAACAGACCTCGGAGTAGGTTTTAAGCTGGAACCAGCAAATATAACCAATTTTTAACAATTTTTGTGGTCTTTGAACTTCATCTTACATAGGTCGTATGCGAATTGAAACCTTTTTGTTAATTTTCAAATATGTTTCAAGTTCGTCCTCTTGGAACTAAGTTTGTCCATCGGAAACTTTATCTAACATCGAGTCAGAAACCACTCTTGGCATTTCAAATCGAATCTCTTTCTCTTGGAACCACGTTCATGGTTGGTAACGCGCTTTGTGGTTGGGCCCCTTTCCGACACCCTGCGACCTATGAACCACTCTCTATCTTTTGACAATTCTTTCTATCTCCCTGACCCAGAAGTAAAAATTTGTCGTTGGGACTTTTGGGCCCGCTAGGAACCACTTTTGACCCTTCTTAAAACCCAGCTTTGGCCGCTTTCGATCTCTCTTTAGCTACGACTGCTTCTGGACCCTCTAGGAATCGCGCTTTTACATTGGGACGGCTTGAAAGCTTTTTTAAACCATGCTTCCCGGCAAAATTCGACTAATTATAGCTAGAAAAGAATTGTGAAGGTAGTCTTCCATAAGTCGTAGTTAGAAGTAGTTTATTGAATACCTCTTTTCAAAAGTTCGTGTTTCTTTAGGAAATAAGGGAAGTTGCACACCTCTGGTCTAGGTATCACATTCCAAGTTCTTTCGAAATGCTTGTCATAATGAGCTACAGAAGTCTCATGCCCCAAATTGTACTAAAGGCAGCTTTCGCGAGAACATCGACAAATTTATTTTGACTAACATACTAAGGAAGATGGTAACATAGGTCGGTGCTAATGAAATTGGGCAAACAATTTTCCGCCGACTGTTGAAGACGATAGAAATGCTGCTGTCATTGAGAACAGCTCAAGCTCAAGTTCAACAAAACAGCTGGACCACACGGTCCTGCGGGCGAACCAACCCCAGGTTGATAAGGCACGAGAGGAAGACATCGCCTTAGATGTGGCACACAAGCGTGGGATTGAAGGTTACCCAAAGAGACTAAAGATTTAAGTTTGGGTAAAAAGGAAGGCCCCTAGCGTTTGATGCCGCATTAGAATGACTGACCTAGGAAGCTTTCTTAGGACGCTTGCACACCCAAATGCGATATGTGGGACAGTTTCGAAAATCTTTGTAATAATTTTGCTTTGGATTGAACCGGAAACCCCTCGCCACTACTCACAATCCGTACACAAAGAGTAGAAGTGGCGATACCCTTTCCTGTCGAAAAAGAAATGCAATTGCTGCGACCGCCTTATGTTAAGTGCCAACCATGGTCCACAATTAAGCTTCATACATCACCTACTTCGCCCATTTCAACAAAAGGAGACGACGAAGAATAATTGCGATGATAATTCTGAGATTAGCGAACATAAAAAGTCGAAAAAAGCATTTTGTTAATCCAAAATGAATGCGCGAAAAGGACTCTGTTCAGAAAGTAGGAAACTTTCGACTAAGCCGATTATTTCCTCTATTATCACATCCCATTTCATAGAATCGCATAGAACAAGTTTCGCAGGACTTATCGCGCAGGATATCAACAATTTCATTGCAAGCACCTAATTATTCCCTAGAGCATCTCAAACAGCTCTCATTATTCTCTCGGTCCTCATCACTTATTCCGTTCCATGTACAAAACGACGATGAATTCTGTGGAGTGTCTTCCTCATCCCTCTGCCGCGTTCGTCCCTTTCATCATATCCTGTCAAACCGCATCATCCACCGTTTCGAATAAAAGAACACAGTGTGTAGTTTCCGGCTTCCTTCCTGATTGTATCAGATATCATTTCTGATTCTGACACTCGTCAGGTAGACGCTTCCCACCCCCACCCATCAGAACCGACACGGCACTCATCCAGCATCCACTTGGACACGATGCTAACAACTAAATTAAATGCGTAGACGAGTATGACATCGTTTCCAAAGGAAGGCAAACACAATTTCGAAAGCTCGTCCATTTTCGAAGACACAAAGAGCCAGCCCCCATTGCGCAGATCCTTGCAGGGGATGCAATTCTTATAAAAGTCCTCGCTTTGAAGCTTTCGCTTTCAGTTCGTGCCGGCTATTCGAACTTGAAGGACGTGCAGTGGCAATAAAAACTCGTGTAAACACATTTTTTACTACCCACTGTAGTAATAGACACAGCGAAAGTCAAGGATTGCAATCGAACAACGAACAACGAAAAACGAAAAAGTTAAAAAGACAACTCAATCGAGAAAAATTCAACTTTCGGCCTTTGTTTACCTTAAAGTCCTTGATGTGCGCCGATATTCCTACTCTTGCCGATTGCGAAAATCAATAAAACCTTTTTAAAGAGAATATCTCTCACGTGAGGCCCGTGGCGTTGTGTTACTTAAAGTGATTTATTTTTCGTTTTTTTAATTTTTTGTCCTTTTATTTTCCTTCGTTCGTTTCTGTCCTCGGGTGATAGAAAGCCTGCGATGAGTGTCTGCGCTACCTTAAAGTGTCCGGCTGATAAGTGAAAAAAATTTAAAAATACCAATTTCAATTTCAATGAAAAGTTGCACTCTAACGGCCAACAACATGTGGCGTCGGTCGGTTTTGCTCACCCTAAGTGCGACATTTTTGTTCGGATATTTGGATATTAACTTGTATGCTGATGCCGCTGTGGAGACTGCTTCTACTCCTGAACCAGGTACGGGCCAAAATGAACAGTATACAGTTTTCAATAAATTGAAATTTTCCGGTCTTTTGTGTTTAGTCTCGGGGCAAGGGGCAAGGGGCTGCCAAATGACAGCGAATAGCGCTCAGTTTGTAGTGAGAAAAAAGTCATTAAAAAGTTTTTCCCTTTACAAAAGCGGGAAAGTTGCTTCATTTTGGAAAGTCCGGGGTACGAAAAAAAAAGTATATTCCCCGGGTGGGGGAGGCAAAGTACACGGGTAAATAAATTTCGAATTGACAACCCCTTGAGTTTAGTTTGATGGATAATTTTGGCGTTTCGAAGAGGAAGAACTTCTTCTTTTGTACTTGGCATATCCTTTAACACTTTACAACTGGGAGCTGGCTTGACAGAGGATACAACTTGGGGAGGATCCGAGAAAATGATGGCTATTTTTACTGGGTAGATATTTGTTTGGAAATTGTTAAGAAGGACAGCGAAGAAGTGTCGCAAAGAGTTCTGCCTCGGGTGACCCAGTTTTCCCTATTTTTTCAAATGGAAAGTGTGATGCTAATTTGCACGGACCTAATAACCTCATAAGAATTGGGAGGGGGATAATAAAAGCGAATGAAAGACTCCTTAGAGTGGGCTTGCAGTGGAGATTTTCTACAGAAAAAACAGCCAAAGGTTCGCCATAAATTCACTGTTCACTGTTTGGTATAAGTTGTCCTTACCTGGAGCTTATTTCTGCAACTATTTTGAACGCTTTATCCTAAATAGGGACTCCTGTCGAGCGAGCACATTTGTTTCCAAATGTGCCTGATTTAGAACCAGTAAAACCAGCTAAACTAGATCGACAGTAAAATAACATCTCACGAAGTTGTCCACGATTGTCATACGATTGAACGCCACTGGCATATTTTTGATACGTCACAAACCAAAATATAATTGACGCCTTAAAAAGCCAGCTTTTTCTGCCTCATTCATGATAATTGACTGAAATTATCAATTAAGTTTCATTCTCCCCGATCCCGAATGCACTTTGATTGAGGTAATAGACGAAGTACTCCCAAGTACTTCCTCTTCTTTTTAAGTAACAGTAGGTTTCGGTTTCAACGAAAAAAACCTCTTAAATTAAACTGGTTTCTCGCTAACTTCTGGTAGTTGGTTAAGGTCTTTTCCCACTTCATCGCTCCATACCTAGATCTGGGTTCGAATCGAGTACTTCTCGGTCCGGAGCAGTGGTGTGCATGTGCTTCGCATGTCATAGTCATCAAATAAGGTCGGCCTTGTAAGACTGTTAGTTGGGCAGTCGTTGTATAGCCTCACCAAAGACTCGTCAATTTAAATGGAACCAAATATCTCACGAAGAACTGACTTCCTGCAAAATTTAATTTAATTAATTTTTTAATTTGGTGGGGGCAAAAACCCCCATTTATTTGGCTTAATACAAGCTATTACAATTACTTAAAAACTAAGACTTAGGTTTACTACTTAAAACTAAACACTTAGACTTATAACTAATAACTATAGCTAGGGTTTAGAGTGAAGGAGGCTGAGTTTAATGGAGTAAGAGCTGCGGTTGAAGTCAAAAATGGAAATGTTAGCTGCCGTAGCATACGGGAAATTGGTTCGTTGGATCCGTAGGACGTGCGGTGGGTAGGAAGGTAGAAGAGGCGGGGGTTTCGTATATTACGAGGGAGAAAGACGATACATCTTGATCCGATTTAAAAAAGAACACAAGCTTTAGATACTCAGACTGGGTATATTAATTCCTTATAGATCTTTTTTTAAATTAGCTAAAAGAGTGCCTCTTACCAATACTATGAAAAAAAAAACACCTAATGGCGAGAGCAAGTCTCCATTTAAGTTTGAAAGAATAGTCGTTGGACATCATATCACGTGAGATACCAAAGCCAATATAGATTGACAGCCTTTCAACCTCCTGGAAATATTGGCACTTTGTGCTCTAGCCAAAACGGGACGTTGCACAATCGGTGTTCGTTGATTACCTCTCGGATATCTCGGAAACAAAATTGCTTCACAACATGTTGGGATACCTCAAGTTGTCTCAAGCCTTGCTTCTGGTTTCTTGCTCTTTTGTGAGAAGTGGTCTAAAAACAGCGTTTAATTGCTTAAGTGTTACATGCGTTTTAAGGCCGTTTTTCTCTATCTTTCTATAATTGGCGCATGCCTTCTCATGTTGCATTAAAACCAAAGCTTAGAAGTCAATCCTTACCCTTCAGGCCTAGTGTTTCTTCTTCGTCTTTGCAGACATATTTAGATTTCGTCATCTATACTGAATGACTTGCCCTACAGTCTGACTGTGAGTCTTCTACAAGCTTTCGTTCATCATCTCTGAAGGATTCCGTGTATCGAATGTTCTCAGAAACCTTTTGGTGGCAATCAGGCATCTGTTTCTACTGCAGATCCACTTGATACGATCCTTGTCCAACTTCGTCACTGTTATCCGACAAATCAGGGATTTTGTGGTAACGCTCCCTTGAAGCTGCCGCATGATCTAATAATGTCCTCCCGGCGGTTTATTCATTGCAGGATGCATCGTTAAAAATGCAACTGCGGTCTCTTGCTAAAGCTGCTCTATAAACGTCATAGATTCTTTTATATATTTCTTTTTTCGAAATTTGTATTCGTACTTATGTCACAAAAAAAGTTCAAGAACGTAGAATACTGGAGAGTTGGCGACAGTCTGAGCAACGTGGTTGGACTTATGTTGACCCGGAGACCTCCATGTTAGAATGATAAAACCATGATCTCACTGCATGGTTGGCAGAAAGGTCAATTGACTCATGTGGTGCTGCATTAGGTTGGATGAGCAACGGGGAAGATGTCTTCCTTTTCTCTTGACTAAGTAAGTTTTCATGCCACAATTAAAACAATGTCCATATATTTCATTGAGAAGTTCATGGAGGCTGTCTTTCATCGTAATTTTTGTCCATGTTCTCATTAGTTTAGGACATTGAGCGATACCAATAATCATATCAAGTGTCCATGCAACATTTCACGAACCCACAATGGGGAAATTTTCCATACAAAGTTTCCCATTTTGATCTTGAATATATTTTGAGTGAAGGCTAAAAACACCGAACTCAGTCTTGCTGCGAAGAATTTAATTAATGAGCCACAAGCTCAAGCCTCGAACCTACAATGATACCTATAACCAAAAGCTGTCTGTTCAGAAAAAAGAGTAAGCCCTCTTTGTGTTCGAAAATAGCCCAGACCACAAGTCCACAAGTGAGGCACGAGCCCATAACTCTCCTAAGCTAAAAATCCGAGAAATTAAATCTAAAGTCGGCATATTTGACAAGCTTGTTATAAACCTAAAAGCGTCACAGCTGTCAGTCATTGTCTTCCATGACCACAAAGCATTAACCTACGTTAGTACATTCAAAGTTGGTCACAAGGTTAGTTCGCTTTCCCGTGGAGGAGTCTTCCACTGGCTAGATTGTTTAAGAGGACTTTTGAAAACCCCAAATGAAGGTGACTTCAGATGCTGTGGGTCTCTGAGCATTTCATGTCAAAATTTCCTTTGTGAAATGAGACATAGTAGATTTGGCTTGGAGCTTTCTCGCAGAAAGGTATTTTCCCAGTCTTCTGATACTTCCAGCAGTCTGCCTTCAGGACTGACACTCATTATGGTCCAAAGCGAAATGATGGGGCTTTAAAAGATTTGCGTTCTTTGTATACGTCGTGGCTTTGGCTTTGCTCAGTCCATCCTTAGCTTGAGTAAATTATAAAATTGATTGATCATTGACATCCGTCTTGGGTACGGTTTCTGCCTAGAACTGGTGCCTAGTTCGGGGGTTCTCAAGGCATCGGAGAACCTCGTTTATGATTAAGCGATAAGTACTTTTGGTCTTGGCTTGAAAGTAGACACCACGTTGGAGCCTGACATGCACCTAAACAAAAATCCTTACTGTCAACAATTTGCATTTATGCAGGCCACCCTTTAAAAGGTTTGTAATTTAATTTGGCTTCTTTCCAAAACTTGAAAGAAAAACTTCCCCTAGCCTCATTTAATACGCCACCCGTATCACCAAACAAATGACGACAACCCTCCACACACACGATGATTACTTCCGCCCTTTTGCGCGCCAACTACTTTTCAATTTTGAAACAAATATCCTTTTATTAGAAAACTCATTATCGCGGCATTGCCTTCCACAAAACCGTTCAACATATGGGAGCTAATTTCCTTTTCTCGCAATAAATCCAACGAATCATCTCGCCAAATGAGGAAACCTTTCGCACAAAGCGAGGGATAAGTACACAGCACACACACACACAGATCTGCTGCTCCGCCGCCTCGTCACACACAGCAAACAACACAATCAGTGAGTATTTTCACAGTTACTTGTAGTTTGCTCGCACGGAAGAAGGAAAACTTGTCCACATTAATTAATGCGAAAGGAGAATGCGAATCCGTATGAAAACGCACCCCCTTTTAGTTCCTCGACGGAAGATAATGAAAATGACGTTAGATGCGCTTCCCTACACCATGAAATAATTAATTCGTTATATCACAGTCATCCACTCGCCCCCATTCCACCTGCCTTTAAACTAGGTTCCACTTCCTTATTCTCCATATACTCGCCAGCTAGAAGGTGATTACTATTCTCTTGCTTGTAATAGAAATGATTTGTTTCTGGATAAATATTTGCGCACACAAGGACCCAGCCCAGTTATGATGGAAATCACTTAAACAAGGTTGAATGGCGGCCTGCACAGATGAATTGTGAAAACGAGCAGGATTCCATTCGGTTTGCTCATGGGAGTGAAATTAATTAACATGGGACACACAAAAATACAAACAAACAATGGAACTACAGAACAGACATCCTGATGGGGGTGAGTGTCTATCTGGGAAAATGGCAAAAATCTGACAACAGATGAGATTTGCAAATTTGCCCATTTAGTTGGGATATTTACTCGTCTCGGGCTCGTTTAGAAGGATTTATTGTCCTTCGCCCCACTCGGCATGGGAAACTTGCTGAGGACTTCCACTTGCGAATGTTAAAAGTCACAAAAATTACTATTTGTCTTAGAGACAAGTGAAATGAGCACAATGGGGTCAACAAAGGATCTAAAAATCGTTGCTGCTCGCTCTGTTTGTGTGTGAGTGTGTGTGCTCGTGGGTGTCTAAGTTTAAATGGAATACTCGGAAAGGCCGAGGACTTCTTGTCGGACTTGTTGAATTGTAATTGGCTTAGGGATGTGTCGGCCGCTCGGTTGGTGTATTTTGGGAAAATGGGATTTGTAGTTTAAATTGAGAGACAGAGAGAGAGAGAGAGAGAGAGATTGAAACCAGGGATTAGTTATGTAACTTGGAAATCTTGTTGAGATACAATATTTTATAATGGACTCAGTCGTTAAATTAAGCTATATTTGGTTATTGGCTTACGGTGGGCTGCTTCTGAATAAAACAGGGCCAAACAGAATTGTTATACTCGTAAGCTGGTCAGTGAACAGGAAGCTGTTCAGCTTGGTCATATGGAGTTGGGTATGTAGTCCTTAAGTGATGCTCTCTCTTCGACTGAAATGTTGTTTCCTTCTGAGCAGTCGTTTGAATTTGTCATTGGGGCAGAGGTGGAGGATGTTTGTTGGTATTTTGTGAACCTTTCATTGTGAGGAGGTCTTTCAAAATCTAGCTGATGACAACTTTCGGTCATTTATTTATCTAGAAACTGGACTAAGTGAAGCTACTTCATATAGAAGCAAGGGAGGCACATGCCCGTCTCAACCTTCGTACACCTTTTGAATAGCGACTATCTTACGGGACACGCGATGAGTCGCTGTGTCAAACAGGAGAGATATGTCGGTTTGCATGAGTAGATTTTACATCTAAAATAAAAAACCATCGTTTCACACCCTGCGGAGTATTCCAAGTGGTCCATAACAAGTCTCAGATTAAAGATGACTTTGGATATCTTCAGATACTTTTAAAATACTTGCTCACAACAAAATACTGTGGAAGGCTTGGCTTCGAAGAGCAGCAATCGCAAGGGATTGGCAGCACGATCTTGTACAGCAAATCCCTACTTCTCACAATCTACATCCAAGGTAGGAATTCCCAATTTTCATAGTCTGACAGTTCATTCCTTCAGCTTTTAAGATGGCTTGGTACACACAAAAACAAACACGCAGACACAAACTCATTTCCACGATTTAGTCGGATCAGTTTCGTTTGTCTGACATAAAATGGAAGACCGCTCAGGAGCGTCATCTACAGGGAAATCAGTCTTCTCAACTTTGTGCACAAGAATATGTTTACTTCGGTTCTGCCAAGTCTGAAAACTGAATCTTTTCTCATAGGTATCTAACAAGGAATACCTCTTGCCAATTAAATTATCTCTGGACTGAGAAAGAAGCTCTGTATAGTAATGCCGCCTATTGAAAATCTAAGGCGACTTCGTAGGAACCTGAACAGTTTTTGTATTGTCAAACTAAAAATATTCCAAGCTTGAACCTTTTTTGAAAAGCAGATGCTGATATCCCCGGTCATTTAGAAAGAAAAGTTTTGAAAAAGACGATACAACGAACAACTTTACAAGGCTTACTACATTTAAGTGTCACAAAAGTAGAAGAAGAAGACCTTGTCTAGGGTAACGCACAGAAGTAACAAATGAACTTGAAGGCAGTTTATTATATCCTTTAGCTTTTGTTAGATGAAATTAATGAACCATTTATTACACTAAAATCAATTGGATATCACTGATATTGAAGTTATGAATATTCTGACTATCTCAACATTGAAATTGATTCTTATACAACTATATATCTGAAGATGCTTCATGGTTAAGGCCAAGTTTCACTCTGGATTGCAGGGCCACGTAAAAAGTGAAAGAAAACGAAACGAATGAACGAAAAAAACGAAAAGTTTGTAAAAACGAGGTTTCCGAAACGTTTTTGTAACCTTCTAAATATAATAGCAGACTAGCTAGAATCGCAAGTTTGAAGACTTGATGCTGACCTACATCCTACATAATTCAGTGCCCTTTAGAAACCCGTACTTCGCTGAACTGGTTAGCAATTGTCGATCTTTTTCCTCTGAGGGTTACTGATGGTGTAACATTTTTTTTTCAGCCACCTAAGGTCCTTAATGATCAATGCTTCAACATTTTCCACAACGACTCACTTTACAATCGATGCTAGCATGAGGCCTAAAGTATTCTCATACACTCAGAAACAAAGAAAAGATTCTCAAGCTAAGAATTTAGAGATTTTTAAAAAGTTGTAAGCTTAAATTTCTTGATTTTAAATCGTCATTGTTACAAAAATCATTATCATCACCATCACTGCGCAGTTTCGTAGGTAGACCTCTTGTAAAATAAAAATAATAATTGTTCCTCCTATAGCCTAAATTGGTGCGGCATATTATGACCCGATGAAACTTTCTCTGCATCGCTGTCTTGCTCTTTAAATTTGCATCGTAAGTCTGCGCTCTTTAGCTCAATAGTTAGTGCGATGGACTACTAAACGAGGAGTCTCCGGGACGACCCCGGAAAAAACGCAAACTACAGCTTGAGGCTGTTCCCACAGCGTTACCTCTCGCAAACGTCTGACAAAACGTTCGAGAGTGTAACTGTCATGAAGGAGCTTACAATTGTAGGTCCCTTTCATCAGTCCAAAAGTATAATAAAAACTCACACAAGACGAATGGTTGTAAGAAACTAGGTCCTATGTGGACCTATTGCTTAAAACTTTTGTTTGTTTTGTTCAGTTTTAATTGACAAATCTGTTTAAGTGAGTGACGAACACAAGAGCTTTGTGGGACGTTCTGCCTTTGTCTCCCTTATAAGTGATCCTTCCGTTCATCATCAGACGCTTCACATAACCGGTACTGATGCTAAAAATTGTCCTGCCATTTTGATGGTGATAGTTAGCATGTGTTTTGCAGTCTATGATTCTGCAACCTTCAGGTCAGTCTTCTATGAATCTCGTCCTCGGACAAATTCCTTACCGCTGTTCTGCATTTCGTTCAAGTGTTTTGTGCTGCAAGGAATAACATTTATGCAACATTTAAGGTTCAAAGCCTTGGAAAGTTCTTACCCCGGTCCTAGAAACCGGGTGGGTCGGAGCTGCTTACGCCGCGATTTTTTAAATCTTTCTTCGTTAGAGCCGTGGTACTTATAAAACAGAATATATCAAAAATCTCCACAAAGCCATCTTCCTTGAGAAACTCCTCTTTAGCCCCAAATGTCGCCAACGATGAGCTCAAACAAAATGTCCCCCAAAAGGTATTACAAACCAAACCAATTGGAAAATACTTCTTACTACCATCCTTCCTGAGAGCCTTCAACAGACCACAAGTGGTAGAACCCTTGCAAAGCAAACCCCAACCAATACGAGTACCTATGAACTTGTGAATTGATGCAAAACTTGGCAAGTATCCTCAGAACTCCCTCCCCCATGACCTAGTTCCGCACATAATTCAACTTTTTGATACAACTCGTTGCAACCGCACAACCCCCTTACCAGAAACTTGCCCAATAAGCAACCCAAAGTTCACTTCACTAGAGCCAAACCAGTCCACTATACCATAGACTTTGTGGAACAAAGTAAAACAAATTTTCCGCTGCGGCAGCTCTTAAACATTTAAACGTATTCACCATGCGATAGCCAATATTTTACAATTACGACGACCAAAGTCAAAAGTCTCCTTAACGTTGGCACCGCTTCCATGGGGTTTGCGCCATGAACCCTCAACAGCTTCAGCTAATTACCATACCACTTTGTTGGGGCAGAGAGTTTCAAGTCACAACGCGTGTCCCTCTCACCACCGCATCCCTTTGTCTATAGTGCAGGGCGAATGGAACACGGAAATGTAGGTCAGCGCCAGCGCCCAACCACAACCCCCGGCCACTCGCACACAGTTTATGGAACTCGCTGGCATAAAGAACTCGAGCCATCAAATTATAAAGTGCACTGGCGGATAAAAATGTTGCACAATCCACTCGGTACAAGTCATGTCTCCGTGGCGGCAGCACCAAGAGACGTTGTTTCTTCTGCGCTTTGTGTCCCACAGATAGACATAAATCCTTGCATTTGGGATATCTTAGAAAACATGATGCAAATGGAATATCTAAGCATCCGTGCCTTGAAGGACGGATATTGAGATTGCGACTGCGATTGAGATTCATACACCGCACCGCAGAAGGGGAGGCGGCATTCTTCAGTGATTCCTCAGCTAAGAAGCGGAAAAGGCGAATGCGACATGACGACGACGACGGCAAGGACGAGCCAGAGGATGCAAATCGGCGACCTACTCCCATATGCAAATGGAACATCGCCGAGCACTCCCCTCAAGTCCCGGTGAACTTCAGTGAATGATTTAGAGTGTGTTCCCAATGCCACCCATCGTCAGAGGCGCACACACAGCAAACTGAACCTTACAACAAAAATGAATAATGTGGCAACAATGAGTTCCTTTTCGAGAATCTAAATTGCATTTAAGTTTCATTCATTCATCTCGTCCTTTTCTCGGAGTGGGGTGGCCGTGTCTTTTTATATACTCGCAGAGAGTGGAGTGCTCGTTTTGACATTGCAACTTTGCAGCTTTGCAGAGTGAAAAGTGTGTGACTGGGTAGAAAAGGGATGCCGAGACGAGGACACGCTGATTTATGAGGAAAACTTTGAAGGAAATTAAAAGTTCTTCCTCGCTTTGTGTACGGTCTGCCAGGAGTAAATGAGATTTTCGTTGAAAGTGGATCCATACGTGAGCAACAAAAGTGTTGCAAGTGATTCAAGTTTGGTTCTACTGTGGCTGTTCACTTGTAAAGCTGCCACAGAAGGGCTGTGTGTGTCAAATGCATTATTGAGGAACTAGCTTGGCGTTTCGACACGGAGGACAGTAATTCATGTGAACTGCAGTTGATTAAGGAACCGCACTGGTTTTGGGGTTGAACAATCTTTTGGGAAATGTCATTCTGCTATAGTTGGCTGCCATGCACTAGTGAATGAATAGGGGAGTTTAATTCTTAGGTAGGAAGAGCTAAGGCACCGCAATAGCGACGAAAGCGAGCGAATATCGGATCGTCTTGTCATCTTCTCATAGGTGACAGTGTGTTTGGTCACACCATTTGGCACGATTTGGGTGGGCCTGGAATCCATATTTGCCCACAGGTAGCGAGGTACTCTGCTACAGCTTTAGCGGTTCGCTTTTCCAGCGAGAAGTATTTAATCGAAAATTGGGCAAGCTTTGGGTCCTTGCCGACCGTTTTCAGAGGGGATTGCGTCAAACTATAGTCACCTGCCCCCTGCATCCAGACTGTAGGGTCCCTAAAAATAAGCCCAAGAGCTTGAAATTGCCATTATCTAAAAAAGAACGGAAAGAACCAAATGGCATAGAAGAAAAGGGAAGACAAGCTCCCGACCCTTTCGAACAAATCCCCCCGCTATATCCAACCAAGGCTCACATTCTATATTTCCGTTCTCTATTTCCAGGTCCGGCGCCGGGCTGCAGAGCACCCGAAATCCGCTATACAAAACCCAAGATTGTTGAGATGACCACAGAGGCCGCGTATGTCGACTTCGAGACGACCCAACTCTACCTGCCAGAAGACTTCACAACATCAGACATCGACTCGATTGAGCACATAAACATCGACCTCTCGGGCAGTCACACAGAGTCGGCCATCAATCCGTATCAAATCGATCTGGAAGGCGGCTCTGACCTGCACGACGACGAAGACGAAGACGACCCGATGGGAACAGAGGATCCGCTGACCAAACGCCAACGACTGCGCCAGCAGCTGCGCAAATTGAACAAGAAACGTCGCTCGGGCGGACGCAGACGTCGACTGGAGAACGAAAACGGCCAAAGTCGTGGCGCAGGCGGTGGTGGTCGAGGCAGTCGCTACAAACGCCATGCAATACACAAGGACGGAGCGCCTACAGCCGACTCTGACAAATGGGCCGGAGCTAAGCTGGCCGCCGAAGGCGAAGTTTACTACGTGCACATAGACGACCTGCTCGAGTCGCGCTCGTTAAATAAGGAACTGCGACAAAAACTGCACAAAATGAAGCAGAAACACCTCAAGGAACGTGCAAAAAAATGCAAAAAGAACGCAAACGCTCTGTGCAAAACGAAATCGGCATACAAGGACGCGAGCAGCAGCGACACCAACAATACGCTGGTTGTCGGTGGAAAACTGTTTGCAGTTGCTGGGGATGTTGTCGTCGCCGGAAATGAGCCACTTCCGAAACAAGTCGCAGACAATGGACCACCGAAACGTCATCACCGCACGAGGAGGTCAAATGGCGATGTCGAGCGGGAGATGAAACTCGTGACAGGACGAAATAGCAACGACGTCGACACAACAAATATTGACACAAACGATGGCGATGTTGGTGGCAGCAGCAGGAGCAGCAGTCAATCGTCAGCTCGGCACGAAGGCAATTTAACGTTACCTCTTGCCAGAGGATTAAAGCATGAGGCAACAGCAGTAGAAGAAAATGGTTCGGCTGGTGATGTGGCAACCGCAAACAATTTGCAACGGGTTAAGAGGAAATCTGGTAAAACGACGGGAGCTCTGAGTCGTCCAAAGGGCGGCGGTGACTCTGGATCGAAGACCACCAGTCGCAAGGATAAAGGTGAGTTGGGTGGAGTGTGGTTATGTTTTTTTTTCTGCTTAGTTAACCATTGCGGGTGTTTTTTCCGGGGGTGGAAATGGACGAAAAACGGCAGGAAAATGCTTACAACGTCCGACTTAAGCTTGTTTCCTGCTGCTGACGGCAGGGATATTTGAAATCGTTTTCTTGGGCCATTAAACAAAGGATCACTTTAATGAGGGAAAATGTTTATAAAACAAATCTAATTGCCGTTCAAAACGGACGTTGTTTTGGGAAATTATAAAAAAAAAAATTGTCGGTGGCGTATACGTAACAGTTTTGTTTGAAAATTGTTTCTCCAGTTAAGTCAGCTGGTGGACAGTTTGGGGACGTTTTTTTTATGGAGGAATATCCTCGGTGCTGTGACACAGTAAAATATTTTCAAACGGAAGGCATTTGGTTCGAACGATGGGAGTAGTGAAAGCTGAAAACGATTTTTTCTGTTCACGTACCAGAATGAACTAATTTCGGTTGAAGAGACATTTTTTTAGATCCTACGGTGATGTTTGTGGAAGGTTTTTCGTTTTATTTCCACTAAACCGTTTAAGAAGATATGAATGTAGTAATACCACTGGAAATCCAGAAATTTAACAGCTCCCTGAGGGACTTGGACGGCTTTGGAGCAGTTTTGTTAGCAATCTCTCTTCATTTATCCCACGAAGCCTGGTAATTTTTTCCTTTTTTCCCTTTTCACCATACTCAAATTCCCTTTTAAAATCCCACGATACTTTTTTGCGTCAAAATCCAGTTTTTAATATAAAATTTGTATTACACGGAAAGAAAATCACGTTAAATTAAAAACCGCAGTTTGTAACACTGCTATGATTATTTTTTGATACGAGAAAATTTTGATAAAAGACGATTTACATGAGCTGTTTTTTATGGTGTTTTGATAGGATTTCACCAAAAATTTATAGTTTCAATGTTTTTTGTCAGATTTCTGAATATCCCACGATTTGGTGCTTTATCCCTTTATCCCACGGACATCGAAATTCCCACAAAAAGGGCTAAGTCCCACGATATAAAAACACTGCTTTGGATCCGTGTATGCAAAGTTTATTGGAATACTTTTTTTTTCAAGTTTTGACGAAAGGCTGTCCTTGTAGCTTGCCAAAGATGACAAGATACAGCATTACATCCAATGCTGCATTCAAGAAGATTCGGAGAGTTCAACTAAACGAGATGTCGGCACGGTTGTTCTTTTGACGTTACCCAATGAATACCATACAAAGCCTGTGATAAAGATGCGACGTAAGCATCAAAGAAGGCATTTATTCAATTGCTTAGGACAAACTTCACGCTTCAGTGCCATATTGCAGGACAAACATATGCATCGACGGGCTTAAGGGTTAACGCTTAAGCTTTGATTCTCAATCGGCACAAATTTTGCGGAAAGAACGAAGTGCGTCAAAGATTCAGAGAGCCTTTAAGAATAGTGACCAGCTTTTTATGGATGAGGTCCAAAGTCTGCTGAGACTCGGCTGGTACCTTTAATGCTATCAGAATCTTGAGACGTGAATAGATAGTTTCAAGAACGTCTAGTCCAATTAGGGTTACCAGAACGAAAATGGCGAAAAGTGGGACATTGCGAGTTTCCAAGGGGGGAAAATTATTCGGAAAATAGGATAAAACATGTTTTTGAAAATTCTAACACCACAGTAAGAAAAAGTAAATAAAAATAAGTTTCATTAGATACATTTTTGTATGTAAGTACACATTTTCTTTTATCCTATTTTTACTAGAAAAAAAAAAAAACAAATGTTATTTAGAAAAATGTAATAAGAGCTTCAATGCTATCAGTTAAGTATAGAAAGTACACGATTTATTCATACTTTTCGCTTGACTTAATTCATGTTTTGTTTAGGTTCGAACATTTTACTTTTGAATGTAAATTTTGTTTTTTTTACAATTTGTTTTGTTAGCAAAAACTACTAAACAGATCACAAACCATAAACTGACAAATGAAGGAGAACTTTTGCACTTGAGGGAGTTCATTGAGTGGATGCAATAAGGTTTGAAAGGCTTTTGAACTTCAAATGGATGCGTTCACAGAGAATATTTAAAAAAAATGTTTAAGGAAAGTTTTTTAAAGATTTGTGATTAATTATTTAATAAAGGGGACAGTGGTTTTTATAGAGGGGGGACAAACAGCACTTGAATACGTTTGGTAACCCTCCAGTGCGTTGGCGCATGTAACTCCAAGTCGGTCTCAGTGACCAAAGCGTTGTAAGTCATACTGAGTTCAGCTGAGAATTTACCAGTAAAGTATTCAACTGCAAAACAAACTAAATTTCAATTAAATAAAATATAGGATAAATAAAATAAAATCACACCACCTTCACCAATACCGCAACATACCCTTAAAGCTCAAGTGTGTCCATTTCAATTTTTTTGCAGGCGCCTTCGAAGAGGAAGGAGGCTACTCTCCCGTCCATCCAGACGAGGAGGAATCCGAAGAAGACGAAGAAGAGGAAGAGGAAGAAGACGAACAAGTCCACTTCACAGAAGTATCCGAAATTCGTTTCCCCGGCGAAGTTGGTCCTCTTGGTGATCGTCGTCTCTGCAAAATTCGTTGCATCAAAGGCAAATGGGTCGGACCTCTGTGCGCCACAAACGAGGAGGGTAAGTAGGCTTACTTACTTACAAACAAAACAAACCCAAAAAAGCTTATAAACTGCCAAATTATATCGCCAAAAGAAAATACCAAAAAAAAAAAGAATATATAAAAGCCAGTTAACTCAACTTATTTTAAACGCAAACAAAGCCAATCTCTTCATGTTATTACCGTTAAATGTGGAAAAGAAAAACGAAAGAAAAAATGAAATCGTACTCAGTAAAGTAGCAGATAGTAAAGACTGTGTGTGTAGTAGAAGCATACTCTGAATTACATTTCACTCTGAAGCAATATCAAATTAAACGCAAGAAATAAAAAAAAAAGTAAAAGAAACAAAAATAAAAGAAAATACATATTTAGCCAGAGAATAAACTCAATGTAATTGTGAAACCGAAATTGATGTTGTTTTTTATTCATCCGCTCAACATCATTATTTTGTTCCTTCTGCTCTTTGTGTTGATTATAATTTGTCCGTAAAAATTTTAGTTCTGTCTGTGCGTTTCTGTTACTTGTCTCATTTCGTTCTATCGTTCATTTGCGAAGGATAACATTTCAAAAAATAATATGAGCAACAACAATAAGAACAACAACAACAACAGTCAACGAAATGGCATCACTTATTTTACTTTTCTCTTCCTTTGTTGTGTTTGTTCAAGCAAATTCATTTACTTTTCATTTTCTTTCTTTGTTTCTTTCTTTCTCTCTCCCTCGGGTTGTAAATCTGTGTGTGTCTTATGGTCGCGCACCTTTGTCGACGAAACAAAAAAAAAAACAAAAACGCGCTCCTTTGTTGCAGATGAACACGGACACATCAAGTTCCAACCGCTATACAAAAGCTGTCACGTTAATCGAATCCCGCCGCATTTGTTATTGAGCTACCGTAATATTTCAGTGGTAAGTGTCAATAAAGAAAAAATAAATTCTATCTCTCACTATCAGCACATAAAAGCGCTTCAAACGTCACCTAGTCGTTTGACAGCCAAACAACAGTAGTATGAATAAATAAACACACACACACAACACTCTCAATGCATCATGATACAGACACACATAGGTTGACAGAGGCGAGTATTTCCTTAAAAAACAAAGAGCATCTTTGACAGGATGAGCATAACAAATTGGGGTCTTATAAACGAGGATGCCTTTCAACAGAAAAGAAATTGAGAAAATAAAAGCACGGGCATTAGACGACGAAAACAGCAAGAAATGAGGACTGTCATTGTCTTTGTCGGTTGTTTGGTCACTTCATTATCCTGAAAAATTAATTTAATCGCTCCGCCGACACGGTTAGATCAAATTGTCGAAATCTGAGAACGGAGAATGTTTCAAGTGTCGATGCGATTGTGAGCTGTTAAGTTGTCGGCATACCCGCGGGGCGAAGAGGTCCTTTTCAGATAATAGAATACTTGACAGAGCAGGTGCTTTTGCCATGGGAAATCTCTTTCCTTTCTAATTGAATAATTGATTGCGTTTCGGGTGTCGTTATGGAAGACGGTAATTTTTCAATGGAATTATATTTCAGGCCTGGCTAAGTGAAATTGATGGGCTCATTTACTTTCGCGGAAAGCCCAAGTGGGCGAATTGGATTATGAGAAATCATTAGGTTGAGTAATGGACTGGCGGAAACAGAAATTTGGAAAATTGTAAGAAATCCTGAAAATTCAATAAACTGTTTAGTATTTTCAAAGAATGTGGTTATGTGACTTCTTTTGTTTTCAATACACACATACAATACCAGCAAATAATAATTTATTGTAAAACATTTTGCAAGCATCTTGAGCGATGTCAAAGCGCTCGCTTTTCCCAGAGAAGTTTGCAAAAAATTAGCAAAATCTTGATTTTGAAGAAACACATATAACTTTCCGATATAAGTCAGATTTATATTTACTCTATATGACAGTTCCTCAAGGAGGATGTTTTTATTCCAATAGGCATTACTTTGAGCGTGTGGTCATTTTTTTCAAGGGTTTTTTAGACATTTTTGTGTTCAGTATTGTTTGATAAATCATTATACAAGCAATTCAGCAGCCTACATGTTTTTTTTTGTCGTACCGATGATTTCCAGCCCGAATTTTATGGATATATAGGACATCTAGAAAGCTACAGCTTTGTAGAAAGGATGAATGTATTTTTTTCCATAAATTTTGTCACAAATGATAAAAATGACCAAAACACGGAGTTTGTGATTTACAAACACAAAATCTAAAATTTGTTGCATATTTCTAGGGCACATGTTCTTTGAAATTGATGCTGCAAGACTATTTGCAAGGCTCTTTATTTCACGTTTCCCTGGATAATAGAAACATAGAATAGAAACATATTTTCAGCACCGATCTTTTATTTTACTTTATTTTATAGCAACATGAGATAGTCATTACTTTTGTGACTAAATGGCAACTACAAAAGTGTTTTTCTTAAAGTTAGGATCTTAGTTTTTAGTCAGTGGCGTTCTTCGTAAATAGGGACCAAGCAAAACTACCCCTCAAATTTTTGACTTCCGAAATATGTACATGACCAATTAGTGAATTGGTCACTGAGACTGTGCATTCGGCTTTACGGATTCACTTTTTGGGTCGCTAAAAAGAGTCATCGATCTATGCTGATAAAGTTTTCAGCTATAATTCAGGAAGTTTCATGTTGAAATAGAACTCCAAATGTCTGAAATAGAAGCTTGAAATTTAACCGACAAGATGCGCTGCAAGAACTTTTTTTTATGGCGAATAAGACTCTTTGATTCAAATACGATCAATATTATTCATATGCAAGAAAGATTTACTTTTTTAAATGCTTCCTTAACCTTAAGATTATTCTGATATGAAAATTACTAGTGAATTGAATCCCATTGTGCGAATAACCAGCCTTCTTTCAAAGAAATACTAAACTCGGTTTAAGAGGTTTCCTTTTATCACTTAAAAGCTCAGGCCGTACGTATGTACAACTAGTATTTAATATTTCTCACCAAAATATAAAATGTAATCTTTTGACTTCGAAACAGTATTCCCTTTAAATGATCTTTTTCAATAAAGTACCTTTTGCGAAAAATCCAAGCCCACATTTCCGCAGTGCGTCGAATAGATAATTGTACTTCAAAAACCTGTCGGTATGACGAAGACCCATTTCAGATTTCGTTAAGACCTTGCACTGTACCTAAAATTTTGTAAGGTTTTTAACTTTCGCAGAAGCTTCACTCTTTTCACTTATTTTTGCGATAGGTTTCTCCACGCTCCAATATTTCAAAAATAAAAATACAAGTAGGTATGTATCATTCAGAGTTAGGTCTTCACCAATATTTAAAGGAACCTGGGGTCAGATTCTATAAGGCGAAAAAGTTTAAACCTTTTCGTGCACACGAATGATGTGCTCTAAGTTTCAGAAGTAAATCTTTCGTGCACCAGAAAACGTTTGAAAGTTTCGTCTTACGGAATACCTGAAGGGAATATTTTTCAAATTTACGAAGTCTAAGAACGAACTTGAAACACACTAAGCTTAACTACTTACCTACAAAAAACTCTGTATTGATTGACTTAGTTATCGATGCGTTCTTCTTAATCATAGAACTATTGACCTTTCAAGCCTTATTACTCTGGTCAAATATTTCCATTTTCGTAGTTTTTAAAACACCGTAACTCAGGAGCTGTTATTTTTATTGATTTTAAACTTTTCTAGATAGAAAATAAGTAAAACTGGCTGGACAAGTATTTCAAGTATTTTCGAAGTGACCTCACATTTTGATTTTTGAGGGGTAAGTCTTTGAAAGTATGAACTGTTCTATAGGGCATTAAGTTTTTAACCTTTTATCATACTACTTTGGTGAATGGAAAGAAGTTGACACATATTTTTGGAAAATTCCATTTCAGTATAGTCAACCCTTTAAATATTTTTACGATTTCTACCCATATAAATTTACAACCTACTCGTTTTTTGGGTAACTTTCATAACTAAAAAATAGTCCGCCAGTCGATAGCCCTTGTAGCTTGTTCTTTAATTTATTTGAATTAATATTGTAAATTAATTGTACTTGTTAATTAGTAAAAAATAATAAATAAACCGTATTACTTTCAAAGGTTTAACAAAAATCCATACTCGATTTGAAAGCGTTATTAGAAGAAAGATTAAAATGGTAGCTAAAGTTGACATGAGAAAAGTGACATACATAAAAAAATGTAGGCGTGGCAATGAACGACATAGCCCATCATAGTCTTAGCGTCCTAAGAGACATTTTAAAAAAGTTTTCACCGAAATCTGTCCAGCAGTGAACCATTAGGTAGCTGACAAAAAGCTTTATTTCATAGAATTAGATTTGAAAAAGATCGCAAAATGACAAATTTGGGTTACAAATACAAATTACACTTGATTATAATTTTAATGACGGGTTTTAAAAGATGACGCCTTAAATGCGGGCAAATCACGTGTATTAACAATGTTTTCGGGAAGGTGACACATTTGGCTCTTCGCCATTTGAAATATGATGTATATTGGCCAAGTAATTTTCCCAGTCATGGAGACCGCATGCTCCAGCCTCTTTTTAAATTCTCAAAAAATGGAAAAAGACACCACGAATCTTAAAAAAAATAACTTAAATATTGACGAACCTGGTTATGTTACAAGTACGTAAATTAATAAAGGCAGCCCAGCGCGAAGTAGTGATCAAAATTAAGAGGTCAATCTTACATCTCCGTTGTACCTTAGGCAGCGAAATAAGAAAATAGTCGGCGCTGAAGGTGCCTTTAGTCCAACTAGGCAACAAATTAATTTTGAGTGATTTTAAAAATTTAAATTTGTTACAATTTTTTAAACACTGAGGGTGCTAGATTAAATAAGATTTTTCATACAGTAGAAAATATGGTTGCGCATAAAAAGGTGGCTTGCCAAGCTAGAAAGGTTCAGTTCAGAAAGTCAGTTCCCGGAAGACATACGACGCAATTTTCTCATGAAATACTCACATGTACATTCAAACCACACATTTTGCATAGTAAATTCAAAAACTGATTCCATAAAACTTGAAACTTGACTAATAATGTACTTTTCTCCCTTTTCATTCACTGTGGCGACTAACAGAATGTGAGTAGTTCACCATAGCATAAGTAACCCAAACTCACTTTTGAGCATTGTCATTCGAATTTACCCATTTCGCTTTGGATTAAGGTGGCCACCGCACCTTAACTGACACACAGAAAAATTCTCCATTACTCCATTTTCATAAATAAATAAGATATTTCCAGGTCAGTTGATTTCAGAGCTTTGTATCGATCGGCCAAAAATCGGCCATTCTCGAAGAGATGCTCGCATTTTTGGCCGTGCATACAGATGCCGTTCGAGAGACGTAACTAATATTAGAAATGGCATACTAAGGAGCAAGTACGTTCGACCCTGTCGTGCACTTTATTCTGACTCGTCTTTCCATTCAGCTCTAATTGAGCGGCCATTTCAATTCGATATACCAGAATCCATCTGCATCCTCGTTAATCCCACATGCAACCGCCATTCGCTAAGCCAAACATGTACAGTAGGAAAATAGAAAAAAAAAAACTCATCGCATTCGATGGTAGCTTTTCAATCACTAAGCCATAAAACCGACCCCCTCTCCACCACACATAAACAACAACAACACAGAACTTCACTAGAAGACTTATAGAAAAACACTTGCTTCCGCCGAATGTCGGATATAGATATACGTAAAACTCTCATCCCCCCATTTTGACATCCTTCCACCCGAACAGAACGTTGGCTGGGATTTACCCCACGGCCATTCGCTGCAAGCCCGCTGCAAAGATCTCGGCCTCTATAAATTGCTCGGCGAGTCACGCGTCCTCTGCTCCAATGGTCTCTGGGCGCCGCGTATGCCATCCTGCGTCCCCACCACCCTACTAACGAACTTCTCCGACGATAGTGCGCCATCGATTCGAATAAAAATCGGCTCGGGCTCTGGTGCCTTTGAGCCGTCTGGCACGCTGGCTGTTCTGCCGAGCAGCACCATCCACATGGACTGCATGTATCCGAGGGCACGCGGTACCCCCGAATGGACATGGACCGGCTGGTACCAGCAATACAACACAGGTACGTCTGTTGTCGGCGATGTGGTTCAACCACTTCATCTTAATTAAATGTTCGTCGTGCTTGTTTCTTTCTCTACCCCATCAACAGGTTGGTCAACGGTGCACGAGGAAAAGTCCACCAAATACCGACTCACCATCAAGGATATCAAGACCTCCGATTCGGGCACATTTACGTGCACTTCGCCGCGCGGCCTAACTAACAGCATTCCAATTACTGTGGCAACATCTACCTGTCCACAGCTGCCGGAACCAGCTGCACCGTTGTCACTCCGCCTGGAGGGCAATAAGTTGGGTCAGCGAGCACTGTACAGGTGCCCGCAGGGCTACCGCGTGGAGGGGACCGTGAACTCAACCTGTCTGGCGTCGGGTAATTGGTCGACACCGCCACCCAGCTGCCAGGCGGTGCAGTGTCCACGACTGCTTCTCGAGGACTCGCATCTCAGTCTGGTCGAGTTGAATACATCGGCGTGGGGTCGGGCGGTGTTCAAGTGCCAGTGGGGCTTCAAGCTGAATGGACCACCTGGCCTCGAGTGCGAACCGAGTGGTGTCTGGAGTGGACCCGTACCTCGTTGCAGAGGTATGTATATATGACTCGCCGTTCGCTGGAACTTTTAATTTGATTTTCTCTTTCTTCCCCTCTCTCCATCTCTTTCGCTTGTACAGCTATACAGTGTCCCGCACCGCTAGTTCCTCTCAACGGTCGCATTGGCGGAACCAGTGGCTCGAGCAGTCATCGCCGCTACGCTGTCGGTGCTTTGGTGACATTCAGCTGCAACGAAGGCCATCTGCTGGTGGGCGAGGCGAGCATCGTCTGCACCGAGACGGGATTCTGGTCGCATCCACCACCATTCTGTAAGTACCGAGGGCCATCATTTGAAATCCACTATCCGACGCAGAGATACTCAGAGGCGCATAAATTCCTCTTTGCAGGCAAATCCCAATGCCCCTATCCGGGTGATCCACCAAACGGTCTAATAGCGCCGCTCAAATTCAATTACGACTCGGGTGACTTTCTCAGCGTTCAATGTCGGCCAGGCTTTGTCGAGTACAGCCCGTCGGGGCCGCAGGAGCGTCCCAAATGCCTGCCCGATGGCAATTGGTCTGGACCTGTGCCACAGTGTCGCAGCTACGAGGACGTGTAGCTTCTAAGGTATCGACAGAGTGCCACCGAGGAGGCCAATGCCACGGCGTTGGGTTGACAGTGCGCCTAAATTGGCACTGAAGGCGGAACGATTACAACCGGTGTACAGTAGACGGTGATTTTTATTAAAGTGAACTGACGATGGCATGCCAATGCCGAAGGGAGAGCTAGATGGCAGATGGGTTACTTAAGGGATAAGATTGTTCGTTGATGAGAATTTGAGATTTTTAGTTTTGTACTTCATGTAAAATTGCATATGCAGGGTGATATCTAGATAAACGAATAGACATTTAAACTTTTCACGCATTCTACTCACAGACTCTGTTTCACTCACTCACACAGGCATCATGTTCTCGCAGAATTTTGCTCAAACTACTCTTGTACCCATTGACTTGTGAAATGCGAAAGGAGAGGATGGTTGAACGTTTTACGGGGGTATAATAAAAATGTTGTTGCAAATGGATTGGGGTATGGAAGGATACGTGTTGAACAGGTGAATGGTCATGACGTGGCATGGTTGACAAAGGCGATATACAGATGCAGGGTTGTTGTTGGAAGAGCATTTTTTAGTGCCACGCGTGGAATGCGATTTGTGCCGACTGCCGATAGCTTGGGAAAATATTTTGCGATACATATTAACAGCTCTTTTGTGGTTATTTTGAAATTTGGAAACACGTTAGTACACTAAACAGATTTGTGAAATGTGAAAGCGGACTTCATGGCACGCCATTTTGAAAATTAACGACGCGCAAAGTGCGACTTTTTAGTCTCCCTCAGCATATAGCTGTTTCAGATACGCTCTTCATGACCCATGCATTTTTGAACACGTTTTAAAGTGGTTAGTGTGTTGGACTACGAAACGAGGGGTTCCAGGTTCGATTCTCAAGAAAAAAGTCCATCTTAAGGTTTTTTTTTCCACTCGCAATCGTCTGACAAAACTTCCCGAGAGTATAATTGCCGTGAGCTTCTTAAATAACCGTTTGGACGAATGGTTCTGAGAAGCTAGGCCTAGGGTCCCAACGGACCAGTTGTTTTATTAATTTTAAGTGAAGGGGCATTTTTAAAATTTAATACTTTTATTTATTCGAAAGCAGTTGCCATTCGTTATTTACACACACGACCCATTGTTAACTTGTTAATTTTTCGAACGACAATGATGTGAATGATCACATCATTTACCACAACGATCCGCCATTCCATTCCCAGTTCTACCGCATATTCTTTCATATTGCAACTTGATATCCCATCTCATTTTAAAACGCCTTCCATTCAACTTTTACTCTAAAAAGATATAAAGGAAAGTAAAACTAAACAAATTTCAAAAAACAAATTAAAACTTAAATTTTAGTCGTGCGTCCTTCATGCACAAAGAAAAAAAAATCAATAAAATCTTTAAAAACAATTATTGTAAATTACAACCAAATATATATTTAAAATTAAAATCTCTCAATAATAAAAACATATTTTTTCCAAATCGAAACGGACATCCAAGTCCCGGCATCTAAGAATAGTTTCTTGTATAAAAAAAAGCGTTGTTCTCCTCTCTATAGAGTTAAAAAATTTAAGATCTAAAAAAAAAAATATATTTAATATTTAACAACTTAAAATTAACTGTTATTTCAAAACACAATACACTCAATTGAAAATTACAAACAAAAGATAAGGAAAACGAATACATTTCAGAATTTACCGACAAAAAAAAAAAAACATTGTGATTGTATAAAAAACGAATACAGAAAATATTTAAAAGAAAAATAATGTTTTACTGAGAAAATTTAAGCAAATATTATAAAGAAAAAACAAACTCCACTTTTATCTTTTAGCTGTAGTAATAGCATTACAAAAAAAAAAAAAAAACACAGACAACTATTGTATTATACATTACAAACAAAAAAATAAAAAAATATAAGAAACACCAGAGAAAGTATTAAAATAAAATAAAAGAAATGGAACATATATTTGAGCATATCGAACATTGCAATTGTGTTTTGATTTTTGAAAAATAAATTGGAGAGGGATTTTTAAAATTTAATTCACGTAAGTATCTATCACAAAATGCGGAAGTAACTCGGGCTGTCTGTTACCTTTTCCCGACTAAACCTGAACCAATCGTACTTCAATAGTCTGCGACCTGAGGAAGGACACAGATATAGTTTGGTCAAAATTGGAATAAGGGGGCGTGGCACTTCTCATAAAACAAAGTTTTTTCAACCGGTACATCTTGATAGTTATGATCTTAAGTCTTAACCTTTGGAAAGCTCGAACAAATGTTACCTGGTGGGAGCATTTTACAAAATTTGAACTGAAATGTAAACATAGGGGCGTGGCGCCTCCCATCTATATATAAAAACAACACTCAAATGTGACTTCTCGACTCTTAATGGAGTTGAAGTTGTAAATTTTGTGACAATAACCAAACCAAGCACTTTGTGAAATGAAGACAGGTTTAAAAAAGGGGGCGTGCCACGGCGTATACAGACAAAAATTTATATATTTCGACACTCATGGGAGCTTAAGTTGGAAAATTTGGAAAACAGATATCCACTGTCCAAAGAAAGCGTTTTGGTGGAAAATTCGGGCCAGACTTAATACGAAAGGAAGTAAGTCACGTCCTTTCTTAGATAACGATAGACAAGAACGTACTCAAGCCACAAAGTTTCTGGGCATTCGTAAAGCTTTAGGGTTCAGGGTACAGCTAGCAAGCTATAACAAAAATATGACACTCACTGCTATGACGTGTAAACTTCAGTGCTTGCCTCTTGAGATAGCGGTTCAGTGACAAAAATCGAATGCCAGCAGAAAATTTGCGTAGAAGAGGCATCGTTTACGTGATGATCGAAAAACAACCAGTTTCTATCAGAGCAAACGTTATAAATCCAAGTGTCATATAGGAAGACTGTGAGACGAATTTGGAGTTCAAAGTGGTTTCTGAAAAGGATGCACTCTATCGCAGATGGTTGTTAGCATTATGTGTTCCACGCCGCCCTGTTGATTGAAACCAAAGTATATCAACAGCTCGGATATCTCGACTTTACTGAGGATATAAGTTTTCCTTCATAGCTATGGCATTTAGATACCAGATCTAGAAATGGAGGCTGCCAAAGCAAAGATCTTCATAACTGACTTCGAAAAAATTACTTAGACCAATAATGACAATCGATCGGTTACACATCTGAAAAAGGTATCGGTTGCACAAAGAAACACACAGCAGTTGATGAAGACTTGGGGAAAATCCAGGCTTATTGCTAGAATCAGCTCTCGCAACTGTAGGCAGTACCCAACGACGCCACTAACTGTAGAGGCTTGTTCTTTTAGGTCCACTCCGGGCTGTAGCCAGCGTTACCAAGTCAGTGCTTTCAGCGTCAATTTTAGTGCCCAAAATGTATTTTTAGTGCCGAAAAATTAGATTTAGCGCTTAAAAAAATATTTTTTATTAATACACCACCTTTTTTCTCTTTCTTTGAATACAGTCATAATTTTATACCAGTTTATTTCTTTCCAAATTTCCAAAATCGGCACTTTGCGGGCATATACCACAGGGGCAATTTAAAAAACAAATTAAATATCGACGGTTAACTATGAATACCTCCTATGTCGCGTTATGTAAACTTTACAGGAGAAACAAAAAACTGAATATTTTCTCAAAACAGATATGTCCGATTATGATATTTGGCAATGTATTATCAATTTTGAAATTCTAACATATGAATTAGTTTTAAATAATAAGGAATGTATCTTTCATTAAAAAAAATGAAGTTAGGAGATATTTATACGCAAATAAAAAAAACTTTTTTTGATGATAGGATTACTTCATTTATTTAGGTACTTCATTTGTCTACTATCAATTTCATATTTTTGAATTAATCAGTTAAAAGAAAACATGAAAATAAACTATAATAAAAATATTAATTCATTAGAAATATCACATTTCAATCACGTAGAAACCTAGGTTCAAGCAAGAACGAATAACTCTGTCCTATTTAAATGACAAGTTTTCATTAAAATGCCTGCAGTCTTCAGGTAAGAACTCTTTGAGTGCTTGTAAATTATCCCATTTCTTCTTTGGAATAGCATGTGGGCTTGAATTAAGGGGTTTAAATTCAAAATTCTCATCTAAATGGTTTTTAATACGGATTGGTAAATCCTTTTAAGCCTTGGTCATATAAAATTGCTTTTATGTCTGTTACTGTGGGGTCACCTTGTTTTATATTATATGTACCTATCATTTTTTAATTTTTATTGAAGTATTTATTTTTATTTTACTGTGCAATCGTCATATGACTGAATAATGAATAAACTTTCTTTGTTTTATTTTTTTTTACTTTTATTTGTTTTTTATCTTTTTTCGAGCTGTTTAAAAAAAAAATTTCAGTTTTGGTGCCCAAGAGGTTAAAATTAACGCTGACATTTTTAAAAACGGTGCTCAAACGCCAGAATAACTTGGCAGCGCTGGCTGTAGCTCCACCAATGTCGGTAAACTAAGACTCAGTGGATCAGTGCTCAGTGGGTAATTATCAAGACTGCTGAGCGATAGGCCCTAGGGTCGATACTAAGAAATCCACCAAAATACACTCTCTCCCTCTCTCAACAATCACTTTATCTACTTACCAAAAATGCCCAAAACAAATGTTGCCACAAATTCTCCCAACTGTGTATCACACATAAAATAAACCGTCAATCTGCTGCGATAGCTCAATAAATGAAAATGCAGTATCATCCACTACCTAGGGGTGGATTTCAGAGCACAACAATTGCGCGTATATTATATAGAAAAGGGACACTTACCCCGAAAAACAGTATTAGTCGAGGACACTGATTGATTAGTTTAACGTCTGGGCCATTGTAACTCTGTCCCGGATGTGGTGACATTGCACAGTATAGTGATTGAAAAACCAGTGCCGCTTCCCCCTAAACACAGCTCAATATCAAAAGGACATAAACTGTACTGTTCAGAGAGAGAGAGAGAGTGCTGAATTTGCAAATGATTTCCGTTCGATAAATAAAAGCACTTCGCCGCGTGATATGGCAGACAAATTGAATTGAATGCGGTCTGTTGATGTGGCCGCCAGTTTAATTTTTGTTTCGAGGCCATGTCAATATGGAAATGCACTATCGACATCACATAATGGCAGATCCTGTCAGTGCGAAAAAATCCTATTATCGGCTAGACAGATAGGGACTACAGGACTGGTGTATTTGTTTGCGGTTCGGGTAGTGGATTTTCGTTGGTGGTTTGGTTGAATAGCTCCCAAGTGGATTGGGACAAAGCGGCTGCCGTCATTAATCACTTTTATCGCAGACGGATAGTTTGTTGAAATTTGTTTAGACGACTGGCATCGGGACTCCAATGAAGAGGAATGCACTCGCCGTCAGTTGGTGAAATGTGCATATAAATGCGGCTTTAAATATGCTGTGGTCTGTACATCGGTTTTATCCAGAGAAAATGCCGACAGGCTTAAGGATTTAGGTAGCTTTATATTGATCCGTTGTCTTATTGGCGATAGTCAACGTTCTTAGTTGACCGCATAAATTGAAGAGCGACGTAGCTTATTCAAAAGTCTTACCCTCGATTGCATTTTAGCCTGGTTTCCTCACTCAGAGTCTTTTATATACATATGGATCTGTATTGCCACCCTAAGCAACTCCATTCAACACGTCCATTATTGCCCGTTCGCAGGAAAAAGTAATGACAACTCATAGGCTAAGGAGAAATGAAAAATTACCTTCACAGTAGGTATCCTTTCTGTTAAAAAAAAATGAAATACACTCCCCTTCTGGATTTCCCTGGTGAATTTCTAGTTTTTTCGTCCTTCTTTCCTGCAAAAGAGATTTACACTGTCTCAATGTCCTGATTTTAGAATTTGAAAAATTCACAACTCCCTCGCTGCGTTTCGGCTTTGCGTGACATGTAGTCGGACTGAAACTTTCAATCAAATTGATTTACTATCCGTAGCTGGAATTCAATTTATTCACAGTGAGCTGCTGCTAGTCAGGTAATAATGCTTGTTATACGAGTGTGACTGCCCCCGAGACGGAAAAGGGTTTTCTCCTGTCGACCCCGTGCACGACAACCTACTGGAGTTTGTTTTGAAGACACACATAATAAGCCAGGCCAAGTCCCATTACTCACCTGTCAGTGGCATCAATCCCGGTGATTTGTTTAGAATGGTTTTCTACCTTTCGCCCAACCCACCGGTATCTCATTTCGACTGTTCTTTGTTATACTTCCGATAGCACCGTGGGGGCTGCCATAGTTCTCGTTGTAAGGGTTACCGGAAGTTTTGCAACTGCGACGGTTACTGTGATGGCTTCATTTATTTTCCTTACCTTTTGGTGATATGGTATTGCTATCTCTGTCTCTCTTTCACTCTGTTCGTATATCGATGATGTCAGGAATACTGATATGGACTGTAGACGCACAGGAGGGACTGTGCTTCATTGTAACAAATGTCAAAGAGAGCTGGATTGATGTAGGCGCATGAAGTGGGGTACGAGTAACCGGAAACGCAATTCGATCCAGAGATGGGGCCAACTAATAGACTGCTCGCAGATGAGATATGCAGAGATACAAATGGTGGTTGATATTTGTTTTGATTTCACAAGGATATGGGGTAACTGATTATAATAAATTTTGGAGTAACTCAGCTTGACAAGTATTTGCAGTAGAAGTGGTTTTCTATGTTATACAGACTGACAAGTTTAAAACTGGCCTTATGGTCGCTTGTAGACAAATTTCACTGACAGTTGTTATGTTTGTCGACATGTGTCGTTTTGATTTAGTTTCCTGGGCTCATTGGTTAGGATGTTGGACTGGGACTAGTTAGGGAGGGGTTTCAGGCTCAACAACTTGAAAAAATCACATTTTAAAGGCTTTTTCATAACCCAAACAGCCAGGGAACATTTGGCGTACATCAGGTAGCGGTACAGTCCTGAGAAAGATTCTCAACTTAGTTGTTTTAATAAATGCGAAAAAAGGAAGGTTCAGGTCCCCTTAAATAAAACGTAAACCAACGAAAAAAGTGAGGAGCTGGGCCTAGAGCTCTGTTCGGATCACTTACGGCTACTACAAATTTTTTACTAAGCGGACCGGTCAAGGCTTCGCTATTGCACAATTTGAGTACATAAATACGAAATGCACTCAATTTACTAAAGTGAAAACCGCATCGAAATCCGTTCAGTGGTTCTCGAATAAACACTAAATGAACATTACGGACTGAAAATAGAGCCGTAACAATAGCGCCATCTATTGGATTTCATTGGAACCACACCATTTAAAAACTGCCCACATTAATAGGATCAAACTGTAGAGCGAAATCGGTAGATTACTTTTTGAGTCTATAGGCAAGAAGAGTGTTCACGAATTGTACTGCTAAAGCTACATTTCTCCGGATACAAATGCCGAGATTTAGTTAACGTAGGTATTCACTTTTGCTCTCTCCATTCGAACGAGAAAATGACGTTTCACGAGATAGAGCGCCATCAACTGCAGCTCGGTTTGTTTTGCATTTTTGACATTCCGATTCCGAGCTGTGGAAAGTTTGTTCAAAAACCCGACTCTCCATGCAAACCTGGTTGTCTTTCGAAATAAGTTCTTATACTACGTTACTACCGGACACTAATCGCGACATTTAGAGCAAGAGATTACAAACAAATTATGAGGTGTTTCCACCAAAAAAAAACAAGATTAATTTGACGTTTCACCAGATGTTGTCAACTACTGTCGAATCCAATAACCCAAAATTGTGATAATTGAAAAAAAAAAATTAACCAAATCAAAAGCTTAAAGTAATAAAATATGAGTTCCAGAGATCTTAAAATATTATTGGCTTAATTCTACAAAAAAAATGAAAGTTTTGATGGTTGCATTGGCTAGGGTCGGGACTAGGTCTCTCAGAAATAAATTCGTTTTTTTGATGGATTACACAATGTCAAATACAGCCCTGTTTGATTTGTATTTTTGACATCTCGAGCATTGGAAAGTGTGTTCACAAACCGGACTGTACATGCAAACCTGGTTGATAATCGAGATTTATTTCTAATCTCCTTTTTCATGAGATTAAATTTTAGTAAGCTAAATCCCGAGATTTGAGCGGGATTTACAGAAAATTTTCTAAGTCTCGCAGTTAATCTCGGGTGGAAACGTAGCATAAATGTGAAGAGGGACACGCATTTCTCTTTGAATTAGTTTCCTTTCTCCCAAATACGTACTAACTAATGTTGCCGCAGTTTTTTTTAAAAGTGTAACAATTTTTTTCAAAAAGTGTGACAAATGGAAAAAAAATGTAGCAAACTGAAAAAAATATTTAATAACTCAAAAAAATCTTTAGTAGGACCTCTTTATCACATTTCGAAGTAGATTTCGATTTCTATTTCACAAACTTTATTTACCACGAGATGATGTAGAACATTTTCAACGGCGACGCGGCGAGACAGAAAAATATTGTTGTATTTTCTCGTTCCCTCCCATTCCCGTTCCCACTCGCAGTTTGACGTTTTGCACAACTTGTGCAACAAATACATTGACGGAAATTTGTAGAAGTTTGTTCGAAAAAGTGCTGCCAGTTCTACTTTCAATATTTTTTAACGAGAAAAACGAAAAAAGATTTTAATGGAAAAAGGCGTAACAAAGCGAAAAAAAGTAACAAAATTATAAAATAATTAAAAAGTGTAACACTTTTGTTACACTTGTATCATTGTGGCAACACTGATACTGATACTCAATGTCTTCGTCTCTTTGGTTTATTTCAAATTGATTGTGGCTTTCGCTCAGATCTACACTTCATCCTTGTTAAAAGTGTCGCCGTCTGTGTCCTGCATTTCTACCCAAAGGAGGCGTGGCGTTTGTGAGGCACGTGCCAAATGTTGAAGTCACAACTGTTTTATCTGTGGTACCTAGTGATTAAAATTGAAACTAATTAAATAGAATGACAAAATGAATGTGCTGGGCGCGACCAAGGACAAAAAATCTGTCCTCTTTTGGAAAATTTTAAATTGGTACGATTATAGTATAGGCGCAGTGGCTTAGTGTGTTGGACTACTAAGCCAGGGGTCCCAGGTTCGATGCCCGAAAAAACCCAAATCAACGTCTTAATGTTTTTTTTTTTACACTTCCGAGAGTATAACTGTTGTAAACGGTTTTCATTGGCCGTTTGGACTCGGCATACAAATTTAGATCCGTTCCATTTGTCCCAAACTTGCGAAACTTAAACAAACCGAATGGTTGTGAGAGGACAGGCCTAGGGTCCCTACGGACCTGTTGCGCCGACTGTTTGTTTATTTTATTCGATTTAAAGGAGCTGGCCGATTGCGATGAAATAAAAACTAAATGCGAAAGGATTTAACGTGATCCGGTAACAGATCCGCAAACCCACATAAAATCAGACAAACAGCTTCATTCCGAGTATTTGTAGAGACTTTTTTTTTTAAGTCGCATGCTTTTATCTTGCAATGTATGTACAACACCTCAAACTCATCAACGCCCACTTGCGACATCCATCCCGATATAAACTGAGCCTCGTAGCACTTCTTAACATGCCCACGCAAATAAGCCCCATCGATTATTGTCACACAGATTCAGGTTAATTAGACGGCAGTTTGTATCCTATTAGTACAGATTCCATTGAAACTTCAATATAGATTCGGTTAATTTGCAAGTGATTACCCACTCCCCTCCAGAAGGACTTGCAATCAACCATGAATTCCATGTCCCAACCAATTATACGCTTCACTCGTAATCGAAACATAATCCGTCCGTCGTCGTGGATACTCGTCACTCAATCAGCGACAACATTTCGAACAACAGATTCCAGTACATTTTGTGAAGGACCACCAGGATTTGGTTCAATGATCGACTGATGTATAGACCTTGTCTAACAAACGAATTGAAACTTTCCGGGAATTCCGTCCAAACTTGGGTACAGGCCCGCACTAAGCCCGTTTATGTCCAATATAATCTGAATAAAATATCACGCACCCACACACACATGTCCTTCATCTCGAATGAAAGTCAAGGTCAACTGCTGGCTGTCCCACCACTTGTGTATAAATCAATCGCAGGCTGTATGTTTTTTTTATGGAATTCATGTCCAAAGGACCAACCAACAAAGAGTGCAGAGAAAAAACGACACAAACTGGAATTGATTTCGTTTATGAAACATGGCGTAACGTTTCCCGGTGACTTATACCTCCAGCCCGACCAAACCCAAAAGCTCAATCCGGCCATACGTAATGGCAGGGAAAAACTTTATCAGTGATTTGGCTCGCGAACGTGGTTTGGATACTGATTTCATTTTCGGACACACGGACTAGGGGAATGTGCGACCCCGGAGAGGCTGATGGGATTAAAAGGATTTACGTGAATTCATCTCGTTTAAGGTAAGATTTTGTCGTAATCGTAACTACCCTAAGCGGGCAATCGCTCTGAGAGGGTGTTCGATTTTTTTTTTGTGTCCTGGGTCCTGCTCGTATTTGTGTTCTATTTATGGGTGCTGATGTCGATGTTGGGATCCGAATCGATTTCAATTTATTTTTATTTTTATTGTAAAGAAATTGTCGTAATCGATCCGAAAGTAAAGAGGAGAACACATTTATTATAGAAATTGAGAGAGCTGATGGAAAGGGATATACAGAAAGTAAGTTGCTGTTTGAAAAGTTGTTTGTTAGTCCGGCGTAGACTTATTTCGCATCAGTCGAGAGGTGTCATGGTAGCCTGGATATTTAAAGTCGAACTATGATACGTCGCTGCTCTTAAGGACTTTATTAATCTTTGGGTGGCTTAGGACTAACATCGTACTGCCTCGTTTTGTTATTGTCTTCTACATATCAATTGTTGTGCATGGTGAACCTCCTGAACCTCCTGAACCTCTGAACAAATTAGAAGAACGGCGATCCCAGTGAGCTTTGTCGTAAGGCGGTCTTCCACTGGGTGGCTGCCCAAACAGCAAGACAAATCCTGAATGTGGTTTCAGCGTAGGATTTTACCCCAGAGCGGCAAAAGAAAAGCCTACCACTTAATGAACAAACGAAGAAGAGCTGCACGAGCTGCAAGCTCCGTAAAAAATAAGTAGGCCATCAGATCAAATGGGATATTAGTAGAAGTCCTGAAAGTGATAGCTGAATCTTTCCAGCTCCCCTTGACTTATGCTCAAAACTTTACCCCCTACCATGGTGAAGAGGCTTTCCACTGGGAACTGAAAAACAGCGACGGATGCTTATGAGTAAGCGAAAGTAAAGAAAGTAACATCTACGCAGAAACTAAACGGAGAATAACTCTTCCCCATCGCTGTCTCTTAGGGCTCAGGAAGCATTTGAGTAGAAAAGGCATATCGCGAAACACTAAGGAAATGCTTGGTTAAGACTCTGAAGGTCTCAGTCCTGCTTTATGGTTTTGAAGCTCGGACCTTATTTCAAGCAGATGAAGGTATACTCGGTTACTTTGAAAAGAAGATTGCTTGTGAAATTGTCGGTCCCGTTTGCGTTGACGGAGGAGATGAAACAGCGAATTCATCGACCTGTATAGCGACACATCGAACTTGTCAAAAAATTGCGCAACGGTCGTCTAAGATCGTGAAGTTATGTAGAGCGAATGAACAGAACTGCTCCGGCTCGTTGAGTCTCTGAGTCTAACACGGAGGGACAGCGCAGCAAAAAAAGAGCTCACTTTGGGTAGCGGGGACAAGTAAAATGAGACCTCAACCGACTGAGACCTCAACCGACTTATAATGCGCAACTGGAGGCAGTTAGCTAAGAACTGGGCTGAGTAAGGAGTCTTTATAGTTGAGGTCTCTATTCATTTTGCCACTTAAGTCAGTAAGTACCCCATTGCCGGCCAGGGCACAAATTGAAAAAGCTTACGAACCACCAGAACTTGAAAGATTGCATCTCCATAAGTGGTTAAAAAAGAACTATCAGCATTTCAGTACAGGGAGTCGACTCAAGGCAACGCTGAAGACACCCAGAAGATAGCTTGCGAAAAGACGAATCCTAGAAACGGAGGTGGACCAGATCTCACTGAAACCGGACAATATTGTCACGGAAATTGTACAAAATTTCCAAAGAAAGCCCATACTCCCACATCGAAAGAGTTCCAAAGACCGCATGAACCATGGAACTTTAGAACCATAAGGCGGGAGAAAGTTGGACCACCACAAAGTAATCTAAAAAGCAGCCGCGTATCAAGTCCATTTGAAGATAAAGAAAGCCTAGCCGGTGAAATTTTATTTATATTAGGAAACTTGACACCCTTAACACTGAATGCAAACCATTACCTTTAAAAAAAAGGTTGTACAAAGGGTGGCTCGATTGAGTAACAAATTGTATGAACAAAATTTTTTTTTTTTGATCGTGTTCGGGCGGTATAAAAAAGATGACATAGGAGTCTCTCAATAGGAACCCAAAATATTTTTTAAAAATTCCAATTTTTAATACTGCCCCAAGGACCTAAAAGATTTTCAAAATATGACAAATTTAAAGAAAAAAAAAATATATAAAATCGTTAAAAAAATGGCGTATATTTCATAAGTCATTCAAAAATCAAAAGGCTTAACCAATGGCGCCCACAAAAAGGGGGGTCAGTTATTTTTTTTTTTAATTATTCTTGTTTTAACTTTTCATACTTAATATTTCATTGTTTTTTGCTTTAAATGTTCTTAATTATCATTAATAATGAAAATTAATACCACTGGACTAAAAATTGTTTTTTTTTTTGTGCGGAAAATCTTTATTCTAGATTTTTTAGGTTTTATGGGATGTTTCTATGACCACATTTTTTTCCAAATTTTTAATTTACCTGACATCATGACATATAAAGACAAATTTTGGGTAGGCCGCGAAAACTCAATTTGAAAAAAAAGTCGAGCCACCCTATATGTACATGTAGCTCGTAATGCCTTAAGGCTGACTAGAAAATAAAATCTAGGCACATTGACATTGCAGTTGGTCAAACTATGACTCATTCCTTGAGGTTCTGAAACATAGAACAATAGGAATGAGTCACTTTTCATAAGTAAGTCACTATTTGTAAAGGCTGCACCCTTTGTCATACCGATAACGGCGTTATTTTGAAGCCGACTTTTATGAAATATGTACCTAATAAAAGACGATCTTCCGTAGGTCAAATTGCGCGAGTTGTGGTCTGTCAAAAACTGGTTGTAGTTGTGTCATTACATTTCGCAGCAGAAGGTACCTATTTCCCGTAACAAAGACGCACTTTATGTTGTCAGTCTGTAAATATGCCTCCGTTAGCTGCCAATTTTTGAGCGCCAGATTTCCCAAGTAATTATAAAAGATCCTTCCCTTTTTCTCAACAACCATAACGTCTTGGGTATGCATAAAACAGTCCCACCCTAAAACAAACAAACAAAACCAATAAAAATGTCCTTGTCCATTTCCATATATACAGCATGATTTATGTCCCCCTTAATCGTATATACATTTTTTTATAACAATTTGCATAAGCCTTCGCAGCACCCTCTACTTAATCGGCTTTGATTTTGTTTATTTTTACAACAAACTGTCTGCATACTCACATCCCCCTCATGTTAAAACAATCCAACACCTGAAATCCTTTGAAAGCTTGTTTTTTTTTCTGTATGACAGTTGATAAGAGTGTAAGTAACACTAAGCGTGATAGAACCACCACTCGGCTTAGTCTATGACCCGAATGAAATGACAAAAGCAACATTCAACCATATAGACGAGTATCCTGTGGATTACCCACTTTTTCCCCTTTGTATATTTTATGTTATAAAGGACTTTGCATGCTGGCGCTCTGGGACTTAAATTGCATGCAGGAAGTGCCCGTACGTTGATATATTCCAATGGAATGGGAATATACACAAAAAAAAACCGCCAATAAAATTACAAGTGAATTGGAATTTTATTTTAGTGGCAGCCTCAAAGGGACACTTCAGCCGGATGTAGGTGAATCGGTTTTCATTGGATATTTGCATTTTTATAGAAAGGGTCATCAATTTAAAAAGCTGGTCCCACATGTACTCGCATATTGATTTCAACTTAGTCCGAGGCGATTTTAATGAAATTTCCATTAAAAGTGGAATTCGAAGCAGTAAATCAGACAGATCCCATTCCCACCTACAATTAAACACCACTTCCCTCATTAGTTTGTTATCGAAGCATTCGTCTAATTGTCACTCCATCAATGTCACACGGAGAATGGACTCATCCTTCGGAAATTTGAAAGCGAAATTACTGGAAAAAACCAAATACCATACCAAATCCGTCTCCAGATCGAGATCAGGCAATTATTTTGGTGAGAGAGTGAGTGGCTGGCCAAAGCTACCATCGATTCACCCTAACCCCTGTGGGAATGGTTTGGTGGCTTGGGCACACATTTCACTCGTAAATTAGAGACACTTGTCACACCTTCGTTCGCTTTTGTGTCGGGTAGCGAGGTCGAAATATTTATTCTCCCTTTCGTTGTGTTTCATTTTGAAAGTTTTCCCTCGAATTCAAAAACAACAATCCCACTTCATTAACGACCACAGAAGTTTGTCCATAAGCAGGGCGGGGGGGGTGCGAATTTGATTTACTATCTGCGAGGAATTTACTAGGGCAAGTTCCTTAAATTTTAAAGTCCGACTCATGGACTGATTTATGAAATTAAATTAGTTGTGGTTCGCACATTTTTGAAAGGAGTTTACTGATTGGCATCGGGGGAACTACTGCTAAATGATGGATTAGGACCAAGAGTGATTTTCTTATCTTTCGCGCAGCTTTTGGACACTAGACAAATGAAGTGAGAATGGCTGCAGGTGGGGAAAATCATGCAGCAGTTGGTGTCCTCCAGGAGTCCTTGGTTCAGTGCTCAGGTACCAGAGTTCTACAATAAACATCTAGAAGCTCTAATCGAACAAAGGGCGGGATTTTTTTGCGCAACTCGGATACCAATGTCGCCAAAAATCTTAGGAAAGGCATTTCCCTTGAACATATTTCGGGCCTCACCCACTGAAAGCAGTCGGAACCATCACCCCCGCCATGGAAGCCAACAAATCCTGTTGAAAAATTCATTCTAAACTATATTCCAAGAATCGCACTTATTAAGGTTGGTTTCAGTTTCAGAGAGTCTGGTATAGTTCTCAAAAAAACCTACCATCGATGTCCTCCGCAGCGACATTTACTTTCTCCTCCCTCGCTGGTCATCAAGTTGGTTCAATTACCACATCAGTGCATGTGTGAGTGCCAACCGATTAATTCCACTTAAATGAGGATACGTCCTCGTTCTCATATGGGAATATGCGGTTTGCTGTGCATCTTGTGAACACGATTCAGCCGTGCAAATACTTGATACTGTCCTGCGAAATAAACTGTTGACACTGATTGACACCAGAAAGTATTCTCCATCGCATATCGGTCGCTGTCCACAGCCAACAAGGAGTAAATAATATCAGGGTTTTTCGTCTGCCAAAAATGGTATAAAAAAATGCATCGCTCACCCGACGCTGATGTGCAGTCCACTGCCACTGCCATTGATATCTATGTGGGTACGAGAAGAAGGATTTTTTGCCTGGTAGAAAAAATAGACTGGATTTTCCTGGTAGTGACTGCGTGTCCCTTTGGTGAGACGATGGGAAAATATTTCTGTATCCCGATAGCATGCCAGATGACGACGGAATGCATCGATGAGCTATGGCGGGGTTTTTCCGCATTTCGCAGCCCCTTGGAAGTGATTCAAAAATGATTTACCCCAGACGTACACTTTCAGGAATTCATTGAATCGGAGAATGCGATTGAGCTTATTGGGTGGATACTAAGAGATTACAGCTGCTTCGGCATAATTGGTTACAAGGTGATTTGATTTTTTGTCAATAAATGGAACACAGGGTTCTCTCTTTCGTTCCAAAAATATATAACTTAAGAAATCCCCAAAATTTAGTTAAGAAAAACCTAGAACTCTGATAGATCAAGAGGAGATCTCATGTGAGCCGAACACCAAATATACAGCACTTCTCTTAGCAGTGGTTGCTCTATTTCGCTTCCCTTTCACATTTGGCGCGTTTTATTGAGAATATATGTTTCAGCAGAGCAAAGTAAAAGTAGACGAATGCGCAATAAAACTGTTCCAGTCGTATTTATGTCAAATTATTAAAAACTGGTACGTTGAGCGAATTCAAAAATCTAGTTATCTTCAGTCGACTAGATTGGCCTGGACTAGATGTAACCTGAACGCCATAACCAGATTGTTCGGGGATACCACTTTTCCTACGTCAGTCACATGTGCGAACTGCCAACTGAGTACTCAGTTACGAATTTCTTGACTAGATTCGTCAGCTACCCCTCTATAAACGTCAACTGAAACAGCTGCTCAAATGACTGATCTAATACCTCATTCACCCCGCACCGAAAACCGTGTTTTCGTCCAAAACTCGTCGATGCATTCACACCGAACACCAACTAATTTTTGTTTGACGTTTGAATCAGCTGTGAAGTCGTGAAACCTCTGTCTATTTGGTTACAAGTTTCGATCGCATTAACTAACAAATAAAATAAATCAGAGCATTTAAAAATAATATCAGCCCATCAATTAAGCGTGAAAAATGATTTCAAGTTGCGAGTTGTGACAGCTGTTCTGCTGAATTTGCTGAATATTGCAAAATGTGTGTTTCTTTCAACAACACAATGATTGGAAGTCGTTTTTGTGGACTTTAAACACTGAAATATGAATGGGAAAACTTCTGTTTTCGAGTGTTTTCGCGAAAACCCAGTCTTCAGCTCGGTGTGAATATTTTTCAAAGCAAAATAAAGGACAAAAAATATTATTATTTTTGTATTTATTAAAACCCAAAACTCGCATCACCGTATCCAAATTCCAACGCCAACCTAACGAGCAATGAAAGTTGCTTTACCTCTTCCATTGGCTTCCATTTAGTAGTTGACTGTGTTTCTATAAGCTTGAGCATAAACTTAGGGTGTAAACACATTTTCAAGTATTTTACATTGGTATTTTTTGCCTTTTTGTACGTACATTATGAGTTATACGTAAATTGTTTTGTTGCTCAAAAATGAATGCTCGATGCATGCATGTTTTTGTCATTGTTTTAAAGGACAGTCTCAAAAATAAAGGACAAAAACCGTCCTTTAATAAAAAGAAAAAAATACAGGGCAAAGGTGAAAAGAAAGGACTGTCCTCTTAAATACAGGACAGATGGTCACCGTAGGTATAAGCCAATCAAAACTGAGACCCACCAAGTCAGACAGCTGTCAGACTCAGTGATGCCAGATTAAAAGATATAACTTTTTTTCAACATTTTTGAGCTCCAAAATATGTACAAGACTTTTTACCTCGAAATCATCAAATTTCAAGATTTTTGATATCAAGAACTTTTTAAATCTAGCACATTAAAAGATTTCTTTTTTTCATTTCTATTAATTCCATTATTATATATAATGTGAGTCGAACACAGCCCATGCACAATTTCTGTCTCACTAACGTTTTCATCAACTCTAAGGAATTATGAATTTTAACAAATTTGATAAAATAACTGATGTAACGAGTTTTTGGAAAAATGGTTTAGTATGTACTGAAACAGCTGTTGAAATTTTAATTTTTACATAATATTTGTTGAGCTTTAAAATGAACCGAAATTCTATGATATTGATATACGCAATGAAATTCTAAGTCAATTTAATTCAAATATAATCCAAAATTTCAAAAAGCATTAACATTAATTTATGACCACATTTTTTTTTATAGATAGGTATTTAGGTGATTTATGTACATATATGTAGTAAAGTACCTACTTCAAAATTGTATTTTAAATTTCGCTCTTTTTATATTTTGAACAAAATTTTGAAAATTTTTCTGTTTGGGAAAAACAAGATTTTCAGATTTTTTATCTGGCAACACTGGACTCAGACTTACTAAACGAAATACTTGAACATCCCCATTTTGTTGTGTGTCTCGACTTTTAGTTCGATTCATCGATTTACTAAATCCTGCTCGCTGAAAGTTAATGACGCTGACACCAGTTTACTACATGAACACATCTCAAAGACGGTTTAAGATGAATTGCTGCTGTCAAGTCACTTCCACAAACAAAGTTCTTGAATTTTTCTTCTGGAACTACTCCACTTTTAGCTGATTTTCGATCCATCAAGTTCAGAATTTTCTACTTAAATACTACTGCGGTCACGCAGAGCTATCAGGTTCAGCTCCTGTATATTACTCCTAATCGCTAATCTAAGCCAGAAATGTCACAATTTTTAATCGGCCTTCAATTTTGAAAATTGTTCAACAGCCTCGCTCCTCTCAATCATTCCTCTTTAACTTTCGATGGACTCAACCAATCTTCTTCTTATTCTCAGATGATATTAACATCTTTTATGCGCGAGAAATAGGCTATCAAAACATTCCATAGGTGGCGCTGAAGGCTGTATACCAAAAATGATAATATTTGCAAAAACGTTCATCGGACCGAATTGCTTTACAAGGTAGCCAGTGCTATCGCTCATTCGAACACAGAAGTGCGGCTCAGTCCATTACATGCCGATAGCCGAGCGAACATCGAACCAAAGTCTACCTATAGCTGTCAGAGAAGACCAATCCAAAATGGAAGAATTTCTGTACCCAAACCTAATGTTTGATAAAAGCAAACATTTTCGTTGCATCGTGGCAAAATGATCACCTTTCTGCTTTTTAATGCAAATAAGTTCAATGAATGTTATGTTGGAGAATTTAAAGGTGCAAGTCTTAAATACCCTTTAAGAAAACCGTGAGAACCCCAATCAGTCCAGCTTCAAGCACACAGTGCCCCACCACACTCAGTATCCCCGGCAACATTTAAATCATTTAATTGAACAGATTTGTACCGCGATATGTCAGCAAAAGAGAAGGCCTCCTTTGCAGGGAGAACCCTGCAGCTAATTTAGTGTTCAGAATTCAATTTCGCCCACATAAAGCCATAAAAATCCTTGTAAATGTTATTTATAAAGCATTTTTCCAGTAAACACGAATTCATACATCACTGGCCAACTGAAGGCAGCGTCACATTAATCATCGCTTTAAAAGAGCCTCAGCCCCGGCATACCTTCCCTTAGCACAGTCACAGCCAAGGAAGAAATATTATTCGCATCCATGGCATCATTCAGCGCGGCAGTTTGCTTTTAGCACTCGACACCGCATTAAGCCTCCACAGCGCGCGCCACTTGTGCTCGTATTTATTTTAACGGCAAGCACGCATATCCTTTCAGAAATCAATTGTCCGGCAAATGTGAAATTTCCATATCATTACTGGCTCTGTGGGTAGCCAAGCTGAAAAGTCCATCCACTCACTGTGTCATTACTGAGCGCAGATTGTCCCACTGGCCCAGTACCAGCAGATGTCGCAACTCTTATTCGGCGAATTTATAGGTTTCTGTGACCGAGACAGGCAGGATGTCGGCCTCAGTGCGGGTATATTGGATGGGCTCCGTAACACATAGGCAGCCTTTTGAAGTCCGAAATTTATGAAAGCGGGCCAATTGTAAACGAAAAGGCATTTACACTTTTCAGGCGAGCGAATATGCGTTGTTATTTGAGTTTTAATTTTTTGGCGGCAGTTCGGGCCACCAAATATATGTAGATGTACATAAATGGGATAGTTCGTAGGTTGGGTTGCGGGTGTAAAATATGAAGAATTGGTTTTGCATTCGACATGGGATACGCTGCGGAGAGATTTAATTACGTTAACGGCATGAAAACATGTTTATTTACACAGTGCCGGGAATAATATTATCCAGTGATAGTTTTGCCGAGGCAGCTGATTTTGGGGACAGCTTGGTTTTTGTCGCTAAGCTTCATGGAATGGTGCAGTGACAAGGACGTGGCTTAAATTGAGCGTTTCAGTTGTCTATGGGCCGCTTTTAAGGGAAACTTTACGAATAATACCCAATTTACCGAGGAAACTCGTGTTGGGCGCCAGCTAAGACTGAGAAAATCTTTCAAAATCAGTGCGAAACAAGCAACTGCTTTTGAAGTGGAACATTTGTGATAGGCCCATTGTGTCCTATGTCCTATATGTGAATCCAAAAAATGAAAAAAACATAACTGCCCTTGACAAACTGAATTGAGCCATCACATAAAAAGTAAATTGTACTGCCATCCACCTCTACAATACCAATCACAGTCCTCGAAATTGATTCCTCATTCGAAATACCGGCACTGAAATATTCATCCGATTCTGCGGAATTTCAATTAAAATCCATCATCGATTTGCATCGGATGAATGATTTAACTGCGTAACCACATTCGAAACTGAAATATCGATGACTGCATCGACACAATTGAATTTAATTTGAAACAAAAATATAAAAAGTACTCGTGTATTGCCAGTCACACCGGTCATGAGCAGGAGCACTGTCCCTCTTCGCATATTACCGATGGCGATATTCCATCATCTGCGCTTTAATAAGACGTAAGTTGTCTACATGCAGATGATGATGATGATGGAAAAGAAAAATGAGAAAACCTTGCACTGACGTCGATGGGTGTGTACCAGCACCGCGTGATGTTTCATTATATTTGTGGCGATAACCTTCCTGAATAGGGGAACGGACAGCCGCCAGACTTCTTCTCTAGGTGTGCCTCTGCCTTGTTCTATCGGCATCACGAAAAATGAACAAAAAAAAAACTCAGTTGAATAAAGGAGACGAAGATAGATCACTTATGTAAATTTAACCACGGGATATACCCGCACTTGACGTTTGATGTTGACAATAACGACAAGGATAGTGATGGTGTATGATAAGAGTTAAACTAGTTAGAAGGGATGTAATTTCTGAATGAATACTTACTTTTTATATGTAAATAAAATACTTATCGTAAAAAGCGCGTCTCAATATATACTGAAACATAAAGTGTGTTACTTCGCACTAGTTTCACCAAGCTCTATGGTGAATAGCAAAACTTTTCTTTTATAGATGCCAAAGGTACTTACGTCACATCTTTCTATAAGAGATACCGAAGTCCTCGTGTACATCGGATCGTTCGAATTTCACAATTTCGGACTTGCTGGATTCGTATATTTGATATGAAAAAAAGTATTATTATTAATATTTTTATTATTGGCCCAAGGAAGGACAGAGGCTACTTTTTGTCACGAAAACCAAACGTTAAAGGGATGAAATTGGGGGTGAAAGTTTGTGTGGGGAACCGCACTTTGAAAAAAAAATTACTGAATAGAAAAATAGAAAAAAAAAAAAAATCAGCAAAAATGAATTAATTTTTTTTAAATTATATTACCGATTGATTGCGTCAGTTCCCAGTTTCATTTGATCATGCCGCCGCTCCGGTGAGAAGGTCAAACGTTTCACGTCGCAGTCGTAATGCACGACGTATCACGTATGACGACTGTTCGTGAAAACGAAAATCCAGACGAAGGCTCAGATCGAAAAACAATTGAGCGAACATGTCGTAACTTCGAGAAAGATTATCGCAAGAACAAAGTGCGGTCGTCCAAGCTGGAAACCGAGATAAGGAATCCACCCCTGAACTAGGCGCACTGTTTAAACGATAGCTGCAAGGACTTCCGAGTTCACAATGAGCCTTACCAATAAAAAAAAATATGAATTGAAACAAATAAATTAATAACAACAGGAACTCATTTCATTTCATTTTCATTTTTTTATTTTATATCTAAAATTAATTAAAGTAAATCTTGTTGAGAAATCGCTCCCTGGCAGCACCGATCTTGTAAATAAAATAAAGAAACCCTCATGAGTCACAATCTTTTTTGGGGATAAGTCTATAAGCCCTATGCAGAGATCATAACAAATTCAATGGATATAGGTATATTTATATCAGCTTTCTTTACACATTATAATACTTGCAATAAAATATGAACACATATGGCTCGCTTTATTTACTCACCACTTATCACTTATTTCTTGTTTTTATTCTTAGCATTATATTTTTTTTTCTTTTAATTACTGTCTTACAACTTCACTACACTATTACATAAGTTGCAAGCTGACTTACTTGAAGAGCACTCCCCAACTAGGTAGCTAGTCCTTTCTGCCTGACAGAGTGACAGCCCAACCAAATGGCAAATAACGACGTTGCCAGAATCGTTATTTTTAGCAATTTCTTATTTCTCCCTCGTTTTAAATGTTATCAGATATAAAAAAACCAAGGCACTTACCAAATTTCCTTACACCGATAAACATTTTGAGTTTCGACTTTCAATTTTAGTTATTCAAAATAGCTATATTTTCCATACAAATTTTGCGATTGTGAGCTTCCGCAAATTTAAAGTCGTGACTAAAATTTGTTATCAATACGGCGCAGTGAGAAAAAGACTGCAAATTATAAGCCTTATACGATTCTTTGATCGAGAGAATGGAAGTCATTTACGAGGTATTATTTTCTACACTTTTTATTATAGAAATATATGTATGATATAAAACACAAATAAAAAAATCGAATAAAAATAAAACAAAGGTGATATGAATTTTACATCCATCTGTTTGAGTTAGACCACCCTGTATCTCAAATATTTTATTTTAGAATGGTTTATAGTTAAAAAAAATTAGGTGGGTCGCTTGAAACATTCATTCCTGTGCATCAGCCAATGTTGCCATTTCCTTTTTCATAATAAAGATTTAGTGCCGTACTGAAAACAAACTTTAGTCTCGACCTTAAATTTACGGAAGCGAACTTTGGTGAGATAATATAGCCACTTAAATTTAAAGTCGAAACTAAAAATGTTTATTGGTAAGGTCTTAGAAATATAAAACGGAGTTGAGGCCCTGAGGCCCGTTTTCACCTTGAACCACAAGCAAGTCCAGATTTTCGAGAAACCGTCCTTTTTTCAAAGAGCAGTTTCAGAAATGCCACTTCCGGACTTTGTTCAAAAAAAAAAAGAAAAACCTTTAACTCAAATTTATTGTTCAGTGGAACAGCCATCGTCTTTATGTCTTAAGGAAGCTATCCCCAAACGTCATGGCGTTGCCCCCCGCTCAGTTTTTGTGGGAAAGGTTAATAATTAAAAATTTAGCCCACCCAGCAGAATGGTGTTAAAAAACCCGTATCCGTATTCACCCAACAGCGGCGCTGTCAGAAGCTAATTGAAATATCCCCCAGCTCTCAGACACCTCCCGCACCACCACCCAAACGAGGGGGTTGAAAGCACTCCACATTCCACATGTTATAGTCACCCACACATGTTATGAGTGCCTCGCTTAATGCCGGGGCGAGGGTGCTTTCGACGCACAAATTAAACACCAAAAACCTTTGTTGTGAATACGCCGCCGTCATATAACGGAAACAGTGTTCTGTTCTGACTCTGATGAAGGAAGCTTCGCCCCGAGGTTGTGCCTGGCGTCCTGCAAGGCACATCAGTCGGCTTAATTTGTGCTGTGCGTAGGCACTAACTACCCGAGTTCTCTCGTGTGCAAGTGCACAATGTGAAGTTCCGTTCGAGTGTGCCGTGCGTATCATTTAACTTTCTGATGATATCTCTTCGCGGCTGGAGGTGGGTGCGGGGAGGGTCCTGCTCGACAAAATATCCCACGAATGTTTGCAATTTTCGGGCGGTTTCTGCGCCGCCAGGGATGAGTGAAACTCTGCTCTGTTTAGTGTTTCTTATTTACGATTATTTCCAGCAGTCGTTGTGTGTGTGTGTGCGTTTGCATTGAACACATTCTTACCTTTCGAAATGGATGCTTCTATCGGGCGAATTCGGAGAATGTGCTCTCTGCGAAGGCGTATGGATAATTTGATGTCGTTGCGTGTAATATGTAACCCCCGCTCCGCAAGCGAGGGGTATTAATTAGAGTCCCTTTAGGCAGTCCTGCTACATGGAAAACACAAGGCAGCACACTGAGTGTGTGTTTTATGAGATGTAATTAAATTTTATTTCTCTGCTCGCTTGGGTCGGGTGGAGGTGGGGTGTTTCCCGAATAAATTCGCCTCCTCCCGATGGCGGTTTGTCGTTTTTGTTAATTACCCAAAGGAGTTTAATGAAATTTGTCAGGTATAAGATGGGGTTTTCGTGTTGCTTCGCTGTGCGCCACAACTTAATGAAGTGAGAAGGAAGTGGTGGATTCCCAAAGGATAATTAAGGGAAATATTAAAACGGCATGTGAGCGAAAGCAGTAAAAGACACAAGTACCTCGTGTGTACGCTTGGCAGGGATTCCAAAATGGATTAAAATTCTGCAACATATGTCACTACAACTTCATTAGTTCAACTAGTTTCAGGCGTTGCGACGCGAGGTAATGTCGGGACTACTTACCTAGGTGAGCATAGGGGTTATCTGTAAAGGATGTGGGGATCCCAATAAACATTGAAAGACGCTTCCCATGTTGATGGATATTGCAAAATGTTTTTAACTGTGCTTGGAAGGGGTATAAGGGCCCCGACAACACCACCAGGCATCATAATCCTCTGAAATATCGCCTTCTGAAGGCACATATCAGAGTGAAAAATAAACGGAAGTATTAAGCGCAACGCCGATTCAGATGGGCTTAGTTTGTCAAGAGTTTCACTCTCCGAGCGTACGACTTGTCCAGGCATCTAGGTCGAAGAGCTATTGTTTCAGGTTTATTTGTCAATAATGCGTTCGAGCATCCAAAATGCAAAATGGTCGATATTAGGTCAGATTGCTTTTCATTTTTATGTAGCAGAGCTAGGTGCTGCAGTTCCAAGGGCGCTTGCGATTCATGCTCGGAGTACCTCCTATAGAGTGGCTTATTTCGTGATTTTGCATCAAGTGGAAGGCTTTCTAGGAAGAAGGTGTTTGGAGACTTCTGAACCTTCAGCTATGTCATTGCCAATCTAATTGCTGTACCCAGGTGGTCTATGTATGCCGGAGATACGATTCTGTAACAGATAGATCCCACTTGAATGTTCGTGACAGGAAAACGAAAAACGCAATAAAAAACGTTGCCACACAACAAAATAGTCTTTCTTCTTTGGAGTTGTAACAAAAGAAAACGAAAACGAAAACAATTTCTTTCGTTTTTTTGAAAACGAACATTCCTTTCGTTTTGACATTCTTCAAACACACATCCCCCAACCCTTTTCGATGAGACCGTTCATGAACAATCTTCCAATCATCAACTTTAAAAGCACTAAAGGCAAGGGGATATAAAAACCCTCATACCGGCCATTTAACACGGCTGAAATTGGACACCTTACCCATATCTGTCAGCCGCCAAAAGAGCTGAACACTTCGCCAAAGTACTTGCAACAAATTCCACCCCCCTGAGAGCATTATCAATATTCACCATTACTGTCGTTACCATACGTACTCTTAGGTCTATTCAAATGTGTCCGTAGGACGAGGTGAAGAAGGAGAAAAAATATTGTTGTCATGTCCGGAATTCGCACGCCCAACCAGAGCAGACAGTTTCGCATTCAATTTGAGGGCGCGCACAAGGAATACCCTCCGGCACTGGGTACAGTCTACAAAACCAGGGTCTCTGAAGGTAATGATGATTTTGGTGTGTTTGGATCTTTCCATTTCACGCCTTTCTGAATTTGTCGTCCTGGCTGGCGTGTCATTTGATTAGACATGGGTGCGTCGCCTGTCGACATGCAGACTTGTATGCTGTCGCAGAGTTTAACGTAATAACTGAACCTAACGCCGCCGCTCGAAAAATTCCCAGAACGAGCAGATCTCTGGTAATAAAATTGTTAAGGTAGAGCGTCATTTTTCTTTTCCCTGCGCCGCCGTCCATGAAAGTTTATCTAGTGTGTCAGTTTTGTTTGGTCCTGCATGCGAAGGATGAATTGATTTAATCTCGTTTAGCGTAGCAAATAATTTGAAATTTTAACGCGCGTTCAATTTTGCCTGTTTGTAAGGACCCGTTCATTCACATAACTTGCCGCTTGAGTGGGCTTTACTTGGTGTGTCTCGAATCACCAGATGTCAATCCTTAAACGAGGTTTGAAGAGGGGATGTGATACTTGTGCCCGAGGGCGTAAAGCAATAACACTTAGAGTGTATTATGTAAATCGAAGCGCTGCACGTCATATCTGAATCTTTTTCGAAAAGATCGCAGTTATCCTGACGGGGATTTTCTTCAATGCTGCAAAAATCCACATATACATTCTACATACTTATTTCACATGAGACTTGTTGAAATGTTTTGTATTTCTTCAGGCACTATGCACTTTGGTTGGTGGAGGGGGGCAACTGAGAAAAAAAAATCCTTGAGGCCAAGCGTTGACGTGAAAATTGCATTCTAATGTTGTGTCGGGATGAAATTATTCATGAGAAGATCCTTAAGCGGTTGAGTTGTGTATGTGTATATATTTCGCTGCTCTACACCGTGAAAGCGTCGCTTTAATGGGGTTTTCGTGTACGGTGTCCCTGCCCATGACGGGTAATGTGCGGCTGACAGGATGTGCTGATTTATATGTCGAAGTAGGAGGTAAATCCTGGGTTTTTACATCCACGAATAAGCATACGACTTTACAGGCCCACTGACCTGATTCTCCGAGGGATTATGTCGGTAGACTTTAATTTAACAGTCAGTTCATGCTCATGGTTAATTTATAGCGCTTCTGAGCCGCATTCTAGGTACATGAGAAGCATTTCAGTGGCCCGGAATATACCCAGTCTTCTGGGGAGTTCTAGGGGTGCAGGTCTGTTTGGTGTCGGTATTTAGTAACTCTTGGTGCGGTCTATGGTAAGAGTTGAAAAGAGTGCGATAGGTGGCAGTGGGACCGGTGGTATTAAATCAGGTCTGCTGGTTACTTTTTAAATTGCATGTTATTTTGACACTGACAGTTTTTTTCGCGTTTAAAAGTGTGACAGAAACACAAAAAGGTATCTCCTCCAGCGACTTTGTACGCCCAGACCATTGTAATATTTAATATCTCTTCTTACGAATGAAAATAAGGCGATACGCGATTACCACCAGTCCTTGCGCAAACAGTTCTCAAAAAGAAACACCTTCGAGCTGAAGTTTAGAACTTTTGAGGCTGTATGAAAAGAAAGTAGCCTTCCGCATCAACAAATTCAATGTACCGTGCATCAGGGCCGTCGTCAAGCGGTGCATTCCCAACGGCCCCGGCTTTCAGAAAGGGGCCGGAGATTCGAAACAAAAAACTTATTTTTTTAAATTTAGAATATGTAATTTAAATATTAAAGGCAGAGAAGTCTCTATTAAAGTTAAGATTTAAACTCGTCAGAGTTTGATCTCCGATTTGCAGTTGATTCGAATTTGCGACTGCATTAAGAGAGATCGCACCGAAAAAAAGTTGGCATACTTCGAAAAAAATCCAACAACAGACCAACGAAATCAGACAAAGAAACACGTTTTTTGTGATATTTGATTTGCGGGAATTTATCGCCTGTTCGATTTCGATGTTATAATTTTAATACAACTTTTTGTGACAATTTTTAACAATAGAGGAGAATTCGATTCGAAATGCGGCACAAAGCTTCGTCGAAAAATACAAATCACACGTGAAACATAAATCTAAGAAGACAACTTTGAAGCAGACCTTTCACTATTGAAATTTTTTTTTGTAGAACTAGAGATAAGATTTTCACAACTTTTTGCGTTGCTCTGTGTGTGTTTTGCACCATACCTGTCACTGTAGCTGGTGGTGAAGGTTCCCTAAGCGTCCTTGCAAGAATACAGAATTTCCATTATACAACTTCGTGCTCTTCACAAGATGGTGCTTCAGGACTTGCTACTCTTTGTGTCGAAGCACCTTTAAAGAGGAAATTAGATTTTTATGTAGGTAGTTTTGCTGCCCAAAAAATTAGAAAATTAGAAAGAGAAAATTTATGGGAGTAACAAATAAACGCCAATTAAAATTTTGTAATTATTTTATGAAATAAAATGTTTTACGCCTGAAAATAGCTTATAAAAAAAAGATAAATCGACATTTATTGTGATTCTCATTGCATTCATCAGGTCATTCAAAACCACGCTATGATTTATTGAAATGAGAACATAATTTTTAGGAGTTGCCCTCCTTTGAAAATAATTCTGAATTCCTTCACTATACGTACATGCGCCCGGAATTTTTGCGTCCCGGGCGCGAGTTTTCTATCGACGGCCCTGCAGGGGGTGACTTTAAGTTTTTCCAAATGTACTGTGATAAATTCAACAGGGCTAATAACTCGTGGGAAATTTACCTTTTCGTAGGAATTACGATGATTAGAAACCGTCTCGTGGGACAAAATACAATTTTGTGGGAAATACGGTTATCTTGAAAATATTGTACTTATGCAACCTAAGATCATATTTCTATTATCTTATTCAGTGTTCACAAAACAAGCCGCTCTAGATTGCTTGTTATGTAATAAATCTATTACAAAAAAAAACCCGTGCTAGTAATGCCACATTTTTGTTTTCTCCTTCTTCCGATTAAATTTCTTATAGAATATTTAGTTGCTCTTATTTATAATATTTAAAACTACATAATTTCCTGTTCATTGAAATATTGAAAATAAAGTGTGTGAGCTTTTTCTTCAAAATTTGGAGCCGGAGGGGGGGGGGCAATGGGAAAAAAATAGTTCTCCGAGGGAAAAACCGTCGCAATGATATACTAACACTGCCCATATCTTCAAAACAGTAAACACAAACTTTAACATTTTATTATTTACCAGTTGATCCGTGCTTGTCCAGCTTCGCCAGTCTTCTGTCACTTTTCAAATCCAATCCAAATTTCATCATGAAATAGGGCCCCAATGTATTAAGACCCCAACATTATTTTGGCGGCCCAATTTTCCTTTAAAAAATAACACACTGCTAAAAAGAGTGCGGAATAGCTAAAAAAACGCGATTACCGGCAAGTAACAGAATAGATGAACAAATGACGCGATTTGGAAAGCGAGGCTTAGATTCTTCATTAACGTAAGCGAGTATAGAAGAATAACTGAAAAATCGAGCTTTGAAATCCATTACTTAAAAAATAAGCCTCATTTCATTCGGGCCTAATTTCTATTTTAAAAATGGGGTACAATTTAATTATGAGAATTTATCCCAATTTTGGGCCTTGTTGTATTTTTAGTTTTGGGGCCTTATTTTCTGCGGTTTTATTTCGCAGAGCCTTGAAACTGTCAAAACAGGCACCAATATCAAGCAGTAGTTTTGACATTACACACCGATCAACCACCTTCAGTCGGGAAAACGTTGCCTTTTGAATATATCAAAGAGTTTTTTTTCTCTTAAACTATATTCCATCAGTAAGTAGAAGAAGAACATTTTTAAAATGCATTCAACGGTGCTTATTTGTTAGCAATCTAAGAACTTGTGGCCCAACCTTTAGATGCCAGTGTATACGTGAAAATGTCCCACAACTCGTTCGTCAATTCCCAATATTTGACATGAGCAGGACCCATTGACAATCACCAGCAATTAAGTACTTCCTTTTCCAACACCGGACAAGCAAAATCGTTTATCATCGTTTCGAGTCGGCATCCGCATCGGCAGACTTTGAAGCGTTCCAAATTAGGTCACTCTGATCGGAGATTTAATCAAAAATTTTAATTATTTTTTATCCGGATTTATATTAGAATCGATTCGGACCGCATGTCACACGTGACCTGCACACATCCCGTTTACGGGGCGATGCCGAAGGACAGAAGTGGGTTGGATATCATGTGCAGCCAGCAGGCAGCACACCAACCACTGTCACCAAGAGAATGTAAAAACCTGCACTTAACCGTACCTTAATCTGAAAATTCACAGAGAATGACAGATGCATGGCATACCAAGCCGACACACACACACACAGCACTGACCTGGACCGGCGTTTGTGTTGGAGCTTGCAACTACCTGGTGTAAACATCAACGAAGTGAAAAGTTACCCCACAGAGGGAAGGTTAAAATCCAATGCCCCGAGCAGACCTTCTTCAACTCATAAGTCACTGTGGGGGTGGGTGGCGCTTATTCAAACCATTGCACATCCCGCCAGCACAAGAATTCAAGTCAAACCATATGACTTTCATTCACTAGATAGGATCCACTCGAAGTACACTCTTTCGCTTGGTTGGCCCATTGCCAAAAAGTCATTGGAGTGCAGCGGAGATAAGCGCAGTACAGTTGTTACCTGGCTGGAAGGGGGTAGCAAAAGAAACCACCACCAGCTGCTCTGCTCGGAGGAGTAACAATTCGGGATTACATTGGCTGCATATTAAGGGATGTGCAACATGGCTAAGATTTAATAAAAGAAGAACGACAAAAAAGAAGGACGAATACCTATTCCTGTTTCGGGGAGGGGTGGGCCTATACCAGTTGAAGGACACTTCATCGAAACGTGTAGTGGAAGTGGTAAGGCGAGTGCTGAACAAACCCCCGGGCGAGTTTATTAAATTCCAAGAAATTGTAGAACATTCTGGAAACATGAGTTGTGTGTGTTGGCGCAGAGAATTCCTTGTTCGAATGGCATGGAACATTTTACATGCGGAATCATCTGAATTTTCAAGGATTTTTCCTGTGCATTCTCGAGTACTGAGTGTGTTGCGAATTTGGCGCGACAAGCGATAAGCACTCGAGGGTCTAGGGACTGGGTCTCTGTGTGTGTTGAGTATTACTGCAATGCGATTACTTACTGCGGCTCAATACCTACTTGTAGACGTTTTAGTCCTGGGAAAAGATGTACTTCTTTGTGGTTGGTTTTCTCGCTTGAGATAAAATCCTTTTGAGTGGTGGATTTTGAAGAGAGATTACACAATCGACAGGCGTCGTCGTTGATGCAGAGATATGTGTTGGCTGTAAAGCTGTACTTTTAAAACAATCTTGTGGTAAGGATAAGGAGTTGAAGAAGAAATTCGTGGAAGTACCTATAAAGGTCTTAAAGTGTGGGAATGCCACCAACTTTTTGCCGCATGAAGGTGTAATTTTAATTTAATTTAATTTTAAGCTCCATAACTGACAGCAGTGGCAATTACAGCATGAATGTGCAAGTAGCGTGCGACTCAACTGTGCACATTTTTTTTAAATTCAATAAAACAAGCATTTTCCGTCATATTCTGAAGGCTCTTTCAACAAGGAAAATGAAAAGAAAAAAAATTTCCACCAAATCCAATGGGAAACCATGCCCAGTCAATCCTTTCCACGACTGCCTTGAGCTGTTTTTCTTATTTTATTTTTATTTGTTACCTACAAGTTTTGAGCATCCTCCCCGACATATTGGTCCCGTTAAAAATTTGCCATCGATGGTAATTTATTTCGAATCGTTTCCATTAAAATCCAGGATGTTACGTAAATTGAGGAAAATTGATTCAATAAAATATTCGAAATTAACATGCTCACCACATGCATGAACCGGAGATATGAACGGCATTCCCTGCCGCCAAGGATATAGGTACTCATACTCGTACTCGTACACAACCAATGTAGAGAAGAATTTCTCTGTAGTATCCTGTGGTTGCTTTGATGCTTCCTTTTGGGTGATGTTGGAAAAGAATTGCTCGAAACAAGCTTTCCCCCGGATGCAGGCTAGTCTGCTTTTGATGTCCTGCAAATTGAATGTGTTTATTCTCCTTTTTTTCTTTTTTTTTGCTTTGAGGTATGGAAAATGTATATGAAATTTGAAATTCTGCTCAAGCACAAGGACCCATGGGAAAGAGTACTTGTTCCGTTTATTGTTTGTTCGCTATTATAATGTGCTGACATTTATTGGAGAATGCTTCGCGCCAGCGGCGAACGTATTCCCCTTCATTGAATATTACAATTGAGGAATATTTCTTTTTTAGGCTCTGGGTGTGTACCTTCGGCACGGAATGGAAATATATTTTATCGGTGCTCTAAGTGAGTATAGGAAAAAAATGGCCCAATAATAAATAATTTGCTTCTGACAAACATTCCTTTTGTCTTGGTTATTTTTATGACGACATACAACAATTTCATGGACTGAATTGAGAAGCTCCTTCCTGTCAGTTACTCTCCCAGATGTGTATCAGAAGTTCGAGAGAGGTGGCGCAGCGAAGGAAACCTAAAGATGGAATGTGTCTTTTCCGGGGATCGAACCTGAGACACCAACCACTAAGTCATTACGTCCACAATGTGAGTAGGGCTATATTTCCACTGAGGTTATGGACGACTTTGGGCAGCAAAACTAAACCGATCTAGGCCGAATCGTTGTTGAGTTACCGAAAGGTGGTATCAAGTCCCAGATATAACTGGCTGTTGGGATTGATCGTCTTGCCAGCTGGTTTTAACATCCTTAAGGAACCTTTACGCAGTGCCGGCTCCAGCCAAACGAAACGCCCTGTGCAAGATTTGCCAGGAACCGCCCTTTTTTTCATATTTGCACACGTGCATAAGTCTTTTCCACATCACCCAGGAGGTAGACTTTAAATGCGTTTTTTGTATTGCGGTATTTTTTGTTTTGAGATTTTTGAACTAGATTCTTTTGTAAAATGAAAGTGGATGTGCAAGAAATATACACGAACAGGGATGAATATTTTGAGATTATGTAGGTAAGAAGTGAACTTGCATAGGTCTAGTGGGATTCTTTTATTTTGCGATATTTTGACTTAGATTCTCTTTGAAGTTGCAACATTGCAAGTGATGTAAGTTAATTTGCAAGAAATAACTCAGCACAAGTGTGATGGATGATGGATGTTGTTATTTTGGGCTTATTCGAACAAGCTTTTTGTTTAAAATGCAAACGGCAGTATTTGTTTGCGCAAGATAAAATAATTTTTTCTTTCCTAGAAATGCGCCCTCAGAACTTGGCGCCCTGTGCATTTGCACATCTTGCACATATGGTTGGCCCGGCCCTGCCTTATGTAATAAGCTCATACTTGCATATAGTTTCTTCACGGAAGGAATTGAAAATCACCAATTAAAAAATTTTGAGTTGCAATTTACGAATTATATATATTTTTCGTAAATCACAACGATTTTGTCTTGGATTGATACAAAAATTCATAATTTGACATTGAAAACAATACAAAAATACAGAATTCAGTTTGTTGAAATTTACGATTAGAAGTATCAATTCGAGCTTCTCTTATTTGTAGTGATTTGCGAGATTGTTTGGCGCAATTTACCACTCCAATAGTTCAATTTCTCAAACACCACTTTACAATCTCAAACTGCAAAAAAAAATATTTGGTGATTTACCAACACATTTGAATTGAAATCATAAATTGACGTAGAGAAATCGTAAATTACAAAATATTTTTTGTAATTTCCTTGGAATCAACTACCTAATGTGTGGGATCTTTTTATGCACAGTTCATAGTCCATGTACCTATCGAAATCCTTTTAAATCCTTTTTCTTTATGGATGAATGTATATGTCATATGTGGTATTGCTAGACAGCAGCAATCATGAAGCCAAATATCCATTGTGCACATTGCGTTGCGTGTCGCTGTAGAGGCAGGCAGTCGGTATTCAATCTTAGCTCAAAGCAGTCGGGTTTAAGTGGTTTTAGTATAACTAATTCGTAGTGATAGTCAGTATACTAACCAACGGAATGTACCTAATGCATTCTGGGATCTATTTTATAAGTACCTATTGAATAATAAAAAAAAGCTGAAGTAGGTATCATATAAATCTGTATTTTTTTTTTCAGAATCTCGCTATAATTAGAAAAGAAGAATAAATTGAAATGGACTCTTAAATATCAAATGGGTTCTAAAATATGTAATCGAAAAGGTTTGTTAAGGTTTCAATTATTGGCAAGTTCTTCTAAATAATTTGTGTGTATTTTAAATTGTAGCGTAGACATGATTCTCACGGATATCAGGAGGAAAACAAATTATAAAATAGTACAGCTATGAATTCTGATTTGTAAATTACAAGATATAAGTTGTAAATTAAGAATAAAGTTTTCTAATTTCACGATAAAACATTTTCAATTTAATACGGTGATGCCTCAAATCACTACTCAAGAAACGTAAATTGCAAAATACGAATTGCAAATTGATAAAAAGAAGTTTTATTTTACGACTAAGAATTTCTAAATTGCAACTACTGAAGTAGTAAATCTACTCCTGTTAGTTCGCAAATCAACACTATTGAGTTGCAATTCAAGACTAAATTTACGAATTGTTCTTGCAATTTACAATCCAAAATAATATCAAATTAATAACTATTTGTGTGAATTTGCGATCGGTTATGGCAATATGTATTTCTTGTTTGATTGCATTATTGATAATGAAAAGTGTTGATTCACGACTTTTAAGGGGCAATATCTTCACTTCGTACAATTTCTAAAATTGCGAATAGGTAGTCGTGAATTAGTAAATCCTTAGCTAAGCTCTAAAACTAGACGAACTTTTCATGATTCTGCGCTTACTTTTCTTGATTTGATCTTAAAATTCTTTCCGTGAGGCGCTATGGTCCACTGCCGAGTCCTTCCGATCATCAGCTTATACACAGTTCTTTGGAAGACTGAACCTTCCCGAGATGCCCTTCGTAAGTATCGTACAAGGAAATTATATGACAGTTCGTCAGTCCGTTTAAGACCTTTTTCACATCATACCGGTCATTTGTGTTCTTGCTGGCCTTTATGGAACAGCGAGAACTCTTGAACGTCAATCATTTTATTGGACAAAAGGAAGAATTCGATGAGGTTACTAAAACTGAATATGGCTGTTCCCATCTAATCGCTTTATACACACCCAAAGGCAGCCTTAAGACTTGCGAACAGGCGGTGGGTATCAATTTCGAGTTCCCCAGTCTTCTCCAAGTTCTAGTCGATGGTGGACTTTCCCTGTAGTACTGACAATTGTCTCTAGGTAGTCATTTAAGCGCTATTACAGACAGAATCGTATACCCGACGTTGGGGAAACTTATACCTCAATAAATGCAGCGCTGATCATAGAACCCTCTTTTTTGAAGACCGGCGAAATGATGCTTTTAAAATCTACTCCATGTGCAAATTTTAACTGAATTTTTTCTACAGAGGAGTTGGTACATGCTGCTTAGTCATCCCCTCAAGCTTTGAAGACCGTAGCAGCTTCCTGACTGAAGGATATTGGTCGTCATATTCGCCTAGGTGGCTCTATTCTAGCGCAGATTGGACCCTGTTATAAGTTTTCTGTTCTTCGTCTTCGCTGATCTCGTTCGCTGTTACCACGACAGCTGAGACTCATTTCTCAAGTAACATTTCTCTGTCGTCTCAAATGCGTGTGTCTAGTATTTCCCTTCTGTAATTTTTCGTGTAGAAATTTCTGGTTTCCCTTCTCCTCTACCCAAAGGTGTAATTCGCAGCTCTTCTCTTGGCTTTGCGAGCTCAGCTTTTTCAGGCATAGCTCTGGGGCAGTCCCTGTTAGTTAACTTTTTTGTAGATGCCTCGAGAGCAGTCTACTTGTCGTTGGAAGGTATTTTTTGGATTTGTTGAGGTTCCATTGCTCGCTTGAAATACCCCTCCGCCAGTCCTTCCTTCTAATAATAAATTACGTAACAAAATGGTACCTTGTGGTTATATATCCCTCATAAGCCGCTGATAGACACAAATTAATATTACCTTCAACTATCAAAGTTGAACAATGTCCTTCTGCAGCGATGATGATAACAATGCTCAAGCTCATTGAATCGTTAGGCCAAACAAATATCATCTCCAAGGAACGCACGGCATACTACCACCACTGGACGGACATTATTTTAATATCCAATAAATTACAGAAAGTGTATCCTTGAGCCGGGTAATCTCCGAAATTGGTTTAATGGTACGCAGTCGGCCAAACAAATCCTTCTTCGACTGGCCTTTATCCCCGTCGTCATATTTACGACAGTCATCTGCCTTATCAGTAAACGTAATAAGAATGTCCTCCATTTGACACAGAACCCTTGTACTATCCCGCAGCCAGGACTAATCGATTGTGTAGTAGTTCTTCGTTGTCCATATGCACGTCCCTCCATAGAAAAGGACGACTTTCACATAAAAAAAAAGGAAACAATCTATCATCATCCGATACGTGCATGAGTAGGCAAAGTCCTCGAACAAAAATTCAAACTTTACGAACCACTCTGCCAACTTACCAACTTAGTATCATTTAATACTCCGCTGGATCGGCGAGTCCTTGTTTTTTGTTGGTGTTTTATTTTTTGCCTGTCGTCGTCCGGACAAAGGGAAGAGAAAATATACACTGTGTACGTGCCTAAAACGTGAATTCTTTCGTTTTATCAATAATCCTTCAGTTACGTGATTTGAAAGATTTCGCTTGAAATAATATCCTTGCGAGCTGCTCTGCTGACTCTGCCAGAAGTAGGTACGAACTTCATGTACACATATACAGAAGGAGTTGGGGCCTGCTGTTTTTTTTTCTATCTATCTTTACTCCACCTCCTGTGAACGACAACAATTTCCTTTATTTCGCATCCTGTTCAATATGGATACATTTTTTTTTTTGTATCATCTATTGAAGTCCTGTTATCGAAGTGGGGCCTGTGTGCTTACAAGGAGAAAAGTTTTGCAGTAAAACTCCCATAGACTATGATTGTTAGTGCGGGTGCTTTAGTGTGTGGCCGTCCTTATCAGTCGGACTACTGAAAATAGTATTAAATAGGATTTCCCATCAAAGCCGTCACAGCCCAGTGGGTGAATGCGCGTGGTTAAGTTTTCCACTTTTCGGCTGCCGGAGGTGGCGTGGAATTTGCATAACTCAAACACTTACATACATATGCACTCTCGTATGAGTTCGTTGTGGAAGCCACCCATGATCGCCGTCAATTAAATCCTTTCAAATGCCGGTCCTGCACGGAATGAAGATTTACATTTTTAATTATGGCATGCACACACACAGCTGCAGAGACGTTGATTAATACGACACCTGCGACGACTGTGCTCAGGTGGGTTTCAGTTTTCCAGACCAGAAGCTATGCCATCGAATAAAAGGGAGTTCATTTCGAAAGCGGGTCGGATGTGCTGGAAATTAGAATAGTAAATGAGTGTGAGTGGTCGTGCCTTTTGGAACACACCATCGGGCTGTCTGTGTGGTAATTGAGTTCTTATGCTGGATCTGGGTTGAGTGTTTGATAATTATTAAAAGATAATTAGTTGCTATAATATTTGCAGAAGGATAGTACACATAGGATGTGGAACTGAGATCTGTCAGATGAGAACTTGAATTTTAGAGTTGTCAACTGTATACATATCAGACAGTTAAGTGTAGATGCAAAATTTCTTCTACATTTACAGGCTTAATTTCCTTAATGACGGTATGTCAATAGATTTTGACGTGCGTGCCAAAAATAAAAAATATAAAGTCCGCGACAAGTTTTCGAATTGTTCTCCTGGCTCAAAAATATTAAAGTGGCTTGCAGGTCAAATTGTAAGACACTTTCATTGTCGGGCTCAAGAAATAAAAATTACGTGATCGGGTTAAGTCTTTCAGGGTCGTAAAAAAGTAAAAATTTCGGGTCATCGGTTTCGGATCAAATTTTCCGATTTTTTCGTAGTCGGCTGAAAATTGATTAATTTTTTATCGGTTTTGTTTTGTATTTAACTCGTGTGCGGATAATTTGTTGTTTTTATATCAGTGCTAAAAATTTAGAAATCGAGTGGTAGCGACAAGCTTAATTTTTTTTCGTATACCTATGTAGGTTCAAAGGGAAAAAAATTGTGTTCGGGTCAAATTTTCGAACTCTGTTCAAAAAAAGAAAAATGCTGCGTTCCTGAGTCAAATTGCAAAACGTTTTCATTCTCGGGTCAAAAACTAAAGATTTGCATATCCGGATAAATTTTTCGAATTGCTTCACATATCTACCTGGATATCCGACTCAAACTTTAAATATTTCATATCCGGTTCACTTCATTTCTTACATTATCGAGCCGAAAACGAAAAATTTGATGTGAGGGTTAAATGTGTGACTTTTTTTAAACCTTGGTAAAAATTACCCAGATCTAAATCTGGATTGAACATTTCTATACCAGAACCGAAAATTGTGTAAAATGTTCGGGTAGAATTTTTGTTTTTTTTTTCGCATCCGCCTAAAAAGCGAAAACTTGACAGACTAAGTTTCTCAAATTTTCAAAAATAACAAATTACGTGGGTACATTTTTAGTCTCTTAAACAAAACAAATTCATGTGGGTGTTAAAAATTAGGAACTTTATTTTTGTTTAAGCATGAGTAAAAATTCGCAAAGCTCAAAATGTAATATTTCTTGCCTGGGTCAAAAATTTCAGAACAAATGTTTAATAGGTGAAAAAACAAATATACCAGGATACAGGTTAAAAATGATAAATTTTCTATGCCGGTCAAATTTAAGGATTTTGTTTAAACGTGTGCTCAAAATAATTTGATCAAAGCATCTCGTCGTGGGTCTATCTAGAGTTGCGTCACTGTGTGCCAATTGGCACTGACCTGACACCCTGGTGGATCACTTCGCTCGGAAGAGTATCAGATGGGAAAAGGGATAGCGATGGGCTTATAGGACTTCTGACAAAATTCATAATTCGTTGGTTTAAGATTGACACTAAGCTTTCGCTTTGTCTCAAAACTGAACTGGAGCATTCTCCAGCCACGCTCTTCTGTTCACAACACATGTCCATAAACCTTTTTTGTAGGTCATTCAAACTCCCAAATGAGTTCGCCGAGTACTAAAAAAAAATATGTACGAAACACTCAACATTCAAATAAAACCCCACCCTCACTATCCTCTCGCCATGAACTTTGACACATCCTTGAACCTTCCCATCCCCCATCAAATCAACAAGACTTTGTGTCACACATATATAAATTTAATTAAACGGAAACTTTTCATTACTTCCGCAACCATCGCAGGGGCTCTTAAACATTTCATTGCTTAATGTGTATAGCATTACAAAGGATTCTTTACGACTTTACAAGTGGCTGCCATACCATTCCCTATAACCCGTTGGCCCAGTTGCCTCTTCTATCTAATTAAACTCGTGTAGAAAATAAAATAAAAAAAGCAGCAACTTTCTCAAAATTAAATCCAATTTTGATTTGGATTTTTAACAACACACGCATCCTCTTTCATGTGTTTCATCTTTATGTGGAATCGGCATTTCATATCAGATTTACTGCCACTTGAGACAAACAAACAAACAAAGTCAGTAATAGGCGGTGTGCTGGAAATGGGAGGAAACACAAGAAGCCAACAATTTTGATTGGAATTTTAATCAAAACTTTGCCAAAGTATTTAACAAATTTATTGCCTATTGAAATCTTTTCCTTTTCTTTTCAAGAAAACTGTATATCCCCTTTTAAAAGTCAACCAACAGCGCGACAAATCCTGAATTGCTTCTCCGACCGGCTGTATTGTTGTGCCGCCGTTGAATCGGTTGAATCACGCAACAAAAAAAAATAAGAAACCAGCGGACGGAATTTATTGCCCCAGCAAGACCGTAAGTTGAACGACTTTTATGTACCGACGACAATTTTCACTAAAGTTAAATCCTTTCTGTGTAGAAATGTAAAAATGTCCTCTTTTCGCGTGGCGAGTGTTAACATTTTTATTACGTGCTATGTGTCTGCCCCCCCTACACAGCCTCTTGCTTATGCTCTTTCTGTTTAGTGAAGCGGATGTTACATTACATCCCTCGCCCCCCCCCCCCCCCCCCACACCGGGGGAGGTAGCAGCTGGTCTATTGAGCTTGAAAGAAGGTAGGCAACTCCCTTGGTGCATTTGTTTCACTATTTGTACGGAAAAGCATGTGGTTGGTCACAGGGGTTGATTTTATTGTACAAACTATCGTCCTTATACAAATTGTAATTGCGGACGGCTGATGGGGATGGCGGGGCAATGGGGGAATGGCAGAGACTCGAATTGCCGCTGAATAAGAAATTCAAGTTGTTGCAAATGTTTACGGCTACGCTTTTGTATTAAATTGAGCGGAAAGTGTTCCGGTAATGGCAGCAGGCGGCCAGAGCCAGCACCAACCAGCAGCGGTAAGAGGGATTCCTGCCTTTAATTGAGAGCAGTTGAGGTTGAATGTTGTATACGTTGCGTTTGTCGCTTTAGGTGGTAAGTTGTTGATTTGTAGTCGAGTGGCTTTGCAAAACGGATGGCTAAGTGCTCTATTGGAGGTGCGGGCAGAGCACCTGTTTCTGGTCCGTGACATATGGTAATGGCTTCTGTGCGGAATTGCAAAGTGATTTCTTTGTAGGGGGCGGGGGACTAGGGTAGGAGTGAAATATTCATGGCGAAAGAAATTGAGGAATGTATGTGACGCGGACCGTCAGAGTTGCTGAGTAATTAGAAAAAGAAAAGCGACTCACTAATGAACCTATTGGAAAAGTTCTTCATTTTCTAATAGGCAAAAGACGAAGTCACATAATGCGGCCCTGAGCTCAAGGCTTTCGAACTTAAAAGGCCTCTGTTGGGTCGAAGTAAGTCGCTAAAAGAAAGGGCTATCTTGACAAAATTTGTAAGTCCATTTTTCCCCTCGAGACCTTGGCTTTTTACCGAGATATTTGTATTTCATTTGCATAAGAAGCAAGTTTAGAGTTGGCGGAGACCAATGGACCGGCTAGAAAATATGTTGTCAGAAAGATGGGTATATGCGTCATGTGAAATTAAAATGTTCGTTCGAAAAGGATAACAGACTGATTCAGACGAAGTGGATAATATATAGGGAGACTACTGCAAGCGGTACCAGTATTTATTGGGAGCTGTAATCACTCCGTCTTGAGAGCTGTCTGCGGGGCAGCAAAATTGTAGCTCCGAGAATGTACGTTCGACATTCGTGTCTTCTGAACTTGACTCAGCTCATCTTAACGCGAATCGCGAATCTTAGTAATATCAGCCTTAGTTTTGTGATATATATAATACATATGGATCTTGGACCTTGTAAATGAGGTAATATAAAGGTAAATCGAAACCAACTGCCCGAAGAGGTTCTCTCAGAGCAAGACACGCCTCCTGAGCATGGGACTAAAAGGTCTTTCATTGGCGACTTGACAACTTCAAACTTTCAGTATGAACGTACCCTTGAACCGATTACCGAACTGTCAATGTCAAAATATTCAGGTAAAATTAACATTTGGTGAAGTACATAAAGGAACAACTTTTAATAGTTAAAATTTACAACCGAAATTCCGGGTCGCTGGTCTCAGCTTTAAGAGCATTAACGCTAAAAATTCGTCTCCAGCGAAGAAGCGCATTTTTGGGTAAACGGCTTCGTCAATAAGCAAATATGCCTTACTCGACAGGTGAGAATCTTCATGTGCTTCATGAAACAGCACTTCATCCCCAAAAAGTCACTAAAGTCACTGTTTGCTCCACTGTTTTCATGCCGTCATTGGACCGTTTTTTTTTTTGTCGATGAAAATGACCGTCACGTTACGGTAAATGGTACTTGCTGCAGAGACATGTTGAGATGTTATTTCTTTGAGCAATTGCATGAATTGGACATCAGTGATATTTGGTTGCAACAAGACGGTGCCACAAGCTAGACAGCGGGTGCAACAATTGAGCTATTGAAGTCTCAGCTCGGTGAACGTTTTATCTCGAGAAACGGGCCCATCTATTGGCCGCCGAGATCGTGTGATTTTCCGCCTCTAGACTTTGTTTTATGGGGCTAAATTAAATCATTGGTCTTTGCCAACAAGCCAGCGACATTAGAGGAGCTCAGAGCCAATATTGAAGGATAAATAGCGGCCGCATCGGTCGAAATGTTGCGATCGAGTCATCGAACATTGGGTTCAACTTATCGACCGCTGCATACGTTCCCGTGGTGGAGATATGACCGAAGCCGAATTCCATTCATAAATATTTTAAAATTTATTCAAGCCACTAAATTTTTTTTTTAAATTTTAGATTTTATTTAAAAAAGAAGCTGTCAAGTCTTTAATGAAAGACGCTTTACTATTTGGTTATTTGGTTATTTGGTGGGGGCAAAAACCCCCATTTATTTGGCTTAATACAAGCTATTACAATTACTTAAAAAAACTAAGACTTAGGTTTACTACTTAAAACTAAACACTTAGACTTATAACTAATAACTATAGCTAGGGTTTAGAGTGAAGGAGGCTGAGTTTAATGGAGTAAGAGCTGCGGTTGAAGTCAAAAATGGAAATGTTAGAGTTTACCTGCCGTAGCATACGGGAAATTGGTTAGTTGGATCCGTAGGACGTGCGGTGGGTGGGAAGGTAGAAGAGGCGGGGGTTTCGTATATTACGAGGGTTTGTATTCAAGGAGATGGAGTTGAAAAGAGACGGGCAATCGATAGAGCCTGATAGGAGTCGATGAATGAAAATAATGTCTGCGGCATCCCTACGATCCTCAAGGCTATTCAAGTTTATGAGTTTGAGGCGGTCTAGATATGGGGGAAGAATTAAGGGATCGTTCCAAGAAAGACCGCGGAGAGCAAACCGAAGAAAACGTCTTTGTACGTTTTCGATTCTGCTTATATGAACTTGCTGAAAGGGTGACCACGTTAGGCTGGCGTATTCGAGAAGGGGGCGTACAAAAGTGGTGTAGAGGGATCTAGTCACATAGGGGTCGGAGAATTCCTTTGACCATCGTTTAATGAATCCAAGGGATGAATTGGCTTTGCGAATTATTTCATCTATATGCGAACGGAAATTAAGCTCCTGGTCGTATAATATTCCAAGGTCACGAAGAGACTGTACTATGGGTATAGGTTGGTCGTTGAGTAGGTAAAGACGGGGAGAAGATTTGTTGATCTTACGGGATAAGGTGACTAACTAACTAACTACTAACCTGCGGAATGGTGTCAATTGCAATTCTTGGAGAAAAAGCTCAAGGGAAGTATTTTGTCAGAAGACCAACGAAAATATTAACAGAGTGCTTCTAATCAGAGTTACTATCAAGTTCGAAAGCTCTGCGGGAATGGCAGCAAGAAATGAGTTGATCTGATAAGGGAGAGTGGACGCAGAGAACTATAGCGTGGATCAACAGGCAGCAGGGAAACTTGATCTTCTACCACTTCTCAAACCTTTTTCGCTTTTTTCTCTTTTCACCGTACTCAAATTCCCTTTAAAAACCCCATGATACTTTTTTGCGTCAAAATTCAATTTTTAAAAGAAAAATTTGTATTACACGGAAAGAAAATCACGTTAAATAAACCTTTAGTATAAAAACCGCAGTTTGTAACACTGCTATGATTATTTTTCGGTACTAGAAAATTTTGATAAAAGACGATTTTCATGAGCTGTTTTTTTATGGATATTCAGTGTGTTGATAATCATGGTGAAATACAGGTGTTTTGATAGAACTTCACCCAGAATTTATAGTCTGAATGTTATTTTTTAGATTTCTGAAATTCCCACGATTTGGTGCTTTATCCCTTTATCCCACGGAAGGCTTTTCGGAGGTTCTCAAACCTACATCCAGGAAAAACACCTCGCAGCCTGGAACAATGTAACTCGAGGAAAACAAGCCCAGGCATCCATCTGAAAATCCACAAACAAAGTCTAGGTAAGGCATCCCCGGCACGAGTATGTTTTCCTTTTCTTTCATCTGTGGACCTTTTTTCTTTTGTTGATCCAATTCAGTCCAATCACAATATAAGAAAAGGAGCAAGGAAATTATAATAAGAAGTCCTTGCTGTTCACCTTCGGAAGAAGGAATAAAAAAAATATACCGCAAAGGAAAAACAGGTACCACAGTAATAACCTTGTGAAGTGAGTGAGTAAACGATTCACCTGCGGTTAATCCTGTGATGTGATGTCGGAAAAGGAGTAAGCCTCTATATATGTAGTTCCATTCCCCCCCCCCCCCCCCCCCCCCCACAATTCACACACACAGACCCATGACATACTGTACGTTGGATGGAATTTATTTATATGGGTTAATTTTGCTTCCAAAGTGAGGTTAGTTAGTGGTTTGTTGAGTTTGTGCTTGTGTTTTTTTTTTCTTTAGTTTCTATGGATGCAAAGAGCGGTATGACGTGCAGATATCCTTTGTCCTTTAAGTGGGACGAAGTGTTGTGCATATGTGTAGCCATGTTGACACATCGATTACCGCACTCGAGTGGAATGGGGTGTGCAATATATTACGTTTATTACTACAACGGAATTCTGGTCCTTGATTGCATTTATGGTTGGGTGGCATTTCATATGGGTAGCTGGATGTTTGTCTAAAACGAAAATTATTATTTCTCGGAAAACGTTGTTACGTATTCGCCACCGTAAATGGAAGCAGGCATTTTATATGCTTCCGAAGAATGGGGTGGGTAGTAATTTAAGTCATAAACTTGTTTAGGAAAAAATGTCCTTTCTTTAAAAAAAAAAAATTAAGGCTGGCTGCCATGTTGCCAACAGGAACTACCACAGCACTTTTAAGCCTATAGACTTAGCTGCTCACAATTTTCTGTTTTGTGAGGATTTTTAGAAAGAGACCTACAATTTTATGCCAGTCCTGTTGATGGCTTAAATTGGTGTGATTTTGAAGCGTTTGACGACATATGTGCCACAGCGGTCTTATGCAGAAAACATGAATCATCGAAGAAATGGGTACTTCATAAAGTTATTTAAAAAAAAAATGGAAAACGATATCCATCCTCTTGCTAGTGGCTTCAAAGCGCGGGTATAAAAGCATAAATTGAGCTGAGCTATATCCAGTAAATGTACCACTTCTCGCCTCTGTAAGCCTTTTCATCTCACTTGGTTAGGTAGGCGGACACTGTTCACAGTCAACAACTTCATACTCGACAGCATCGTAGAAAATTTCAACGTCAGCAAATGAAATCATAGACTCATCGAAAATATTGACAGAAAATTGCAAGCTTAGGACGGTGCCGAAGGGGAAATGAAAAGGAGGATGAAAACAAAGGTTTTAAAATGCGCTCGAAAAAAGCGAAATGTATGAGAGGCATAGCTTCGAAGGTGACAGCCCCACATAGACACATAACTTCACATGGCAGCAACACAAATATTCTAGCTACCGAGTCCCAAATCTAAGGGCTAGGATCAAAATCCTCTGGATTGTCAATTTATTTGTCTAACTAGTAGACATTGCATTAATTATAAAACATTGCGATTTGGACTTCATTTTTGGTACATCTCGTACAGTCCGCAGTTGAATCTACTTCCCCAATTCACCTCGCTTGTACTGAGGACCAAAAATCCGCCCGAAGAATTTTTCCTTTCAGAGAAGCTTAGTCCACCCTCAGTGCTTATCATCCAGCTCTCATTACCATAAACCAAAACTGGCAGACTAGGATTCAAATAGAACTTCGAATCAGTCACGAGTTTTGAGCGCAAAAGTTTTGCCCAACAGAAGTAGCAGCTGTTTTCTAGAGCCTTTTTTCGACGGAGCTGCATATGTGCTAGGACGTCATTCATATGGATTCGAACTTTAAGGTTGAACGACTTGAAGTGTTCTTCTATTTCATGACTTTAAGTCCAATTTTGGTATGTTCCTCATCGACCTACCCCATACCCCAGCTGCTGGACGGATCTGTTGAAGATAGTAGGAAAGCCTTATTTTTGGCCCTTCTCTTCATGCTGTCTTCTCCAGAACGAAGTTTAAAAGAGCCACATGACAGCTCACCTTCTTACCCCAATCCCAGACTGTTTATGGCATGAAAGACCTGCTTCCGAGTTCAAAATCTGTTCAGTTTGGCTGGGATCCGGAATTCATCTATCGACGCATAAAGCTCCGGTTGATGAATGCTATGATATGCGGCTTTGAAAATTATTAAATCATGTTTAGGATGGACTTGAAATTTATAGGTATTTCTATTGACTTGACTCGTGGTGAAAATTTGGTCTACACTTGATCCTCTGGCTAGTTAAGTAGAACCTTCTTTGCGATAAGTGGTGGGATAAGTCGTGATAGTTTTTATACGACATGGGATCGACTTTATAAATAGATGGGGCTTATGGAGCTGATATTCCTTTGGTAAGGCGTGCTTTCTCTCACGCCATACTTGGTTCATTGTGCAAGCGTCCTATCGAAACAGTGCATCTAAATTCCAAGAGCTGTGCTGATAGGCTATTTCAGCTTATGGTGTCTTGTTGATCTTAAACTGTTTAGTAGCTAAGTTAACCTCTCCCATCAGTGAGTGTTAGAAGTGCTTCTTCATTGACTGGAAGTGGGCTCTCATCCTGCTCTATCACCCTCTATATACTACCTGTTTAACAGCTGCTGGAAATGATCCTTAATTGAGACTTGATTTTTTTTTATAAAGCCCGCACTTATGTAGGTCTTAAGGTTAAAACTAATTAGATATCTTATAAATCCGCTTGACCCTCTTTGGATCGTAGGGTTCCATATGTCTTTCAAACTCGAGGTTCAGCAACTATCTGGACAAATTTCAATCATCCTATCGGATGGTGGCAGAAGCATAAATGTCAGTTAAACAGTCTATAGCTCTCAGCTTGGGTAGGAAGTTCGACTTTACCACTCAGAAAAAAAAATGTTAACGCCAACAATTTTCGTTAGTTAAAATGAACCCAAATATCAAAATCTTTGATTTAAGAATGGAATTGTTGGCAATGATGTAATAAAATAATTTTATGGAGAGTATATTTTTCTTACGCTGAATACCTGATTCTTGAAAACTCAAAAACGAATTTTCGTTAACAAAAATAATATTTGAACCAAGAACTTTTAACTTACAATGTTTAAAAAATCTGGAAATTCTTCGCTTAGCAATCCTTTTTTTTCTAAGTGACCATAGTTGTTTACAATGAAAACTGGTTCCCTTGGTGTCACCATGTTAAACATATGCGTCTATGGCTCTAGAAAGCCTCTAAGATCAAGTCGTATCATATCCCCTTTTTGTTCTTCTTCCTCTTTTCATTTGTCGAAGAACTTCCCGCCGCAAACACGAATAGAGCCGCTGCCTTTGCAGCTAGATCACCACTGATTAAGTGATGTCGTTCATGATTAAAGCGAAAATAAACAAAGATACCCATTACCCAATTCTCAAATATGACTCCCAATTGGCTTTACGAATGACAACCTCCCAGGGGAGTGGAAACGCCATTTCTTCTCTTCTCCTTAACAAAGAAACTAACATGAAGTTTCCTCGCTATTGTTTCATAAAATTCGTTGATCATTTCAACAAATAAAAAAGAAAACACATTCTTTCACTCAGCCATATTAACCACTGACCCCCTGAGCCCATTTTTCAGTCCGAGTTATCCTCGAAGTAAAATGGAGAACCCCACCAATGACAAATTATTTCTCGTTAAAATGAATTAAGCACTTCTGGAAGTGGAATCCGCTTCACACGCCCAATTCTTCTTGCCAGGCGAAGAGAAAAAACCCAACAAAACCTGTGAAGGTAATAACAGAAGCGCCCGCCGCCGTATAGGGCGTGCGAGATAAGCTATTAATTAATTACTACTTTTGTTCCTAAGTAAATCACCACGCAGACAGTGCTCGGGAAAAGAATTAAATTAATTTCAGCCGCTTCATGGGCTCACAACAAGGCAGCGAGGATTTACGACAAAGCAAAGAAATCCTTGCGTGCATTGTTGGCATTTACAATTTTTGTCCGTCCCCCTTTCTCACATGTCCACAATCTTTATAGCTGTGCCTTTTGGACGAGAATCAGAATCAGAACAGAACACATTCTCCGTTTGCAAATCGCATTGCACGTCCTTTTCTCTCTGGCCAAGCTCGGAGAATACCTTAAGAAGATTAATGAACACGAATACACTTTCAATGGGCGGCAGGAAGGAAGTATTAAAGCGATACCTACCTGAGGTAATGTAGCTCCTCGTTGGAGTGTTGCTTAATCGAAATTGATAGAGTTGATCCGACGGAATGGATCGTAAGCAGATTGGAAGTATTTAGGTTAAACTGAGCTGTTTGCCATTTTAAGGCTATGAATATGAACCAATTTGGGTGACGTAAGATGTCCTAATTCCGAACAGTGGCTGAATTTCTATTGGGAGGCAATTATTAAATCGAAATTGCCCACCAATTTTCCTTTGGAGTGGGAGTGCACTTGGGGTCAAGCGAGTAATTATGAGTCGATGTGAATGTGTTTCCCCTCATAATATTTCCCTCGGAAAAGTCACGCCTAGGTATATCCCTTTAACAGCGACCAAAGGTGGTTGCTCTGATTATGTCTTTTTCAATAAATATGGTCCTCCAGGCTTCAGGGATCACTGTGTAAATATACCTTGACGATATCATCCACTAAGTCTATCCTTGGAGGCATTGGAAGCCTAGAAATTTACTTGAAGATCAAATTTTTATGAACAAGGCTTTGAAAAGATGCTTAAGGAACATTTTTTAACAGCAATGTGCGCACTCTATTATGTACCTTCAACCTGCCAACCACGACGACTATGTACCTGTAGGCAGCTACCGATGGACTTATGGCAGGTTTGTTGGACAGCCATTTAAAGCACCTTCTCCTATTCTAAGTATACATTTTTAAGGCTTGCTCGCATTCCTAAAAATTTTCGGTACCATTTAGCATAGAGCTTTGCGACTCGCACTCAGGAAGGAGCCTCTTAGGAATTGCATTCTTCCGCAAACAGCAAAAGAATCACGGATTTTAATTATTTTTTTTCTCTGTACCTAAGCTCTAGTAGTAATTCGGTTTCCCGGGTCCCAAGTCTGCTCTTTTGATCTTGGAAAGTCTCACCTTACGCACAGAAATCAAGAAAAGTCAAAATTAATTTTCATGCTCTAGCCTAAGAGGATAATGAAACAGTTGTAAGTGCAACAGTCATTGCCTGTGACCTAAGCGACACAAGTTCAAGCCCTGTCAACAGTTTTCAACCAACCAGAATGATGAATAACTTAAAAGAGAGACGAAAAGCTACCGATGGTGGTCGGTTTCCAACATCTGTCCATTAAAAAGATATATGTGTAGCGTCAACAATGTAGTTTGTAGCAAGCTTTTAATTTGTAGTATAAGAAGCAAATACTCTCGTCTATAAAGAAAGTACCCTTAAGAGCACATAGTGCTGGACTAAATATTTTTCATCAATTAACTGGCTTCCTTCCAACTTTTAGCTGCAGGTCACACTTTGAGGCTACAAAATGTAAATTGCAGCTTGTAGCCTGTGAATCCATCAATTGACCAGTACTTACTACAAATTACAAGTCTTAGGCAGGGAATCTCTAGTAGAATAAGCAGAAGTGAAGTACAACAACCGCCGGCTACATAGCTACATCTTGCAATTCTTACATTGCATCATGTAGCTTTTCTATCTTGCTTGTGGCATAAAGGTTATTAGGTACAAAGTAGACATCATTTACTACATGATACACCAAGCAGCATGGCACATAGAGGAAGAGTATATACTCAAGCTTTCTGTTTGAACTGAGTCGCTTTTGACTCAAGTAAGGGTAGTTTGTTTTGTAGTCTAGAATCTCTAAGCAGTAGTCTTGTGGAAGAAAGGCATAAAAAGATGAAAAAACCTTTTTGCAAAAGAAAATATTGTTTTTCAACAGCAAGCAAGGCAGTATTTTTTTAACGCATTTCTAACGCTTATAAGTATGGAATGTAGCTTGTAGCTTATTGTAGCATCTGAATTAAAAAAACGTTGCTCCACAGTTTTAGAATAAAACGCCATTTTTGAGAATTCTTTCCACATAGACAGCACTTTATATTTTACAGGACATTTAAGAATAGTGTAGTAAGTGTAGCTTGCAGCCGTGTTTCTCGGATTTATTCTAACGTAGACTGTATGAGTTACACCGTTCTGCAGAATGTAGTAAGCAACATTTAGCTTGTAGCATCTTAAGACACAAAGGATAGTAGAGAAATTCGTATTTCACAATTGGCGAGGGCAGCCCAAACATTCAATGTTTTCCTTATTTTTACTTTTATTCTTAAAGTAGTCCTATATTATTTTGTAGCATGTAGCTTGCAGTTTGTAGTTTGTAGTCTCGGGCACGTGTACTTAAAGCGTTATCCAACAAAAAATGATTGCGTACATATTTGATCTGGTTACAGAAAAAAGAAAAAAATTATCTAACCTCAAAAGGCAAGCCAAAGTCATAAGCGTATCCCACATCCGAACAATAACAGCTAAATTCGTAGATACCAAACAACCCGTGTTAACAAATCGAAATTCGATTAGTGACACGTTCGTATGCTTTTAGCGTTGCTTCATCCTTCCTCCTGTCACAACACATCAATATGTCGTGCCCATTTCAACCACCTAAAAACAATGGACTGTCAATCACTCCCAACACTGTTCACTGACCTGAACAAATTAAAAAAAGGCCAGCCAACCGAAAGTCATCTTATCATGCCACACCGCACAAGGATACACACGAACGCTGTTGCCTTTCACAGCAACACCCAAGCTACATATTGCTTTTTCGTTTTGTTTTTCTGATCGATACACTGAGTACTGACAACGAACGTTGTCTCGCTTTCGTTACGTCCATCAGCTTTGACACAGCCATTGTTTATTACTCCGACGGCCGCTGGCCTATTGAGCAAATCCCTCACTCACCCTTATTCCATAAACCGAAAACTATCAAATCATAAACAATACGTTGACCCAAATTCGATTTCCAATATTTATTCGCAAAAATTCGTATGCTGTGGCAGTATGTTTGTCCATTTGCATGGCAGAATGGATTTGCCATTTTCCGACCACAAACCGAATTCTGCAAATCTTCCAATCGGTCCTGCTTATCCAGCCCTGGGACTAGGGCAGCCGCACCATATCGCCGGTGCACATATCCACACTGAAAATCCCGGCGCAAAGAGTCAATTTTCGTATTCGAAACATCGCACGAGAGGAGATATCTGATGGTCCCTCTGGGCACCGAAAAAAAAAAATACAAGAAGGATGCATGCATACATTTACTGAGGCTAAGGGTATATATCCCTTTTGCAGAAGGACTCTTTGTGTTGCACTTTGGTTTGCACGTATGCTCTGATAGGCTCGCAACCACCGATGCTGCTCCGAGGTTCAATGGAAAATTGAATTTAATTGAAAAAAGGACGTTACGTCGTGTCCTCTTTGTGGGACTGTTTTTTTTGGGCGCCCCTGTTTGCTCTCAGTAGTGGTCGCATTCGTTTGCCTAGCTGCGCTCTTTTGCGGGATTAAATCGAAAAATTTATTATCGGTCCGAGATGGGGCAAGATATTTTGTGCCCCACTGTCGCACGATGGTGCTAAGATTTTACGACCTACATGTACGATGGTCCAATAATCGGAAATTGGGCATTGGGTGTGGTCATGCCATGTGAGCAACACTTGGGCGTTCGAATAAATTTCGGTGGGTTTTTTTTCGGACTAATTCTGCGATTTGTGGGTGCGAGTGGAAATCACCCACCAAATCAGATTTATTTTGAAAACGATCACATTTCCGGGCTTAAAGTAATTCCGAGCATGGAATACGCAAACAAATTAGCTTGAAAATTGATTTCGTTAATCACTATCCGGGTTGGAGTGTGTGCGTGGCGGTGAAATAGAGTTTGACCGCAGTAAATCAGCACGACGAACTCATAAATCGACCAAACTCTACAATTAACCATTATTTCCGAAGCAGACCGTATATAATAATTAAAACTCTACCACCGCAGTGATTTTTAGTTATTACCGTAATTAAGTTCGCTGAGCGTTATGCCCTCAGTGTGCTTTATCGTTTCATTAATGCCACATTCATTATAACAGGACGAGGACGCATACTACTCGTACGAATATATGCAATGGAAAACTGAAAAACCAATTAGATTAGGAGTGTATTGCGATGTGCAGTGAGTCGGAAGGTGGTCGGCAAAAAGTGTCGGGCTCAATGATAGCGATGTGCATTTCAGCGGGATTTAAAGTTTTATTCAATGGAGGCATAAGGATATATGTCATAGTCCGAATGACATAAAAGTATATATTTTTTTTTGGTTAGAAAACACATTTTTGCACATGCTATCGAATTTTTGCCTGTCGAATGTGACCACTCCCGCCCCAATAGAACTTTAACAATCTGAATCACGCGCATTTAAAAAAAAAAAAAGTCATGTTTTTATTACCTGAAAAATACAAAGAAATAATTTATTTAAAAAGCTTAAATCTCACATATTTTGCGCATTTTCGAGACATTTTTCCAGATTTTTTTTAATCACATACGTATGAGAGTAAATTCCAACTTATGGTTTTTTTCCGCTGCGCCACCTCTCGCGAAAGTCTGACAAACATCCGAGAGTATAACTGTTATGAAGAAGCTTCTCAATTAGCCGTTTGGACTCGGCATAAAATTGTAGATCCCTTCCATTCGTCACACAAACGAATGGTTGTGAAAAGCTAGGTCGAGGGTCCCTCAGACCTGTTGCGCCAACTATTTATTTTTTTTTACGTATGAGAGTAACGGCTGTAGTCTTGGTCTTTCTTAAAATCCTTCTTTCAAAAAGTGTGTTGGAATAGTGGCATTTTGGGAACTCCGTTCTGTACCTACGTTGAACCGACTTGAAGCATATGCCTCAGTTTAATCTAGACTCTGCATCATTTGCACTTAGCCCTCAATCCAGTGCTTCAAAAACTTGCAGGATAACGAAATTTGCATGATTCATTTGCATTTCTTTCTTCCTAACATCGACACCGAAATAAAGGGAAACTTTTACGTTGACGTATTTGCACCGAGTAAGGAAAAGAGGGAAGCCATTTTGGCGGATTTGCTGCACAATAAAATGTCATGCTCATGTTTTCCCTTTGTCGATAAGGAAACATGAAAAGGTGTTAAAAAAATATGTTTTTGTCTTATGTTTCTTTAATAAGACACTTTTTCTTGGTTTTTCTTTTACAATGGCTGTTTGGTAATCGCCTAGTTTTTCGCCTCGTTCTGGCTTTCCTCTGATTGGTAGTTAAACATTTTTGTCGAGCTGCACTCGCCGACTTGTTACATTCGGCTGCTTAGCTTAGTCCGATGAAGTTAAGGAACTTAATTATTTTAATGAATTTTGAGTCAGAAACGCCTTATGTTTTAAACCCTCCCTCTACCGCCAGGAGGTGGTTTGCAACAACTGCTTGTCGAAATATTATTAGCCAAATATGGTAGTGTTGCGGTCATTCATTTCGTGGTTTTAAGTTGGTAGCGCTGGCATTTGACATCTGTCAAACTCAGCTGTCATTTGAAGTGGCATAATACTACTTGAGTGCTTGCCATTTACGATAATGGATCGATTAACAATCGAAAAACGCGTTAAAATTACTAAAACTTACTACAAAAGTGGTGATTTAAACGTTGACACTTTTCGCTTATAACGCGATGATTATGGTCGTCATAATCGACCGACAATCGGTAAAATTGTGGAGAAATATGAAGAGATTCGATGCGTTACTGATGTCGTTAGGCCTGTGCATCATCTTAGTGCACGCTCAGTCGAAAATATTGCTGCTGCAAGTGCAAGAGTTGCTCATGATCCGAATTTAACCTATTTAACCGATATTTTTTTGGCCGGCGATTGAAGATCAAGACTTCGACGATATGTGGGGTAACAGGCCACACAACACGACCAATTATGACTTTATCGCGTGAGAAGTTTCCCAGTCGCGTAATTTCACGTTTAAGTGACGTCAATTGGCCACCAAGATCATGCGATTTGACACCGTTAAATTTGTTTCTGTGGGGCTACGCAAAAGACCGTGCTTACGCGAATAACCCCCGAATTCTAGACGCATTACAAGCCAACATTACTCAAGTTATGGCCGAGATACCTCCCGAAATGTGCGAAAAAGTGGTTGAAAATTATCTCAAAAAAATCGCATGCTACGAATGTCCCCGTGGCGGCCTTTTGAATGATATTGTATTTCAGACTAGTCCAAACTTTATAACGGAATAAAATTTTCATCAAAAATGTATCGCTGTATGTGTTTTATTAAGCTGTACTTTAGAAACCGAAAAATGAATGACCCTTTATATTGACTTAAGGCATAGGTTCAAATCTCGCATAGCCGCTATGAGTATCAGCTTTAGTACCTTGTTTTTTCATACACAAGTCAACCTTGTCTAAATACTAAACAGCCTTTCCAAATACAAACTTGAACTGATGCGGCGGAACGTGAAGCCTATTTCAAAGAATTGTGAGTCCCCTCCATTCATCCCAAAAATGAAAAAACCCACTCAAAACGAAGTGGCTGAGGGTCCTATATCGCCCTGTTGCGCAAACTGCCCTTATTTATACAGAAAATATATAATAACAACCGCCTTTTGTAGGAAAATTTAGGGGTACCTACCGAACGTGAGTATCTAAATTATATAAATGTCTGCCAAAATCACTGTCAACATTTTTAAGAGGAATCAATGGAAGAGTGATGGTAGGGCCTTCCAAACTGTACACCTAAAAAAAAACCAGAAACTATACGCAATTTTCAGATTAAGTAACAATTTATATTTTGTTGTCAAGGCAAAGCCGGAGATTGGTGCTGGTTTCGCCTTGACGGTCTTTGCCTACGATATTTTAAATTCTAAGCAAGTACCAATTTAAGTTTGAAAATAAGCGGGATTTAAATTGCTCAGCAACCTCTCGTACACATCTGTCAGCTTGTCTGTTGTCAATTTTCCAGTCTTAGTGGCCCAAAAGGGCCCTATTTGGCTTTCAAATACTTCTTTAAAACATTTTTGTTTTTAAATGCGAAAATAAACTTTGACGCATAGCTTCATACTGCCGTCGAAATGTGTCAGAAATTTAAGAAAATCGTGTGACTCCGGTACGAGAATTTAGTTTAAACTGTTCTTCAAACTGAATCTGTGACCGAACAAAAAGGATCTATGAACTATACCTTTTATTTTTGCATTTATTTTTCGAACAGCTGGTGGTTCCTCAATCAAATGCCAAAGTGCAAATTGCATTTCTGACAAAATGGCCCTGTGACTCACTGTACTCGCATGCAAATATTTATTTAATGGAATCGCGCTTGGTGCGACACAATTCAATTGAGGTCTCATAATTGGCAGTTAAACAGGCACACACGCGTACAAAAATACAGTATACCGGACATTATGGTCAAAAATAACAAATGCAGGATATTAATGTTGAAATTGCACTGTACAATTGTGCAAGCAAAAAGTTGAAAAAAAAAAAAACACAAAAACCGATTACCTGAATTCGAGCGGTTAGGTGTGAAGCATGTTTCGTGGGGTGTGTATGCTGTACACGGAGGACTCAACAACAATTTATGAAGTGATGATGTTTTTATGACCAATTATCCTTTTCACAGCAGTTTCCGAACTGTTGCCGCTCAAAGGCGATTCCGCGACCATTGATTTATTGTTCGAAATGTGGAAATATATTGCAACGGGTTTCATTTGAAATTTAATTTTTTTTTTCTGCACGATTGTGCAGTTAACGGGGAAGAAAATGGTCTTTAAAGGATATCCTTCGGTAAAGTGGCATTTAAAGCGAATGGTATGCTCCCAACCCCCACGCACGACTGCTATTCTCATCGCTTCGGATGAATTTCACTTCAAGTCCACTAAAAAGGACATCCGCTCCTTGCATTGATGAGCATTCTATCTGCTCCTTCTTAGTCCGGCAATCCAAAGTGATTGTCGAAAGCCAGTAGTTTAATAGTAGTGTACCCTCTTTATGTGGCCCATAAAATTCAAGTAGAGTAAGCTATCTACTCGAAGGAAGGGGGCGCGCGGGACAACCACTTACTTCGGGTGTACTATTTATGCGCCTCGGTGCATTACGTTTTAATGAAAACGTTTCAAGTGACCCGATGCTGTCCGTTGTATCCTCTTTTGCATTTATATGGAGGACATGCTGCTGATATGATGATGTGATGGTGTCCCGCTTCAATTTAAAAATAAAGCACTTACTCGTGTCCTGTGCGATGAGGACGTTGGACACGTCCATTCGAGTGCATGGTGCTCGTTGATGGTTTTTTTTTGCAATGACATCGCACAATATTGATAATGATAATGAATATTGAGCGACAGGAGGGTGGCACTGCGGGCAAGTATCCTGCGATTGCCCTGTGTGATAAAGCAATTTGTTCTGGTTACTTTACACTGAGAATGGCATTTTGTATGATAATGGAAAATTACACGTTCATAAGCGCGTGTAATGAGAATGGCGAGTGGATGGAGGGCTATCTGCCGTCTGCTGCCTGCTGTTAATAGATTGTGATACTTCAGTTTGATGCTGTGCCATGGGGGTAAACACAAATGAAAGGTTATACCGTAAAATTACTCCCCGTGAATACTGCGTGTCATTGAGATGTTGTTTTCAGACCGTTGACACGCCTTTTTTCCATAGAGGTGCATTGTCCTGACATTTTGCGATGGTCGAGGGAATCTACTTTGGCTCAGCAACTAACTGCAACTTACAGCAAGGGCAACGAACTTTCAACTGCGATTAATACGCGTCAATGCATTTATAGTTGAAGAGGGTCAGGGTAGTGCGCGACGAATGATTTCAGACTACACATCATGTCAACCATAAACTATGTATTAAATAGACGGTCAGCTCCCGCGCACCTACCCAATTCCCCCCGCAAATTTTGAAAATAAAATTCTCTCTTAAATTTCCTATCTGTGAATACGTGTGAAGCAGCAAACAAATCAATTCTAATTGGCGGGAGGTGTAACAAAATACTGACCCTCAGCAATGTTCCTACATCGTGGTATCTCTACTTTTTGTGGGAATTTCAGATTTTGGAAAACTTTCCATGAGTAAAAGGAAAAAAATGTCAAAATTGTTGAACTTTGTAAAAATATAGCGTCGAACTCTAGGAAGATACAAGGTCTTGCTTAATTAATTTTTTAGATAAATAATTAAACAAATATATGCAATAAACAATTCTTTTCTGAAAATGTATGTTATTTAAGTTCGAGGCAAAAGTAATGCCAGAATATCTGTGAATAGAATAGGAATAATATATGTTTAACCCTAGAACTTATCCAGAATATAATTATAATAATCTGGCAGAAAAACATTGGAACTACATTTCACCATGAATATTAACGAGCTAAATGTACATAAAAAGGAGATTTGCCTAAAGCAACAATTTCTATACCAAAAAAATAATCATTATAATGTTAGCATAGCAAATTGCGATTTATATACTGAAGATTAATTTAATACGATTTTCTCCCCGAACAATACAAATTTTACTTTTAAAAATATGTTTTTTTTCATGAAAAAAATCGAGGGAATTTGAGTTTAGTGAAAAGGGAAAAATGAACACGCTTCGTGTGACAAATAAAGAGAGGGTGCTAAGAACACTGACTGAGAGTTAGTGTATTTGGTGAGTTTTGTCAGCTGATGGATGCGTTCTGAGAAATTCGTTGCTTTATTTCACCACGAAAACATGTAAAGGGTGATTTTTTAAGAGGTTTAGAACTTTTTTTAAAAAAAAAACACAAAAAATTCGAAAAAATGAATGAAATATTTATTTGAATCGATAGTTTGAACCTTGCAATTTAATGTTTAAAGATAATTTCATGCAAATGTTGAACGCGGCTGCGTCTCAGGTAGCCCATCCGCTGAGTCCAATTTTGGCATACTCTTTCACACATATCGGCCGGTATCTCACGAATGAATGCATGGATGTTGGCTTCCAGTGCGTCAATCGAAGCGGGCTTGTCCCTATACACATTAGCCTTGGCATACCCCCACAAAAAATAATCTAATGGTGTCAAATCGCACGATCTAGGCGGCCAATTGACCGGCCCGAAACGTGAAATTAACTGTTCACCAAACTCGCCTCGCAATTGCGCCATTGTTTCGCGTGCTGTGTGGCATGTGGCACCGTCTTGTTGAAACCACATATCATGCAAGTCAAGAACTTCCATTTCGGGCAAAAAAAAGTTTGTTATCATCGCTCGGTAGCGTTCACCATTGACAGTAACGCTGCGATTCGCATCATCTTTGAAGAAATATGGCCCAATAATGTCTTCTGTCACACTAGCTGATACGGCCGCAATATTTTCTTCACTACGCACAGTACGTAAACGTGTTGGTGGTTTAATGTCCAACAAAGTAAATTTGGTGCGAAATTTGGTCACAATCTTCCGAATAGACTGCTCAGAAGGTCGAGAATGCCGATCATAAAATGGAAGCAGCGCGCGATGAACATTTCGAACCGAGCACGAATTTTGATAGTAAAATTCAATAATTTGCAAGCGTTGTTCATTTGTAAGACGATCCATGGTTAAATTGCAAACCAAACTGAAGCTGTTTGACAGTGACACAAGGTACTAAACACACGTCAGCTGTCAAAACCAGTGTTGCCAAAACCAAACCAGCTAAAAAATCACCCTTTAGATATTCTACAAAATGCATAATAGCGAATGTAATCAACATAAATAAATAAAGGAATAATGTGTGAAATAAAATAAGATATTTTTGTTCCTATAATTATTGTGTCTGTTTTCGTTTGCTGTTTTTGAGAAAAATTATTTCATCGTGAATGTCCACAGAAAAACGGCAAAGAATTTAAAGAGAAGAATTGATTACGAATCTTAATATTTGAAATAATATGAGTTTTAAGTTAGGTATAATTTTTTCAGAAGATTCCGTTTATTTAAAAAAAAAAAAAGCAAATTAAATTTATTAGAAAATTTGGAGCAATTGACATAATCAATGAAATAACATTTGAAATCAATTGCGTCAGCCGAGAATATGAATAATAGACATAATCAGCGAAAATTAATTTTCTTTAAAATGTACGGGAAAGAACGAAACTTAAAATGTAAATAAGCAAAACCGGAAATAAACATTGTATACTGTAAGCGCTTTTTTTTCTTTTTTTTTCAATGATTCATATAGTTTATCGATTTCGATTTTTTACAACAAAGATGTAAGATGTAAAATGTGCGGCTAATCTACTTAAACATGGCACACATACTTTGCCACATAGCAACACGGAAAACAGCTTGTAGGCAAATTCTCTTAAGTTGTAAGAGCTGACGGTCTATTTAATACTTAGTTTATGATGTCAACTGATGTAGGTACCCTAAGAGGTGTCCCTATCTGGAAATGACAAGTGAACATGTATTTCTGTGTTAGACTCAGTGGATGTAAGAGGATTCACTTTTAATTATATGAATATCTGAAGTGACGTGTTCCTTTCTTAAGTAAACTGGCACCTGTCGCGCATGACTTCCATTGAATCATATCATCAATTTTTAAACTGTTCATCACAGAAAAGAGGTGTAGCTAAGCACATATTCTCAAATCCAGGTCCAGGTCAATCGCTAAATTACTTATTGAAATGCAAAACAGCAATCACCAGATGTACCTGACCGAAAATGATTTCATCCTCCGTCTCTAAGCAGCAGGTCCATACATCGCCCTTCGTCCGCCCATACCTCATATGCCAAAAGGTCAATTAGTTAACCCACTAATATTAAATCATTGCCTAGCTACGGCACAAATCCCTAGAACCAAACACATACACGCTGTATCCTAAATTAGATTTAAATATTTCAACTCCTCCTTGGAGGCCAGAAAGTTGAAGCCCATCTAATATTCCGGTAGGCAATAAATTGCCATCGCAAAGCCCTGGCATGAATTCCATCCCAATGCGGTTGGGAAAAGTCGGAGAGCTGTGCTGCTTTCAAATGCATTTCGACCTATTTACAAGGCAAAAAGTTTCGCTCTCGCTCACTTAATGCCACCGCAAAAGACCTTTTCATCCGAAAGCCAACCCTAAAGCCCTGAAAGACAAACAAAAAAAGTTGTACCCAAGGCAACCTAGGGCAATCCACAATCCGTTGATCCCATAAATCAGAATAATTTAAAACCCAAATCCAAATCTGCCCCCCAAAAAATGGGAGCGGCGAATCTCCTGTTTATACTCAGCATTTCTCGTTTTTCCCTTTGAATTTATTTTGTAAACAGCAACAATGAGCGTTGAAGTTATGTGAAGCGACCGGTGGCGGTGGGTCTAAACCGAAACCAAAGCCGTAGCCGAAGCCATTCCAGGCCATAAGCATTAAATTCTCATTTGTAGCCCAAGGAATCCCGTGCATGGCCTTTGGTGGTGTATGGCATCCACGGACCGCATACACTGTCGGTCGGTGTTGTCCTTCTATTTGTGGTACTGTGCGAAAAATATTTTAAGATTCAATCGGGATTAACCCCGCCCCGTGCCTGGGTCTGATGGAGTGAAAAACCGTGATAAAGAGATGTGGTCGGTTTCCGGAAGGCCGGAAAGGGCAGCCGTGCCACAATAATCCAATGTCCCCATTTGCATGCTATCACGTTGTTTATAAATAACGCTAGCGGTTGAAACAAAGGATGCATTAAAGGATACACGAAAATCATGACCCAATTCCGATGCGATGATGGTAATTTTTTGACTTTTGTTTTTCTTTCTGTTTTGTTTTGCTGGAAAGCCCTTAAGCGAATTTGATGTGGGAAAAGGCTGTACGTATGGAGTCACATTTGATGGTGAAAGGCTTTCTATATTGGGTCCGCAATTGGATATACAGCACGTTTATGTACGAAGTCAAAATTAATGCTCACAATTCACGAAATGGGATTTTAATTGCCAACAGTGTGGTTGACAAGAAAAAAAAATTCGAGGTCTCCTTTTCTTCTTTTTCCACCAAAGATATTATAACAAAGTCCAAAGTGTGACTTACGGCAGGACTAAGGTTGAAGTTCAACTATACCCATCTTCAAGTAGGAAACCTCCAACTTTGCTGCCCCACCAATCAGCTGCTCAACAACGCGTTCCAGATCTGATTCACTATTTTATGTGAGCGCCATATTTGGAGATTTTCTGTTCTCTTTCCGCTTGTAAGCTCAGTGCCGACGAAATTTTAACTCTTCAAGGTGATTTGATATTTATGATCCCAAATATCAAAATCTTTGATTTAAGAATGAATTTGTTGGCAATGATGTAATAAAATAAAATCCTTATGGAGAGTTATTCATACGCGGAATACCTGATTCTTGAAAACTTAAAAACAAGTTCTTGTTAACAAAAATAATATTTGAACCAAGAACTTTTAACAATTTTTAAAAAATCTCAAAATTCTTCGCTTAACAATCTTTTTTTTCTAAGTGAATAGTATACTTTTCTTTCAGGTGATACTGTTGCCTCTCTCTTCACATGATGAACTATTAGTTCTTATTCCGCTGGACCTTTCTTTCTAATATGAATCACAGCAGACATTGTTTGAATAATTTTTTATTTACATACAATATTTCCAAATTTCCTTACCTACGTTAACACAAATTTGCACTGTAAGGACCGCGAACACACGCAACGTATCACAACTTTTAGCCTACGACGTACGACCTCGTGTCATAAATCTATCAACGGGTTGGCGTTCTGTGTTTCTTTCTAGGGTTTGGTTTTGGTTTGGCGAGAGTTTGACTTGGCTTAGTGTTAGTATATCATTGGATCATTTTCAATTAGACATTTTTTTGTTCCCCCTTTTTATCCGAAGCATTTTGTTTTTTGAAGACGCTCTTAGTTCTTTGGAGTTCACCGAGTTGTCAACGAATTATTTTCAACCAGAAATCGTAGCCCTTTTTCTAACAGCAACTATTTGAAATACATAATTTTTTATATAGACTTACTCTGGTTGATTTAAAACAAGACTTTAGCTAATCACTTAAGACTTTTATCAAAAAAAAAAAAAAAAACAAATCCAAAGAGCTCAAAGTAAGAAGGAGAAAAATATTAATATCTACACTCAAAAAAAAAAGTATTGCCAACAATTTTCGTAGGTCAAAATAAGCCCGAATATAATGTAATAAAATAAAATACTTATGAAGAGTATATTTTTCTTACACTCAATACCTGATTCTTGAAAACGAGTTCTTGGTACTGAGACACCCAAGATCAAACTGCTGCGTATCTTGGGCAAACTTATCTCGGCTCCGTAAACACCCGGTATTTGAACCAAGAACTTTTAACTTTCAATTTATTAAAAATCTCAAAATTCTTCACTTAACAATCTTTTCTTTTTCTGAGTGTATAAGTGATGGGGGAAATAGTGCATTACCCAAAAGTCATCAGTGAATGCTGTTGCGCGGAATAATTAATATCTTCTTAGACCGATAAATCGACCGTATTTTGAAAATCAGTCCAGTGACAACATAGAAGCAGATATTTATCCAGTTAAAATTGGTAGTAAAAAAATGGAGACGGAGGTTGACAAATTTTAGTAAGTATTCGAGCTCGAGGTGAATTTTTTTTTTTTGGAAAATTAAATTTCCCGCGGAACTACAACACAGAACTAATTTTTACCCTTGTCCACCGAAAATATGAATTTCCCACGACATATAAACACTGATTTGTGTTAGATGGTATTAAGGGGGAAAATAAAATGAAATTTTCTCGCATTCAAAAAATCTTGACAGCTTGTAGGCAGCGTCTTAATTTGTTTTCTCTTCCAGCTGGGGGGTCTATTTCTTGGTTGCTAGTGCTTGACAGATTGCGGGTCAACTTTCAGTGTTCAGAGCGTTAAAAAAATAAAATTTCCCCGTGGAGCTAAATCGAGTTTCGCTCTTCTTTAGATTATGAAAATTTATCGGATTTCTCTTGCTCCGGTTACAGAAGTTTTCTAATTCAAAAAAGATCATAAAAAGCACCCAAGAAGTCCAAATCAATACTCACTTCTAATAGACTTTACAGAAACATATGGTTATCATTTAAGCCAAGTGGAGACAAAAACCAAGTATACCCAGTCAATAAGAAGGTTCGACATCGATAAATGATTAGAATGCCATCAGACAGCTATTTAATTTTGAGGAGTTTGGGATCCTTTTTTACCTTGGCTCTGTATTGAAAATCGAGAAACCCCACTGCTCAATCTTCGTTGCTTTCAGTTAAAGGACCAATTCAGTAGTAAGGGATTGTAAAGGAATACTTCATAGTACGAGCTTCCTTGCCCAGCCCTGCTGTGTGGCGCTATTTGGCGATCATTTTTGAGCTCTGATTAAATGGCTATAAAACTCGAGGCTATACATCGAACTTCCTTAAGGTAGGATCACCAGCCGAACTTCCTAACAAGCCCACCCCGTCTACGCCGGTTCCAGTCAAATCCGTATTTCCACTTCGTTAGCTACAAGTCCAAAGATAGAACCTCCAAGGGCTATAAAGGACTTACAACCCCCAAGTAAAATGCTTAAATCCGTAACCAATGTGTGTCAAACTGGCTCACAATAGCTGGTATTGGCTCCCCTGTGAGTACCACTGTCTGCCACTTCTGGCACATGCAATATGCCATTCCGGTGGCATTTATTTTCCCCCACAAGCCCCAGAGCATCATTGAGAGTGCCAGTGAAAGCGGAAACTAGAGTGTTTAAAGCTCTGCCTATATAATGGCGCCGCGTATGAGTGCATGTGCCATATGCGTGTGTCAACAGGATTTCCATCCAAAGGCATGTGAATAGCAGTGCCTGGCGACCCCCATTTTCCGTTTTCGTTGTTACTTCCCCAGCAAGGGTGTTGGAAATAATCTCCGGTGGGCTCGACTGAGGAGAGCACGAACGAAGCAGAGCCCCACCGGTACCGGATTTTGCTGCTCCATTCAGAATTTCAAAGTGCATGTGTGCTGCAGCAATAAATGCCAGTGGCGTAATTGCGCCACACAAGGCGTCAATGAGAGTGGAGTAGCAAGATGTGTGGCTCTCTAGGCCACCGGGTAACAATGTAGCTTTCCATGCAACAAATCAAGGCGCACAAAATTAAGGTCTAGGTGTAGCTAGTGCATGCGATAAGACCAAGTCGTCACATGCACATTTATCAAGTATTTACACTCCGAAGCCATCTGGCGAGGCGTGTTTGTACAGGGATAGTGAATTTCTAATTTAATTAGCAGTAGCCCTGCGGCAATCTCCTTTCTAGCCAGTGTTTTCCCTTTTGAGTGACTGCTCGTGGATTGATACAAGACGGCGCTGGGAATAAATCAAACATGTTTACCGATCCCATGCAATTACGTTTCGGTTAAATCGCCGTCTTTATTGTCCCTCCGGCGAGGACATTCTATTTATTCAATTCTGGACAGTTTCCCTCTTAATTCCGCAGGCTCATCCAACGGAACGACCCAATAAATCACCTCCTAAATGCAACAAATTAAAAGTCAACATAAAACCCTTCCCATTCAAGGACCACGACCAAAGGATTCCTTTTATTATTCGTGCTCGTTCGCCAACGTATTATTCTTTGCTGTCATCCCAACAGAATGTTATAACATTGGCTTGTGTAGTGGGATCTCCTCTCGCACTAACAATATCTAGCGTCCAGTGAGAAATTTATGAACGAAATCCTGCACCAGAAGTCATCCTCGTCCATTTTACTTTTATTTCACGAGCAAAAACTATCTCACGACGGGACGAAGAAAAAAAAAAAGAGGAAAATTCCTCTGGTGATACGCAAAGAGAAATATTCATCGTCAAATGAGACTTTGTGTGGTGTGTGTTTGGACAAAGAACGTTTTAAGGACAAATTGTGAAAGGATACTGTTTTGGTTTTTTTTTGTCGCTCTTTGTCTGCAAAGCCAACCCCTTTAGTTGGATGTATAACCCCAAGCGAGAGCCAGACAAAGAAGATTGATAGCTGTGTGCAATATTTACGGTACCCTTCAGATATAATGAGATTACTATAAGCAAAAGGATGTGTCTCGAAAAATCCTTTCGTGTTTAATCCTCCTGAGGTGACGACACACAACATCAAGAGATGGGTCTCAAAACTTTTCCATTTCCCCAGCCCCCTCGCAAACTCGAATAAGGAAAAACTGCTCTCAAAGTTTACATTCTTTTGCTTCCGTGTGTATGTTTGTGTAACGGTTTCCGTGCTTACGGAAGGTGGGGTAGGTTCTTAAGCATTTTTAACACTTGCCAGTGGCGTAAATTTGCAACTTGGTGTGGTTTTTTGGGATTTTTCCTGTTTTATCTGCAGCCATGGAAGCCAAGCTCTCTGGCCTTGTATGTTCACCAAATTATCCTCTAACTTTTGGCATTGTAAGATAAGCGTATGTGTGCGTGTGTGTATGTTCGGAAACTATTTCTTCTTCTTTATCGCAGTGGAAAAGGGAGATCTGGGGATCAGGTTGAGTGAAATAGTTGCGGTTTTTCTCCGACATGGTGTGGATCGTTTTCGCTTAATTGAAATTTTCAATTATCCTTGGAACGGGCTGATGGTTTATGTTGGGTTTCTTCTTAAAGCCTGGCAGAAGGTGACACGTTGAAGGGGATTAACCAGTTTCAAGGAGTCTTAATACTTTCGCTGTGGGTGATGGTCGGGGGACAGGGTTTTTTGTTCACTTTTTGCTGTGGGACGTTGGCTGGGGCATGCTTGAAATTTCTGTGTTGAGGGCTTCTGTCCCATAATTAAAAATCAATACAGGTCATCACCCGTCACACAAATCTTCCCCGCCAGTAATTACAATTTAAAGCGGCGGCCTCCAAAAGGGACTTTGCATTTGGTGAGGTATTAGTAAAATTTTCTTTTGCCTAAGCCCGTGCGATACTCAGCGTTGCCGCTGTAAAATTTCAAAAAGAGGGAGTTAAAATGGGCATGAGTCAAAAAAGGGGCCTCCACATAAAATAGCAAAATAAAAAGAGAGCAGAAAAAAACATTTAGGTATTTACAACAAAAAAGCAAATGTGTTCATAACGAAACATATTTTTGTATTCTTTTTGGTTTTTTATGTTCAATAGAGAAAGAAGAAAGGGCAACGCTGATGTCACCACATTTATCTCTCATTTGTATCACAGTAAATCATGTTGAAAAGTAAGGTCCGCGTAAAAAAAACAAACATTGTGCTACGAAAGGGGTAGCAATTAGTTTTATTTTCAAAAATTGCCAAAATAAAAACTGCCAGAAGCTGAAAATTAATTTCAAATATATTTTCAATGCAACGCACTCACTCCTAATGGAATTTTTCTTCTCATTTTTCGTACTGCTCTAGTTTCACTTTAAAATCATTAAAAATGCAACGACAACAAAAAGTTAAGCGCCATACGGGCCTAAGATTTCATCTATCTTTCTCTAAACTTCATCGAACTTGATGGTTCTTTCTAATCCAAAAGATGCTTTTGATCTTTGAATACTCTATTACATTTTTGGATTAATTTGACAAAGAAGAATAGTTATTGTTTTTTACAGTACAAATAAAAACCCGAAAGACAGATGAGAGACAACAACTTCAAAACCAGTATGCGTCTCAAACCGATTGAAAACAGTAAGAGCAACATTATCGTGGTGGAGAATATAAATAGATATAACAGATGACAGCAGCACGTGTTTGAATTCTGATCAATCTAGCAAATGGCGACGTAAAGTTGATATCACATCAGCATACAATAATTAATGATTTTAAGGTCTATACACATGAGAGCGAATAGGTGAACTGTGAGCAAATTAATTTAACTGTATTTATGAATTGAGAATTGCGATTTTTTTCTAAAAAAAAGCTCAAAAGCATTATACAGTGATGCCAGATCGGGGGATTTGTCCCTTTTTGCGGGATTTTCTCACTTGAAATTAGCTAAAAGGGTCAAAGGGGTTTTTCAAACCTCATAGTACAAAAAAAGGGGATTTTACTTTTTGGTCAATTTTTGTTCTTATAATTGCTAATTTCCTTAAGAATAAAATTAGTCAACCTACGATCAAATTAAATATTTGCATGTTTAGAAAAAAGTCATTCAAATTATCTGAATGCTTTCATTTTCTTTTTTTTATTTCCCTAAAGTGTTTCATAAAATGACATATCTGTGAATGAATTCACGAGTATTTTTTAAAAAAATAAATTTATTTATTTTGTAAACATTGGAATGTATGCCTTACCTCATTCTCAAATGAAAAATCAAGAATAATGAAATTGAAACCGAGATAAAGTTTCTTTCATACCAGTCATTTTCAAATAATTCATAAGATATTTATTTTATGTTGAATATTATTTTCATTTTAATGCCGAATGCAATTTTATGTTTCTTTTTGTAACGTCTTAAAAATGTATAAGATGTACCTACATTTCTATTTTTGTATTAAAACAAACGTAAATTAATATGTATGTATTTATTTTTGTTAACTTGCATAGTTAATGCATAATGCATTGTTAGTAATAAAAAAGACTGAATTATATGAAATACATGTTTTTTTAATTTAATATTTCGTGGGATAAATGTGTGATCTTTTATATTTTGGCGAGGGATTTTTTGGGTATAACCGTGAGATAACCTGCTTCTATAGTCTGTTATCACTGGCATTATATTTAATAAATCTAACGTCTCAATTGATTTAAATAGCGAAATGCAGGATTAAAAATATTTTCCCACGAATAAAAAATTCTTGCCGCGAACTGTCACACTTTATTCACAATCCACATAAGACAGTCAGGACCCACGAATGAAAAATTCTTTCGAACTTAACCTTTAAAAATGAAACTGATACGCGTTTCATGTGCATGAAATGTCACAAACTACGAATATTGGCTTGTTCGCAGTTCGCAATTCGCTCCCATGTAAATAGTCCTTAAGGTCTGAAGTTGCTGTGCTAATATGTTTCCCCCTTTAAAAGCAGTGTTCTGTAATTCGCCGCAAAATGTCAAGTCTGTACCTTTTTGGAATCAAATAGAGCATCATTGCATTAAAACGACAACTGGGGTACCAAAAGGTTGCATCATTAGTCCTATACTTTTTGCAATTTTTTTCTGATAGTGCCTGTGATGTTCCATTTTGGACTTTTATATAAATATTTCTTTACGCTTAATGGATACTACTTCCGTCTGAAAAAACGAAAAATAAATCGTAGACGGCAAGACTCAATTAAATGCTATGTTGTTGAATGAAATAACGTCCTAAAAACCCGAGATCTACACCCCTTCTATTTAACTTGAATTTTCGATGCATACTTGGAGAATATTTCCTGAGAATATTTCTCCATTTTTTTTTTTTAATTTATCGCTCTCAATTTAAGAAGCTGTAAAAAAGTTCGAAAACGTCGACGATCGGCAGGCGGAAAACAGAAAAAAATAAAATACACCAGTTAATCCTTAACTTGCTCCTATCCCTACCCTGTCTATAACATTCAATTAGAAATATTCCATTCTCTTTCCTTAATCTACGCTTAGAAACAGCTGCGCTTAGTTGAGGTTTTGTGGAAATATTTCTCTTCTTCGGAGAAAGAGAACCAACATTTTTTGGCGCTTAAATGGGCATTTCCTGGAAATAGAACAAAAAACTATGTTAGGCTAGGTAAGATAAGAAGGAGAGTACGCAGCTTGTGCTGTGCTTCTACTAGGTTCGTTTAATTCATTATGTTTTTGTGGATCTAAAGCTTTATTTTATGGAACAACCACAAATGTCATATCTGTTTTTTTGCTTTACATTGGTCTCTAAAAAGTTTGTTTTCGGAAGGTTTTGGGGATTCACCGGGCAGTAGCTTGATAGTCTCATTTACTGTTACATCTTGACAGCTAAGTCAGTAAATAAAACCTAGAGAGTGCCAGTCAATAAGCTTTGTGGTCAACAAGAAAAAATACACTATGGTTACGTAATCCTCCTTGCTCTCTTTAATAGTAGGTGGACTTCTGCTTATCGCTTGATTTGGCATGTAATAGGCACTTGGATCATCGACTGTGATATTTTAAGTTGAACTCGTACCAAAAATAAGCAGTAATGCCACTATTTGAAAATTGATTTTGGAGAATTTTTTAACTGCCGGTTGAAGTCTGGTGAAGGGCTATTGGTGTTACGGTTGTTCAAAGAAGCTCTTATTTCAACGAAAGTCATTGTTAAGATTTAGTTATAGCTTTTCCCTCAACTATAGTTTTAAAAAAATCATCCATTCAAGTTATGCCACAGGATTGAAGTTAAAGAGCTAAAAGGTCTCACTAAATATACAGTCCTTTTGCATAGTCTGTACTTTATCAACCCTAGCCCCCTATACAGTATAAATTTTTCCGAGGAATACCAAAACCAAACTCGTCAAGGCAGGTAACTATTAAAAAACATATTCTCCAAGGCTAACATTTGGTGCTTTATTTCAAACCGTCTCCTTTCCACCTGTTTCTACAATCTCGACTCACATTTAAAATAAAATAAATAACACATAAAAAATAACATCAGCAATGAAGCCCTTCGAATCAGAAAACAAACGTCGGGTCGTGCCAATGCCAATATAAAGGCTCCAAATGTTGCTGAGGTCTGATCGGCAGTACCGTGTGGCGGCTTCGCGAAATTTCCCTTTGTTGTAACAAATAAAAATTCGTACAACAACTCGATATCATTGTCCTTCTCTCCTCTGCATTCATATGGTTTTACATTTTCGATAGCAGAATTGCATATTGTCCCGTGCACGTTCACTTCTTCCGCTCGCTATCGGGCACACGCTTTGTAACTTCTTTGCATCCTGGGACATGTTCCTCCTCATATACAGAGTATGCACGTTCCGTTCAAGTTGAGTCATATCATTTTATGGTTATGATTTCGTTACTCTCTGAATTTGCTTAACTGACTGCGAAATGACACTTTTACGTTTTATTGCACCACTCGCAAAGAGACAGTGATGACAAAGCAGCAACAACTACTACCCCGATCTAAGGATTCATGCGAAAATAATAAGTATTCCGATTCCGTGTCTGTCTGTACGGCTCTCATTGATTCATGAGAGTAGGTACGCAACGCAGTACGAACCAAATTGTCAAATGAAAAAAAAAAAAAAAACGATACCATTCCCATTCCCATCTCAATGAAGCTTGGAGTCGATTATCTGCAAACAGGAATTTAAATATTTATATCATCTCAGTCGTATAATGCCAGGCTTTAGTTCTCTCATTGTCTGGCTGTGTGGTTATGGCTGATAAATTTTGAGCACAATGAGTGCGATGCGATGAGAGTATGATCGTTGTATGGGTCGCTGGGAGGATGATTCCTTTTTTTCGTGCTCGCGTAATGGGGAATTTAATGTGGAAATAAAAAGCTGTGATTCTGAGGTTTTTATGATATTCGTTCAAGGCTCAATGGTGCTTAATGTTGGTGGTGGATTTAATGTGTCACCCATTTCTACATGACTTGAAAGGGAAAGCGCGTGGTTTAAGTTGGTGGTTTGAGGGTTCCTTTGTGTGGCAGGGAGTTGGAGAACGTTTTGTCGGAAATATGCGATGCTTTAGATCTGCTTCCAAGCGCGAGGATCTCAATTTCTTGGTCATCCATACCTCTGATTAGGTTTAATTTCAATACACACTCAAAGGGTTTGTAAAAGGCTTCTTCTTTCAAGCTGGAATGAAGACGGTAAACGTGAAAGAATGGTCGTCTGGAAAATGGCTAATCAACTCAACAATAAAAGAGGAGCGCAGTAGATCATTAAAAAAATGCAGTAGATTCGATCTTTCCGCAGTAGATTTTTTGTTAACAAAAAAAAAAAAACAAAGATCAATTGCTTGAAACTATATTAATCGTCACTTCAAATTTTTTTTTACAATAAGTTCACAATAAGTTCAGAGGTTCTTTAGAGGGGTTATTTTTATGCATGGTTTTTGTACAGCTGTTTAAGAGAATGTTTATCAGACAAAAAAAAGTGCAGTTGATTGGATTTAGTGGCAGTAGAATTATTTTTTGCAAAAAGTGCAGTAGATCTACTGCTATTGCAGCAAAGTGGCAACGCTCCAATATTCTACTGAAATAGGTAGGTGACGAAATTTTGTAGTAGTTCGTAGTCTTTTCAAGAACGATTAAATTGGATTGGTTTCCCTGTATCAAAGTGGAAGAATCTTGAAGCAGCTGTTATCGAAAATTGAACTTGTTGCAAAGTTAAGTTATCGATCTTCAATTGGATCATGACGAAAAAGTATGACAACGGGTAAAAATAAGGGACATTAGAAATGATTTTGATGGAAAACGATTTAGAAATCAACAAACCTCCTGTGGCTAGCTTTTAGCTGAAAGTCCTTGCTGGGAATTTGATAAATTTAACGAACAAAATTGTGATAAATGGTGATTGGAGCTATATGATGTGAGGTATTGAAGTAGCTAGCTGTGGGTTTATTTAAACAGTGGCAAGGGCAACAAAACATTTTATTTTGATTAACAAAAGCAATTGACACTGTAAGTCATAATTTTTCCTACCATGGGACTACGAATAAAATAGTTTCTGGCAGCTTTTGTTCCTGAAATAAATTGAAATTTCCTTTTTCCTTTGCATTTCCAAATACCTGCAAATTAAATAAACTTTCCGACAACAATTCGCAATCAAAGTCCCATACGAACAGGTCCGTTGTCCTGAGCAAAAAAAAAAAGTACAAACATTTTATAAATATACCCTTAATGTCAAAAAGCAAACGCATCACCTCGGAGAATTGAATTTTCTGCGTATTTTTATTATCATCACCAACCGTCTCCGTGTCCTGTTCCGTGCGCCCTTTCGTCGATTGCTCTTTCCATCTCGTTTTGCATGTTCTTTGTCTGGATTTTATGGAACCTTAGAGATAAAAGAAATCGTCTCACAGTTCGCGCGTGGAAGTTTAAAAAACAAGGAAACCAAGGAATGCTTTGAACGCAAGAAAAAAACGAGAGAAAAAATAAATCAAGGAAAGTTTTTCGTTCCCCCTTTTGTTAACAAAGTTAAGTCTCGTCCTTTCTCAAGCAATTCTCTTTATGAAAATTACGCAAATCCAATTTGTAAGCACTTCTAATTTTAATTCAATAAGACTGGGGAAAAGCTCTTGAATGAGGCAGCCTTGCTTATTCAAGTAGACTGCAATTTGATTACAAAAGATTGAATTTCAAGGCGATATCTTAAAAAAAAGGGTTACATAGAGATGCATCCTATATAACCGATCATTGTTCACATTTGTTCAGATATTTCTTTACTTTATTTTAATCTTCGTAACAGCCTGGATGGATAATGTAAACCGCAAATCCATTTCATCTCATTCGCATAAAAATTCAATCGAAATAGAATTTACATTTCTATAATTGAAACTTTGGCGTTCCGATCCGCATCCACTTTGACGGTTAAATTTTCACTTAAATCTCAAAATTGGATTTGCCCCATAAAAAAGGCAAAAACACGTCATAACGCAAATGCGGATGGAAACGCGAAACCGCAACATGGAATCGTGCACCAAAATAAAAATTGAATTTCCAATTGCTCATCTATAGATACCAATCCGTGTTTTCCTTTTTTTTTTTGCATTTCCCCTTACCTCATTTCGGAACTCAGAGAATTTATAGACAGTTGCTTCTGCAAAAGGGTGGTTCTGCGATAAATAATACAGAGACACCCAGTCAAAAGTATACTGTAAGTAAATTGAGATTGCTTCCGCGGTGGGAAAAGACGCGGGTGATAAAAATTTCAATATTTTATTCCTTTACCGGATTGATTCGAATGTAATCCGATGATTTTCGTGTGCTCGCTACCTATCCGAACAGATGGCTCTTTGGGGCTGTTGTGTCCTTCACTTTGTGGAAGCAGAAAGTGCGGGTATTCATCGGGTAAATTGCATTTTGCTTGGCGATAGACGTATCAATTTTCCCAGTTGCTGGTATTACAGTTACTCACAGAAGAATATCAGAATATGGGTTTTGCAAGGACGTCTGAGATACAATTTCCAAACTTGCGACCAGTACAAAAAAGCTGGTTCTTTTCAAAGCTGGAGCTTCATTTCACTTTGCGTTCATAGATAGTGATAGATATTCGTTTCAAATTTAGTTATAGAAGCCGATAATTGTTGTTTTATGTACAGGTCGAAGCCACTTTTAAATCAGTAAATGTTTAAAAAGAAAAAAAGGAAATAAATGCGGCAACACTGCATTCGTTATACACAATTATCTGCAATACAACGTTGGTGTTTGGCATACCTCCGTTTTGCTTTGCATAAGTTTTGCATGCCAGAGATGGGTAGATGTCGGTTCAATGATTGCAAAATCAAAAAAGTTCAAACGTCGCATCTTTTCCATTTCGCATGCGGTCAAATTTGAATTGGAAAAAATTAAATTCAAACATATTTTAGGTGAATGGTTTGGATCGCTTGGAAAAGTCCACACATGTCTGAATTTATTCAGCACCAGCATATTTTCAAAACCTCGCAGAATCAGACCCATAACCTCTAGATTTTGATTTGACATCGAATCACGCTACAAATACATAGAAAATTCACATATATTTCCCGGCTTCATGAAGTTATATATATATCAAGTTTGAAATTCATCGTAATCAGCCAACCCGTTCAAAAGCTATAGGAACTTTTTTTTTAAAGATCATTTACCAGGCAGCTTTAACAATCGCACGGCATTCCGTAATTGTCAAGGCTATTTTTGCTAGCAACAAGAGCAGACGGAGATTGGAGATGCTGAAGTTGGACACAATAGCCCAGTAGATTGGAAGTTACTTGAAGGTGCAACTTAACTGGAAACGTATTTTATGGCATTGACCGAAACAATATTTTATTAACAGTAGAACACAAGCCATTTCTGCAGACTGTTAAACGGCGAAGACGACATAAATTCCGCTGTCAGGCAGAATAAACCATTCACCGTGAGTGACGAAAGCGGACTTTCGTCCACCTTACCAAAATGATGTGCGAGGATAACAATATCCACGTTGAAGTCCAACAAGCCTGCTGAATCATTAATCAGAAGGCTTACCTGCCAAGCTTTTCAAGGCAGCGGAAGATGCATCGGTAGAGAGCATACATCTACTCGTCTCCAAGATTTGGTCAGTGAAAAGTATGCCTCATGAATGGAGCCTCAGCAGGAAGGAGACCCTCTAAACTGCTCCAATTATAGAGGCATCAGTCTCCTTAAGATCCTGTCTGTGCAGTACTGTGTGAACGCCTGAAACGTGAAACCATTTGTCATCGAACGGATTGGACCCTATCAGTGCGGTTTTAGGCCTGGAAAGTCCACAACCGAACAAATATTTCCACTACGACAGATTCTGGAAACAAAAAACCAAAAGTCCCAATGGATACTCTTCACGTGTTTATCGATTTTAAGGCCACACATGACAGAGCTATGTCTAGTTTTGGCATCCCTGCTAAACTTGTCTGATTGTGCAGAATGGCGATGGAGAGCGCTAGCTGATCCAAAAAGGTCGAAAACAATCTCAACGAGACCTTTGATGTCAAAAAAGGATTTAGACAAGGTGACATCATCATTTTAACATCATTCTGGAGAAAATTGTGCGAAGCTCTCAGGCTTCGAGTGATTTTCGGTCCCGTTTGCGTTGATCGGAACTCTAAAACAGCGACCTCTACGAGCTGTACAGCGACATAGAGCGGGTCAGAAAAGTACGCATCAGTCGTCTAAGATGGCTATGACATGTAGAGCGAATGGACACCAACGCCCGAAGAGCCTTCATATATCCAACCATGAGGGACAACGCAGTAGAGGACGACCTCGCCCTAAATGGCGCGCGAGTCACGGTTATTCAACCTCAACATCCACGCGTAGTCATTTAAGCCTCATTTGCAATTCTTTCAGTTTTGCACTGTCAGCAGAATAAATAAATAAAAATCAGGTAAAAGCAATTCCAATTGTTCAGTCTGGAAAAATAAATCAAGGTACAGAAACCTTTGCCGAAACTACCAAGAAATTGTTTTTTTTTAATATTCACGGGCAAGTCTATCATAACTCGCGCAAGTGGAAGGGGACCTCAACCAAATGGGATGGCGCAATTTGAGGCAGCTAGCCAAACATCTTGCTAACTGGAAATACGTATTGGCTGAGGCCCAGGTCCACCCCGGACTGCAGCGCCACCTGAGTAAGTAAGTAAGTAGGAACACAAGTCATAAAACATGTTGTTCTAAATAATAGTAATTCAAATGAAACTCAAATAATTACCTATTTTTTTTTTAAATTAAAATTATAACTAGTCACAAATTGTAATTTTTCAATTCTTCCACCTTTTCTTTCTCATCTGCACCTTCTTTTCGTCTAATTTGAACCTATTCCTTTCAAAGTCAATCAACTCCCAGCCATGTCACTTTTTTACAGCTCCATCGTTGCTTTTTCTGCGGTTTCGGTTGCGTTGGAATAATCAATGTTGTATCTGGGTATAACAATTTGAGATCGAGTCCCATATACCTCATCCATCAATTCAAAATAATTCTCCTTTGTATGTGACCATTAAGACTCATACTTTTCACGTGCCCCAAGGGAATACGTCTGTATCACTCTGTGACATAAATATCCCTGCCCAAGGAGCGACTGTTCTTGAACCCGAAAATCGCTCCTGTGAAACCGCCACATACTCAGTCCCGATTGGAAAAATATGACAGAAAGTCATCCATTTGACACGACGCAAAACATTTCACACTGCTGTCAAATAAATGATCTTCATTGCGAAATGGATGAACTAAATGTGTTTGACAAACTGCGCCTCAAAAGTACCATTAAAAACGACGTTCCATCAACGAAAAGAACACATCCAAGACCAACCCCTATCCATCGAGAGAGCCCATTAACCAACCCAGACCCAAACCCTACCCACAGCTGTAACAAAGGAAATATGTTCTGACTCTTCCTTCACCATTCGGATTAGTATCCCAACACAAAGAATCCATCATCATAACGTTTGCATATTATTATGTCTCCCCTCAGAGATGGGGTCGATGGGCTTTAGCGGGCGAAAAAAATAGGAAATATTGTTATTACCCCACCCCATTCGTTCAATTCGTGTGTATTTTCCTGAAGGAGCGCAAGAGGGCTGGCTGCCTTTCCTTTCGTTTACGACGCAATTCACATGCAAATTCAATGTCACTTGCAAATGCGGTAATAAAAAGGTGCATACCACCCCGCCAAGTCCAACCGCCATTTTTAGGAAAGAACAATTTCCATCTTCATTATCAGCGTATTTATTCAACTTTATTGTTTGCGCCGTAGATGGCGGATGTCTATCTTGTGTGGACATTAAATTATGAAGTACAACACCCCGACGATCTGAAGAAACAAAAATAAAAAAAAGTTTATAACCAACGGAATCGTTTATCTTGCGCCGAAGTGAGTGCGGTGGTGGTGGGTCCTACATAAGGCTGCGCCATTCAACTTAGACGTTGTTATTCGTAATTGAAATTAAGTGCACGCGAGAACATGGGCAGTAAATTGGTTTTTGTTTTCAAAAATTATGAATTGGATTCCATTTGGCTGTTTGAAAGTGTATATCCTTGGGCGTCGGTTTTGGTTGGCGTTGCTTGTTTTAAAATGCAAATAATTTTCCTCAGACAGGATACGTACAAATAGATTGGTTGGTGCGAGGGCAAGTCAGCAGAGCCTAAGGCAGCGCATAATGTTTGCTATTAGCTTTTGCGACATAAATATAGATGTTAACATAAAATAGACTAAGGGTGCGACTAAACCATCCTGTTTGGGGGCTGAAGGTTGTGTACTCGTACTTTGAACGTGAGAATTATTGTGTTTTTGTTCACGCTATAAAAGGTGGAGGCACGTAATTGTTTTTCTTTTTTTTTTATCACCAACAAGTAACTGCGGGTACATTTTTGGGGAACCAAACAAGTGAAAGGAGTCGTTTGAAGACCAAAGGCTTCTGGCAAAGTTTGCCCTTGCTTGAATTCCTTTATACTAACTGCGGTTTTTGTTTTTAAATATTTTCGGGGAATCTGAATATATATATACAGAGTAATTTTGGGGGTGGCATAGTGCGAATTCGTCCTTTCGAAAGGAAAGGCTCAACACGATTGGTAGTTCTTTTGAGAGATGTTTGATTTATAAAATAATGAATCGAGCTAGAAAATTAAATAGGTGGCAACGGGTCTTTTTGGACCGGAGAGAACCGTCACACTACGCGCCTAAGTGGGCCCTTCGCGATCCATATGGGAGAAACTTAGGCCCAGCTTCTCATAATGATGAGTTTTCCGTTTTGGGACAAATGGAGTCTCCTAAAATTGAATGCCGAATGTGAATGGTCGAATTGGGAAGCTGAGTCAGGGAGTTGCATTTCTTCTTTCTTTCTTTTTCTTTTTGTCTTTTTCCAATCTTTCAGTGTCAAAATCTAAAGAAGTTTTATCACCCATGGCTTCACCTCCTCTCTTTTTGTTCTTAGTTCGAACTTTCTCACTTCCGCTCACGTTTTTGTGCCGTTTTTCCATTTCATCGGTGTTCGCATCAGTGTTGCCAGATAAAAAATCTGAAAATCTTTTTTTTCCGAAATAAAAAATCTTTTTTTCAAGATTTTGTTCAAACTATAAAAAGAGCGCAATATAAAATACAATTTTTAAGTACTTTACTACTAATACCTACATAAATCACCTAAATATCTAAAAAAAAAAAATGGTCATATCATTGGTTTTTGAAATATTGAAACATACATATTTGAATTAAATTAACTTATATAAATTAATTGCTTATATCAAGATCATAGAAGTTCCGTTCATTAAAGCGCAACAAATCCTTTGTAAAGACTAAAATTTGAACAACTGTTTCAATACCTACTCAAACGAATACGAATTTTTGTTTTATTTAAATATACACCAGAAAATATTATTTCAATATTTGCAGGGGAATGTGGAAGAGATAAAATATTGAAAATAAATTCTTTTGCGACTGGATATGCGAAGTTTCGATTTGCTGTTTTTACTCCTTAAACATTTTTCCAATAACACGTTTCATCAGTTATTTTATCAAATTCGTCAAAATGCATGTTTCTTTAGAGTTTCCATCAACTCTAAAGAAACATGAATTTTGACGAATTTTTAGTGATTTTGACGTTAGTGAAACAGAAATTGTGCATGTGCTCTGTTCGACTGACATTACACATAATATTGGAATTAATAGAAAACGGTTTTCTTCAATAGAGAAGGTTCTTTTAATTTGTTAGATCTAAAAAGTTCTTGATATCAAATATCTTGAGATTTTATCAATTTGAGGTAAAAAGTCTTGTATAGTCGGTTGGGGTAAATGGGAACGATTTTTGCATTTTTCAAAGACACATTTTTTTCAGAAATATATAAAATATTAAATTTAATTTTTTTTGTTGCACATATGATGACTTAATCAAGTTATAAGAACCCAAAAAAGACATGGGCAGTGTTTACATTTACCCCTTCCGCGCTTACATTTCCCCTTTAGTTTATAAAAATACTGGGGTAAATGGGGACAAAAAATTTCTGTTCTCTTAGAGCTAGGAGCTCGCCTATGGGGTAAAAGTAAACAGGCATGAATTTCTGTTAATTTTTTTGCTTGAAAAATTGATCACCATAATGTTTACATTTACCACACATATGCATATTACCGGTGTCGCGACACTCCAAATTCTGTTTTTATGTCTGGGTTCCGAGAACTATATTTAAAATGTGAAAATAACGGCGGTTTACAATTTACCCCATGTTTACATTTACCCCAACCGACCCTACATATTTTGGAGCTCAAAAATCTTAAAAAAAAGAGATTTTTCTTTCTTGTAATCTGGCATCACTGGTTCGCATAGTGACTGCCCGACGAGTCATACATATTCACAAAACTTGATCATCTCGTGCAGTGACCAATTTTTGTTTTCTGTCGCTTTTTGGTTTCACTCAAGTTCAGAATTACTGGCGAACGAACTGTCGCGTTTTCGTTGCTCATTCATTGCGTAGTTTTTTTTTTTTTTTCTCATCAAAGTTAGGAACAACGCTCGCTACTCCCTCCCGTTTCCTGTCGATTTTTCGTTTCACATGAGTTCGGAGTTTATGCTCAACGAACAGTATTTACATTTTGCTCAAGCTGCATCACAACGTTCCGTTACTTTTCCTGTTTCTAATCACTTTTTCCACCTGTCATCAGAGGTACTTACAACTCAACAAGCTGTCGCTTTTTCGTTTCATCGGAGTTTTGGATTACTACCCAACGAGCCACAGGAAGTTTTCTTTCGCAAAAAACAAAACTAGTTAGATACCAACTTTATGTGGCCTGACATTGACATTTTCTTAGCCTTTTTTGACTTAAAAATGTCGTTTCCCTATCACTCAAGTGCTCCTCTCCAATTCAATACACAAAAAAACACTTTCCAAATTTGCAGATCCTCTACAAAAGGCAGCAAAGCGCACAAGGAAAAAACCCACCTAACCCTTTCTTGTTGTTTTCTTTTAATGACAAAAGGGAGAAAAGAAAACACAAAACAATTAATCATAACCACAATGGTGCTGCTCCGTCGTTTACAGTTTCCCAAAACAGGAACTTCTACAACATTTCCGCTGTTTTTGCTCTCTCCCATTATGGAAAAAAAGGCGAGCCCTGTACATGCACTGTGTCCTTGCCAAATGCCTTTTGTTGTGCATGTGCATACATGACCAAATGGGGAGACACACCGCAGAGATTTATGACTTATGCATTCATCTGAAAAGGAAGCAAGGACTATACCCAAAAAAAAAAATCCTTTTCCTTTCGCCGTACCCTTGAATAGCACTGGGTTTGGCGGCAACTATACAATACCGTGCCGGTGAATATTCAACAGAAGAGAAACAAAAAAATCCCCCCCGCATAAAATAAAAGTTTCCACATCATCAGCAGCACACATGCACTTTTCCTGCTCTTATCCTGGATGGAGGACAAAAAAAAAAAAACGCCTTCACCGGCGCAGCGTGGAAAAATCAAAAGTTCTATGTACGTTGGTGACACTTTACTTTTCCACTGGCAGATTGGGTGGATTTATTTTTTAACGTTTGCATCCTGTCACCGGGCTGGAGGACTTTCCCATATCCGCCCACCACTACACTTATGCAAATTGCAAGTCATTAGGGCTAGTTGCGGGCCATTGAGAGTTTTATTTCAGACACTGAGTGGAGGTGGAGCTGGAGGTATATGTATGGTGTCCTTGCTGGCGAAGCGATATAATGTGCATAATTTGCTTGGTGTGAATAATCCATTTTGCACAGTGGCGGCAACACACGATAAAACCCTGCAATTTCGTTTTGACCTGCAGCACATACAGAAAAAATAGGAACAGGAACCCCCTGCACTCACTCAAACGTGAGAGTGTGTGTGGACTTCTGCTGCCACTAGTAGTTACACCAAGTGAAGTGGGCAATAACAGACCTTCGAACAGGACTTGTGGGATATGGGGACAGATGGAAATTTATGCCAGTGGATGGGAATTCACTCGGACACATTGTTCGCCGTTAATTACTACTGTACACGTCAAAACTTTCAAACGCCATTAAGCTCAACCACTAATGGGGTTTTCGGCGAAAGAAGAGAGTGCGAGTTAAATGAAGTGAGGAAAACCGGAAAACTGTGTTAAAACAATACTTAAAACTTGTGTAATGCTGTATGGAAGGGTTGTCAGAGTACTTCAGTTGGGGTATTGTCCTTTTTCCCCAACCGCGTTGCGTCAACAAAGGCAGAAGGAGAAAAACGAATGAGTTGGAAGTGGTTTTCGGTTGTTGTTGTTTTTTTTTTCGTCCCCAGTTGGCTCCCGTTTTCTGTGTAATGAGAAAGTTTGTTGAATTAATTAATTTATTGAACAAAACACTCCAAAGGGTGCATTTATTTCCATCTACTGGTCAAATTGCCGGAAGTTAATGAACAGTTTTACTTTAGGTAGTTGTACACGGTTGTGGAATAGTTCTATGCTCCAGGGATGTTTTGCAATAAAATGTGCTTTGTTTGATGAATTGGACTGCGATGTTACGGGGCTACCTGAGGTTTTCGTGTCACAAAGATGGTTACACAGAAAATGTTGATGATAGTACATGAGTTTTAGTAAAGTATTCCTAAAAAACCAATCATGCTTTCCCGTCAGAAAAAAAAAAACAGCAAATGGTGCTTTGTCAAAAAATATCGTTGTCTATTGTGGTGCCCCTCAAGGTAGCCACCTTGGTCCTATCCTGTTCCTGTTATTTATCATTGTATTGATATTCAAAGACCAAGTCAATTCCTATTTATTAATTTTGACAGTTCAAATGTGCTTTACCCATTTTTGACTGCATAGATTTAACAGTGTTGTTAGCACTCTCTCTGCATTTATCCCACGAAGCGTGGTCATTTTCCCTTTTTTCCGTTTTCGCACCACACTCAAATTCCCTTTTAAAAACCCACGATAATATTTTATCTTAATAGATATTTGTGCTTAAAAAAAATGTCCTCTTTTATGTGATTGAAAAAATGGTCACCATACATATAGGTGACTTGTGTTCAGAGGAACTTGATTCGGATTTTGTTTACACATTTTACAAACTTCTCAAAATAAGCCGCTTGTTGCAATAACTTTTAAGATGACACAAGTCATACCTTCCCTGGTTGACTGCAGTGCAAAGACCCTGACTACATTTCGATACTTTCTCCCTTGTAACACTCATTTAAACACGAAACAAACTGCAAAGTAGCTCGGCGCTCAAACTCCCGTCAAAGGCGCATTTCTCAGCCAGAAATAAACACACTTTTGTATGTGTATAACTGTATATGCCAAAAGAGCGTATTGTGCAAACTTTTCTCCACCGTCAACCTAGATTTGCAGCACTCCTTTGAGTTCATTCTAGACTTTTATAAGAGCACTAAAAACATATACACACTGTGTGTGCACCGTGTGTACTCGTATGTGCGTTCTTTCACTACGCTCCCTAATTGACTTTACATGCATTGCCATTTGGAAGCCCTCCGTCACCCTGCATGCGTTTGCATCCAGCCATGGCTTCGGAAATGGGGTTATAATGCCAAATTTTGCAAACACACTCGAGCTTATTTGGAGCATCAAATGTGTGCACAGGCTTTAAGTGGATTCTAAAAATGCACTTTCTATGTAAATAGCTTTTTGCATAAATTTCGCCAGTCTTCTTCGGGGCCCCACATACCTCTAATGCAGGGAAATAATAATTAAGCTAATTGAATTCATTAGCCGATGCTTGATTTTTGCCGCGAGTTCGTTCTCTTTCTAATCGTAGGGGCGTACAAAAATCTTCGATTCAATGATGATGATGATGAAGCTATGGAACCATATCCAAGGATACCCACCCCAGTGGCGAGAGTAGGTATTGTTGCGCTCGCAGTAAGAATAAATTGGAGGGCGGGTAGTGTTGTGTTTCAATCAATTAGTGGTGAATATGTTGTAAGGAAGTAGGTTTATTCTGTACGCGAAGGACTGGCAAAGAAATGTGCTCCAATTAGGGAATGAGTTGGTTGATTTGTTGGAGAGCAATCCAGTGGAGGTTGGATGTTTTTAAGTTAGTTCATTGCGGGGTTTTCTAAATTTAGGTCACAGTTTGTGTATGTTGGTTAGTTCTATGTGGAATTTTCTAAATTTAGTGTGTATGTTGGTACAAAGCTCCTAATCAGTTGTGGAAGAAACTAAGAACGTCGCAAAAGACTCATTTATGGTGGCGTTTTAGTTACCAAGCTGACGAACTACAAAACCAGAGTTTTTTTGGTCCACGAGGACCTAAGTGTGGTCTTCTAGGGTTCACCCTGTCCTACCTACCCGTTTACCTAACCTAACCTAGGCCTTCACCTCCTGAATACCGACCTAGGGGGAGACAACTTTTATTCGAAAATCATCTTGAGCTCTTGACTTTCTTTTGTGGGATTTTTTTTAAGTCATTAGTCTATGTCAACAAACCTAGACTCTTGAAGCCCTCATTAGAATATCCGTCAAGAATGCGAGGAACTATATCGCTGGAAGCTCTGTCAGGAGGAACGGAAAACGCCATAAATCGGTCTCGAATGCTCATCAATTATGGCGGCGGCTACTTAGCTCATATCATGTTCTCGACTTAATGGAAGCAAATTAAAAAACATCAAACAAACGTAATCCAAAAGCAGAACCAAAGTTTGACATTCATAAAAAAAATTACAGCCAAGGAACATCGGGTGATAATTTTAGCGCCATCTTGTATAAAAAAAAAACTAGACGGGGTTTGCTACTTTCGGTGAAACTTTTCTTTGAAATGCTTCCTAAGACTCTGGTAACACTATAGGATATGTCGTTCATTGCCACGCCTACATTTTGTTAGCTTTTTTCATCAAAATGAATTTTGTTTCTCAATTAACTGCATTTAACTTGCCATTACTCAAATTGTTCCTAATCAATCCAACAACAAAGAAAACGCATTGGGAAGCCAAAATTTGCACAAAACGTTTGAAGCTTTGTCATCCAGAAGCCGACCTATGTACCAAAGTGCAACACGATCAAATGAAATTTTATAGTCTAGAAAGACGATTGCGGGTCCTTTTTTTTCTGAGACTAATTACTATGATATGAACATGGCTCCAAATAAACTTTTTTTCAACAGCAAAGTTGGGTGTACATATAGGTTTATAAATAAGCTGTGGAGTGTAAAGTGGCAACACCTTTAACTGGCGCCCTAAAGAACAAATAATGTGAAAGATGCGTCTATCCCAAGATGGACATTCGTTATACTCTTGTACAAGCAGTCAGCACTGTGACTCAGTTACTCAGATCTCCGATTCAATCCCCACAAAATCACAGATGATAAAGGGTTTTCCAATAAGAGGTGTTATTGTGAATGACCCGCTATTTCGGTAGCTGTCACTTTTGAAGCTTTTATTCTTTGACATTTGACAAGAAACTACGCCATTACTAAAAATGGAACGATACACGCTTCAACAACGCATTGAAATTATTAAAATTCACTAAAAAAATGGTGAAAATCTTGCAGTCACAGTTCGCAACAACAGTTACGGTGAATTGATTGCGCTATCGAGAGATGATTAATTATTTTTTATGGTCGGAGTTGGATCGTACTGATCTGGACAACGTTTACTTTCAACGTGCCACACAAGCAACGAAACCATTGATCTTTTACGGGAAAAGTTTTCGGACCGTGTTATCTCTCGAAGAGGTGATCACAATTGACCACCGAGATCTTGTGATTCAACACCTTGCGACTTCTTCCGTTGGGGCCACGTGAAAGATAATGTCTACGCCAACAGCCCAGCGTCGATTCAAGACCTCAAAGATCAAATTCGTGAGGCTATCGAGGACAGAGGGCAGCCACTTTGCAATTTGGTTATGGAAAATTTCATGAAAAGGATATGGTCCTGTATGCTAGCTCGTGGTGGCCATTTGGCTGATGCTGTTTTTCATTATTAACGGCATACCTTCCTCTTTATTATAAAATAAACATCCAATCATTTATTTAAAAAAATTACATTTTTCTTTGAATACCAAAATAACACCTCTTATTGGAAAACCCTTTACTTTAAACATATTTTTTTTTGAGCTAACCCTTTCGAACCCCTGAAATACATCCGAAGGTCGAACTGTTTGCCAAATTGAAGTCGCTCGGAAGCTGTAGGTCCTTTCCATTTTTTTCCAGTATTAAAAAAAAAGCACAAAGCAACGAATAGTTAATAGTAGCTGCTAATAGGGTCCTCTGTGGATCCAACTATATATTTTCCACCTGTTCGAAGTAGGAAGAGGAGGCTCACTTCCCGTCGCAGCAAGAGCAAAAATTTGTAAATTAAATTTACGGAGTTTGCTACCAAAATCTGATGTTCAACTTAAGTTTGAAAGGATTGCTGTTGCTGATAGCCAATTCAATTCTCGACCTATTGTTTCAAATTTTCCATTAGCGAACAAAGGCCCGAAGAAAAGGTCAACAATGTGCCGCCATCAAAAAAAAAAAAACCCTTCTGTAACAACGCCATACACTCGTGACAAAAGACGGCACAAATTTAATTAACATCAACTCTGTGATAAAGCACACACACACAAATTGCCCCGACAACAACACACACCAGAAAGAAAAATTGCCAAAAAAAACCACAACCTCATCAGTGAAAGGACACCCGAATGAACTTATTATCTCGTCAACAAAACCAACAACGCAACGCATTCAAGGAAAACATCCACTGACCGAGACCATCATAAATATATCCCCAACCAAAGTGCCTATTCGTTTTAACGAGCCTACTAGGGACCAATACACCACCTCTGCATTAGCCGTTCTTCATAAATTCAAAATCCACATGCCCCCTGCTACTCTGTCTGGCTATAAAGCGGAAAATAGCAGGCGATCCTTTTACATCGTAATGATGTAAGGATGGTAACTCATTTAGTCAGAGTATCTCTTCTACGAGGTGTGTATTTCATGGTTTACACTGTTTACTCTCTCTCTCTCTCTCTCTTTCTGGATTATGAAAAAGGTTATTAAATGAAAAAAGAAGAAAACATTTAATGGTAAACCACCAAAAGAATGAGCAAGAGGATAGCTACATCGCACCTCATAGCTAATGGCACTTTCATGTCGGAGTACAGTTGTTTTCTGTTTTTTGCCGCCCTCAAAATAATAATATCTTGACGTATTTTATCGTTCATTTTGAAGATGAAGTGCGAATTAAACCATTCGGTGGTAGTAACAAAACAAAAATTGCACAGGAACAGGATATTCGGGGACTTCTCCAGAATCCGCTGACCTTTTCTGGGTAATTTTAAGAAGACATAACTGCGAAATACCAGGGGTGGACTCAAGGTGCTGGTGGGTGGGAGAGTGGGGCGCAGAAGCTTCTTATAGTCCACATTGATTCCCTTTCGAATCGTAAGAGTAGGTACATCAATCCAACGTTGCCGGACGTCCATGCATTTTTCATGCAACGCTCGTCCATTACGGAAGCAGCCCGTGCTCCTCTCAAGTCGCAACTGACTAGGATCACCTCGAGTGAATTCGAAATCACAAACAAAGCGCCAGCAGGTGGAAAATTAAAGTTAGCTCCCTCTAAGACGAGGGTCCTGCTACTGACTTATTGACATAGAAGTATACTCCCCGACCAAGGGGATGTAGATGGGATCGTAAAAATGTTAACCCAACGACCATCTTTCGGCACTTGAACTTGGCAGGAAAGTGACTGAATGTTCTCACCTTCCCTTGTGCTGTTTGCAAAGCACTAAACTTAAAATCATCCATCCCTTTGAGGCTCTTAGAGCGAATAATGGAAAATTATTATTATTTCTGCAAGGAATGTGTAAATGGACTTTTAAAAAAATATATGCGCCGGAATTAGAACGGGCCGGAAGCGGATCAACGGGGAAAAGGGGCGAAATGGATAATAAAAAAGGGACTACACCTGTTATCCTATTTCCTAAGCAAATAAATAGACACTCGCGTATAGAGAGATAGGTGCCGGAAGCATTCGGATACGGTTTTTGTGGCATTTTTTTCAAGGGAGGTTGATGGTGGGATTTCTTTATTTATTTGTATCACTTTGAAGTGTTACTCGAAATGTGGCGAATATTTACCTTTCAACAATGAATGGATAGAATAGAGAAGACAGAAGACCTCTGGGCTATGTGTTGGGGAATTGCGTTCCTTTGGAGAACTTAAAAGGGCTCTTTTCTGAAAGCAAATTTTCAAATTATTATTTGGTTTGTTGGTGGATCCTTTTTTAACTTTCTCCATTACGTAGTAAGAGAAAGATATTGTATTCGTAAAAAATTTCGAACTCGAGATGTTAATCAATTCTGACATTACGATGGTAGGCGAACTCAAAAAAGTGGCTCGCAAATTCTGTCCGTCTGTCTGTCTGTCTCTCTATCTGTCTGTCTGTCTGTATGTCCCGAGGCCAACAGCCTAAGCGGCTGAACGGATTTCGTTCAAACTTCGGATTTAAAGTTTCGGGGCTTACAGTTCGGGGTAGTTTTTTTTTTTTTAATGGTAACCTCAATATGAATGGTACTTTCCATTCCCATACCAAATTTTCATACCAGTTTGATTTGTTCGACAACGGCTCTAACGATTTCAACAAAAATTGATATTTAAGCTTAAGTGGGTGAGGTAAACATAACTGCATACTCAGTTTTCCGCTAAGCAAATCGAGTAGGTAACTGTCCTTTTGAAATTTGGACATATCTCGAAAACCATACGATTGTAACAAAAATTAATTTCTAAGGTAATATGGTCATTTCTAACTTAATGGAAAACTCAGTTTTTCTCTGTATTATCGTAAAATGGATTTTTGAAAAAAGTCATTTTTGAAAAATATAGTTTTCCGTAGTTTACATCAAAACGGCATGATTTTGACCAAAATGCAAACTTAGAGTAAAATTGATGTTTTCAAAATGATTGCGTCCTTAATTTTCAATTCGAATCACTGGCAACGCTCACTTTAAAAACAGCTCATATCTCGAAAACCCCAATTTCGATTTCGATAAAACCCTAAAAACCAAGTAATGCTTACATCCCGAACAATAACTTGTACTCGGTTTTCAGGTAAATAGCTAAGCAATAGTATTTTCCAAACTAAACATTGCAATATTTGGTACTATTTTGTCTGGGAAATTTTACAAAAACCGCTCTAACGATTTTGATCCAAATACATATTAAAGATAAAGTAAGTATTCAAAATAAGATACGTACTTAGTTTTTCTCACAAAATTCGAAAAAAATCTTCTTTTTTTTAATTACTTATAATTCCCAATCAATTTTCACATATCTATGCTGAATTTGTTATTATCTCCCCCACTTCCGATAAAAATGCAATAACAGCTACGCAAAACTTAATTTTAGCAAATAGTACCCTCTTTTCAACCTTATTGAATATACACCTTAAAATTGCAGCCACTTCCATTCACAATTAGAAACTCCCACTTCATTTGCACCCATTTCTTTTATCTAGCATCGGTTCTCAAATCTTTAAATACCTACTTAATAAAATAAGAAAACAACCAACCAAACCAAACCAAAAACTTTCGACCCAGTCGTGCACTTTATTTAATGTACTCTTCGTAGACATAAATCAGTAGGAAAATTATTCGAAATCGAAGAAGTTAGCTGTTTGCTATGCCTTTAAGCTGAAACGCACGTGGGAAAGTAGAGGCCTCCTTAGTCTACGGAAGGAACCTTGATCTTGTAATCGAGCTGAATGAAGCAGTGGTTTTTATTCTGGACAATATGTCACCCTACCTTCTGGAATACTGAGCCAGGTACACGCATATTGGCAGCTAAAGTTTTTTCCTACTGACCCAAGACCGACGAATATCTGTAGTTCACTTCACTTCATATTCCACCAGATAAAGGTACCTTCCAATCGAAATAGGTAGCCCAGACTTATAATGCGTTAACCTATTCCGATTGGAAGGTACCTTTATCTGAAATCCCACTTAATGGAGGTCTCCTCGAACTTTTTCTTACCTACAGGTGGTTGTCGGCAACTTGGGTCAGGACTTGTCGATTGAACAAACCATGAGCAAAACACGTCTAGCGACAAAAAAGATTCGTCTAAAGCGGGCCTCCCAACCGCTTTCAGTTTCAACTGAAAGTAGTTATTCCCCATCCACACCCCTGGCATTTAGAGGTCCAACGGCCGCTTAATAACCACTGAGGTTATAAAAACAAAAAGAAACCATCCACTCGAACTCGACTCAAACTCCATTAACTTATGCCCGACTCGCACTCGTACTGCTAGTACTACTCACAAATCCAATCATGGGGAAAATTTAATTGTTGTGTATCAACAAATGGCCTCCAGGCCAACAGCGTTCGCCCCCCTCACTCAGACTATCTGCACAAAAGTTTCCACCCATCCAAATCCAAATATGGAGTGAAAACCCGCTCAATCCAAACGGAATCCTTGCACCTGTTTCCTGATGTAGCTGGTACTTTTTTTTCCACTTCACAAACTGCTCTGGGCATTTCACTGACACCAGAAAACTTCGTCGCAAATAAAGTATACGAACTGGGGGCGAGAGATGAGCACGCCACGTGTACACCTGCAGCATTCACAAAATGTATTTGTTATGTTATCCTGGTTGGCGTGCACTGCGCACAGACACAAACACAAAACGAGTATTCCCGATTGCATTCCGACCCACAGCAGTCGCTCCATCTGCACACAGTATCTATAGGATCGGCTGGATAATGTTAATGCATTAACATTGTGTTAAGTCTTGAAGAAAGAACATACAAAAAAAAAAAAACACAACTTTTCCAACAGCGAATGTATTAATCATGCCGAAAGCGAAAAGTTGCGCATTGCAGTTGCATCCAGGACAGGTCTCCCTCTCATAACCCTAACCTCGGTGAGATTTCATTGTTATCCTAGGGTAGCTGCAGCCGACAGCTTCTTAGTGTCAAAAACTTTGTTAATTTAAAAATAAGCCGTGCAGGCATTCGAGAGCAAAAAAATAAACCCGACCTCAAAATAATAAATAGGACAAAACGGAGGAGTAATCATTCATTTTTGTCACGTGGAACGGATCATTCGGATAAATGACCCACTTAATGGAACAATTAATATTGATATGATTTTTGGTAGCAGCCGAGATAAGAACGCCCGAGGGGTGAGCGACATCTCCCAATTGATTACAACAAGCTTCAAAGTCGAGTCCTTTTCCGGTTGGATAACCATGTAGACAGTCTATAAACGGAACCATAAATAAAGTGAAACGAAACGGCACTTTGATGGTGTATGCGATATTTGCAAAGGACTATAATGAAAGTTTCGATCAATCAAACCGGCAAGAGTTATGGCGGATCATTTATTTCGGTTTTTGCTCGGGGGGCAACAAGAGATTGGATTATATGTGAGATGCGACTGATGGAATACCAAATTTCGGCAAAGGGTCGGTGCGGTTTGGTGTGAGAAACTGAGAAGTCGTATTGGCAGGGGAAAGTTGTAGCCCTAATTGGTGGGATTAGATGGAGAAAGATGAGAAGTTCAAGGGTGTGTGTCATGAGCGCACAAGTTGAGACGTACACCGCGAAAGTGAAAGCTGAACGGGACAAAGTATATGGCAAACAAACTCAAAGAATTTAAAAAATGAATAGGTTCATCTGGCTTTGAAGTTGTAGGCGACTTACCTAGCGAACAGTCGACCTTTGAAAGGGGTTTACCTGGGGCACTGCAGCCTTCCATCCTAAGTGATACCTTACAAGCTGCTTTCAGGTGACCCAAGTTGTTTCAGTTGTGACCAAGCTCTCTGGTATTTCCATATACCTGAGCTTTGAGACGAAATTTCCGTCTTCCGTCCTACCTTTGAGGCACCCAGGTCTATAAGTGATTCCCGCTGGCTGCCATCTTTGTCTTAGGGCGTGGTAGGAGAGTAAATAGGTTGAAAATGTGTTCCTTCACCATAATTGGACAAGTTCGAAACCGTCTGTACCTGCATCAGGTCTTTGGGCTTCTTAGCGACTCGACAAGTCATATCCACGCAACTCGTCTATGACACAATTGAACTGTAGGCCAACTCATCCATGCCCATTTCATCCATCTTTACGTCTGGCCTGGAGATGCAAAAATTTCTCCGGTCTTACTTGTTTGTAGCTCTCGAACCTGAGTACTCATTCGACGAAAATATTCCCAAACGTGTGCGCGCCCTAACGAACCACCCATTCAATTAGTAATTTATCTAATCCCATTACAAAAGTTAATCCCTTTGATGTCCTTTCTCTCACTATCATCGAAGGATTAATTGAATCGCTCAATTACTATGCTAGTCACTGCAAATTCAAAAGGAAACAAAAAAAAACAACGCCCTCACAAATTGGCTTATATACCATCATCGTCACACCTCCTGGAAGTGTTGCTGCGGTAAAAGTTTTCTTTTACTCTTTCACAAGGGAAGTCTCGCAAAAACTTCTTCGTATCAATTGATTCGAAAGGGAAAATTCGATTTATTAACCAAACCAAAATCGCGTAGGTAGACGAAGGTACCTAACAAAAACTTTTGAACTTTCTTGTCATATTGTGTGAGTTGCGTTGACATTGACAGATATGTATAGGAAATCATTTAACACCCTCGCATACGCGATTTCCTTGTTCGATTTATCAACGGAAACATTTTTGGCGCGAATATGTCTTTCCAAAACAAATGTATGTGACGTCCCACTTCAACTCGCCGCCCTGAATTTCGGGGAGATAAATGCGGAAACAAATTGCTGCCACGAAACGCTCCACTGACTGTAGGAAAAATCTCGTTATATCAACACACCAAAGTTTGGCGTATTTTTTTTTCATGCGTTGTCAAGTGAATGAGTTGACTGGGGGTGCTCGGGTGGTATTGGTATAGAGTTGTGACAACATTTAAATCGATTGATGGTTGGAAGATTAATTTCAGTATTAGCAGGGGTGTTTTTTTATTTTTCACCAGAACTCGGTACTTTACTCACTTTGAACGAACTTTGACAAATTAGCGTGGAAAGTCATTAAAGTTTGACAGTTGAATGTCGTGCGATGTGATGGGATAAGATTGTAAAACATTGAAAGTTTGCACATTTATTATGAGTGTTGGGCACTTCAGAGCTTAACCGGATGTACTCAACTGAAAGTGCTATCGTTCGTTATTGTTGTTGGTGCTATTTTGAAAAGCTTTTTCAGAAGGAGTTTTTTAAATCTTCGGTAGATGGATATTTTGAAGCGTTATGAAAGCTTTTGCGACTGCCTTTTTGACAATTCAAACTTTGGGCATCATTTTCGACGTTTCTAAAAATAATCTTTGCGCGTTTTTAAAAAGTTCGTTTTTGAACGAGATTTTTGAGCGGTTTTTGCGATTTTTTGTTTTCGTCATTTCAGGGATTATCCAAAGATCAGAGCTCTTGCCTGAAATTATTTTTTGAGACAATTTTTGTTTCAAATTTATGGCCGGCGCGTTCTTTTCATCCACTTTTAGATTTGTTTTTTAAAGCGATTTGGACCTTATTTTTGTTCAAATTTTTTTTTTTTTTTTTAGCTGTTGAGGCTTTCGGGCAAATATTTCTTCAGTTTTGAGGCACAATTTGTGATTTTGAATTGACTGCAACACTCTTTTAACGCAAAACTTTTTAATAGATTTTAGCCTTTTGATTATTTTAGAGCTTGTACATCTTGTAAGGGTTTCGGAAGCCTATTACCTCGGGACGGTATTTGGGGGCATTTACAGCCCATTAAATGCAATTTTTATGTTTTGAATGCCTCTGATGTCCATACACATATATGTGGGTCACTATAATTAATTAATTATAGTAACTTTCTTTCCAGAAACGCCTTCTGCCCTTTAAAATAAGTTTTCAGAACAAATTTTGAGGTCGTTTTTCTATGCGATTGCTTGTGGATTTTATATCAGTTTTTTTCCCTTTTGGCATATTTTGGTTGCATTTTCAGCATCTTTATTTATTCTTATTTATAAACCTCGCATTTTTAAACTTGGTTTTGACTATATTTTAAATTTTCGCTGGAAATTTTCTAAATGCGTTGAAATCATTTTTAATGCGTTTTTTAAAACCATTTTCTAGGCAAATTTCCCAATATGTCGGAATTTTCTTAAGGATTTTGCCACGTTCTGGGTGTCAGTATTAAGGACGCTATTTTGTGTTACTTCAGGTAAATATTTTTGCGCGTATTGCTACTTATTTCGGACTCGTTTTTGAGATGTAATAATATTCATCACATTTTTTTTGACGACACTCATTTCTGTATTTTTAACGTATGTTTCAATTTTGAATAGATTTTAACGCGTTTATCGCTGTATTACATATGGCTTTTAACTTGCTTTAAGATTAGAAAGGTTTTAGTGCAATTGCTTCCAGTTAAATGGAGAAATTTTCTGAGATTTTGTTGACTACTTTTCGATCCATTTTGGACCGTTAAGGACCGATTTTTGGTAGCTCTTATGTAATTTTTTCGATTATAGCTCTTTTTAAATCTATTTTGGGGGAATTCAGTCACACATGGATGATATTTTGTTCAGATTCCCATGAGTAAAATATTTTTTTTTTATTTTAATGTTTTTAAATAATTTTGAGACTTCTTTTAAGAGCTTTTGGCTACTTATGCTTCGCACAGAAATCTTGCGTTGATTCACAAGAATTGAAGACTATTTTGTAGCGTTTTTGACGGTAGATCGTAGCTCGATTTATCGGTGCTAAAAACGAGGTTCTAACTTCTTGTACATTCTTAAAGTACTATAAAGCAAATAATAAATTTATATAGAGTCAGTTGGCTCGGTTGGAAACAAATAGAAGAACATTCCGAAACTATCCGCCAAGCTACGAATAGCTCTTTTAAAGCAACAACTTATTCTGCGAAATAACTTTGGTTAACCTTTAACCTTTTTTGGAAAATTTATGTCATATAGTCAAAGACGAGTCCATTGGTCTTCTAGACAAACAATTCCGTTTTAAATTTTCTGGACATTTTTGGAATACGCGATTGCGATGCGATTTTTTGATACAAAGAAGTTCTTAAAACCAATTCGCTGTAGGTACTCTCACTGTTCTTCCAATTCAAATGAAGTCGCTATCGGAAATGACCCTTCCCATTCACTTAGAAAAAAAAGATTGTTAAGCGAAGAATTAAAAGAAGAAACTAAACTAAAGGTTCTTGGTTCAAATATTATTTTTGCTAACAAGAACTCGTTTTTATGTTTTCAAGAATCAGGTATTCCGCGTAAGAATAATATACTCTCCATAAGTATTTTATTACATCATTGCCAACAATTTAATTTTTAAATAAATAATTTTGATTTAACCAACGAAAATTGTTGGCATTACAATTTTTTTTCTGAGTGTTGCGATGCTAATTCCTTTCCTATTCATTCCCTGTTTGACCAAACCTATTAGTTCTCATTACTCCGAAACAAGCTTAAAAACTCCTTAACTTCTTTGCTCCCAACTATTTCAACAAAAACTCCAACAAATCGCATAAACTTTCAAGTTTCGCCTCTAACCCCTCACCAGATACTCAGAACAACTTCCCTAAGTGAACTGAATTCTGAAAAATTTAGTTTTCCGATTAACTTTCTTCAAATCGCACCCCAGTTACCAGTTGTTCACTTCAACGTCACTATGCTAATTTGTCTCACTCTTGCTAATATATGCGATGAGTCGTCTTGCACCAACAAGCTTTGCATTCAAAATCAGTCGCAGTCTGCAAAGTTTCTCTGCAAAACTCTGGCCGGATATTCTTCGACACTATTTGCATGAAACGGAAAGTTTAAGCCCCCACCAGCCGTACATAGCCATAGGTGTTCTCCCACAGAATAGATGAACGCAGTTCTTTAGAAACGAATTTCTCTTCCATTCCCACACAAAGGACAGAGTGATTCTGAGGGGCCTTTGAAGAGCCACAGAGACGTTAAGCTCATTAGGAGAAATTATAGCCTAACTAGGTCAGTCAAAGTCCTCAAATGCCTTGAGAGGATATTTTATATTATATTAACCACCACTTTGGTGGGAATAATCAGCAGAAACTTCTTCGATTGATGAGTATCCCCGCAGAGGGTATATCTTTCATGTTTATCTAAAGAGAATTTGCCTTTAACGACTGCTCGTGCTCGGGCGGGCTATAAAAATCGTCAGACCTTCTCTCTCCCGACAAGCGGATACAACAATAACAGTAATGCTGGCGGTTTAATTTGCCAATTAATTTCCATCTCCAATTTGGGAGGAACCGTAGGTGGAGAGGGTAGGGTGGGCCGTCATTAAATTAAGCGATTAATCGGACGATAAAGTCACTCGAATCCTGGGAAGTGTTGGAAATTATCCTGCAGACTATCAAAGTGCTTTAGTTGGGGCTTTTATATTGATTTGAATTTGCAATGGAATTTTATTGTTATTGATTGGTATTAGGTTTTTGTGGAGTTAAACTGGATAATGGACGGGAAGTGGGAGAGTGATTTTGATAGTGGAAATGAATCCGTTTTGGTTAGCATGGAATCTGATTCAATTTATCAAAGATATTTGACTTGAGCGACCCACGGCGACCGGAGAGCATGTCGACTGTTTCCTTGTTCTGGCGACTTTATAAACTATTCAAATTGGTTGGGTGGTGGGAGTAATTGCGTAGCAGGGACATTTTCAGACGGTTCGGGTTTCATGGAGTTGTTTGCATTTTATTAAGAGCGGTTTTAGAGGGTCCATGACGAGCATGGAGTGAGTTTACGATGCTTTCATTAATTCATGACCCGGCCTGTGTTATTGGTTATATATGCTGTTGGCTTAGAGTGAAGGAAGGGATAAGGGTATTTCTTAGGCGCCTGTTAAGCCTGTTTTGTTATGAGTATCATATAACGTATCAGTATCACTAACAAAATACTTGTAAAGGGTGTTTTTTTAGAGGTAAATAACTTTAAGTTGGCAACACTATTTTAACTGGCTGCCATTTTGTCAGCTGTCAAGTGATTTATTTTCACGTTGCGGACCCGTGAATTGGCTTCCAAGATCTTGCGATTTAACGCCGCTTGACGTCCGAAACGATTGACCACTTGGAAGGACAACATTCGCCGCGTTATTGCCGATATACGGCCACAAATGTTGTAAAAAGTCATCGAAAATTGGATCTTCAGATTAGACTACGTCCGAGCCAGCCGTTGCGGTCATATGCCAGAAGTCATATTTAAATTATAATGCCAGAAGATTATCTTTCGAATAAAGTAAATTTCATGTCAATTTAAAAAAATCATCTCCGTTTTATTCCATTTCAAAGTTCTATACCTCTAAAAAAAAAACACCCTTTAGCTTTGTGACGTTCGCGACGTTCCAAGCGAGAAAGGTCAACGCGATGCAGTTTTGTCAACCCAACATTGGTTTTTAAAGTCAAACTATCAATCTCCTTTTCGCATTGCTATAATTTTCTTTTGATACAGCGACGGTAATTTTTAAGCTCTAATTCCAAGTTTGCACTAAAAAAAATATCTTCGCCAGGGAGTCATCTCACGACTCATAAGTCGGCGTCGTCAGCGCGTCTGTCCATAGCGGAGTCTTCAGCTTTTTCAATCGCGTCGTACTTCTCTATAGCAATGTCATTCAGCGGCGAATATCAAACCATCTATTTCTTTTGCAAAGTTAGTCTCGGGCAAATTCTAAGTCCTCGAGTACTGAAAACTGAACTCTTTAGGAACCAAAAGTCGCAAAGAATACATGGTCCAATGTTATAATACAAAGACCCACATACATCCCATGGGAATGTTTGATTAAGCGAGTTATATCGATGGACACTCTCCATCATAACCACCTCGATAAGTGCTCCGTTTTTCCTTTCCCTTGCTTCCGTTCAACAAACCTTGATAGTCTATGTAATATTTTATATATAATCTGCCCATGCCATGCAATACACCTCAAAAACCAATGCACCGCTCCCACTTTTCTGCAGAACTTACAAAACTTCAACTTTCAAGGCGCCATGTTCCTGCCAAATGCACTCACCCTTTTTGAATGAAAACTTTTGCTCCCCAATGTATCACTTCTAACAGTCATATTCTCCCAATTCCCAACTGCAAACATTATCATTCTGGTCATCAATACAAAAGAGGGTAATACCTCTTATGCCGTTATTTTTTTATCTCTCCAAAGACATTCATCAGAAAATTTAAATTCCGCATAAAGACGACTTGGCCCACGTATATGCTCATAAAAAATAACACAGCAAAACTTTTAGAGTTGTTCAACAACCCCAACAAAAAAAAAAAGAACAAACAAAACACCAAAAATGAAAAGCCGAAAATAAAGATACATCCATGTTGGATTGGAAATTCGTCCCATCTGTTCATATTATCAGAAAAGTTCACTTCTTCAGTGCAAAACAAAGCAAATACCAAACCACTTGGTTATTCAACAACTTTATTGATTTTTTTCTTGGTTCCTTTGGAGCGCAAAAGATCACCCCCCTACCATCGTTCAGGGAATAAAAGAATCCAATGGATCAGAAAAAGCAGCATAATTCCATAAGGCATGCCGCATATTTGCATGACACCCATTACCCGTCACAAGCAACATTCATCCTTAAAGATCAATTTTTTTTTTCTAAAAATAAAACACAAACAAAATATCGGAGAGTAAAAATGTATATCCCGCACACAGTTGGCCAGAAGAAAACTTAAACTTTGCCCTCCGTGGGAGGGGGTGATTTTGTTTTTTTACTTTTTGGGAAAAGTAGCACCGGCATCCACGACGACGTACACATAACATTTCGGGCATATTAATGCAGCGGCAGACAAAAAATGGAAATAAAACTGAATCAACCCTCGAATAATTTTATTTTTGCATAAGCCCCGCAAATATTGCAGAAAACTTTTAAGGAACTTTCTTTCTTTTATTTTTTAGTATCTTTTTATCATTTTGTCGTTATGATAATAAAATGTTCCTTTGAGGATGCTAGCGACGAGAGCATATGGGTTGGGTGTGTGTTACTTAGGCAAAACTTGAAATATTAAAGAGCGGCGCGTGGGCTGGTTCCTTTGAGATGTGAATTTGGATGTGCCGTCGCGCCGTGAGGAATTACAATTTTGTTGCTGTATATGTTTAAGATAATTCCGAATTGATTTCCTGTTATTTTTTTAAAAATTTACTTTAAATAAGTGGGGGGATAATTTTGCATCACAGTGTTTCATAGAAATGTGCTTCAGTTCAGGGTGAAATTAGTTTGGCTAAATATAGGACAACCATATGGTACAGGGAGTGACGAGCGTTTTACTGCAAAAAAAAAAAATCACCTTTAACTCTGACAAGATCATGACAGTCAACAAACAATTTATATAATTTTCTAGCCACATCCCCCCTGCAGTAACTAACAGTTCTGTGCAACGAAATCCGACCTAAAATAAATAAATATTTGGCCCAACAGGTCCGTATCCGCATAGGTAGCCTAGGCCTAAATTCTCACAACTATTTGTTTTGTGTGAGATTTTATTTTTGGGACGAATGGAAATGATGAAAAATGTTATGCCGAGTCCTAACTCTTGAATCGAGAAGCTCTTTCAATACTGTAACAGTCTCGGCAGTTTGTCAGACGTTCGCGTGGGTGTAGTGGAAGAAAGCATCAAGATTTAATTTTTGTTTTTCTGCGGATCGAACCGCAGACCCCACGCTCAGTAGGCCACCACTAACTAACCACTGAGTCACTAGTAAAATGTTTGAAGTAAAGCAAAGAAAGGTGAAATACAGGGAGGGTCACAAAGTTGTTTAAAAATTATTAAAGGGGCGTCCTTTTAGGAAGTAGGACTACTTATACGTGTTTTATATGTCTTGTAAATCACTAAAGTATGTAGTACTTAGCGTCAAGTAAATCTGAGCAAAAGATATTTTTTTCTCTATATGTTTATACCCCCTTCGGGAGTTGACCCCCCAAACGGACTATTTGAATTTATTTTGAAGTTACGGAGAATATAAAATATGTGAAAAATTATTTTCTACACACTCTTGTTGCATTAAATGAAAAATTGGACATCCCTGTGATAAGATGTTATAATGTTGTAGCTTTACATAGTTTAAACCCCCCAAAGGGGGTCACATTTGAAAAATAAAAATAGGTACACACATATAGTTGTGTTTATAGGGAATAGATTTTATTCCTTACAAAATATAACAAATTCACACCAACGAATGGTGGCGAGAAGTTGACCCAAGGTTCCTATACGGACCTGTTGCGTCATATCATATTTATTGTCAATTAACACGACTAAATATTTATGATTTTTTGTGTTTAAGAAAAATTACGATAAAGCTCTCAGAAAAGGGCAGAGAGAATGATATCCCAAAACCCCTTTTAAGTGCGGCAGTAGAATACACACTCAAAGTTGCACAACACTATGATCAGTGTTTTGGGAAGCACGTTATGAAGCTACGAATACACGCGTCATTTTTCGTCACAAAAATTCGGACATTCGGTACTAAACCGTGTGTCTTTCGTGAGAGTGCCCCGCGACAGCCCGCGTGACCAGACGCTTGACAGGCGATCACACAAACTTTTACGTTGTAATGACGTCAGCATGTCAAAATTTGACATTAACAGTGCCATGTATAATCGTAGCTGCAGTCAGTCATTGAGCCAGAACAATAAAAATATATAAATGTATGTTAGCCGTTTTTGACTTGACTTTCAAAAATTGTTAGTCGCAATCTTATATCACTTTCCGAACTCCTGTCAGAACTCATGACAACTCTGAAAGAAATAGCTTTTGGAGAATTGTTTTGTCTCCCTTTGTTTGAATTCCTCATATAAATAGGCTAAAGATTTGTTTTACGTGCCGCTTCCGCCTTTATTTCGAAACCTATGTTTATGGGGTTTGAGACAAATGAAAGCTTAGTCTTCGTAGGTGAGTTCCCGCACGTATGCTGTCAAATTTGGTCCTAGTATTTACAAAATTAGCAATGCAAATATAACTTTATTAATTCTTTTTGAAATTAAAAAAAACGCAGCACTTTAAAATAAATTTAATGTTCAATATTCCTTTGAATATGGAAATATCGTGTGCGTCTATCAAAGCGCAACGAAAAAGATGTCGAAGCGAGACTTTAAACACTTATCGATGTATGAGCAACCGATCGTGCGCTACACTTCGGATCTATCATCGATACATTCCATCACCGGCAGCGGAAGGATACGGACGTGTTGTTGAACTGTAGAAGGAAGCACGTATGATTAAAATAATAAAAGAAACATTATTGAAGTTGTTTTGTTTTTGTTTTCTTTTTGGACTACAGTCCGCTGGAATATAAAATTAAATTAAACATTTAATAAAAAATACAAACACAAAAAATTATTATAACTCCTGACTGCCAAATTGACGAATTTTCAAGTGTAATATCAATTTTTCTCGAGTAGGTACTTCCCAGCTAACTCCGTCCATTTTGCAAAAGGTTTTCAAATGAATTTTTTTTTTTTACCTCAATTTGTCAATTTGTTAGTTAAACTTTTTTTTGTGTTTGAGAGACAAACCTTTAACGCCCTTCATAACCTTCAGCAGCATGAAAAGTTATTGGCTCTTGAATAAGAACAATAGCCGCCATTTTCCTTAAGGGACTTAAATCGAACCAGATTGAATTCAAAATTTTCCATATTCAAGATTTTCCCTACTTTCAACAATACCTAATCAGGCGTAATGCATTCTGACTGAGGATATAATAAAACTCAAAATCAAATCGTTGGAAATCTGCTCACAAAGGAAAAGTTGCGCACACAAAAAGTCCTGGCCTTGTGAAATTCTTGTTGAAAACTAAAAGTTCCTTGTTATCGCCCATGTGGACTCAAGAGTGAAAGAAAGAGAATTCCATTTGATCCTTTCAATGCATATCCCATCAGAAATGGAATATGTATGTCAACTAGGGTCATCCTTCCAAGTCACACCATAAATCCCCTTCATCAGTACAGTACAGTACAGTATAAAAAGATGGACAATAGCAATAATGATGCTGCCAACGAGTGGAATGATGACAGCAACTAACGGATGAACATCCTTCTGATGAGATGGATAAATACAATACGTTTCCACCAACAGAAAAACGTATGTACAGAGAAGTTCTTCAACAAAAACATCTCACTGACGTTGCCGCTATATTGTGCATTTTCTTTGAACTACAGGCGCTAAAGGAAAGCGAAAGAAAAGGACATCATCACTTAAGTGAGGAGCTGACCTGAACTAAAACGTGTGCCACTCTCATGCACACTCGTGTTATTTCGTATGACATTATGTGCAAGTATGCGCTGACAATAAACATAGTACGCTCGCAAACAGAAGAAAAATGCTCACGACATGTCCTTGGAAACTATAGTATTACAGTATTCAACTCTTGTTGTAGCGAAAGTTTGTTTTTGAATTATTTTATGCACCATGTACGATTGTGTTGTTCTCCTAAATATGTTCTGTTTCTGCTCGAAGGAATTTTCAACCGGATTTTACTTTCAGCTGACATTATGATGAAAAATAGTTCAAGGATGTGCGCACAAGCGCTTCAACAGTACAGCATTTTTAAAAGAGGTCAGGATAGGATTTCTGAGCGACATGATGGGATATCTGAATTTGCCAAAAAAATTCTGAAGGTTGTGGCTGATGGTTTTTACCAAAGGATCTATGATTTTCAAATTGCCTAACTTATTTGAATGTTTATTTAAAGATTTTTTTTTTATTTTATCTATATATGTAAATATATAAAAATTGAGGTTTAAAATTGTGTTCGTTTGTCGCCGATTCACGCCTTAACGCATTTACCGATTTTAACAAAACTTTCACACATCTTTGGTATTGGTCTATATATGGGTTTTGTGAAGTTTGGTTGAAATCGGAAAATCTATGTGTGTGCTGTGCGTGTGTAAATTAATTTCCATACATTTTGTTCGACGGCTCGACGGATTTGAAAGTTTTTTTTTTATTTTGTTTGTCTTAAATCAGGGATGGTTTAGGAAAAATAAAAATTCGAAAAATTCTCAACAGGTGGCGCTGTAGGCTGTAGGCGTGAACCGATTTTGTATCTGGAAAATTCAAACGAAAGGTGACGTCAATACCAAGGTTTGTATTTATATACGGTCTTTGTATGTGTTATACAAGTTATCGGCATTTTTGTCAACATACCTGGGTTGTCGACCTATGGAAACATTCAATTAATTTCTATGGAATTTTGTAGATGGGTATGTTTGGTTCCAGCTAGGAGGATATGATTGTTTTGGACCCGATAGGCGGCGCTGTTGTCGATCTCCAAAACCACTCTACTGATTTCAATGAAATTTTGTGGATGGTTATGGTTGACCCGATAGTTCTGTATCTTACTCTGGGTGGTGGGCGCAAAAAGCAAGCATTAAAGAATTATGTGATGTGGCATGTGGCCTATGCGTGCGTAGGCCGTACGGCGCATATCGCTTGGTACAAAGAATGGGTAGTATATATTGTGTTGGTTATCCGTATACTATCATTTTAACAAATTGTAGAATTTTCTTTCTCGCTTTATAGGGCAAATATGACCGGGACCGCCATCGACCATACAAACGAATTTCAGTAAGCCCGTTTGCAAAAGGGATGTATAAGTGCGAACGAAATCGAATGCAGGCGAAGTGTGGCGATTACAAAACGTGTGAGATAGATAAATAAACTCAAACCCAAAAATATTCTCCTGTATTTCCCATGACAGTTCCTGATCAACTACCATTTGTGGTCAACGGCTCTCTAAAATCATATCCCTCCCAGGCGGTCAAGTTTCCTCTTAACCTCAATCCACTGCTAAACCAGCTTACCCCTATTTTTGTAGATTCTCATTTGAAGGCTTTAGTTTCGCAAAAGGTGTTCTTCGGTGGAACTATATAATTATTGCGCGGATTAAGTGGTAGAGTGGTAGCGAATAAATTTGCTTACTCACTTCAGACACCAACGGTACAGCACTTCCCCATTTCAATTTGCCTCTATAATGATGGAGAAGAAAACCAACAAGAGTCCCAGTCTGTATATAAAAAATTGGAAGGAGTTTCAGGAAAAGAGCTGATAATCCAACAGAGAACGAAGAAGAAACGAATCCATTTAACATGAAAAAGTCGTCTAGTGGCTCGACGAGATGAAAGGAATCTGCATGTTGGATATCTGCTTATGGCAGCGCATTCAAACGGGTTTCACAAAAAGTTTAAACGATAAGAAATAATACGGAAAAAAGGAACGACCAAAACCCTGTCCTCTTTTGACACTATTCTTCGTCGTGGTGTGGTTGTCGTCGTCATCATAAACATCGTCTGCTCGTCCAAAGATGTCTTGTCATCCTATTGGCGATGAGATAAACCGACTTCTCAGCTTGAAGGTGCCATGTGAATGTGAGTATTGCCGTAAACTTGCCTGGGGCGGGGGACCAACCGGGACCAAATGCGCACAAAAGTCGTCGAGGTCCTGAATAAATATCATATTTCAATAAGGTTGTCTACGAACTGAAGGATATTCCAGTTAGGTGAGAGTGTGAGCATGTTTGCCAACCCTTACATATGGAATCCTTGATGGTGTAATTTTTTACTATTATCCTGGTGCCTTTTTTCGGGTTTCGCTCCCGCTCTCCGTCGCATAAGACCGTTTTAAGCATCTAGTTAGCTGTTTACTTAACCATCATCGCCGTCATCATCATCCATATAATCGCCTCTGTCAAGGATGTGTCTGAAAGGACACCCATACAGCTCCTGGCGCTTTTGGGTTGTAATGTTGCACTCATTCTCAGTGTGGCAGCAATTTAAATTTCACTAGAAATAAAATTGTTTGCATATAAATTGGAAATTGTTGTTTTTTTTTTTTGCTGTACATTTGCATTTGACGTTGTCCTTGTCTGAGCGGCTGAGCGTTTTGAATGTCATAGTCAAAGGCGCACGTTTGCTCTGCATTAGCACAATTTGACAGGAGTGTTTACCGCGCGAGCTGTTTTACATTTTTTTTTTTCTGTTGACGATTATTATAATTTTACGGCTTTTAACGGTGCGACGGTTCCAAATTGATTTTTGAATTGCATATGAAACTGTTTTTTTGTGGAGAGGTGGCAGCGGTTGGACTGGTCGGAATGGACGCAGGTGGGAGTGGATTTAAAAGCTAAGTCTTGATTGAACTGGAAGCTTGCTTAGGGGGGATTCAGAAAAGTTTATAAATCCCAAAGGAGGACAAAAAATTGTGGACCAAGACAAAATTAATACAAAGATCTACATATAGAGGTAGATTGGAGCAGTTGGCATTTATTTTTTAATGGGATTGTCTTGATAGCTTTTTTTAACGAGAAATAAATTTCAGGTATAAAACTGAAAAAAGATGTCGCTGCGGACTTTGGTAAACTTTTAGAGCGAGAGAAATTGTGCAACAAAGAGGAAAAACAACCTCAACTTTTGGAATGTTATTTATTGAAAGCATAATAGTTGAAGTTGAAAAAGCAAAAAATACTTAGCGATAAGCACGTTCTGCAAATATTAGGAATATTCACAGTTGTGCGCTTATATAAAGCAGTCAATAACTATAACCGCTGAACTAATTTTAGTATCCATATTTTTTTTAACTTTCCTAACCATTTTTACCCTAACAAAATTTCAATACTTAAGCAACGATTGCAAATGTCATTATTTGAGGCAAATTTTGACAAGCTGACGCCACAAAAATTCGGCCATTCGGTGGTCGCTCCTGTGTCTTTCATGAGAGTGAGCTGCGACAGCCCGGGTGACAAGACGCTTGACAGGCGATCACACGTCGTGACAAATTAAGGACAAATGTGTACGTCATAACAACGTCGGCATGTCAAAATTTGACATGACAATTGGCATGTTAATTGTAGCTTTACTCCGCAATATAATTTTTAGCGCCCAGGCTGAATTTCGAATTCACAATGGCGTAATTTTCAGTACAAAATTGCATATTGTGACCTACAAAATATATAAGATGAAGGTTAAAAATAATTATAAGTAATATAACAAATTTTAGTCTCGACTTTAAATTTACGGAAGCTCGCAATTGCGATATTTGTATGGAAAATATAGCCACTACTCAAATTTAGAGTAGAAACTAAAAATGGTTATTGGTAAGGCCCACTGTGTTTTTAAATACTTCACTTTTTCAATAAATATGTAACTGATTGACTGTCGCCCGTCTAAAGTTACTATTCCCTTCATATTATGATGAAAGGTGTGGTGTAATCCAAAGATGAACGAAATGTTGTCTTTCAGTCAGGTTACAGTAGATCACAATGACGTTGAATAATTTATTTATTTTTTAATTTTACCACCATTTTTATTCATGGACAGAGTCGAATCATGGAAAAGGGGAAACAAAACTACTATATACATGCAATTTGGTGACATTTCATGATGTTTCTCCTTTAAATTGTGCAATTTCTGACATTTCATGAAGGGAAACTTCAACTTGAATTGTTTTCATCTTAAATTCAAAGAAAAACACACAGGTGGGCTACCCTACTCATGTACATGAATTATTCAAAAGTCGCTTTCCATCAAACGAACAATTTTGCTCATACCGCTATCCTTTCGCGGCGTTGTGCTCTCGAATTTCGCCCAGCAGTAATATGGCACGCCGCGGAAATCACTCGCTTAATGCCACTGCCAATGAAAACTGCATCACGAATCCGAGAACCGAGAGACTAATTAAATTTATTTCATTTCACGAAACAACGCTGTGTCTGTGTGTCTGTGCTACTTGTTACTAGCGGCAACGTTTATAATTGCGTTGCGCTGATTTTATTCGCAACTGGGTTTGCTTTAAAAATGTCACGATTTGTATGCGTAGCGAGTGCAGTAGAGCTTTGTGCGGTACTTAATAACTTGTCATGTTCACAGAGCATTAGGCTAATATGATGCTTCGGCATGAATAAATAAGGAATTAGCTATGACTTGTAATTTCGTGTGCCGATTTTAATCGGTTTTATAATATCTAGTGAATGTGAGCGTGCATTCTGCATAACAAGGGGCAGAGCTCAGTTTTAACTGAGGTATACTTTTATCTATACTAATTACAGGTTATTTATAAATTGTCACACTTACTGGATTCAAAATCGTAATCTTAGACATCAAAAGACTGACCTGTCAAATTAAATTACATATTGCTGAGGGAATAAAGGGCTCAGTGGTGAGTGCGCTGGACTGCTCGCTGGTTCGATCTCCGAAAAAACACACAAATTACATCTTAATGTTTATTACTAAGTATTCTGAATATTTATTAACAAGTAGAATCTATTTTCAATATTCATAGAAATAAATTACAGCCATAGCTACAGGGGCTTTCGGTTGGTTATCTTAAAGTTAGTTTTTTTTAATGCGACAGGCGTTCAGACTTGTCATCGAATTGCAGGTTAGGTCCATTCCATTCGTCCCAAAAATTAAAGCTCTCCCGAATGATTGTAAGAAGCTAGGCCTAGGGTTCCTACGGATCTGCTGCTATATTTTTAACTACAAAGGTTTTTAAGGGAATAAGGTTGACTTGGCATCACTTTTCGACAACACTTTTTGTCTCAAAAATAGCAGACTTTGCAAAACAGCTTCCTGTGACATATTTTCAGAGAACTACAACTCATGTAAGAAGTCAAAAGGAAAACGAACCACTTATCAGTATAGGCATATCCAGGCTATATAAGTTCGTCTTCCTCAAGAAAACTATTAAAAAGAAAATGAAAAAGGTCGAAGTAGCTACCCTAATGTTTTAAAACATTTTTAACTTTCTCCAATACGTAGTAAGAGAAAGATATTGTATTCGTACTAAATTTCGAACTCGAGATGTTAATCAATTCTGACATTACGATGATAGGCGAACTCAAAAAAGAGGGTCGCAAAATTCTGTCCGTCTTCCGCTAAAAAATCGAGTAACGGTACTTTTGAAATTTGGACATATATGTATCTCGAAAACGGTCCATACGATTGTAACAAAAATTAATTTCTAAGGTAATATGGTCATTTCTAGCTTAATGGAAAACTCAGTTTTTCTCTGTATTGTCGTAAAATGGATTTTTGAAAAAAGTCATTTTTGAAAAATATAGTTTTTCCTAGTTTACCTCAAAACGGCATGATTTTGACTAAAATGCAAACTTAGAGTAAAATTGATGTTTTCAAAATGATTGCGTCCTTAATTTTCAATTCGACTCACTGGAAACGCTCACTTTAAAAACTGCTCATATCTCGAAAACCCCATTTTCGATTTCGATAAAATAGTTAAGCAATAGTATTTATCAAACTAAACATTGCAATATTAGGTACTATTTTGTCAGCGAAATTTTACAAAAACCGCTCTAACGATTTTGATCCAAATACATATTAAAGATAAAATCAGTATTTGAAATAAGATACGTATATACTTAGTTTTTCTCAAAAAATTCGAAAAAAATCATTTTTTTTTTATTTACTTATACTTTCCAATCTATTTTCACATATCTATGCTAAATCTTTGTTATAATCTCCCCCACTTCCGATAAAAATGCAATAACAGCTACACAAAACTTAATTTTAGCAAATAGTACCCTCTTTTCAACCTTGTTGAATATGCACCTTAAAATTGCAGCCACTTCCTTTCACAATTAGAAACTCCCACTTCATTTGTACCCATTTCTTTTATCTAGCATCGGTTCTCAGATCTTTACCTACTTAATAAAATAAGAAAACAACCAACCAAACTTTTAATGAACGAAAAAGTTACGTTCGAACCAGTCGTGCACTTTATTTTAAGCCTGTTATTATACATCCCAGGAGCAATTTTGTTATCTATTACTGATAGGCAGAGAGAGTTCTTTGGTTTTAATTTCGGGACGTATTTAATTTATGCATTTCCTTAATTTTGAGACGGTTTTCGGGGAGTATATGAGAGTATTTTTGAAGGATATTTTAAGAGCGTTTCGGAAATATTTAAGGCACTTTTCTTGTAATTTCGGGACGATTTTTTGGGGAAGAGAGTTCTTTGGTTTTAATTTCGGGACGTATTAAATTTATGCATTTCCTTAATTTTGAGACGGTTTTCGGGGAGTATATGAGAGTATTTTTGAAGGATATTTTAAGAGCGTTTCGGAAATATTTAAGGCACTTTTCTTGTAATTTCGGGACGATTTTTTGGAGAAGTTTTTCGAGAGAATTTTTCGGGGATTTTGTCGGAGTGATTTTTGGAACTTTTTGGTCTGATTTTCGCGTTGATCTTAAATTTTTTCGGTGTGATTTTACGAAAGATTTTTCGGAAAGCTTTTGCTTTTTTGTGCTGATTCTTAGGCCATTTTTCGTTGCATTTAGTATGGCAAAAATAACTTTCTCTCATACCAGTTAAATTTTTTATAAAATAAATCCAGCATATCAATAAAAATGCAGTTCACCAAAAATTGCGCTCTTAGCATCACCACATCTCACTGAAAAGCTCCAGCAAGAATCAGGAGTCTATACACATTTGCCTTGAAAAGTCTCCAACAACTTTAAGACCTTAGGACTGTGAGGAGCAGATATAATATTCAGGCAGTGGCCATAGTGTTGTGGTTAAAGTCCTTACGCGTGACCTAAGACCTGAAAGACTTTTAAGGTTTAAGTACTGACTACATGGAGAAACGACATTTAGCGGCCTTCTCCATCACTAAACCAAAAACGGCGTCATGCTTGAAGTAGAATATACCGACCCGAAATAGAGTTTCAATTAAAAAAAAAAATGTCAGCATCTTGCGAAAGCAGTCCCCTATCACCGCCACACTTCCATCTCCTCTTGATGACCTCTTTTGTACAACAAATACCAAACATCTGACTCGGTGTATTCAAATTCAAAAAGCAACCGTTAAAACACCAGATCCGGTTGTCTGACAGCCCACAGCGACATCAAAAGCCATCGCAGCGAAAAGCTATTCGGTGCAAAGCTCTCTCGCTCTTCAAAAACAAAATAGAACTACACCTAGACGGTCTTGTTATATGTACCTAATCACTAGTTGTGTACTTGGTGGGGATCGCTCGTTCAAACAACTCCGATCTCTTAGTAGGCTAGTGTGGCTTGTCTTGTCCTCTGCTGCACATTCACAGTCGGGCACCCTTGATGGGTGAAAAGATCGTGCGCGCACGTCACACAGGGTATATAGAAAAACAAGTATCTATCTCTTTAAATGTACTCTAATCGCGAGAGCATTTCAGTTTGTCTAATGAGATAAAAGATACGAACAGTGAGTCTTGAGAGAAATTCCTTCCCACCTTGTGCCGGCTGACAAGATTGTAAATTTCAAATGCTCACTAGTGTATCACATAGGTAGATTATACGCTATGCAGAAGGTGAGTCGAATTTCAAGTGCCACTGACGAGGCTAGCGTCCAGAATTCGTAATTCATTTCGTGGAGTGCATCGGCTCAACTCCGTACATACACCGCGCGAGTGCAACGACTTTTCGATCAACAAAAAAAAAAAACTGTAAAGTTTTGTGTGTTTCTTTCGGACTGCCACTTGAGTTTCTGTAGCACGAACACAGAAAGAAGTGGATTTTGCGTACCGCGCGCATTTATAGACGTATCTACGACGAGAGTATCTGCTGAGGTCTTTGCGTGCATCGAGTGTTTGTTTAATTGTGTTTGATAATTTATTTCATAAATTTGACTTTGAGCAAGTAGAAACAAGAAAAAAAAATCAAAATCCCACCCCAAAGCCATGTGTTGCATTCAGTGAAATTTAAGAGTCTAACCAGTTCCTCACTGGACTACCTGAAGTTGCCTATCGATTAAACGTTACCCAGGTAAGTGTTCAACTATCAGCCAACTGCAAGATCATCTCAATGGCTAACGCTACTTAATTGCATTTCGAAAATTCTCTGAATCTTTTGCACCTATGGCAGAAGTAACTTCAAAGTGAAATCTGCTCTACAAACAAATTTCCAGCTTACTTGGCAGTATATCCGGTGTGCAGAGAGTTTTATTCGCTGCTTTGTATCTGTTGATATGTCAGTGCAAAGTAATTATAGTGAAGGTAAACAAATGGGGCGGCACAGAGAGAAAAACTTGATAACCCCAAAATTTGTGATTGTTTTGCCATCTTCAGCTAATTAAGATTGTACGGCGACAGTGACGGGTGACAAGTGATAACAGAGTGAGTGGTGACATTAAGAATTTTTGTAGAATGACAGCGCCATAAGTGACATTGGGGATTGCATTGCATGTTGCATTGCGTGACGGGTGATCGTAACGCGAGGCATTTTGGAAAGTTGAATGCTTTATTATATTTAATCGGCAGAAGTGCAGGGAGGTATAACTGCACTTACTGTAAGCCTGCGATATTCGTTGGGAGTTTTTCAAAATGTCAGCATTCAGGTGTTTAAGGAAAGCCGATTCTAGGAATTTCCATTTCGTTGCAATGGGGTTTGTTAGATACCCACTTTTGTATAGCCTCTGAGGAGCTCATGATCTGATCTAAAAACCTATTCCTACCATAGTCACATTGCCGCAGTAATCAGTATAGTTTGTGTGCTAGACAACTGTGCCAAGGCACTCCGGTTGAACTCCCAAAAATACAAATCGCATCTAAAGAGCATCTCACATAAATCTCAAAAGCTTAACTTATCCATGAATAGTTTTAAATTCAACTGATTGAATTCAACACAAAGACTGCTTAAATTCAACTGATTGAATTTGACACAAAGACTGTCAGTCCAATCTTCGTAACAGAAATAAAAACTGACAAAATGGTTGAAAGGAGTTAAGCCAACTGTTTATTTTCTGTAACCAGTTTAAAGGAGGAAAAGCAAGTTCGCTTTAGTGAGTTTGCACGTCAAGCAGAAGCAGAATCTGATAATTTCAAAATATTCGTGAATTTTTGTCTCAATGGGTTGCAGAAAGCACTTAAAATTTTCAATATTTCTATATTCACTAGCAAACAAAGGTCAAACTTTTCCCTCATCAATAATTGCGCTTAACAAACAAAAACTTCTTTCGATACAACAGCATATACACACGTGACAAAAGACGACACAAATTTAATCCACATCCGGCAATAACTTTATGATAAAGCACACAAACATTACAATGGCAATTCACAAAAGAGAAACAACCGCCACTTGCTAAAAAAGCACACAAATGGTTGTGAGAAGCTAGGCCTAGCGTCCGAGACCAACCATTTATTTATATACTTAATCACAAGACCTACTTTTCATTTCCATTTCGAACCCCACGCGGGTGAGCCCAATGCGAACATCTGGACGAAGTATTGGCGAATGCATACAGAAACTGAATGTAAGCTCTGTGCGAGCTTACAGAAAATTCCGAAAAGTGTTGTTTTCACTTTTAAAATGATGACCAGAGACGAGCTGGTTACTCGAAGTACCTACCTAAGAAATTTTAATGATCAAATTCCGTCTAAGCTATGTTTCGAACCCAGTTTTCGACTAAAGTTCATGCAATAAAAGACGAATTAATATTCTATTAAGTCTTCTTGGTTACACACATGAATTTCAGTTAAATGTCTTTACTCTTCAATTTTACTTTCACATTTTATATAAACTACTTGCACTTGGTGCACAGTAGCCTTCGTCGACAAGTGACAGTTGGAATAAAATTCAAAAGTGAATTCTTTTCTCCTTCTGCTTTCTTATTGGTCGTAACTAACTACCTTTTCGATACATTCTTCTACAAGAACATTCGGTTTTTTGAGCATATTAAGCGGCATGATCATGACCTCAGGTCATTATTAGACCATTTCGCATTCAGTGGTTATGGTCAGTAATCTGTTTTAATGAGGCCGAACTTTCATAGAGCCATTTAATAGAGAATATCTGTACAGTAAAACCCGCGTAAGAGAAACAGCAAAGCCAAAGTCAGAGTCTTTCTCTCCCTTAAACGGGATTTCCACTTAAACGAGCCAAGATAAGTGAAAAAAAATGTCACTTAAGCGGGCTTAAAAAATCCATTAAGCATAAGTTTAAAGCTAGAAAAATTTTTATTTATCTTTTGGAGTGGTCTGGAAAATAAACGCTTGTGACATATCAGAAACTCAAATGTCATTTTCGAGAAAAAAAAAATGAAAGCGTTCAGCAAATTTGTTTGTTCTGTTCGATTCAACATTTTTTTTACTTAAGAGAGTTTTATTCAATGAAAAATATAAAGTATAACTGAAAATATGTTTAAGGTATCCTGGTTTTTCACTTAAGCGAGTTTCGCTTAAGCGGAGTGTTTCATAGGTAACTGGTCGACAAATACTCGGGTAAGAAAAAAGTGTTTCAGATAAGCGGGTTATTCTCTCAAGCGGGTTTTACTGTAATATCTAAAATGAAAATTAAGCCTAGAAATGTGATAGAAAATGATATCTCCCATTGTGTCTCCTCACTTATTTAATGGCATAAATGCAAAGTTCCTTGATGGATGACGGTATATATTACAATGTTGCAGTTTCTGCAGTTCATCTCTAGAGCTTGGGTCAAGCGCTACTATCGTTCGCATTCGCATATATTTCTGCTTTCGAACTTGTTCTGCTTTACAAATATTACCCAAACTTCTCTCTATAGACATAGCCAACCTAGCATCACGGCCAACAGATGGGTCTGCGCTCTTAGACGGTCTGTAAAAGCATTCTCTCGACTTCAATTAATAAGAAATGCGATAAAAGTGGTAGAAACGTCAATGAAACACGCGTTCAATCGAAAATATTGCTGGGGTGATGTTGTTAAAGTGTGAACAAGAACCGAGACGTCTCGATTTCGGCTCGTTCCCAAGAATTCAAATCACGAAAAAGCTTATTTAACTAACTTGCTCATAGTGACAATATTTTTGTATCCTAAATAAATTAAAAAATAAGCTTACCTCGTAAAATATATAGAGATATATAAAATACAGACTACCAAAACTCAATTGTATAGGCAAGAATAGCAAAAAATATAATATATTTTTTTATGAGCTCAACAGGTAATATTCGCACCTATTTAAATGTTTGTTCGAAGTCAGTTATCCGTAAAAGTGTTGTTATTAAATTGGAAAGTAAACTCATGAAAAAATTATCGGCATGAATTGTATTTTTAAAGTTGCACTGTACGTGTACATTTTGTACACACTACTGTTCGGCGTTATAATCGCCGATGTCCAGCAATTTCTTTGTATTGATAATTCCTTGCTATAAATATGAATGGTAGATAGCTGCAATTAATGTAGCATAACAGTCAGTTCAAGTTCTGTTAGATTATCGCACTGCTGACGCGGTAATTGACTTCAGCTTTAAATACATACTGATAAAATGAAACCTTAGCATATAGAACAATCTCAGTGACATACTGCCACATCCGTCTCCACTTTACTCATATAGATCATTACGACATTCCAAGGAACTAAGAGTTAGTTGCATAGCGAAGCTAAAGCTTTCGCAGACAGAACCAAAAACAATATTTGCAATGACATAACGCTAAGCTTTATTTATTGAGATAACTGTTTTACAGCCCTTTTGGCTGCCATTATCTTTGAGACAAATTTATAACAGATCGCAGAAGAGAATTCCATTGGTATGTACTTAAACAAAGTTCCCGACTGCGTCGCGCTAAACCTTCACTTGTGTGCACTTACTTCTATATGTAGGTGGGGCTACTCCTTATTCACTTAAGTATAGGTACAAAAAGTAAGTTCAACATGCTATTTTCAATGCGGATATTAACTCTCACTTAAATATTGATTTAAGCCTACAGAATTATGATTTTAGTGCACAAACAGAACGCAGTTCAATAAAAAATAGATGGCGCTGGTATTTTGGGGCTACCGTTAATACACTGCCCTCATTACCTAATTGAAAATTTACTTGGAAAACTCACTCGCTGGCAGATATACTTCTATAATCTTAAGTGTGGAAAATCTTCCAAAAAAATGTATATTTGCAAAGCCATTGACTTACTCATGTTTAATGAAGCACGGAAATTATTACTGACTAGTTTATGCTTTCTTTATTGACGTCCAATAAAAGTCGTTAATTAAGTTGTCCCTTGTCTATCCCCGTAAGCAGTCTTTGTGCTCAATTGAATAGACGTTGACAAACGTACGTAATTCCAGTGAAACACTGTTCATATTTGTGTACACAATAGCTCGCAAACAATGAAACTAAATTAAAGCATTATATTCTTACTCAAAAGCCGCAAAGAAATATCCCCTGTGACGGGTTTTCCAAATTTCACTAAGCACCCGCCTATCTAATGGACCATACGGTAATTCTAATAACTCTCAACTATTAAGATTTATTATCGGCTCACTTCACACCGGTTGAGGCGACTCTAGAATTACCTCTCGGTTTTACATTTTACTCTGTGTTTTTCTGGGTAATTTACTCTGGTGGTTGACCGCAAATTAATAAGCTGACAAAAGTTTTTTTTTTCTTAATATGATTTAACAAATTAACAAACTTGGCTAATTACGTTGTATACTTTTTTTCCAATTTGTGTTTTTAGCATTTGCAATTATTATTAATGGAAAATCATTTCAGGCAAATGAAGCTGTATATATTTATGGATGGGGCTACTGGTTACATGTTGTTCAGTCATCAAACGTCACTTTGCTAAAGTTGCACATTATAGGAAGCACAAATAAGAACGCGGTTCTTACTATCTGTCAAAAATTGTAAATGTGATGGACGCACTTATTACATTTTGTTCATCTATCGAGCGTCACATTGCAATAAATAAAGCCAACTGCACAGAATAATATGAATCGTTATAACCGTTCGTTAAATCTATCAAAAATCACAAATCCGATGGTCTGAACGCACTCACTGAACTCAAATGACTTCTCAAGTGCTAAAGCCTGATTATGACATTTTGCGCATTATAATAGTTGCTTTTCCACTTAAGATGTAATTTATAGTCCGATTCTGCCATTGTGAGGCCTCACAAGTTACAATCTCTTGCGAGGTTTATTCCTTGTGAGGTTTGTTGTGATTCGATAACATTTTTCGTATTCTCCGATAATGCTCAAAGCTAAAATCACAATAAATTCACCTCGCAATGGTTAGATTACTATCACTTCACTTTTGTGTGATTTGAGAACAAAATATTACATCTACACCCTTAATTGAATAAAAAAAAACAAATTTCTTAAAAAAATATTCGAAATATTGACACTTAAATGTTTTAGAAACGAAGAAAATAAAATATTAACGACATTTGTCATAAATCAAAATTTCCACATACCTCAGTTTTTGTCATACAAATATCAATTTTCCCCGAAGAGTTAATAAATATAACGTAAAAGGCCAGGTTTGGGTCTTTTAATGCTTGGAAAGAGGGAAACAATGCCATCAAATACAAATATTGTCATTTGAGAGTGCTTATGACTGGTTTTCTATTTTGTGGCTTGCTCCATAGGAGATCACAATTTCGATTGTTTTTGTGAGCCTCACAAGTTGTGAGTGTGCTGTAAGAATACGAAAACCTCACAAAATCAATTTCACCTCACCTTGTGAGAGTTTTGTGACTAGTGAGGTATCAGTGAGGTTTGCCAGAATCGGGCTGTTAATGTCGTTTTCGATTTGACTTTTCAGATTTCGATCTGAGACTTCAGATTTCTTCTGCTAAAAAAAAAAATCGAGAAAAAAGAGAGAGATAAAAATTGATTTTTTCTCAAAAAAAAAAAATGATCTTTTTGCCAAATCGAAAACGAGATAATTATGACAGAATTTATGAATTCTGTGAGTGTATTCAGACGATAATGCGTTAAATTATCTAAAAACATAAATCAGCTGCAAACTAAATTGCTTAATTGTCCTGAAAAATTCAATTTTATTCAGCCGCTTATAAGCATAGTCCAATCGACTGACTCTTATAAAATATTTTTAGCGCTTGAACATTCTCTTTTGTGATTTCTTACAAATGTTCTCAAACAGAAACTCTCGTGCTTCTCCTTTAGTAGGAGCCTTACAGATTTTGGTCTGCCGAAAATTTACAAACAAACAAACAAACCGAAGTTGCGAAAGGTTACATTGAAATAATTATATTCTTTGGTAGTACAAGCATTCTTATACACTTATGTCACTCAAGGGCTTCTGTGATTACGCAGAAATAAATAAAAGAAACTTTGTTTCGGCTGTAATTTCATTTTTTGGGTATGAACCTGAGTCCCCTCGCTCAGTAGTCCAATTCACCACGACTGTAAAATGACAGCCGTTCAGTCGACTGAAATTGACAGTTGAACTAGTTATACGTATATGATGCGAAGGTTGAATCGACTGAAAAACTTCGCTCAAGTCACAAGATCATCGTCTTATGCGATGAGTTATGTTAATGTGCTTACAGCCTTTTTTACAGTAATAAAATGTATTACAATAAATCATTTCCAATTTGCATTTTATTACAGTAAATGCTTTCCGCACTTGCCTTCTGTAAACAAAGAGCCTTCTTAACAATTGCCACTTCAGTGTGCACTGAAGCATTAATCCAGGGTTGTATAAAATGAAAGTTATCTTTCATCTTAAACCTTCGCTAACTTTGAAAAAATTCCACAAATTATTGCTCAATTTAGTGGGCTGAGGGTGAGCCCACTTCCTATACACGTGTTAGGACTTAAATCTCATCATCGCCATGAATAGAAAATTCCTTAGCAACGTTTATTAAACCGATGACTTTGCTGTTTATTATAAGCCCGGCTTTGACGTCAAAACTTAAGTGTATACATCCCCGTAATGACTGCTAAAGTTTCGAGCTATCTAATGGTTAAAACGCACGCTCTGATATGATATGACTTATGAACACGCCTTCACCTAACCCGTTTTGGATAAACGCAACAGTTTCCGCTTAAGTAAGCCACAAACAAAAGCCGCCTTGCATGCAGTTATGCGATAAATATCAGGCTGTTGCACGCTCTCTTAGATGCAATCGATCAGAGATCGATTCAATCGGTCACTAGTCACTTGTGCTCAACTCTTGAGACCCAGACCGCGTTTTTCAATAAAAATGAAAACAACACGAAAGGTGATTGAAGAAACACTCCGAATGCAATCAGCCCCTCTCAATCAATTATTATTCACTTTTAACATTCGGCTTCACGCTATCTACCGTCTTTATCTGCAGTCACGCTTTAGTATGGTATTTACAATTTAGACTTTGGCTGGCATGATGACTCTCCAGCTTTGCCAGGCAGCTGTGTCAACGTCGTTGCTGTACAGTTGCCCTCGCCGCTGATTCTCCAAGCTTTCTTTATGTTCATATAACAAGTTTCGTAAGATTGTGGGGCAGGGGTTTGGAACATTTGTTGTCGTTGGGACAAAAAACTGAAATATAAGGCTTTCGTTCGCTTTTTGCTGACAAGGTGCTGCCAAGAAGTCACTGTCACATTAAAATTCCTTCTTCGTCCAAACTACTTCTTCTGTCAAGCATTCTATTTGCAAACAAATTTAATGGCTTTTCAGCTAGATTTTACTTTCTTGATTGTTTTTAATAATTTTCTTGTGAAAATGTTCACTAAGGCGGCTCAAAATAAAGCTGACTACACAGGATAAAAGGAATCGATATAACCGATCGTATAATCTACCAAAAATCACAAATTCAATGGTCCGAACGCACTCACTGGACTCAAAAGTCTGAGAGTGTATTCAGACGATCGGATTTTTAACAGATCTATCATTGTCGCGCTCACGCAAACATTATATCTCTTTCAACTGTTGCATAAAAAGAGTTGCATTCTTCTACTTTAATAGAAGATTTACAGATTTTGGTTTGTCGAAGATTTATGATGTCGAATTAACACAAATCCATTCGACAATAAATAATTCTTCTTTGGATTCTTAATTTATTGTCCCTTAAGCAAGCATTTATAGTAAAAACCTAGACAAAATGTGAGCCCGAAACCAGAAAGTTGTTCTGTAAAATGTTGGATTACACTGGCTGATTCTCTATTTTTTTTAATAGTCGAACAGCATGAGCTTTTTTTTTATTACAACATCGCATTCGCCACTCACAACATTCACAAAACGTATTCTTCGAAGTCAAACGTCAAATAAAATAACTCCTAAATGACTGTCCCTTTTTAAGTGACAAGCAGCATACCGTCTTATTATAGATTTGTTTTGGCAACAGTTTTGGTCCGCCTCCAAATGTATAACTGCTACCTGGTCATATTCAATTTATAATTTGACTGACATTTGCATTAAAAAACCAATTACTTGAAATTTCGTATTTGACAAGCCCTGAGCAATAACTTAAAATACTTGACCTCACTTTTAATTGAACACACTGGCCCGCTCCCGCGCAGAGAAAAGTTGGCACCCCCTCCGGTTTCAATATTATTAAAATGTAAGCGCACATACTCACGCTTTACCGTGTGCTTATTGAAACCCAGGCACTCGCCTGAATGCACGAGTATGTATGAAATTAAATCAAAAAGTGCCTCTCTCGAGACTTGTAGCGGTTTTGTCGCTCCGTAAGGTCGAGAACGAGATACACATCGTTAATTGCAGCTTACAGTTTGCTTTGCTTAAGCTTTGTGTCTCTCGCTTAATATAGACTTTTGTAGACGACTTTCAATTTAGCGCCATCGAGAGCGAGACAAACATCAAACTCACTTCAGCTGGCCAGTCAGCTTAGTAGTACCCTAGCGCAACGGTGGCGTATACACGACCTTAAATCGGTCAGCGGTTCGGCAATGTAGTGCGCAAAGTGAATTCGACTGCGTATCCGTCTGTCATCAATTGTGTTTCGTGTTAAATCGGCGCGATAACTTTCAAATCGAAACTTTAATTAGAGAAGAGAAAAAAACCTGACTATAATGTCCGCAAATAGAGAACTCCCAAGTAAACAGTTAACAACGCACCAGCTGCTTCTGGCAAAGATATCGCTACGAAGGCGCAAGAAAAGGAACGCGCGAAAAAGCTCGAATTAAAGCACAGAGCACACCCCGCGCGCATACCATACACATAACCTGTGATATATTTCTATAGATACATTGCGGGCGATCGACATTTACATATACAGACGGGAACACCAGTGTTGAATAACAAACAACAAAACTTGATCTTGAAATATACCTACACACGATCGCCGCCAACAACAAGCGCGCAACAAAAGAAAAACATTGTAAGCCACCTCGGTGGGTGGTGGGGGGCGAATTAACCTTTTTTTTTGTATTTGGTTTGGGGGATTTTTTTGTTTTTATCCAATTTCTGTGTGTTTTGAGTGTGTTAACCGAAAAAGAAAATATGGAACGATCGCGCAGCTACACAAACGTGATCAGTGACCCCCGTGTCGGTGGTGGTTGTCCGCAAAACAATTCCGGTTGCATCCCCCTCGCGATCGATATCATGCATCCCAGTATGGACAGCACCCACTATGCCATTGATCAGAGCATCAGCAGCTGCAGCTTGCCAAACTTTATGCCAATCAGTCCGATAGTGAAGTGCGGTCCAACGGTCGGTGGCATTCCGAGTCCGCGCACCCGCCGAAGGGCATTCCTCATCCGGGACAGCTCCATCCACTCGGACTCCAGCCATTACTCAAGTGTGGACAGTCTGCTCGAGTCGCGGAAGCCAGACCCCGAGGCGATACTCATCAATCTGGGCTTTGGCCCAGTTCAGTCCGAGGACATCTTGTCGCGCATACCAAAGAGGTTTCTCAAGCCATCCCAAGTGAAGGGTGTCGACACGGAGGCGTTTGTGCGCCGCCTACAGCTGGCCAGCCACTTGCACGATCACAGCGTGTTAGGATACCGTGGACTAACTGGCAACCCGGATATCCCGCCGTCGTCTATTGTTGCCAAGATAATGGAGCGCTTCGAGGTGAACGAGCGCAAAAAGTCACTCAGTTCGAGTGATCATTAGTTCTGATTCTGACCGCATCCGTTTTCGTTACTTAAACAAAGTTTATCAGCATCTTGTCTATATTGTGTGTACTTAGGGATATTTTTAATTATAATTTGATTGTTTTTATCAGTAAGTGACTTATTAAAATGTTGTAGTACTTAAAACTTGCAATTACCTGAGGAGAAGTGGTTTTATTTGCTTTTGGATTTTGTTTCTCTGGCGAAAGTTGTTCTGATAGGTGGCATGGTGCCCTGACGTACGTAGGTGGTACACGTTTGTTTACATTGGCATTTGGCGGGTCCAATTTTCTACAAATAACGACTACCCCGGTAGACGTCAAAGTTCGTAAATATTGCGAAGGTGGTGACTGTGTTCAAAGAGCTTGACATTGCGGAATGGTTACTTATTATTTATTTGGAATGCACCTACAAAGTGAGCGGCATCGCTTCGGGCCGGTTTAATTTTAGAGGGTACTTATTATACCCATACCAATGGCGGCGCTCAAGGACATTTTTAAGAAGGATTATAAGCAGCTGCAAATGGACAAGTTTCCTGATTTTAGTACGAGCGGCCGTCTTTTGTCTTGGTGATCATCATCATCATATCATCTTTAGAAAGGTGTGCAAAGTTTGCCCCTTCCTAATTTCCAGGGATGTCTAAACCTCTTTTGGGCTTTCGCTTTACATTATTTAAAATCGTATACCACTGAGTTAATGCAAACTAAACGATTCGCATTTCATCCATCTTATTTACTGTAGATTTCATTTAAGATTCGAAGGCGATACACATATTTCGTGTGAAATGGTTGACGTCGCAGCGAATGACGGTGGAAGACCTGGGTTTTCGGAAGATTCGCCAACAACTCACGCGGATGAACTTAAATGCGGATATTAAAAAGACGTTATCCGAATGCTTTTAGAATATAATCTTACCTAGCTTTCTGGAAATTCAAAAAAAAAAAATGTATTATTTCGCACTCCAATTTTCACTTCATTGCCCAACTTTGCGCCAACACTGCCAGCTTTCAATTGAGCGCTAAATAACTAGCGACACGTCAAACTTACTCCTTGTATATATTTGAAGAATTTCTGAAACCTTATAGAAAGCGATATGAAAATATGTATTTACATGCATGCCCACATCCACCTACATTAAACACATTTCTTTGACCACCCTGTGTAAATAAAGAGGCCTCCTTCCTCAATTAAACTCCAAGTCCAATTGTTTCCAATTTCTATTGTTCTGATTTCTTTAAGTAGATATATATCTCCCCAATTTGTTTTCGTTTTGGCATTTTAAACAATAGTTTCATCAACTTATCGAACGTTATTTGGGTTTTTTATGTCGGTATGCCATCCGGCTGCGTCAATATTAATCTGGCACACTCCACAATACAATGAACTACCGCCTTAGTAATTTATTTTCACATATCTACGTGACAGGCATAAGAAATCTGTAGAGACTCTTGCATGTTCATTAGTAAAACAGTGCAAATGCGATTAATTAATTCATATTTGAATCTCATTTATATCGATAGGCATCCAATCCAATTTATTAAGGAACTAATTCAATTTTTTTAAACTCATTTATTACGTTATGCCAGATGCAGTCTGTTACTAGTTGGGGAGGTTACTTTGTTTTATTTTGTTTTTTTGTGTTGTAATTAGGCGGCTGGAATAAAGCTCCTGTCAAAGCATTGCCGTAATTGATGGGCTGAGTAACAGATGTAGCTATGTGGAGGGCAGTTAAAATAAACTAATTAAAGCCAAACAAAAATGTACCCAGCCTGACGATGAATAATTGAAGAGAGGTGATAATGTTTTGTTTTTGTTTTTAATTATATTTTAGGTCTTTTTCCAATTGAACAATTGTTCATGGGATCAATCTAAGTCAACCGAAAGATTGGCAAATAAGCCGTCAGCGTCAGTAAACTAACTTTTCAAATGAACCCATACCAAATTTGACATAAGAGGACATTTTTAATTTAGTTGCTTTTTGGAATAGTTCACTGACACATTTGACACGGGGTTTGCATATGGGTAATGGGTATGTTCAACAGAAATAACTTGTGGCTGAAGCTGTGTGCGTTGGCAGCCATTAAAGCGAGACCAATCACAGTTTTGTTCATTCGCAATTAAGTTAAGTTCGCTTCCTTCAAACTGTCAGAACTGCCAACGCTGTAGTTGGAATAATAATCAAGGCCAGAATATCGAATGCACCCTTGAATAGAAAGGGATCTTGAGTTGATACATTACTTACTCTTGGTCTACGCAAAATTCCAAGGACTGTGTCATAATGACCGAATGTCAATGACAGCGAAAAGACTTACATCAAACTGCATAATACGAGCATGGCATTTTTAACCATTCCCTAAATGGGAAATTTCACTACCTAGAGAATAATTCTGCTTTATATTGACATTGTGGGGAACTTATTATCATATTAAGTGTCCAAACTCCATTTTACGAACTCACAATAGCGAAATTTTTCATACAATTGTGACCTAAAAAAAATTTAGTGTTGAGGTTAAAAATGATTATTGAGTAAAAGAAACAAAATAATGAGCTGTCAACTCTTTTTGACTGTAAATAGAAAAAAGAAAATGGAAGTAGGGGTGGAGCTGGTCCATGAAATTAGTAATAAAACAAAATCGAGGTTGTGCAAAGCGGTCCTTATGATCAATGGTCAATTTCCACTCTATCTGCAGCTCAGCACATCTGAAAAGATTTACATTTATTCGACAGAAGAACAACTGTCACTTTAACAGTCACATTAAATCTACAAAAAATACATATGGGTCCAACTTTATAAAAATTATTAAATTAGAAAGGCTCATTAAAAGTCACTAACTCTTTCTGGTCCGTACTAGATTGCAGTTCTTTTACTTGTTCCCATTAGGTTTGTTCAATTAAAAGAACATTTTGAGTACAATTTAGAAGTGGGAACAAATAAGCCACTTTGCCTAATTGACTGGAGCCAAATTCTGAGTTGAATTAAATTAAAGATAATTGAATGGTGAACTATGGCATAGCTAGATTTCAACAATCCTACAGACCAATCAAAGAAAAGGTTAAAGTATTTTGTGCGTTGGATATAGTGTTGTCTTGAACTAAAGCGACATTTCTACGCGTTTTTCTGGCGGGGGAGCTTTGTATTCCAAATACGATTGGCGTCAACGATCCCGGCGGCCTTTCAATTGCTATTTTCTTATCATCACTTCTACTTTAGAGCCGTACAATTTACTGAATAATTCACCAGAATTACATTTTTATACGACTATTTTTTGTTGTTCAGTAATTGTTGTCTGGAAATTTCCTCGATCTTCACGTTCAGAAACACGACGCAAAATCATTAAGACTTGTCAATATTTACATGCAATACCGTCTGTCTGTACAAATTCAGTATTGTCGTGTGTCAGGAAACAATGTCTAATCTCTTAATAGATGTATTTTTTGAGTTGTACATATATTCGTTTGAGTTTCATCTCTCAATAATGGCCCCTAATAAATCAACGTATACAGCTCCATCTGCGTTCTATCTTCTATCACACAAATTGTATCTCCTGTCTAATCTGGAAACAATAAAAGCACAATCTTCTTTCGCCATAAATTCCATAACTTCAACAAGCAATTGAGTTTATGATTTGCAAACTTGTGGACACTCGAATGAAATTGCGACGAGGAACGATAACGACCGTGTCACACAAACACACTCGTTTTCAATTGAAAATAATTTACATGCGTCTGGCGCCATTTATACTGTGTGACACACAGAATTACTTTCAGTTAAACAAATAATAACCAAATAGATATGGCGATATGATTCGTATTCAACAAATAAATGTTAGTTTTCTGATGTGAAAACTACGTGTATTTGTGGTTGATTTCAAACCGATGTCGAATCGTTAACATTGTATGAGTAGGTACAGGCAGAGAAAAGCATTTAAGGGAATTTCCAGTTTATTTTCAGTTGCATGATTGGTTGTTGATTGTTTATTAATTTTAATAATTACAATTTTGCCAACACAATTAGCATACCACTTGCATTGTTCGCAACGAATATATACTTTTCAGAAGCTCGCCATGCCTATCTCTGTGTTGACTTGCTTTTGCCGGCTGTCACCTTGTGACATATTTGCTCATTACGAATATAAATTGCAAGCAAGATGGTTGAAGTATTCAGCTCTGATAAAGCTCTGCGTTTACTCTATCTGCCAAGATGGGGAATTACAGACTTCAGCTCGTAAGTTGAAAAACTTGATTTGTTTCTGCTTAAACAAATATGATGAAGTATATAATTACCTACTCAGTGAATAATCACAGTACTGTACCTGCAACTGAACAGCGAATCATTGGGGTTATTAGTTGGGGAAGATACTGAAGTTATTATCGTTAGATTGACGTAAGTTTGAACATGTAAATAGCTAAGCTCCGTGTGTATCTACTTATTAATGTCAGAAAATAGATCTTCCATCTGTCATACATGTGCAAAATGGCAGACAAAACGAAATTAAGAAGGCTGAGCTGAGCTCCTATACGTCGCAATTTTGCCAGACTCTCTTTTCGAAATGCGGTAAATGGAATTTAATTCACAAATAAAACGTCAAAAAAACAAAATGTGACACATGTCACTTTTCATTACACCCAAAAAATGTCTGAAAATGATAAAGAAACTGGCAAAAAAAATCCCAGTTTCCATCTTTAAAATAAAACAATTTCTTATGAAAATTTTACAAGCAAATGTCAAATAACATACGTAGAAAATTTAAAAACTCTAGGACATTTTTGTTAGACATCTTAATGATGCTGAATTGAAAATCTTTCCCGGACTTATTTAAGCAACCACAATGCAATCAAACTTCGCTCGACACCTGGTGCTCACAAATAAAACCCACAAAAGTTCTTATCGCAATGTAAATACATACAACTACAAAGTCACAAGTGGTTAAAGAAGTGCAAATATATAAATAGTTACGTGCCAAGAACTAACCAAAACGTTCATGGTCAATACTATCGATCGAGTGTCGACCACATGCCTTCAAGAGTCTCAATCGATACATTCACCTTATTCGAGTGACATGATGCACTAATAGCATTCAACGACCGTTCTCATAACGTGAATCACTGACCACTAAAATGAACTCCAAGTGGTCCTATACCACCAGTTGAGTTGTGTTGTAGTATGGTTTTTTTTAGATTTATTTTATCGATTTGTACAAGAGTACAATTGGCAGGCAATCAATAACCATAAATAAAATAAAGATGATTTAGATTTATTTTAGTTGCGAGTACGTACTTGTGTATCTATAAATAGGCAAAAGAAGAGAAAAAAATCTGCTATAATTGAGGTAGGCTGTGTAAGGGGCTTAAGAGTCACAATTACGTGAAATGTTCATGTCATTCAGGAAGTGCATGTACTTTGACAGGTTCTATAGGAAGGAGGTGATGCTCTGACGTCAGTCATTTAGAAAGACCAACAATATCCAATTGAAAATCCGCTCTTGTGACTGAAACGTCAAACGCCATCTTATGCAAATAACACATTCTAATTCTTACGGAATTGCATCCACGTAAGAAATAGAACTATTCTCCTTTCGTCACTTATTTCTTAGATAACTTTTATTAATTAACTGTTGCAAAAGGAATTCATTATTCATGACAAGTAACCATTTTTTTTTTTACTGAAAATAAGTAACTTTCTGTTATGTAAGTGCAGCAAAGGTATGAAATTGCGACCTAAAGCTTCCGTTTCCTTATAGCCATGTACACACTTTTCAAAGTTCGAAGGCCAGCGGTTATACATCGAACGCCAAATTAGATGAACACTTAGGTTATGACTAACTCCAATTATACCTTCAAGTTTACACCACATAAGTCATAACTCAAAGTTGAGTGATCTTATCGGCCAAAGATGTAATCACCAACAATGTGTTATTTGCTTGACAGTATATAGTAGCAATAAATTGATAAAACTAGAAACAAAACCCGACAATAAATTCGAGATGCACGATAAATTGCACTGTCATGTAGACACCACACACGTTCTCATATATACGACCAACTACTTAAACTATGATTAGTTGTTCCTTTCGCAATTCAAGTCAGAATCATCATTAAAATAGAAATTAAAAAATTGCAAATTTATTGTTATTTCTCTGTGACTTAAAAAAGAACATCACTCTCCTGCCGTGAATACAACCAACACAATGAGTTAGTTAAAAGATGCTAAAAAGACGATTAGTATCATCGGTAAGCTATGCACAGAGGAATTGAAATATCTCAAATGCTTTTGTTATGCGTGGGTCATTAGGTATAGATAATAAATGCTAATCTTTCCTGAAAAAAAATCTGGTGCTTATTTTACGCATTCAATGCGATAAATCGTACAAAGTTGTTCACGGCAGTGGGCTGTCAAACGTGTTAGAATCCGGCATGGAACTTGTATACACACACGCACTTAAGATGGTAACAATCTAGAGTGGCAGTAAATAGAAATCATTATTTAAATCAACAATTTAGAGTACGCAAGACTGCTGTTTTCTTGTCCGCCAAACACACCTAACTCAAAAATATCAAATTATCGGTCAGTTGATTTTGTATTTTAGAAGGCAGCTGTCACATGTGACTTCAACGAATTCGAACATCGAATACTACGGCGGTGAATAAGTTCGATTATACATGGAAGGTGCATGCACATAAAATGAAGCAAACATCTGTAAATATTTATGACCACAGTATAAGCCTCGAATATTTAAGCGCTGTTTTTATAATATATACATTTTGTGTCGTGTGCAATTAAGTAAAAAAGGAATATTCTTATTTGTTATAAACATTTACTTTTATATATTAGTTATAATTTCAAAGTAAACCCTCAAACTACAAATATTTTTTTCTATTTTGGTTGACCCTTTCGGTATGATCAGTTCCGAAATTGGTTGGGACCAACCGACATTATTTCACTGCCAGATGAACTACCGATCTACAAAAGCCAGTTTCGTGCTTGCCAGTTATTACAAGTCGAAAGACAATTTTCGCAACTCCTACTAGTTACTTAGATATTTTTTCCTTTTTTTGTCGTATACCTATATAGGTTGCGTCCCATTTTATCTGAATACGATCAGTTTCAATATCAATTTACGTGAATACAAATTTTTATATCCCTATCGACGGTATGTACATTTTCAAATTCCAACGACTTTTTCGTGTAAAGCCCATACATCCACCGCAAAATCCTAAGTCCCGAAACGCCAGGAATCGCGGATTTTCACTCCAGAATCGGGCCCTAAGGGCGAAGATTCACGAAATTACACGAAAATTGCGAAAAATTGCAAAACCGAGATTTCCCAAACTGACGCGATAATAAATAAAATATCGATCAACTGACTTAAGGGAGTTGAGATTGATTGTTTTACTTCACTCTGAGATATGACGTTTTATGTGAGCCGCACAAGAAAAACAATCGAAAATGGACCATTTTTGTAAGAATTCCTACCTGCGTCGGTCTAGAAGTTGGAGTCTCAATCTTTGCATGGACTAAAGAGGAAAAACCCGGGGCGTCCGACAAATATAAAAACCAAAAATATCAAAAAAAAAATTAACGTAACTTTTCCTAAATTCACCAGGAAAATCGTGCAAATCCTGGCGAATATTTTTTTTGCAATTTTTCCCTCGAACACCATCGCAACATGCGACTAGGTACACCTTAAAACAATTTTTCCACTCTAATGCCCTTACCGCCATCTGCCGTCCAACACGTACTACGCTTTGCTGTCATTTATAGAATCACTTGACAAATGTCAAAAGTGACATTTCTCTTCTATATTCAACGCAAGTAGAAGATAAAGTACTCGTCGATAAGTTTCGCGTAAAATATCTCCACAATCCCGGCTATATTCTTAACATTAATTTCGAGTGCTATTCACAATTCGCTACACATATATTAATTCTTTTCGTGACTATCGTTTTGCAATTATCCTATCACAATGGCTTTTCACAGAATCACAGTAAAGTCGCAATGTCAGTTTGGACGACGACCACATCTGGCATAGAAACCGCCCTTGGAGCACTAACATCTCCAATCAATGGTAAATCGACCAGTTGTCAGCAACTTAACGGATCAGCATTGATACCACCGTCATCGCCAAATAGTCAAAATCATCAGTCAACCCATCTACAGAATCAACTGAGTGGAATCAACTCGGCAACAGTGCAATCGCAAATTTCGATTCTAGCCAATTGGAAGCGAAATAGCCAATCTCAGTCACAGCAGCATCTACACCAACAACAACAACAACAGCAGCAGCAGTTACAGCAACAGCAGCAGCAATACAATCATAAGGTAAGCAAATAACTAGTTAAGTCGATTTCATATTTTTTTCCATTCGCTTTGTCGGTTGGCGGTTAATTTATTAAGCAAGGGAACTTGTGTGTATGCGAAGCGGTTTTGTTTACATTTTCGTTTTTATGAACTTTTAATTGGTTTTTGTGTGTGCGCCCCCGACTGTGAGAAGAATAAAACCATGAATGGCATCTGCTGATATAAGATAAGTTGATAGTGCTCCTCATGTCGCGCTAGATGCAGTTATTAAGGTGTATTCGTGCATAGTATTGAAATCAAGACAAGACATCAAATTCGATTCGATAATTGTTGCTAAACAGGATTTAGTGTGATATACATGTATGTCTTATGTATGGGACGTGACTTTTAACGAAACTGGCATCGATACTATTCAAATTAGTTGGGTGCTTATGACGAACGATATTTCACATTTTTAGATTGATGTGTACAGCAATAGCCATAGAACGTAGGTACAAAGCAGCAACCGGAATGAATCACACCTTTTCCGAACAAAACGTGATTGAAGTGTGTTAAGTCCCAAACCTAAGGTGCATGAATGTAGATGCACATTGCCCTAGCAAAATTGTACTTGTCCTCAAAATAAAAACGCACATAACCGAATGCTCATGCGATGCTATCCATCGGGTTCTATTTGGCAGGTACAAGCTGCCGAGATGGAATTTCTTCTTTGTATTTCTGGGTGACAGCAGAGATTGTGTAAAGAGCATCAGAATACGTGAGGTACTTAATGCCGAGCATCTATTTCCCGTGTAAATACGTGCTCTGGAATCTGTGCCATCATGGATGAGATGGCTAGATCAAGTTCAAAATTTCTCCTTGATGACTTAAAATAAATGCCGAAAAATCGAGAGATAAACAGGCTCTACTTAAGACTCCTGGCCTTGCGTCCCCTGTAATGGTTAAGCAGGATATTTAATGGATGGACGTTCATTGCCTGTCAGTAAACAGCCAGTTATCTTTGTGGCAGACTCTTAGCTCAAATATGGTGCCTCCTATATGATAATGTGATAAGCGAAAATCTCTGCATAAACCTAAAGCGTTCACTTTAGTGTTCGCCAATGCAGTACTTCCTCCGAACACCTGCTCGGTCCCTTGTCGTCCATAATTACCTTCGCATTTGGGAAAACTTTCTACAAGTAAAAAACAACCTCTCAACTTATGCAATTTGTACCTACAGTATAAATTTCGTGGATGTACCCCTCAAGTTTTTGTTGGAAATTCCCCACGCCAAAAATGTGAATCGAAGAAATTCCTTCGTGTAAATTCGACCACAATAACATTCGCTAACAAGTTTATTTCTGACAACGAGTACAATTCAAATTCAAACTGATTCTACCACGCCTCCCTTGGCAACTCTAGTACCAAGCTTTCCATTTGTTGGAGATAAAAAGCTCCGCATTTCATTCACAATCGAATGGAAGCTTAACAAAAGCATCGACGGTGGGAGGTGGGAAATTCGCCACCGCCAGATGATAGCACTTATTTGTGTTTGTAAACAGCAAGTGTTTGCCATTGCCGCAGTGTATCTACCCCGTCATCGGTTGTCGTTTTTATTTGTGTCTCGTGTGCTCCTGCTTGTTCTCTTCGTCGTAGCCGAATTAATTTAAGCCAATTTAAAAATAATCGCCAACTGAACATAAACTTTCCGTTTGGTCATTATTCTGGCCAAGGCGGTAGTCAGTTTTGCCCGTGGTATATACTCATACGTCGTCGAGGCTGATTACCTACTCCTATTCGAGTCCACCGCAATATAATAAGCATCCCTCCCCGCTATTATCTTGTTTGCCCACTCCATACGGTAGTAATCGTTGCGTTTATTGCTGTAATAATAAAAAAAAAAATCACAATTAGAAAGAGTTAATTAATTCCATAAAGGAAAACCGCCAGTGAACTTGAAAAAGAAATCGAATGCCGTGCTGCTATTCTCAGGAAATAACAAAGAAATAAAAAAATTAATTCCGGCCACCCGTGCCTGTTGAGACTGCTGCCACCCTTGCAGTGTGTGTTGAATACTGAACGCGACGCGCCACTCTCGTCGAGAATATCGGGAAAAATTATATTTAATCATTTTTAAATACCTGTGTGCTATTGTTTCGCTTGCTCCCCCTTGTCGTTTGGCGGTGTCTCTGCGTGCAGTCCGTGTAATATATTTAATTAAACAAAAATAAAAACTGCTGTGCACAAGCAATGCAAAGGGTATCCGCTAGCCAGTGCGCGCACCCCTTTCAATTTTTGTTTGAGTTGAGTGATTGAGCCAAAAGTCTGTTGATGATGATGAGATTTGCTTAATCCCATGCATGTGCCCCGCCGTCACTCTTACCTTGAAATTTATTGAGAATATCTCGAGTGATCTCAGGCCGAATTCCGAATAAGCGAGAACAAACCTATTCGCGTCAATCAAAATGTATTCGAGTCTCAGTTGTTCGCGATCGAATTTGAGCTGCCACACGCGATCGGAGAGTACGCCCTTAAATAACCAAACCAATAACTTGCCGCACGATTATAATTTCTGTGATTGTTGTCGTCCCCTGCGTTACACGCCGCCGAATAACGCAAACACACATTTTCCCCCAGCGTCGGCGCGCCTAAACAATCCATATCGCTTACAGCCGTTTCAATTTCGATTCCAGCCAAGACGTACCGCCAGCAGCAGTATGTCACAATCGGGAGAGGATTTACATTCGCCCAGCTATCTGTCATGGAGGAAGCTGCAGCTGAGTCGAGCCAAACTAAAGGCCTCGAGCAAGACATCGGCTTTGTTGTCCGGATTTGCAATGGTGAGTAGAGAATTTATTTTGTTTGTCCAGTCATGCAATTTTTTTATTTGTAAATCTGTGTCTAGCACTAAGAATAACAATGAGCGTGGGCAACTGCGACATTGGATTTCACATATTTAAGCGTTCTGTCTGCTGGGTATCTAATTGAAATTGAAATCGAAACGGGAATTAATTTGTTTATCTGGTCTGGCTATAGATTGGCTTTAAAGTGGGCACCTAATTGAATTTTAAATCGAAACGGGAATCTAATTTGCCTGCCTTATTAGATGAGCGAGCGTGTGGAAAATGCTGATCACTTCAGTAAATAGTTTGTAACCACAGCAAATCCTGATTTGTACAGCTATCTGTATACCAACGCATTGGAGAAACGAAACGCCTTGTTCAGCAAACGCGGCGGCACCATAGTTTATGGCAAGAGTCCAGAACATCAGCGCCGACCTCGGATAGAGGCAGAAAATGCGTGGTTGGATAAGGATGAGTGCATCAAAGGTGGAAAAACTGTGTCATGTACATTGTACATGTTCACGCGGCTGCTAAGTGGAACTGTGTATCGAAATGTAGCAGTTGATAGAAATAGTATCTTGCGCGGTGAGCAGGAGAGGGAGCTACATTGCTCTGTCCTGTGGCATCGTAGGTGGGAAGGCACTTCTCTCTTTTCTTCCACATCCATGCAACTGCAACAAGGTTTATTTCCTGAGATTTCTACTCCCGTTGTATGTCTTTCTAGTATCAGTGGCCTTTTGTTACCCCAATATGAATTCCAATAGGTGCTCTGCTGACGTTTGGCATCCTCATTCGGTAAATAAATGCTATATATTCCATATCGTCGCCAACGTGATTAAAACTCTCAAACGAAAAAATGATTGGCTTGTTCTGAAAAGCAGAACTTTCGGTAACACTACACCGTCACGAAAGAGTGCAGCTTAATCAGCTGCCATGACCTAATAGAGCGAAATATTTATTTTATTTTAGTTGTTTACTGTCACACGTCATTTCCTTCTGAATTTTGGTTTTGTTTTCCAATCGCCTTCCAAAGTTGCAAAAGAGTATTTCGCATTTCGCCACTCCGGTTGAGTGCGTATACAATTATACGTGCTTAGGTCTTGTGGTTTGAATTATATTTCTGCGATAATAACTTGAAGTGGAAAAAATTGTTGCAGCTAATCGACATCATTTGCATGTGGGTATAATATTAGCTGACACATGTTGGGTATCTTTATCAGTGATAACTGACATAACAAAATTGATAGTGGTCGCATTATAATTGGTATCATCGTTTACTCAAAGAGAATTTGCTGAACATAACATTTGTAAAGAACGACAGGATATTTGTTTAGTGTACGAGTACGTGCATTCAAAACGTTGACGACTTCGGAATCCAAGTAATGTTTCCCTTTCTAGGTCGGAAAACCGCTTGAGTGAATGATTTACAATAGTGGCCAGCAACTGAAACAGCAGGAAACATTTCGGAACAGCAAAATGATTGCCAAAGATAAGCGCCACAAACAATATACGCAGTTATGAGAGAGTCCATGTGGCTGTAGGGGGACATAAAAAAATACTCCTCCACACTATAACCTTGGTCGTAAAAATAAAATTGTTTCAGTCGGCTTGTTAAGAATGTCGAGCTGTATTGGGTACTCATTCCGTAAGTTTTCAGACGATTATAGTCGAAACGATAGACCTCCAAAACTAGCATCTAAGTGCTAAAATTACAAGTTTGAGAGCTTAATCCAGTCCATTTTCCCCAAATATAATGAAAGCTGAGGTTTGACAAGAAAATTCGAGCAGAATATGGCTTATTTTGCTGATCAAAGTTTCAAAAACGATATCTTTTAGACGATAGTTGATATACGGAATCTGCCCCCTCAGGCCTTTCTCGGTCATATATCATATTACGAGCTATTTTGTGAATAAATTAGGAGTCATGACGAAAATCCTCTTTTACAATTCTGAAAGAAGCGTCTATTATCGGCTTTGCAGATGATATCGCTTTGGTAGTTGTGCCATTAACGCTAGAAGAAGTTTAGCTCTATCTGTAACGAGATAGATGCAAGTGTACGTCACATCGATGGGTTTGTAACTCGCTTATTACGAAACGGAAACAGTTTGCTTATAAACTTGCTTACTGAACGTAACAGGACCATTTATTAGCTTAGGATAATTTTTTCACAACCATTCGTAGTCGTAATTTTGTTTGGGATAAGTAAATGGGACCTCCAACTTTATGCCGTATCGAAACGGCTTAGTTGTCAAGTTCATTACAAGTAGGAGAGTTTAAGAGACTGTAACGTTCAGAGACCTAGGGCATGTCAACCTTTTGTTAAATACATTCGGTTAATTATTGACAAAGCAATAAACGACTTCTTCTTGACGGAGCTGATAGTTTTATCCAGTAGAAATATGGCTGTCAGGTCAATCCGATGGTGACCTGTGCGTTTGTCTGATAAATGAAAAAAAAAAAAATTTGAGTCCGAAACAACCGAGAAAAGAAAATACAAAAAGAATCGCAGTATCGCAGTCTGGAAACAACATTTAAAAAAAAGAAAAATGGACTAATCCTCTCAGTGATTGATTGATGTGTGGACTTAACTGAATTGCTGAGAAACGCAATTTGCTCTGACTCGGTTATTGATGCGACATGGCAGTTTCCCTTTAGAGCGCCAATTTGGTTCTACACACTGAAGCGACTCGTCGCCGGACTACACCAGCCTGGCAAAGACCAAAGATCGTCCACCCCATCAGCAACTCCCACCAATATTCATTGAAGTCGTCAATCTTATCACAAAGCCCAAGCAAAGGAACACCGAACAAGTAACCCCAGAATGCACCCAACTGAAGTGGACCAATTCCTAAAATTTAGAACAAGACCAATCGACGAATGACGAGTGAAGCTGCTTCTACAACAAAAACAACAGCAACTAATAGAGTAAGGGCAGCCTCTTCTTCTCGATACCTTGCATATAATGGCTTACGACGGCTACGCTAAGGACGAAAATTCATGCATTTCATCGACTTTCGTATGACTCTGTTCAAGCAAGTTAAAGGATCCGAACTAAGACCATTTCTGATACATTTTAACACTTGGTCCTCCGCTCATTGCGTTTGACGCGACGTATGACTTATACAAGTTGACGTGCAGGCAACATTTAAAGACCGATGAGAAAGAAAAACCTTTTCGCCCAAGCACAATTACAGTAAATGTAATATTTATCAAACTCTCCATAGTAAAAACGAGCGGCAACATAATTTTAAATCCTTTCTTGCAGATCAAATTGCGAACAAAGTGATCCCAGATGATATCTACGTTTGTAACCATTCGTACACAAAGTTACACAAAAAATGTGATAAACAAGTTATGAGTACTTTTAACCACGAGCTGAATTTATAAATGATGAAGTAATCAAGATCTCTCACCTTCAACGATGATATTGAAGTCTATTTACTAACAAAATATTCTATTCTCACGCCAATTCGCACATATGTTTACATAAATTACTCGAAAACATGTTTAAGTAGCGGGTACTAATAATTTTCCACGTTGGATCACAATAAAACTTGACCCGATTTAAGTGTCTTCGAGTTTGATAGCCCCTACGCTACAGAGTTAACATTAAACGATCAAAGGTCTATAAAGCATTTCTCGTGCTGTAGTAATTTTCCACAACTTTCGTTTTAATAGATCTCTTTCTTTAGATTAAAAATGCTAAAACATTTTAAAAATATGATATTTTGAGTTCATAAGAATGCGATAAATTTTTAGTGCTTTCGAATGTGAATCATTTTGGATATTCCGCTTATGAAAAATTGACATATTTACCCATTTGTTGGCAATGTATTATTTTTAAGTGCTCATTATCATTATCATCACAATACAATTTTAATCAGATTAGATCTCTCGGTGTTTCTCTTTCGACGCAGGTAACCTTTATAAATTTATTTGCACCTCTTATTGCTTTTATTATTAGTGACCGCAACGTCAATTGACAAAAAGTACCGAAAGCCGATTGTTGTTGTTCTCTTAACAAGGATTTTATTTCATTTGTTTAGGAATTCTTGTTAATGGAAGAAAACGTTATAGCTTTTCCCAGTGGTTTGTCAATTGATAATACGAGTCTCTCAGTCATCATTTGTCGCTATAAATAGCCAAGATGATGGGTAGCTTCCTATATGCAACGCTTGTTGATTGCCATCAGTTTATAGTGTTTAAACTTCTTTAACATCTGTTGATAACCGGGGAGAAGGAGTCTTTTAGTTTTCGACTCAACGATGTAAGTGTCTTAGTAATGTGTCATCGAACACTTGACTGTTATCAGCAAATAGAAGATAGCGACAAGTGGTTTTCAATTCATTAATAGAGTGATTTTTTTTTTTTATCGAAACGAAGAAATTTTTAATTTTCTTTTAATTACTGTCAGTTATTGTGATCTAATTTTTGCATGTAAATAACGTTTGTCATGTTTCAGCAATCGTGTGTTTGAGTTAAATTTCTGGAACAAATGGAACTATTTCAGTTTGATGTGGTTTCCAACAGTTCTTCAGATGGTCACGAGTGAATGAGAAGCTTTCAATTGAATTGCGTTTGGAAATTTTGCAGATTTACTGACCACACAATGGCCCAACTCAACTTCCATTAAAAAGGTCTCTTTAAAGTGGTATTCGTTTGGGCTTCTTCAGATTCGCTCTCAGATTTCACATTTTGTGTGTCTAATCGAACATAAAAACCTCACTTGCTCTTTTTTGTGTTGATATTTGTGCGATTGGAATATGTTTAGCCTCCGACACTCTTTCCTAAGCGTTTTCCATTCACTGGTTAAATTTTATATGAAAACATTCAAAATGCTCGCCCAGATTGATTTCTAAACATTTGTACATAAATAATTAACAAAAAATTGATCAACCCGATGCAATTCGTTTCTTTTCAGTTGAAAAATTTCACGAAAATATAAACAAACTCCACTATTTGTCAAACTCAAACGTACTTGTATTGGTAAATCTGAAGCAAATCTGAGAAAAAATGCAGATTCGCAAAAGTGGTCTGAAATCTGAAAAAGATTGCTTTTTTTGTACCAAACGAACATAAAAAGTGCTCTGAGAGCGCCCAATCGAATACCACATAAGATTTCCATTAAGGTCAGAATGGGAGCAGAATAGTGTAGCAAACTAATTTGGCATTTGGCATTCAAAGATGGTTCTAAAAAAAAGAGATTTCGAAGTCATTCCGCCTTCCCAACGCAGCCAGCGTTTTCCAGGCACAAGTACTGGCAATCAGGGAGCCTTGTAGACTGCTCAAGAACCTAGCGGCAGCCATAAAAAAAAATATAGCTATCTTCGACAGTCAGGCCGTTGTTAAGGCTCTCGACCGAACCAAGCCTACGTCCAACTCGTTGTGGACTGCAGGGAGACACTGTCCGCTGCATGTCATCGGTGTATATTCGCTCTTGATCCATTTCAATAACATCATTAAATTGCTCAACTCCACAGGCTGATTTTGATTTTCTATTGTTATAAACATTTTTGGCGCCACCGGTCCGTATGGATTTTTTGCCCTAGCTTCTCACAACCATTCGTCTTGTGTGAGTTCTTAATTTTTGGGACGAATGGAAGGGATCTACAATTTTATGCGAAGTCCAAACGGCTAATTAAGAAGCTATTTCATGACAGTAATAGTCTCGGATGTTTGTCAGACGTTCGCGAGAGGTGGCGCAGTGGAAAAGAAACCTTAAGATGGAATATACATTTTTGTGGGAATCGAACCTGTGACCCCTGGCTTAGTAGTCCAACACACTTTCCACTAAGCCACTGAGCCTTATTAAGTCGGTTCATGTCCTGCAGACTGATGTAGTCTTGCCTTAAAATCAGCAGAAACGCTCAAAAATATCGAACTCCTTCAGAGCCGTATGCAAACAAAGAAGAAAAGACAACAAGTAAAAGTGTTATCATCGGCCTGGCCGATGCTTTGATACCCTCCACTGCATACAAGTCATGCAAAAGAATAATTCAATAGACGCTTTCGTCTAATATTGGTTTTGCCTACCAACCAGAATTACCAGAACTACTGGACCGACATAGCCCATTTTAAATACCAACTTGACGACGATAAAAATAAGTCTTCTGACAAAATTTCATTTACCTACGTAGATTCTTTTCGACGCTATCCTGTTTTCAACAGACAGAGGGACACATGGGCCTAATATTGATTTTGTATGGGAGGTACCAGAACTACTTGACCGACATAGCCCATTTTCAATACCAACCTGAAGACGATAAAAATAAGTCTTTTCACCAAATTTCATTCGCCTATGTCAATTCCCTTGGGCGCTATCGTGCTTTCAACAGACAGACAGACCGACATACAGACCGACATACAGACGGACATAGCTAAATTGATTCAGAATGTGATCCTGATTTAGAACATACATACTTTATGAGGTCTCCGGTGACTCCTTCTTGGTGTTACAAATGTAATGACAAAGTGAATATACCTTCCTGTGGAGGGTATAATAAATCGCTGTTGAGGCGGGAGAAAAATAACAATCGCTATAATTTTAAAGGCGTTACAGTCCGGTCGGCACTGAACCTTAACAAAGACCTCTCTATCCATGGCAAGCTGATTCCAGTTGCGTACGCCATTTGGACTGAGGTTCTCTTAAAACTGGGCAAGGGAATGCGTCTCTATACAACGTTCCTATACCACTTTTGACCCTCTGGATAAGTCTCAATTTATATTTAAAAAATCAAACATACAGATATTCACTTGTTATACGACTCCAAACTAAAATCGCCACTTTCCAAGTCAATAATTGCCCTCCCCATAGGTAGCCATTGAACTGGTGGGCAATTGAATCTTGAAATTTATCTCCCTCATTTGGCAGTGCATGACCCCTTTTCAGCCGGCAGCAACGACATCGTTAAAGGCTAAGTAATTTATTTAAATTTCTTCAAAAGCAACCATACTTGTTTCGATACACAAACCCCCTTCAACGGTGTTTATATGGCCGGGGTAAACGAGCTCTCATCATTGAATTATTTTCAAAATAAATAACTTATACCGCGCTCAACAAGAGCGACGAGAAATCAAATGGGACCCGAATCAGATCGCAATTGACCATATCGACATACAATGCAATCAGGTCCGACTAAGCTCTGTGAGTGCATAAACATGTCAACCACTCTGCCAAAATGTGGTCTCCCTTGGTTTGGGAATCCATTTCTTTCTGTTGCATTTATCGAATGCGGATGGTTCAAGAACCAACGACCAAAATGGATGCCGTGTAGGAATATTACATTTTTGGCAGCAAACAGCAGGCAGATGAGGTGCACACATACCAAGAGAAAAACTATATCAATGTTTCGCACATGACGATCGTGTTGGGCGATGCAGAGTGCGTTGACGACGATGCACGAGAACAAGTTCTTGGCTCACTGTCAAATGAGGGGAATTTCAAGAGTTTATTAGAAGACAATTTAAAAAGCAAAAAAACAAGCTCGATATGACTCATCTGAATGAAGGCATTTCACTCTACGTAACGGTTTTATATTTTTGTAGGCGATAATAAGCGTAACATCTGGGGAAAGTAGGCCATTTGAGACATTGGGATGCGGTTTCGGTTCTCTACATTTTGAGGCATGGTTTTGAATGGAGTAGTTTTAGCTGAAAACATTTTAGAGACCACAACTTTCCAACTTAACCCCGGTTTCACTTTTTTCCAGGGTCTCTACAACTAACGCTAATGTGATATTCTCGCAATGTGCCTGAGTTCTGTTCAACTGTCTCTTGGTTGTCTTCGCTCCTCCTTAACTGGTTTGCGCCTTGTATTTTGTTGTCGGCCGCCCTTCTTCGAAATTGGGTGAAGGGGTTTTTTTTTCCATCGCGAGGTTAGCTATTGTCTTTTCGAACTGCATGAACCTGTCCACTCTGGGACTAATTTATTTCTGTCCTAATCTCTGGTAGGTAAATGTGTTGGCTAGAGATACAAGTTTGACCAGTTACATCATATTTCGAAGGAATCTGTTGCGGTCACCATTAAAATGCTGCTCGGATTTAACGAGAGAAACAGTCGCAGTTTGATCTTAAAGTCAATCAGAGAATCGCCGTATTTTGAAAACCATTCCAAAAGCAGTCCCTCAAAGCCCTACTCGGATTCACATCGGTCGAGGCAATGTCCCCGATATATTCTCAAACCATGGTTGCCACTAGACTGGAAAGTCAGGGATAGTCAGGGAACGAAAATTTGGTCAGGAAATTTTGAAAACAGTCATGGAAAATTCACTCTGTATTTTTTTTTATATATAATTTAAAAAAAATATTTATGTCGAGCTCTGAAGTCTACCCACACACACGTTTATGCAAAAATATAAAAATCAATGCGCCTGAACACTCCCATTTGTTTCAAAGAAATAAATAAACCCTTACTACATATATAACTTATTGATCTCAAGGACTAGTGTTTAAATGCGTTGTTTTTTTTATACATGTAGGTTTTCCTTGCCGGAGGCTGGCGAATTCGAGCAAAAAAAAGAAGAGACACAACCGCTTTAATCTAACTTTTATTTATTTTCAGTTTTAACAAATTTGGTTAAAAACCCAAAAACTCCGTTGCCGTCTTCTTCCTCCGATCACTTCTCTTCTTGCTGTGTCCTCGTCGTCTGTCATCTTCTTTTCCTCTTTTTCTCCTCTTCGTGTTTGTATTTTGTGTTGGCGGCCTTGAATGGGTGTGCTCCCTATCCCACATACATATTTCCAAAATTTGGTCAGTTAAAACTTCAAAACTGGTCAGGGAAAGTCAGGGAATTTTTATTTAATAAAAGTGGCAACCATGTATTTTGATCAGCAACACAAAATTGTTGTGTGTAAGGATGATAGGCGCTGACATTAAATTTCCGTCGCACATGAAATTTTCAGTCAGACCATACAATGGACGACATTACTTTTAATGTGAACGAGTGAACTTAAGCGATGCAATTCCTACCTGTCAAGAGCTCACGTTCACATTGTTGAAATTGATAAGTTGTATTCCTTGTGCGACGGAATTTCGCACTCAGCCTTAGAATCTCGATTGTCCCTCTTACAGAGTTTAATCTGGTCCATTAAAAAGACAACCACCTGAAATTAGAATTCCATCCGAATGTAGCACCTTAAAAAACTGTTGAAAACTGCAACAAAACTCTCAAGATGTCTTTAAATATTCACCCAACCCAACACAAGACGCGGATCAATACAAATGCATTGGCCGGAGCCACGTTTCTTCAGTAATTTATTAGTCGCATATTTGTCCCCAAGTGACAACCGGCTTTCAACTGATGAAGTGCCTCCCCGTTTACAGATAGACATGATAGATACTGCACCAGTTTCTAATAAATCGCCATAAACGTTCCTTTGCATCACAACAACATCATTACATGGATGTAGCTAAATCACTTTTCTGTGACAAAGATCGCAACTGTTATGTAAGAGATACCCAAGCGACAATAGAATACATTTCATAGCATCAGCGAGATGTGTGGTGCTACTCAGCGAAGCGTTAAACTGTATTGTTGTCTTTTAAAGAGCTTTATGCAACACGATCATTATGTACTAGATTAGATACATTTACAGTGTGTATAGACAATTGTTGTCCTCTGAGTTTTTAAGGTTATCCAAGCGACATTCGCAATGACACACGGCCCGCTAAATTGCGTTGAAGGTGCCATCTGCCATCGTCTCCTGTTGCGTTTATTTTTAGATCACTACACTAGGTGGGAAATTCTCCACCTGCCACAAATACACTTTCCGCAATCTATTTACAAAAAAACACTCAATCGAATGAAATTTATTTAACATGCAATTTTAATGAACGCTCTCCTCTCTTTCAGGTTGCAATGGTTGAAGTCCAACTGGATAGCGACACACAAGTACCTGCTGGAATGCTGGTCGCATTCGCCATCTGCACTACTCTACTTGTTGCTGTTCACATGTTGGCCCTGATGATCAGTACGTGTATCCTGCCGAATATAGAAACAGTTTGCAATCTACATAGCATCTCGCTGGTTCACGAATCGCCCCACGAGCGGCTCCATTGGTACATAGAAACGGCGTGGGCCTTCTCAACACTGCTCGGCTTGATACTATTCCTCCTCGAAATAGCGATCCTATGCTGGGTGAAATTCTACGACCTCAGTCAGCCAGCTGCTTGGTCTGCATGCGTTGTACTTATTCCCGTGCTGATTATTTTTCTAGCGTTCGCCATACATTTTTATCGCTCGCTGGTGACCCACAAGTACGAGGTGACAGTGTCGGGCATTCGTGAACTAGAAATTCTCAAGGAACAAATGGAACAGGACCACATGGAGCATCATCATCATCGGAACAATGGCCTCAACTATGGCGCCAGTGGGGAGATTGTCTAACAATCAAATAGAGCGACCCGCATACGTATTAAAAACGAACCAAAAGTGTGTGTGTGTGCGCGTGTTTGAATTGTGATATTTGAGATGCGTTTTGATGTTGAGGAACTGCACTAAATTCTGAGACCCAGAAATTTCCTGCAAATTAAATTGGTATCAGAAAATGTCGATGAAACTTTTTTTTACACAAAAAAAAACTTAAAAATAAATGTGATAATTATTAAGCGGCAATATTGCGTTGTGTTGTCGTCAAAATAATTATTTTCTATTGCGAAGCTATTTATATACAAAATTTTTACTACAATGCGAGTGAACTTTAACTTGAAAAGGGACATAGATAATTTTTATCGTCGTTAATTTAGTCTTCCTTGCTAAGCGTATGTGCGATTATTTATTTTGCTGTTAGAATTTGTTACTTAAACCAAATTTTATTTGGAAAAGTCCAGAATCTTAATGTTTTTTTTTTATTTTATTTTTTTAATTAAGCGTATAAGTGCGCATCTTAGGCACTAAGTACTTATAAGCAATTATAAAGTTGGATAACGAAGACAGTAAGAAAATAAACAAAATTTATATTAACAAAGACAATAAATGGTGAGCTTACATTCTGATTTGGGTAATGAAATCCATGCAGGAGATGTTCTGGAAAGGAGGAATAAGCGTAAGTAGAGTTGAGAGTACATTTGAGAGAGTATTGCAGAGAAAGGTAATCAAATTCGTTAATGAGAAGCGATACAAGCTTAAAACTTGTCGACAATACTGCGCATATTCAAGGAGGGTTCAAGTGTAGGTGTTTAAGTTTAGCATACAGCGTACTTGAAGGAAGGTACATTAACACAATTTACTATTTAAAGAAATATAGTACCAAAATCACCGCAAATATGAGCTTAAATTATAATTGAATTAATTGCGACGCCTTCGAACATAACTTCGAAAATTCCGGGGGAAATAAATTCCGATGGAGATCCACGATACGAGGAATATGGAACAACAAATTTTCGGGGGGAATTTTTTTCCCTCGGAATTGCCGTGATTATAAACAAACTTGGGGACTATGCTCCTCACCCAAATTGTTGCTGCGAAACAAATCCTAACAGATCCGCGAATGCCTTAAGTTTAACTTTAACGCACATGAAACCATTTAACACCAGGAGCCGCATGTGGCGGCGCCTGAGCTAAGGATTACGCCAAAACATATCCGGCTGAAGAAAAACTCTTCTGAAATATTCAAAATATGCACATGATTGCAACAAGGAGGTTCACATTCATGTCAACGCAGATGCTAGGAGTACATTTTAAACAGACTCTTTCAGCTTAGGTTAGACTTAAAATAAACGAGGATAACTCCACATAAAACAAACAAACTTCTGTCCAACATCCAGGACAGAACATAACACTTCAAGGTCGTTAAAAAAACAAATTGTTAGCGTCCAGTTTAGCAAACTGTTTTTTTTTTTTAATTTTGTGACAAATGTGAGGTAAGGAAGCGATTACCTCCTTGAAACATAAGACATTCCTTGTACTTGAACGTATATATTTATAAAGGTAGCCTACGTTTATTCAATTTACTGATAAATTCACTTAAACTGCCAACCACTTTTAGTTCATAACTCGTACTCACCGACTTTGTTTTCGTCGTCAATTCCGGTAGATATTCCCTGAATAGATCCCTTACAAGTTTATCCGGCTCGTGCAATTCATTCTAGGCGCAAAAATGCACACAACCTTGAGACACCTTTTTTCGTTGTCTAAATCACTAGTACATACCCGAGAAATAGGATACGGCGTAGGCCTTACTCCCTGATTCCGAAATTCATCAAACATAATCGACGTCTTGCACAAGTCACTCTGCCACATTCCCTTCTGGATCTGTCCACTCTGACTGTGAAGGTACAGTCCCTCGCCATGTTTCATTCCGTTCTGAAAGAATCCTTCGTATCTGTTGCCGTTGGTGTAAAATAGAATACCAGCTCCGTGAAATAAACCCTGTCCCCATTCCCCAATATAAATCCGTCCATCCGTATACCACAGTATGCCCTTCCCATGAGGTTTATTCTCCTTCCACCATCCGTAATACACTCCATTTTGATGGAACATTTTACCTTCTCCACATCGCTTGCCCTTCGACCATTGTCCAATGTAGATCCGCTCCGATGTACCATCGTCTTTTATGCGACGCAACGTGACCTGTCCGTGACACTTTGAGTCCAGCCACTGGCCGTCGTATACAAGATTTGTCCTAAAGTAGGTCTTGCTTCCATAGCCTTGGAATTTGCTGTGATGAAAACGTCCTTTGTAGCTTCCCAGCGGGTGGTACATGACAAACGGACGAAATCCATCTATAAAAGCCTTTCTGATGGCCACTTCTCGTTCAGTTGGTTTTTTCATGTTCGACCAAGTAGAACTTAATTCGAAGCTGAATTTGATTTCTGTGACTACACTCACTACGCCGATTGTGTCGGATTAGAACTGAAAGTGAGAGTGCTCGTACAACTCTGGGGAGCTCGCACCGAGAAATAGGACACAAAAATAGACACGAATCATCAGGGAATTCGTATTTCATAGCATGTCGTGTCTACGCGATATCGATTTGGAGTAGTCTACTTTGGACTCACCTACTGAGGCTTAGAAGTGTTCTCTTAATGTCACCGCCCCATTTTGAGTGGCAGACCTAAACTGAGATTTGCGTACGATGAACTATTTCGGCATGTCCTTAGAAAAAAACAATTTTCAGCTAATTTCTACAAAACTCCAAAGTCTCACGAGCAATCTATAAACAAAAATCGATCTGATTCACAAAATTCCGTTCAGTGTGTCGTTGCATCCCTTTCGCCTGTTAATCGAATGTCAGAGACATACCGAACATTCAATATTTCGTGTCGAACATGGCCTATAGATATGGTACCCCAAAGTGCCACCATATGTGGTTTGGGATTACACTAAGCTAGAAACAAAAATGAGGAATACGTCGCGTGCTCATGGATTATTTAGGGATGAATACCTTTTTAAAAATAGAACCAAGGTTTGTGCAAATAACGATGGAAATCGTATCCAACGTTAGCTTTTGTTTACATGCATGAAGGTGTCCCACAGGCTGGTAATAAGTTTTGTATATTATTATGTTTACGTATGCATTTTGACAGGTAAAGAGAAGAAGTGATATTCAACAAGTGGTTCAAAAAAACATTTTCCGAAAAACTATTACGTATACGCCCCAGTTAATCGATGAATGTGCGTTTCTATTTAAATGCGTTACTGTGATATTTGCGTGCCGCTTTCGCGTGACTTACTTGTGTATGCTATTACTAGAAGTTATGTCCTTGATCTAGCAACTTTGCAAGTTTTATTGTAGGTATGCCGCAGTATTGATGTGATCAAAGTCATGAGCGACAAGTAAGCTCAAAGAATGCACTGAAGCAGGTTTGCTGACCTACCAGAGCTTGTCTTAATCGGTGATAAGTGTGTTGTAGATCTCGAAATGTCCAAGACACCCTGCCGGCAAAATTTCTTACAACGGAAATGTCATCGTCCTCAAACTGCTTGCTTTAAAATTTACGAGTAGGTGCATCGAAACTGGCCTTTGATTCGGTGCTTATTTCAACTCTTATCGATGGTCATGCGATTTTGGGTACAGACCGGATAAATATGGTCGCCAATAAAAGTTGCACAGTCGAGTGGCCACTTCTCTGAACAGTCAATGATTCCGTAATTAAACTCGTGAAACGGATACTTCGAACGCAATTTAAGTTCCGCTCAGGGGCCCTACTCTGTAACTCGTTCCGAAAGCAAGATTTAGCGAAAATCAACAGATTTGACTTTCGCATTAGAATTTTTTCCGAACGTGTTACCTCCATAGAAACTGCTGTCCATCAAGAACTGAGTTGTTGCAGAGAAGTCAACTACTTTTATTGAATTTATTTCGTTAAAACAAATAAATACTTAAAAAATACATAGTTAATAAAATGTGGAAAATGAAAATTATAATTCGCCTAAAACACAAACATCAAAACTACAGTTTCACATGATCATAGCTAAACGCGGGACAATGTGTCAAATTCACTTTCAAATTCGTCTTCTCAGTAGCAGTTTCGATCGGCCCTCTGCTTCCCCCGATTTGGCAACAGCTATTGTAGCAGGCGGTGCTCTTCTTGCACGTCCGCGAGTTTTCGGCGTGCACTCGACTTTGCTGGCCGACTTTGGAATCTTGCTCGTCACAGCTGGTGGCGGCGAATCATCAGCATCACCGTCATCGTCATCAATAATTATAACTGCGGTATTTAAATTTGGCCTAGCACGTCGTCGAGTAGATGCCACTGCAGCAGTTGACTTCTTCGGCAGGTCATCACCCAGATGAACTTGCTGCACTGTTTTACAAATCTCATCGACTACCTTCTCAGTATTGCTTTTGGCTTTACACCTAGCACTCTTGGTTCCGTCTTTGGCACGTGACTTTTGTGCTGCTGGTGTAGCTCCCGCGGGGTCCTTGTAAATGATGTCATCCATATTTTCCCTAAGCGTCTTTGGTGAGTCTCTTTTGCCTTTTGCTCTGCGTGACGCCGTCGCCACTTTGGGTTGGCCAGCTGCTGGCTTGGGATCCGTAGGACTGAATTTTAACAGTCGTCGCGTTGTGTGCTTCGGTTTGATAGGTTTCTTCTGCATCTCGGCTTTTGTGGACTCCGTCTGAATAGACAGATTAACAAAGTATACACCGTCTAAGCTGCCTTTGAGTTTGTTGTAAATATCTAGAGAGGCTTTGCTAATGGTTATAGCTGATTTAAAGTTTCCCATTCGGCGCAGCAGGTTAATGTGCTGCGTCAACATGGTGAGTTCGTATTCTCGAAAGTGGAACTTTGTGTGCGATTTATGGACAGCCTTAGAACACCACTCCACTGCTTTGGCGTAGAATTCGTTTGGTTCGTTGTAGGCCTCGCCGAGATATAGCAGCCTGGCGTTGAGGCAGCCAATTTTGAAGAACTGCCAGTTAAGGAATGTATGCGAGCACTTGTCGCAAGTGCAAGACAACTCGTGCGTGATGAGGAAATCTCCCAGATTTCGGTGGACTTCTGGCACCTTGTATTTCTGTTTGAATAGATCGACTGTTAGTGATCTAGTTTCGGGGATATTTAGTTATATGTACTCACAATGCGAACTGGGGAAACGGGATTAACGTACACTGCTTTTCGTATCGTCTGTTGTCCGTAGATGCGGTAAGGTTCAATGGGTCCAACTTCCATATGATTCTTGAACGCCTCGTTAGCTTTGTGCGCTGATTTTGTGGGTTGGGCGTTTCTAAGCAAAATGTCGATTAGATCGAGTTTTATCTGAAAATAAGAGTTGATAAGAGCAACGCAGGAAAGTGTAGTAAATGGAAGGACAATCAAAAACGGAATACTTATTGACAACATGAACCCACATACCTGACACTTGGTGACATTTTCCGACTGCAGGTTGATGTGCGTCCAGAGCACCAGAAATTGTACAGCCCGATATGCAGCGCCTGAATCCAAGGCCATATTCAGTACCATCTGTACGTATGGTAGTGTGGCTGGCTCGCACAGCCTGTTCGTGGTGAACTCAGTTATATCGTTGACCACAGCAAATAGCAGAGTTGGAAAATTTAACGAATCCTCTGAAGTGTAGTAGACAACCGCTCGAATCTCATCCAGTATCTTGTCAACTTGAGCAAACGCCTTCGTCTTCGATAGTCCCTCTTGTAGTTTCCACTTGATTCGAAAGCTCACCGCCAAATGTGTTGCCCGTAGAAGTTCGAATTTGTTTTTCCTGTCGACCAACTCCTCGACCTTTGCCAGTGCCAGATCGAGCAGCATCTGGCTCTCAGTGAAGCGGTTTTTGTGCGCCAAATACCAACCGATATAGCACAGAGAAGTGAGAACGTAGTTCTGCCTGCGTGGGGTAAGGAATTCCATGTTCATAAGGCACTCGTAAATTGCCTGCTCGCAGCTAGAAATTGCATCTTCGAAGTTGAATTCGGGATCGTAAAGTTCGATGAACAGGCATTCGTCGCAAATGAACGAAAGCGCGCGTATTTTATTGAGAATATCATCCACATGCGTCGCTATTCGAAGGAGCAACCGCCAGCTGCTGTAGGCATAGTCCACGTAGCCTCGAAAGTGAAACAAGCGCGCCAGCATTGCGACGTCATCGATAATTAACTCCCAGTCGACGCTGAAATCTGGCTCAGGTACCAGTTGATGGGAGGAGAATTCAAAGAATTGAGCGAATGATTCCACTCCCTCCTGGGCGAGTCGCATTATCAGCATTTCGTTGGTTATGTCCATGAGCTTAAGTTTGCTGGGATCTGAGACCTTTGGTAAAGATTCGTCGTTAATTTTAGGCAGATTGAAGATGTTCTTGAGTTCGTCCATTCGATGAATCGCGCGAACCTTGCAGATGTGTCCTAGAGCGAGATGCTCTACGGGTTTTAGCGTACACTTTTCCTTGAGTTCTGCGTATTTTCGATCCAACTTCGCCGATACATTTACATGCGGGTACTTGCGGGCGATCAGAACAAAGTCGAGGATCGTACTGGCAGATTTGAGTAGGGAAGTAATAACGAGAATGTTGTCATCCCGCATTTTGAAGAAAGCTCCGGCCTCCATGGAATGCAGGAGGCGTCTGCTAAAGTTTTTACTCTTTAAAGGTGATGTCGAGTGGTCTAAGAGTTCGATAATGCTTGTACACGGATCCAGAGAATAGAAAACCCCAATGTACCGGCGAATCAGTTCACTATCGGCCTTGGATTCCATCAAATGACTGATATAAAGTGCACATGCCTCCGCTTGACGCTGTGAATCACCGGTGTTCTTGTACACGTGCATGACGCACTTGGAAAGCGTTTTGTAACTGTTTTCTGGGAGGTAAGCCTTGACTTGCGTTGTTAAAAGCAACATCTTGACCACCTGTTCACCGTGTTCCTTTGTTTTCACATTCTGTGCGCATCGCATCAGCGCATTCATTATCGATGCCACCTCGTAGTTGACAGTGCTGCACTTGAAGTACTCCGCAACTGCGATTGTGTGCTTTAGAATCGTATAAACAGCAGACCCCAGCTCGGGCTTTATGAAACTGTTCTCTACGACTGTCTCAAACATCACCAACTCCACTATGCAGAGCTTGAAGATGACGTGCTTCCGTACACTGTTGCAGCACGTCCACATGCCGCTTTCGTAGTTCACTCCATGCGCCAGTTTAATGAGCTTCTCTATGAGACTGAAAACCTCCTGGTGGCTCTCCTGGTTCATTGCTTGAAGGAGCGTCTTCTGACCTTTGAAGGCATCAAAGATTCTAGCCATTGTGACAATAGTGTCCATAAACCATGGTTCCCGGGCTAGTTCGGAGCGATCGAGAAACGTAGAGATCTTTGCAATTACTTCAACAAAGTTTCTATTGAATTCCGGCGCATTTGGAAACAAAAGGAGCTTCACAAGGTAGTACAACAGATTCGTGGCGTAGTTTTGATATTTATGTCCCTTTAAAGACGCATTTTCTTTGCACGATCTCAGAAAGTTTTGCGAGAACACAGTGTTCTGATCTGTTACATCCAAGTGGATGAAATTTACCAGAAGCTTCATTAGGGTGATCATCGACTCGTTTACCTTGCTCTGCTGAATCTTAAGGGCGCCGATTGTGACGAAAAACATCTCAAACATTGCGGCAGCCTTGTCCAAATATTTGACTATCACAGACTGCAACATCGAAGGAAACCCAAGAAATTGGCTTTGAAAGTCGAAGATTAAATCATCGAAATGAATTTCCTTGGATTTGCTCAACAGCGCAGTGATACTCTTGAAGGCTTCTTTGATTTCATTGTCGCTCATGTGCGTGTGACCGTAAAAGAGTTGTCGCGAGTAGAGCTTCAGGTGAGATTTTACATCAGCCGGAGTTGCAATTCGATCCGCACTGGCAAGGGCAGCTAGGTATACAGACTGCTCGAAGAGATTCTGAAAAGAAGTTCACGATTCAGATATCAATATACAGAAGACTGAATTGGACCAACCTTTGAGTATAATTCTCCTTGAATAAAACGCAACAGCTCCACAAACATATTCCAATGGTATTCGGATATATTTTCAACCAACCTCTTGATGCCTTCACAATAAATTTCGTAAAATGTCCCACTATCCTTGACTGCCATGCATATAGCATGCACAGCATTATAGGCGAAAGCACTTTTTGTCTTGGCATTGTCCTTACACTTGGATATTTTCACATAAATCTCATTTAATGCATTTTTAGCTGTTTCGCGGGAACTTTTCAAATCGGCAATTAGCTTCTGTTGCTGTGCCATTTTTAAGCGAAAAGTAGTTAAACTAACTATTAAATATATATATACTGAATTGTAAATGGTAAAAAATTATTTTTATTTATATCTCATGCACACTATTTAATTATAAAAATTGAAAAATAGAAGAAAACAATAGGATATTTGAGATGAATTTCTGTTATATTTTAGAGGCTGTTTTTAACCGAAACCGAATGCACATGCTGCCAACGTAGCGACAACAAATTTAACTCAAACAGTTTGACATTGGGCCTTAAGGGTGTCGTCGCACTTTTATTTAACCATTTTTTTTTTCATATCTAGCAAAGGGTGTGTTTAAATTTTAAATGTCCCAATTTGGTTGGGATGTTTCAAAAACCATAGACAGCGACATGGAATACAAATTCTCTGTAAATTATTCCAGTAATCAACTGGGCGAATGCGTTATTGTGAATATGATAATAGAAAGAATTTGAAATAAGAAACACGAGAATTACAAATGCCACCTCAAATCTTACTTGGAATAACTTGAGCGATATAACTGGCGGGCTAATAATACTGTGCTTGTTCTTTTGCATTAAAGTGTCATAAGGAAATAAAAAAAAGAGTGCAATTTATTGCTTTGACCACTTCCTGCTTGAACACCAATGATCCGTTTTGACATTTTATGTGGATTATGAGCAATTGTACCGTTCGTCTAAGACGAACCAGACCCTATTTTTTGGTTTTTAGATTGCAATTTCTTTCTCGTACTTTAAGGAATCGTTTCACAATTGCAAAATGTTATAAAAATCAAAACCGATTTAACATTTCCACAAAAAAATAAACTCCCTACTCAAATAAGACATCTTCGACGTAAACCATTTGGTGAACTTAATTATCCAGTGCAACAGCAGCCCAAGCCAAAAAAAACTCGCTACTCGCTATTTATATCTTCTGCGCATCTTTTCCGCAAATGAATTTTGACATTTCCAGATTGCTTTTGCCCTCGAATTTGTGTTTGTTTTTATTTTATAAAATATTGTTAAATATCTTTAAATTGCTTATGAGAATATGGACACGAATGGCCAGTCAATAAATCCCGATTGCATCAACTTGGACAGTGATTGCGAGATTCTGGAAGCCGACAACAGTGCGATCACAATTCCAGATTCTCCGAGCGCGCTCAATTCAACCCAATCGGATTTGGAAACATCCAAAATCACAGAATTTGACTCGGAAAATCTTTTATTTGAGGTTAACTTCAGTTCCGTGGATATATTCAATGACTTCAAGGAAATAATTCTCGGGGGCTTACGTGCGACTCTTAAAGGTCACGCGGGCATATCCATAGTCGAAGACGATGAGGCGATTCAAGTTTATCGAAAGCCTCTGGAAGAAGGTGAAGTATTGGAAGGATTGGAAGACGTCGGCCAACAAGAGGAAGTAATCGCAGTTGGTGACGACACGATAGAAGTGAAAGGTGAAAGCGTAAACGACATTGAGGACGATGACATGGGTATTTCTGATTTGTTTATGGTAGACACGCAGCCGGCGGAGAGAATTGAGGCAATACAGATTCCCTCGTACAAACGAACCATCAAAGAAATTCTTGACGATACTTGTGCAAAGAAAAAGAAAAACACCGAAGATGAATGCCATCGGCCGAAACAAAACAAATCCTGTTTCAATTGTGGTGAAACTGATCATGATTTGCGATCTTGTCCGAAGCCGCGCAATAACACAAAAATCAACAAAGCCAAGAAGATGCATTCGTCGAAGCAGGAACGCTACCACGTCGACATTGAACAGCGGTACGCTCATTTACGGCCTGGTAGGGTTAGCAAAAGATTGAGAGAGGCTTTGGGAATAAGCTCCGGGGAGTTGCCATTCTTCTTTTACCGACTGAGAGTGTTGGGATATCCACCTGGATGGTTGGAGGATGCCAAAGTCGCTCACTCGGGCATTTCTTTGTTTGACTCGGAGGTGAGGTCATCTGATATTGTAAATAGCTTGCTCTGTTTAAGGTCTGCATTCATTTTCTAGGGCCGCTATGTTCTAGACCCAGAAGACGAAGATGGTCAGGTTGACAATGAAAAGCACAAGTACGACGCCAGCAAGATTATTGCCTTTCCCGGTTTCAATGCCGATCCCGGGCCACATTTCTATGACGTGAGTAGAGAGAGGGGGCTCCATTCAAATTTTAGTAAATTCCCCCTTTCAGGACTACCGACACCACAACGTCCCACCGCTGAATCCCGAAGATTCTCGCGAAGAATTCATCAAAATGCTGGGTGATAACGTTGTCAAAGGCTACAAACGCAAGAAGATGACAGACCACCTTATTGAGAGCGACAGTATGAAGGAACCCATTTTGGACGCCTCAGAAATGGACATTGAAAACGAAGAAAACGTCTCGATGGCTAACGTGCAGTTTACTCGTCCCCCACCCCCACTCTCATCGCCCAACGAACAACCACCACCTCCATTACCACCCACAGCAGAACCGTCGTCATCAACCCCCCATCGGTCACCATCGCCAAGCCTTGAAGATCTGGAAGCTAGACAGAAGAGACTGCTGCTGGAATTGCAATCTAATGTTTGCCTAATCTCGGACAATGACGATTCTCTGATTGACGACGTAATTGAACTTGACGCCTTAGGCAACCGTAGCGCGACGGCGACGCCAGTCAAAAATACATCAATCACTGCATGCCATACAGATATCGAGGGCAAGGAAGATTCTCAGACGACAAATTGCAGCGAAGCCTCACTCCCGCAGACACCACGGACCGTAATGGCTGGCGCATTGGAATCTGTGTTGGGAACGCCGGTCCTACAGTTCTCTCCATTCGATAAGCTACCGTGTGGCGATAATTTCAAAGTTGGCGTAAGTGACATTATCAATTTTGAAAATCTCCCCGATTCCACTGGCACCTACGAGAAGATGAAGTGCGTCATCAAGAAGGTTCGCACAGCGGTCACACAACTGAATACCGAAGATTCATAGGGTAGCAGTGCACGTGTGTGAATTTACATTTTTATCCAATTCTTAGACTAATGTTTATTTGGTTTGCTTTTTTCTTTTACGAATTAAAATTTAGACTTTGTAAGAGGCAATTTATTACTTTGACATATCCAAGGCGTGGATCTACACATCAGGCAGGCGGGTCCCACTTCAGAACTTGTTGTTCCACAAATACGTTTCTTTAGCGAAAGGTTTTTGCACCCCAGTTGTTTTGTTTCCGGCGAAAAGTCGATTGTCGGTTTCACTGACTCTGTAAGTATGTCACGTGCTCTTCCACTAGTGCGTGTTTTCTTCACGGCTATAAATGTTGGATATCAAAGCAGAGTGCATTGACCAACCAGTTATTCACCTTGGCCGTGGATTATTCTATCAAAACGCTGATTCTGCTACTGGTGTCAAATTTTCTCAAACGCTTACTGAGAACTGCTACACAAGTCGTCTCGTCTCGGCCTTGACCAAACGATTAGAGTATCAATTTTGACGTGTTTTTTGGCCTCGTTGGCTTGGTTCTTTCGGTGGCGTTTATTCCAGGTCCGCTTGCTGATCTGTTCTTCCATTTAGGCCGCTTGCCTCCATGACATCATTGACCGCTTACCTTTTGTCGCTTCATATAGTTTTATTTGACAAGGCGACCATTTAGAAGCGGACCCCACTTCGCCTTAATTTCCTCAATAGATTCTCCACTAACAACGATCAAACACGCACCTCAAAGTTAAGTTAATATAATATGTATTTGTTTATTCGGAATAACGATGAAATAAGGAGAGTTACATTCGTGGATCTACAAAAAGAAGTATCGTACATACAACGAATACTATTTATATAATAAAACAATTTTTGATTTTCAAATTAAGACATAAGGAACACATCTGAGCGCGCACATTCAGCCGTTGGAGAACCAATCGATTGAAACATACATTTTCGTGTGTGTAAAAGAAAATAATTAAGCTCTGGAGTTTAAGTAAAGATTTATTTGCGCCAATTTGAGACTTTTGTGATGGTGGAGTAAAAAAAAATATCAATAACAGCTAAGTGGTGTATGTGTCTTTTTGTAATACGTGCCTTTTCTCCGTCAAATAACTGCATTCGATTGTAACTGCAACGGATATCAGTTTACAGCTGGCGGTGCATCACCACTAGGGGGATCCTGTTTACAAAATAATCCACACATTGAAATGGGAAGTGCAACAAAGCGCATTCGATTTGAAAGACTTACCCGTCCTCCTGATGACCGGCCATCGTGCTTCTTGTTACTAATACTCTTAATAATGGAATTGGGTCGAATGAAATATAAAATCACAGCCAACACCATGAACATTGTCATCATGGTGAAACTAGTATCCTCGCTACTAGATGGATTTGGAAGAGTGCTTGGCACTAGAAAGGAATGCATGATGATGTCTGCACTTTATATAGGGTGGGAACAGATAATACTTACGCACGCATTCTGTGTCCGAGCATTGCGACTGGCTTTGGCGAATCTGAAATAGCGTTCATTAGTAAGGCAGTTACCGAGCGATATGTATTTGCTTACTATCGACAGCAATCGCCGCATTGCCATCTCATGTGTCCAGACGCATTCACAGCTGCAATCGTCACTCATGGTGGAGTAGTTGGAGTGGTAGGCTTAGGTTGAAATCTGGCGGCTGAAATAAAAACTTGCATTTATTGAATTGAAGGTTTTCTTGGTGTAGATGGGTTCATGAATGGCAGCAGACTGAGGCAAGAATTCAGGAATCCCCTATTATCCGACCACCATTGCTCGACTAACAAGTCTTACAGCCCTCAGAAGAAAAGAGGAACGACAGCTTCACTGAAGAAATACTCACAAAAACACACGTGCAAATATACCTTCCAGACAACTCGAGTTCAAAGATCAGACTGTTGCAATAAAACAATAATTCGCAGGTAAATACGTGTAATATAAACGATAGCAAATATTATATCTGGTTGTTTGGTAACGTGTGAAGAAACCCGGTAAAAACCTACGAGTAGATAACGAAGAGAAAATTTGAAGACTGGCTGAATCGGTATGATCGACATGGTGAATGAAAAGAAACCATAAAAATAATGAACATGCTAATCGACGTTCTAATTAAAAATGCATGCTTTTGAGAAAAAGAATAGCTGTGCTTTTGTGTCATAAACAAACGTGTACATTCACCATTAAGTTAGTCGACGGTTTATTAATAATAATCCATCTGATCTTAGTGATTCACTCTTAAGAGCCAATCGTAACAGATATACGATGGCTTAAGTCAGACTAAATGTGGACAATAACCAGAGTACATTTTTAATATGCTGACATACGATAGCGATGCAGTCGAACATTGGGAATGAATTAAATCCACACAGTCAACCATGGACGATTCGATTTTAAAAGGGGCAGAAACAGAGTACCATTAACCTGGCAGCAGCTTGACCTGAAAATAAGGATAACCGAATATTATGTCTGGTCAACACATTCACGGAGTGGAAGCCTGGACCTTACATAAAAGGTCACAAGACAGACTCGAAGTTACCGAATAAAAACAACGACGGAATGCATTTCGGTTCAGACATTAAGTGTAGCATTTAATTCAGCAGCTGAGGTGTTTTCATACGTATTCTACTCCCAACTCAGGTGTCTATTGTTACTCCCCGCTCTCTGTCCGTACAGAAGTTTCAAGTGTGGCCATAAATTAGCTGTGCGTTGAAAGAAATTTCTACAAGGTACTTTCACGGATTTAATCAAACTGATAGCTTTTACAGTTCATTCCAATCAAAACTGGAAGGAACAAGTAGGTATACGCCCCTAGCTATAAACAAACAAATAAATACCTCATGCGGAGTCGACAAACGTACTGTCGCTAAATAGTTCTGTAGTTGTGTGGCTTGATCATGAAACGCCCGTAAGTACATTTACATAACATCAATCCAGTATTTGCGGCGACATGAAAGGTGATGACATTTGCTGTTGTAAGCGATCAGACCCAACACTAGTTAAGTGCGAATCAAATCTGGTGGTAGTAAATATCATTTATATGAATGTTCGCTCACCCGAGTGTATATATTTTTGTTTTCCCAGAATAAAACTAAACAAATAAACCAGCAGAACTGAGTTGGCATACGATAATTAGTTTTGGTTATAGGTCACACACATTCCTCGCTCCACGTAATCTCTTAAATGGTCTGTCCAAACGATTTGCAATATTCTCCGATGTACAACAATTTTTAATTTTCTAATACTGATCATAAACTGATCACGACAACGAAACACACTTACGTCTTCCAATCGAATTGATATCTAATTGAACTTAAGTGCACTCGAAAACAGAGCTCCAACCTGCGATCACGCTAGCTACTCGGGGGAAAATTTCGCTCTTAAACTTCAAGCGGACAACGACAACCAACAACTGAAATATACGCCCACAGTAGTTCGTCAAGCTGTAAAGTCTATATAACAAAAGCTAAACCGTCATCATACAGAACACACAACACACCATCAGAACCGTGATCGTCAACGCTTTATACAAGCAGAAAAAAAAAAAAACGAAACAGCGATGTCAGCACATAAATAAAATCATTCCGTGCTCCAAGTTGTTACCACTAGTCGACACAGAAGAAAAAAAAAAATTAAACTGCAAACAAGTTGATAAGCATTTTTCGTATTTTTCTCGCTCCATATACTAAGTATCAAGTTGGCAAAAGTTCATCTGAAAAAACAGAAAGACGATACGCTCTCTAACCTAGAAACTATGAGTTCATCAAGAGTGTTGAATTATAAATACTGATGATCTGCCTAAAAATAAATAAATATAAACAAAAACCAGCTGAGGGAAGACTATAAACAAACAATTGAATTACGTTTACGATCAAAGTTACTACATAGGTACTTCGTAGGTAAACAAAATCGTTCATTGAGGCATACATCACGTAGGTACCTATGTACTTATGGAACTTTTGCAATTCCATCGAGAGGTAGAAAAGAAACTATAAAATCTAATTTCAAAGAGTAGCGATGTGGCAGCAATTGTGCACCATAAGTAGAGAAAATGTTTTTCTTGAGAATTTATTCAGGTTTTTGCAGATTTTTTTCAGTCAAAGGGCATTTTGACTCTTAAGTTTTAACAAAATCGATTATGGTCGTTATTGTAAATTTCCTGAGGGGACAAGTGAAAGAACTTACCAACTTGTTATACGGATGGCAAATTTATTTAATGCGTAAACTTCTCTTTATCGAACGAAACACACTTAAAACTATACGGAAAAATAAGTTATATCAATAAAATGTCGAATAAAAAGCAGCTTTAAAATTGCCTACCTCCACAAACGCTACGAAACGAAGAACGAACACGAAAACGAAAGTAGATGGAGACAGAGCTGTCAACAATGCGAACATGACGTTTGGCAGAGACGTGCGATTGCTTTGTGGATGTGAATTAATCAAAGAGTAAAGGTCCGATTGCATTGATGTTATATACAAAATTTTCCAATAAATTGATATAAAAAGCTACAAAACCAAAGGGCGGAGAAATGATGGCGCATAAAATCGTAGAGTCTGACATCAGGTTATGTTAGGTAGGTATGCACTTTGAAAATCAACATAATGGATAAACACGTTCAAAAATGTGTCGTTAAGACAACATAATTTAAGAAGATGGCTTCCTAGCCCAGAAAACATTGTTTGAATCTCGAATGGCCAATCTCATAGATGGATTTATAGAGAAATCTATTACCTATATTTTATTTTAAAATTTAAAGTAAAAAAGTTGTCAAACTGAGAGCAACACTTCATTGAATATAAAATTATTGTGTAAAAAAATTGTTCTTGGACTTATACCAACGGCATTAATTTATGAACCGCGATAACTTCAAACAATTTTGTTAACCGCAGACAACATTATTTTTTATAGTTGACAAAGGACTTAATGGGAATATTTATTTATCCTTTTTGATTCTGAAATGAAAATTGTAAAAATTTGACAGCATGTCCTTGAATGTTCTGTATTCTTTTGAAAATATGGTGACGTAGCATGACTGTTTGAAACACTGAAGCTTTGTTTTGTTTAGTGGAATAGGTATTCCGATTATATAAAGTAATCGAAGTTTCATGAATCTATGTAGTGCCAATTGTAAGGGAACACTAAGCAACTAGGCTGTGTCTATAATAAATAGTGATACGTAAACAAATTAGCAAAAACACACAATCCACGTACCTATACCATATGATTTAAAAGAAATATTCAACCGAGAACTAATTAGTACACTAGGGCGCACATTAATATACGACACGGATGTCCTATAGAAAGGAGAAATCAGGTAATAGTTGCCCAAAAACTGACTTAACACAATTTTTCTTCGATTAGTACCAACAAATATTACCGTAGCCAAACGAACTATCGTTTTTCACACAGAAGAAAATGAACCGCTCTTACAATGATCACGACAGCTATAAATCCAAAATAATTCTGAAATTATCTTCCACCTGTTGGCAAATAAGTTATATCACCGCACTAATAGACAGACTACCGAATCGTCTAGTCAACCAATCACTTGAACAAACGTGGTCTGATGGAAGCACGAAACATACGTGTACCTAGCTATAATATTGGGGCTTGTTGATTTGATATCTACATTGTTTTGTTATTAAAATTGTTACGCTTTTTGCGTCTGCATTAAAGTGCAGGGATGGAATAAAACTGGAAGCAAAATTCAATTTTGCGAATTAAGAATTACTTCCTATTCTTCCGATTTTTTTTTCCTTGGAAGTCTATTCTAATACAAAAATCAATAACAATTATGTATTGCTAATGTATTAATAAAGAAATAGTTAAGTACAACCGTCACAACATTTTTTAACTGACGATCATTTTCGTACGACTCTAGTATTTTATTTCCCTTTGACTTTGCGTTGTGACCGTACTAGAACTTAGGAGTTATGAAATAATGAAATAAAAATACATAATCTCTTTTAATAACAGTAATGCGATTTGTTGCAAAAATACAAACTTACATAAGCAAATGTTTGCATCAATTATGTAGTAGATTTTAATTGGAATAAGGTAATCAATTCATTGATTTTGGAAATGAAAAGTTCCTTACAAAGAGGGAGAGAGAACTTCTGAAATTTAGCACCGAAACTAAAAATGGCAAATCATAAAACGCATTATGACGAGGGGAACCATCAGCAATGTAGATTAAATGAAATGAGAATGCGGGTGACTTTACCTTGACTAAATATATAGTAACCACAAAAATGTAAACAACTATCCATTATTATGTCAGCGGTGTCCCGCTATGTTTGCACGAGAGAATGCCTTCGTGAATTCAATTCAGTCTTTGATTTGGCTTCCATCTAATAAAGTGTTTCTAAGTGTGAAACGCAAATTAAAACTGTTTACCTATAGTAAAAGGTCTTGCACAAATATTAATAATTGTTATTGAGGTTAGCACAAACATGGTATATTCGAGTTCTTGTTGTTTTAAAATATTTACTAGTTCCGTTCAATAGAAAATCGTTGGTTGACTAGGAGGATGAACACAAAGAAAAAATATCTGCGGGAAACCTTTCATCTTTTGTAATCTTATTTTATTATGTATTTATATACCTTCCTATTTTAAATAGCTTCGATCATGTCTCCCCTGTGATTGCACATGTAGCATGGAAGTATTTAATTTATTTATTGCTCTCAAAATCTAAATTCTTTATATAGCGACCCCTAAAAAAACGAGATTTCCAGCTCACAGACCAAGGCCCCGGGACTGTTGACCAACCGGCAAAGTTAGGGGTATATCGAAAAAGTTGTTGTGCGATACAAGTAACATCTGCGTAAAGTAAATTATGTCACTCTAATGTTACATTGGCCTTAAAAGATAAAGCAAACGTTAAGTCAAAGTTGTCTACGTTAGCTTTTTATATTTGGAAGAGGAGGGAGTGTGTTTGGGGAGGTCCATAGGTACCTAAGTAGTACAAGGCTAGATTTGACAGTATTATACTCACATTAGACCGCTTTATCATTAGAGCACAAAACTTTTCTTTGCTTCCTTTAATAGATTTCACTACGTTGGACTTTCATCATATTTTCCCATCGGCTCCTCATCAAGCTGATAATAAACTATGCACGCCGCTGGCTTACTTCTTGTGGCTATAGAGCAGGTGATTGCACTTTACCTCACCACATGTTCTCTTACGACTCACTCGTGTGCATAATTAACCCCGAATCGAATCCCTTCATCCAATACGTGAACTAAAACTCAATCATAATTTAATAAGTCTCATTTTGACTGACATAATTTGGTCAAATGAAAATGTCAAATTCAAAATCCACCTTCAACTGTAAGGGATGGTGCTCTTCAAAATGAAGTGCCAGCCATTTCCTTTGATGTTCATCAACAGCACTACCATTGAAATTCACTACTTCCTTGCTATATTCACTCTCATTGCGCACTACCCCACACATTCAGTTGTGTTGGAGGAACCGTGTCTGTATCTAGTGCATTTCAAACTTTAGCCGCATGCGTTAACAGCGTTGATTTTGATTCTTTGCGCGTTGCGAACTTCATCGTTCGGTGCATTCTGGTGGATGGAACAGAAAAGTTGGCACATCTTCTGGTGCTTCCAAATCGAAAGTATAAAAAGGCTGTTGCTGTTAGAATTCTTCCATTAGTTTCGTAACCGTTGCCTTGGCCAGACCACTGGAACTAATAGGACCAACAATAGGATAAGAACATAACCGCTTGAAATGTCTGTTGGTTAATTGCAAGCATTACATTTTTGAGAAAAAAACATCTGCCATGAAAAGTGATTAAGATTTTAAAAAGTGTAGTGTGTGTGCTTTAAAAGAGCGGATTAGTTAAGTGGTCTGTGCAGGAAGCTCTAAGAGGATAATGTGCTTTATATAGTCCTAGACGAGATTAGGGCTGATAATATAAAGGTACGAGAATAGATCAAAAATCTTTTTTTTTTCCAAAATATACTTGCACTGGAATATTATTAAATGTGCGAAGAAAGTATTCCAAAAGTTTGAACAATTTTAATTACCCTAATACGTGACTTAAGGAAAAACAAAATTTAATGATGACGTCCAAATTGACGAACTTGCTTACATTTCATTGGGAATTTCTCAGAAATTTTAATTGTGAAACAATAACTGAACAATATTGTTGAACAATAAAGACAACAATAATAAAAATGTAGTGTTGAAATTTTAATCATTAAATCGTGAGCTATTGAAACTACAGACATTCAAAAATTAAATTTTGAGAATTAGCTATTTTTAGTTTGCACATTTTATAAGCTTGTTGTTTTTTATTTAATTATCAACCAATTGAGGGATAATATTTTGACGTACTGGTGTCCTTTTTTAAACCATTCTAAGAGTCTGTCGAGCAATTTAAAGGAGGTTGTAGTAAAAGTTGTGAAAAACCCGTCGGCATTTATAAATGAAAATATTTGCAATGTCGTTTCATTTAACCTGAACTCTTAAATTTTAGAGAGATAAACATAATATCACTTTGTAATGAATGAAGTACACTTAATTAAAACTATTTATTTTATTTTTTTAGTGAGATTTTCCACACTAAACGGCGAAAAGGAAAACGTTGCCAAATATATTATGTGTCTGCTGCCTTTGCAGATTGCAGGTTTTATTCTATAAAATTATTGAGAATTTAAAATTTTCCCAGTAGTTTGACAGGCTCCAGAAAATACAAATATTTTGCACCACCATTTGTAATTTCAGAAAAAAAAACTATTTAAATGCCCTTGACTAAAAAAAAAGTTAATGGGTCCTGATAAGAGGATATGTTTGTACTCAACATTAGTTATCGGTTATTTAAAATAACTATGTCATATATTAAAAACAATTTAGAGCAACATTTTTAATACCTTTGTTCCCCCAACGCTTGCTCAAAGTAAATTATGTGAATTTACACTTTGTCGTCGTAGTAGGATTATATATATTAATATTTCAAGCGACCGAGAAAAGTTAAAATTAATCTTAAGGTCTCTTAGGTGACTTTGAGCTGCACAAAAAACATAGAAATAAATAGAAAAGTAGAGGCCTTCGCTTTGCATTTCAAAATTAGCTAAAATTGAGTTTATTTCGCCTGCAGCATTTGCATGGAATCCTCTCAAAATAAATACAATCAAGTTTAAGCAATGCTTCTGCTAATATCAACAATATTTGTCCTACTTTAACAACATTTTAAACATTGCTGCCATATTGCATTTCAATAATTGAATAGGTGGAACATCTGTCTTCTCATGCGGTCGCATCAAATACGGAACTGTGCTTTTACGCTCTGACAATTTTCTCTAAGCTGATCTATTCTGTTCCTGTTTTTCTTTACTAAACAGGTATGATTCCATTGTGATTGACATTTAAGTTAGGAATTGTAAATCTATAGCCACCGTAAGTGTCAAAATATAGTATCTAAAGTGTTCTTCGCCACGCCTCAATTACCCAATATCGGAAAGAAATTGGGGAATAACACTCTACAACTATTTGTGCTAAAAGTCGATTGAATTAAGTAGTCCCAACATTCTGAATAAAAGAAAATCAGAGTGGAAAACTACCTATGCCCTATCTGAAAACTCTTCATAGTAAAATTTATCTGCCGATATCTCTCTTACCTTATTTGTTTAAGCTTATTTATTGGGGGGTGTATTTAAATTTATTTGAAAAAGTAACGTGTTCGTTCGTCCAACTTTCTTTATAACTGGAAGGGTTCAATAGAGCTCTATTTTTGGAATTATTCTTTTTTCGCTTTATGTGTTAAAGTGATTCCGGACAAATCGTGTCGGCGCTTCACACAGTAAGGCAGACAGGATCTTGTAAGAAAGAGACTAATAGGTACCTAAGTATTACAGGGTCTTTCGCGGAGGTTTCATTGAAGAAGCAGTCTTTACAAAACCAATAACGAGAGAAGCCCAGCCTATCACTTGCGAGTCTTATGAAATGTTCTTAGAATAGATGTCATGGGTCCTTACTACAGGTTAAGGGATATGCGATCGGAATGTTTGCAATTGATCATTTTTTTTTGTAATTATTAGTGGAACGAACGAGAAGTTGAAAAATTTTTGTTCACGGTTTATTTATCAATGGTATGACAGGTGAGACGATAAAACCCAACAGCTGGCTATACTTAATTTACATCCTGCAGCAATCTCAGTTGGCTTAAGCCTGTTTCCTGATCTGGTGTCGTAAAAGCTTTCGCTTTCCTATTGTTCTGCCAAAGGTGTCTTTCAAGGACATACACTGGGAATGCAAGTTGCAGATCTCAGTATATACTGCCTCTCAATGCCGAGTACCTGTAAAAATTGGATATTTTTAGATACGGCTTGTTAACGTTTAAAATCAGATGAATACATTTCACGAAAGAAAAACGAAAAAGTTTCGTGCGACTCAGTCGTGCCCATTAGACTTTGTAAAAAAAAAAGGTTTTGCTGCCTTGAGCACTTGCTGTTTGATTTGGAAACGCGCAATAACACAGGGACCATAGCAGTGATTTAGCTTTTTTGTCTGCTAAAATTATATAAATTGAGCGCAAAGGTCCACAATCAACTTTACGGGCTTGTCTCCGCAAATTTTGAAGTCAAATATTTGGGAATGCTGATTTTACAAACGGTAGAGAAGTTTGCTTAGAAATAGATTGTGCTTACAAATTGTTAGTCGTACCTCTGTTAATTTCATAAAAAAAACTGTGGTTTGTAATTAAGTATAAGATCAGCTTTGAAACTTGGTCCCAACCTCACTTATTTTCGATTTAAATAAATGTTGTCAACGATTGAAGAAAAACCTGCAGTTATTAAGAACTAAATAGGTCTAGTGATATATTAAATATGCAGTAAGAATTGTTTATATTATATTCTTGTAAATATTTAGTTCAATTTTGAAAATTTGAAAATTTCCTCACTAAATACAAATTCTCCTTGAATATCCTGTCTTTTTGCATATAGCCTGTGCCTTGTCAACATTATTGAGAGCAGTTGCAATAATCATCTTAAAATGTAAACTCCCTGCTTCCGCATTTCAATCGAAATACATTTAATTCATCGAATTTAGTGACTCACCACTAACAAACCGCAAAACGTAGCTCGCCTTTTATTGAATAACCGCACTACCGTCCATCGAATTGTAAATTCTAAACATTTAATCGCTTATTGCAATTCTAAGTGAATAACAGTATATTCATTTAAACAAAAACTTGTTCCTCCATACTAGTAGGAAGGTAAAAAAATCCCCTCGACGCATACCTCTTTAGGCCGAAATCAAACTCAGCTTAATAGTTCAGAATCTGTTAAAAGTTACCCTGCCCGTGACATTACCACGCACAACCAAATCATAACCAGAAAATAATAGCACGCCAGCTACTTCCTCTCATTACCTTTAGAGTCTATGACAGCGACCTTCATGCATCACTTCTATCGTTCTATCTATATGCAGTGGCAGTAAGAATCAGTCTCAGTTCATGGCACACTGTGCTAACAGTTGGACGGATAAATAGCTACTTTCCGGGACCAGTTTAAATATTAAACCGTACTATCCATTTTGTGGTTTGATGCATCCTCTCCCGCTCTCGGTCGTTATTAAACTGTGAAGTGCATTGTGGTTTGAGGTGGTAAACAAAAGCACATGGCTGGCATTCGACACCCCTTACTGTGCGGTTATTTGTTGAAAAAGATGAAATAATATTGAGAATAAATTTACTTTTTAACTTCCATTTGGTTCTACTGATTTCCTGTTAAGTGAAAGTAAAAGTTTACATTTTATAACTGCAGTCATGACGAAGAAATATAAATTTGATCAACATCCCGCTTCGGACTCGGATTCAGGTAAATGCCATAAACTTTTTTACAATCGTGGGCAGACAAGTGGACAGTGATGTCATTAAGGCCGGCATGTACCAGCCCAGCCTGTGATAAGTCCCATAAAAATGAATTGATTAATTGTCTGAGTAGTTGAAAGTGAAATTATGATTAGTACGAGTATACTCGTACGTCGTGCCTCCTAAGACAGTGGAATGAATATTGATATCAGAGACGGAGGCGCATGACAATGTCGGGATCGTGTGGGTTAATGATCTGATCGGATTATTATACAAGAAAGAACAGGTGCAATCTGACTAGAATAACAACTGGTGCACATATATTTCGTGCGTCCATCTTAATGAATATCGATTGATTATGCAAATCAACTTGATTCTCATTCAGTGGTAAACTGATCCGCATAAACGATTGGGTTGTAATAAATTCGTTTACATGTGTTTATTAACATTGAAAAACCGAGCTTTTTATAAAATTGGTGATAGTCCTTTTTTGTGGAGATGAATATTCTTGATATTTTAAGACTGTTTACAAACTTCGTTTGATTTTTTATAAACTAAAAGAGAACCAATACTGACTTGACTAAATTTTTGACTGCCTCGAGCTGAAGAATTTGCTCAATTTTATGAAATGCTGCTTGTTATATAGACTTCAGAATTCATGGCGAACAATTTGTTTTAAAATCGTTCAAACTGCTTGCAACTCATAGCGGACGAAATGTGAATAATAAACAAAATTAAATTATATAACTTTCTAGTTCCTTGCTCCTTTTGATCGAAAAGCCAAAATACACTGACCAAAAGTGTCAGTGAACTAGTTGACTTGCATTCATTCGCTACAAGTTCCCCGAAAGAAGATTTTCTTCGCGTTTCATGTTTGGTGTAAATAATTTTTCGCGACGACTAGTAGAAGAATCGAAAGAAAGATAACCAAAAACTTCCTAAAGAGCAAGATGATAATTTACGAGGATGGATTCTGCAAGCTGTAAGTAGTTATAATTCCTGAACGGATTGTTTATTTTAAATAACTGCTCATCGGTTACGCAAATTAATCTCTTAAATGTACATGTACATATATCTATTAGCAGAGACAATACTGAGACCACCAACTCCGGCCGATTTCCCGTTACTTAGCCTACAAGCTATATTTTTACGGAGTGGTCACGATTTGGTGCGCTAGTATTGTTACATAGAAAATCGTATTGACAATAATGTCACGAAACTTCAAAAATTCCGGCTCACCAACACACTCCCAGGAAATATGAGACACTTCCGCTGTGGGCAAAGTTGCTGGCAGAGTTCATAGAATTTTATCCGTTTAATTTGAAATTGTTCGTTACGTGGGGATGGAATTTTTTTTAGGAATAAGTGAATACATTTGCTTAAAATATTGATGAGAAATTAACAATGTAGATTAGTTGAGGAAATATAAAAACATTTTGAGCAAATTTTCTTCATAATTAAAAAAAATTGTACACACTAAATCGAAGTCAATGATTTCCAAAAGCGGAAAATACACAACCATGTTTGTTCTAATATGTTTCTAGTAATTTTAGGTAGTTTAATTAACCAAACAAATCAAACTATTCGTCTTTTAACAATTTATATTTTTATACAATTTTTTACAATTTTGGAATTCCCGAACTCTTTCACATATCAACACGGTTGCCGCGGTTGGCAGCATTTATTTTTGTAGTTTTTGTGTGTTTTTGCATGTCACACTGATTCTTTTTTGACATAACACCGATAGGAATACAAAATGGCGAATTTGAAAAAAATTGAGGGGCCCAGCGGCAAGAGGATTGTGAGTTGGGGGTCTCAGTATGGTTTGTCTATGTCTATTAGTGCGCATTTACAATTGCTTAAATATACCTTTCTTTCTGCAGTTTCTTCTTCTGTCAAAAAAGTAATATTTTCCTAACCTTAAATCAGATAATTTTTTCCTACACCCAAAATTACTACCGTTCCTTAAGTCGCATATCTTCAGAAAATATGTATATAGACAGAGACACAGGGACCAGTCGGGTAAAAAAGGCAACTATCTCTTTCCATCTCTTTCTATTTGGAAATAAAAACGATGAGAATGCGTTCGCTCTGTGGTTTAATGACAGTCAGACCGCAATTATTGTATTAAAGAGTGAGTTAAGAAAATATTTATTCAACTAGCAAAACTAGGTTCACTAAGAATTTTAAATTAATTTCTTCGGATGCATGTCTACCAGTTTATTGCCTCGTTTCAATTTATTATTGCAAAGATATACATATTTGGAATCCACTTAATTATGGCCCACCCTGTAGCAGTGTTTTAATTGCAAGTGCAATTGTGCTTTTGACATACAAATAAATACTCACAGTTGCTTTTCTCGTGGAGCGAAACGAAAAGTATATTTAAAGCGCCGTACTAATAACAAATTTTAGTCTCGACTTTAAATTTACGGAATCTCACAATTGCGAAATTTGTATGAAAAATATAGCCACTGTGAACTACTAAAATTTAGAGTCGAAACTAAAAATGTTTATTGGTTAGGCCCAATATGTACGTAAATGGGACAAACAGCGAAAATTCATTTTGGAGATCGTACACTTGCCCTTACTAATTATATGATACAGTTATGCAACGCCGACGACGATATGCACACCCTCCCACTTTTAAGCTACATAAAGCACAAGGCATTTTATAATTCACAATGTCCACTTATAATATTAGTACCTCCACTTATCAACATTCCTAAAGAGTATGGTAGGCTATCGGCAAAGCTCTATAAACATTTCAAATTCCAATAGATCTATACAAACTCTTGGAGTAAATTGTTCATTAAGATATGAACTCGCCACAGCTGACACCAAGTATTTTAATTGGTACTCACTGTGGAAACCATTAGTAGCCTAGTCGTTGTCAATTTTAAGCAATTAACCAACTTCCTCAGAGCACACTTCCAATCCAACGCACTTAAAACAATCAGCTAAGTTAATTAAGCTCAGCAACTAGTTGTGCTGTCTACGCCAGGTCCCCAGTATGTGATGCAGTAATGAGTACATTTGATATCCATGATAAATTGTGATAAATCATTGAATAAACTTGTCCAAGCAAGTGTTGCAAATCGAATAGGCAAAGATGTCAGGTTTTGCAATGAGAATGTGGTGGGAGATGGCGCACCTTTTTTTCCGATAACATTTATTCCTAAAAACCCATAAAAATATTTTAAAATAAAACTTTTCCGACTTTTGTTTTTTACGCTCTCTCAAGTACAATCCATGTCGGTCCAATGTGCAGCCCTATAGAATGTGAATAGCATTCGAATCATTCTCGCCCACGTGCAACACGGGGCACACATTTTTAACCCGCAAACATGCAAATGACTTTAACAGGTTGTCAAGAGGTTATGAATGGAGAAGTCAGCACATCACTGCTGCTGGACTGGGATGAGCTGCCGACTTGTGACATGTGAATGAGAATCGCTGGTTTACTCGTAGGTTTTTTGTTCCCTTTTATATACCTTGACGAGGGGTGAATGCTGTCGAAAGGACATTTTGCCATGATTGAAGGTCATTAAAGAATTATTCCCTCCGCATGGATGGGATAGGGTGGCGTATGCGTAACATTTTTTTCATTTGATTTTGATTTCATTTTATTGTTTTAAGGGCTTTCTGGTTATGGAAACAAGGAAAAATGATTAACAGAATGATCCGATTATAGATGAATATTTTTTATTGCTTCGATGGGACTGGATTTTGATTAAATATTTAAACGAAGTCGATATTTTCCTTGCAGACTTAGAGTGCGGCGTCGACGAAGAAAACGACGTCGCCTTGGCGATGTCACCAACAGGACAAATTGCTAAGACTCCAACTCCGAGAGACGAGCGCTGTGATCCGGAGGAACGCGAAACATGGGGAGGAAAAGTCGATTTTTTATTATCGGTTATTGGATTCGCTGTCGATTTAGCAAACGTTTGGAGATTTCCCTATTTGTGTTACAAAAATGGCGGTGGTAAGTTGAAATATATTATTTTTTAATTACTTTAAATTATAACTGAAGCTTATGATTGCAAAATTATGTGTAGAAAATAAAACGATTGGGAGCTCCTTAAATCTTAAATCTTGCTTTCAAATACTTGTTTAGGTTATTTACTTTTGAATTCGTATAAAGTTTGAAAGAGGCTCTGGGTTCCCCCAAAATGTTCATTCAATAAGGGCTGCAACAAGACCAAAACGTGACACCTCTTAAACTTAAACAAAGCAGCCAATATTTTCCATCCTTTCGCTGTCAATTCTTAAAAAAAAATATTCTTAAAGATGTCCGAAGTTTCATCGAGCGACAAACTTGTCAAAACTATTAAGCAATAGACAAGTCAAGTCAGCTTGTAATAGTTAAAAGTTTCTATTTACATCAAACGCTCCATATTTCCACACGTCATTCTCCGTTTCCCAAAATTTGGCTGTGATATTCAACATTTCACAACAGTCTACCTGTTTTGCTCAAAGTGTCAGAACTCATACACCCATTCTCAACTAAAAGACATCTATGACTATCAGAAATAGCCTCTTAAGCCATTCACATCCATCATCACTGCAAATGTCATCGTCTTCAGTAGCAGGCGGCAGTAAAATCCATCCACATAGCAGGTACCATCACCATCAACATCATCGTCAAGTGTACGATATTCGATTTCAACGCACTCCACTCTCATGGCCCGGTCCACCGCCAGCACCAACCACCCTTATATCAAAATTAACCCTTTTACATCAAAAGTGATCTAAAAGCGGAATAATATAAAAATTGCCGTTATCATCATCACCACCACCACCATCAGCATCATCGCCATCGCCATCTATGCTAAGGCTGAAGTTGGAAAGGTCTGGGAGGAGTGGAGGATGGATGTGCTTCATGTCTATTGGGCCTTATTGTCTTGGTGAGAGGTATATATCGATAGTACTTAACAGATGCTTTTCAATTGACGACGGACGAGCATCCCACACCACCTTCATCGAATATGGTAAAATATTTTATTTTAAAATAAAAGATACGACTCCATCCGCCTCATTCTGCTATCGTGTTTCTGTCTCTTAGGCGAGCACCATCATCACCCCCAAGGTAACTCAATTTGTGTGGACTCAAAGTAAAGTGTATATTGTTCCAAGAGAATTTGATTATGTGACGTCATTAGATGAATATCTATCAATAGATTGGGAGAGTGGGTTGGGAGCGGCTATGGTGTGTTCATATTTTGCTAGAAATTAAATTTGCCATGTTACTCCCAGTCGTTCTGTCTCTCTCATTCATTCGCAGCTTCTGGTTCCTAGTTTTTGGGAGGATATTTTTAACTTAAGTGCGATTGTCGTTAAAATTTTTGATTTCGATACGATTTCGTTTTGTTCGGGTTCTTGGTTTCTTCCTCCAACTGTCATATTGCCATTTAATTAGTATGACACTTAATTTGTTGGTTAATTTGAAGAGCATTTTCTTTTATATTAATGTCGACGCATTATGACATCCTTGAGGCTGTTAGATATGGCTTCATCAATCTGTCTGAAACGCGCGAGAACAAAGAATAAAAGTTCAAAGAAGGAACACAATTACAGCACAGATGGAATGACCGGAAAGACACAATTTCCTGTGGGAATGTTTAGCACTCCAGGGATAGTGTTTTGTTTAATGTTGAGAAAAGGATCTCCAAGTGGCAGCATAATCGGAAATTAGTCTACACATAGGATTGTCTCTGGGAAGTGGCTTTGAAATCTGCTTTGAAAAAAGTGTATTAAAAACCCAACGGGATGAGTACTTGGTAGAGTACAAGAATATGGAATTTCATTGGCTCACACTTAAAGTGGTAAGCAGATTTATAAACTGAATAAAACATGTTACACGCGCTTAGTTTATTAAATACTTTTTTTAGATGGTTATGTTTCAGAAGACTGTATTCAAATATTCAGGGAAGCAGGCACATCACGCAGTTAAGTAGATTTATTATAACAACGCTTTGGCCGTTTTCTTTCATACAAGCGCAAAATGTTTTGCAATCGCTTACAATCTACTGAACGCACTAGTATGACGTTCAATGTGGCGGTTATCTTTTGGGAACAATGACATTCGGGCTGTTGCTTTTTGTTTGGGAGAAGAACACATTCGAGGTCATGATCGCTCCACAAACAAACCAGAACACCCACAGTACATCTCACCTACGAAAACTACATACATGAAAGAAAACTCTTGCATAGATGAACAGAAAAGAGATATAATCTCGGGTTTAATAAACGCAGGCAATGGGCACATTCAAAAGTCTAGTTTGGTCTGGACTGTAATGTAATGTAATGTAACCTGAACGCAAAAACTAGTACTCAGTCACGAATGTCTCGTCGGCTCCATAAACGTCAACTGAAACAGCTGTTCATAATGAGCGCTCTAAGCCAATAAAAACTGAGATACGTCAAGTCAGACTTACTAAACTGGATACTTAAACGTCTCTAATGTATGCATCTAAATTGACAGCTTAGTGCTTTTCGAATATTTTTCAGACTCTGCACTTCCATAAAAGACTCTCCGCATGAATTTATAATACCGAATCAACTGACAGATCATGGACTTATATAGGTATTGTTATTGTTCACATAATTATGACTTTCTGCTAAAAATACTTTAAAAAAAAAATACTTTTCCGTGAGATCGACCAGGTATATTAAATTCAAAATACTTCTCTTTGCCAAATTTGTTTGTATTTAAAAAGTCGTTTGTGCTTTGTGAGTGTGTTCAGACTGATCTTTTACAGGTAAAATAAATACTATTTACGAAAAATGCACTAACAAAAATTTCCAGCAAGTTCTAAATAAAATAAATAGATTTAAATCTTACGAGTATTACAACGCTTTTTCTTTTCGCTGAACGAACCCATGAGAGATTTACTCGTTACTCGTTATTTTGCTGATTTTCCTTCATTTTACATTTAGAATTTAAAGAAAGATGTCGGTTCTATGCATTTATATCGTTTGAAGTTGTATTTGTCTAGAAATTAGTGACTAAGAAGAGAGTTTCAAAGTGATCTTGCTCTATAGCCAAATTAGTTTTGGAAAAGTGCTGACCTCGCGGATGTCAAGTGTATTGATAACCGATTGACGTTAAATAGTCACATTTCGAGAAATTATTTCGTTAGTTTGATAGAAATATCTGGAGACGGTGGTAGCTTTAGAATAGGCTAATTTTAGTTCTTCATTTTTGCATTCTAAATGCCATTTAAGTAGAATCTGTCAACTCGTTCAACTGCACTTAAAAACCTCCAACGTTAAACGATCTAAAAATGGATAATTTCCCCCGTTTCACTTTATGGAATCGGCCAATTTAGATGCGTTCCACTTTAAGCATCCACAAAGCAGTCGTTATTCGTATGGATCAAGTTTAATTTTTAAGCCGTTTGTGCTTTAATAATTTTCTACAAATGTCATAACTGTGAAATATTTTTATGTCATATGAACCACGCACACCTTCGACTTTCTAAAACGATGTCAATTACCTTCTTCTAACTTAAACTAAATAGAAAATTTATAGAAAAAAAAACTCAAGAAACTTCAGACATCCCTGCAAATCTGTTGAGCGAAATTATTTACTCAGACATAACCAAACTCTTTCCATGTTCCACCTGCACATAAAGAAACCAAAGTACTTCCTCTGGCGGAGGCCAATTAGAGCCACCCCTTTCATGTGCTGCTAACTGTTGCACACAATACTTCGCCATCACAATCAAAAGATGGAGCTATTAAATGCTTCCACACTTCCTTTAACAAAAATTCCACAAAAGTTAAGTGCTTTTGTGACAAGAAGAAAAAATGGAAAAAAACGAAAATGGAGCTGGCAGAGAAAAGGACTTCGTCTTCTCTTAGGTTTCTTTCTTCCCACCCCCTCAATGTCAAGCTATCTGCACGTCGACATCCGAGTCGAGTCCTTGTCGCCTTGTGACATTCAATGCCATGATATGTTATGGCTTTAGCGTCTTAATCACTGCGGTACGCAATTTCGCCTCATAATTCACTCGCAGACCCTTAAATCCTTTTTCTATTGTTCTACTATGTAGCTATATAAAATGGGGCATAGCCACCACTTTGGGGATTAAGTACACGCCACAACTGACTGAACATGCTCCCAATTCTCTGACTGCTAGATTGTCAGATGGCCAGAAAAATTGCCCTTATCCGCATTATTCGCAAAAGGAAATTCATATTCATCACTCATCGCAGATTTTCATTTTTTCGCCACAAATTCTCTCCCCTCGCATAGAAACAGAGGGAAGAAACTACCTTCCTTCAACAGTAGAGTATATAGAGATCAACAGGTTGGGGCTGCCGGATGAAGGACGAATAGGAAAGCTTTTAAGATGGGTTGTAAAAGAAAGCAGTGTAGTTGGAAGAAAATGTGACGATAAAAGGATAATTTTCCCTAGATACGGCGATTATATGGAGGGAAACGGGGACTTATACGTCCTTGCCATGGCTGCGTTAATCCTTCTTAGTTGTGACTCTCAAAGCACTGGCGATTGAAATTCAAAAAGGATGAATAAAAATCTGTGTCACAAGAGTGGTCTTGTGTATCAAATGATGCGTGAACTTTATGGAAAAAGTTATGAAGTTCACGCATTCGTTTAAGTGATCCCATTTGGTAAGGGATTAGGGGCGCCGCCAGTTTGAGGTTATGTGAAGTGGTGCCAAATCTAATTGAGCGTGAAAGTATTGTGTGCACTTTAAATATTCAGCTTTGCACTTAATCGGGGTCGGGCTTAAGGCATGAATTTCAATTTACCGTCGCTGTCAAGCAGGTAAGGCGGTGAAGTTTATGGGTTGCTAAGATGTGGGAATGACTATTCTGTGGTTATGAGGTTTAAAGTACGTAGTTCCGTTAGGAATTTCAGTTTTTATACGGCACTCACTTTGATAGTAATGTACGAATTGTGAATTTCGTTGAAAACCAGTACTTTAAATTTTGAGATCCATTTTTTCCTGAATTTGAATGAAAAAGAGAAAACAGTTCTTTAAATCTGCAATTTGACAGAATTTAAGTTCAGCTGGTCTTGTATGATTTTTATTACGTTCTCAATATTCAAATTACTAAGCGCAGTGACTCAGTTATTAGACTACTAAGCGAGACTCGATGTCTGCCACAACTGTTGGGAAGTGCTCTCCATTCGGTTCTGGCATACAATTGTAAGCCCCTTCAGTTGGTACAAAAACAAGACTCACAAATTTAAATTGCTTGGCTTTCGAAAAGCTAGGACTAGAGCCTACAATGCCCGATATTTATTTATTTGTGATGATTCGGTTTCCAATCCTTTTTCACTACTTAAGATTAAATTAAGAAGCTATTTCATTTAATCAGTTTATATATAAATAAAAAATATAAGCGACTGACTACTGGGTCCATTGTTTACTCGAGAAAGTCGGGTTCCATATTTGATTAAGAGCCAGATCACACTTGGCTTCTAGGTCTGTAAACATTTAAGTGAATGACATTCGAAAAGAGTTTTATTTCATCTTGTTTTGAACTGGCAAAAGCGACAACCGATTTGATAACTGACAGTTGATTTATGGCCATTTTTGTTTGTCATTCTTATTTGAATCAGCTGTCATTTGACCAGCTATCAAAGTTTGACTGTATTTTAGAGAGCAAACTTGACAAAACAATAAGAATCAGCTTGTTCGTTTGCTTTTGTACTAAGAATAGAAAAGACTGTCAAAATGACAGTGATGGGGATAAATTCTCTTACACTTAAGATAAAGTTAGGGAACGCTTTTGTAGTAATCTATGAACAATGACAAAGGCATAATTAAAAAATTAAAAAAAATTAAAAATGTGGTTCGAAAAGTCGTTAACATGTCTGATATACTCGAAGAGTTTGCTAATTTATTAACAATATTATTTGATTTATCTAGCTATGAAAGTGATTTGGAGTTTATCGAACTTCTTTTTGATAAATCCGAGTATGTAAAAGAATTTTAACTGACTGAACTATACAAGCGACCGAGAAGAGGAAAATGGAATACTGCATTTAAAAATAAGGTGGAGGAGATTATCCCTTCTTTCAGCGAGGAAGAATTTTGTCGCCACTTTCGAAAATAATCTTGAACATTCAATACATATTTATTTTGCCACCTGTTGATACCATTTTAATACGCAGAAAATGAAAACATATTTCACGCGTATGCCAAAACAACAAATTTCGAATCATCTGTTAATTATCAGGTGACTGACAAGTTCTCCATTTCTTACACCAAGAAATTTGTAGACTAAAAATTTGTAAGATTCTCAGAGGGGTTATATCCAATGTTGCCGCAGTTTTTTTTTTAAAGTGTAACAATTTTTTTCAAAAAGTGTAACAAATGGAAAAAAAATGTAAAAACTGAAAACAAATTTTAAATTTTATAATTTTACAAAAAAAGCTCTTAATTGACCTACCTGTCCATTTTGTGTTTAACAAATAAAAAAAGAAACAAAATTATTGACCATCAAAGTAGATTTCAATTTCTATTTCACAAACTTTATTTACCGCGAGATGTAGAACATTGTCAACGGCGGCGCGGCGAGACAGACAAATATTGTTGTATTTTCTCGTTCCCTCCCATTCCCATTCCCACTCGCAGTTTGACGTTTTGCACAACTTGTGCTCTGTGTAAACAAACAAATACATTGACAGAAATTGGTAGAAGTTTGTTCGAAAGATAAAAGTGCTGCCAGTTCAACTTTTAATGGATTTTAATGGGAAAAAGTGTAACAAAGCGAAAAAAAAATAATATTGTAACAGAATTATAAAATAATTAAAATGTGTAACACTTTTGCTACACTTGTATCTATCATTGTCACTTGTGTCTCGATGAAGCTCTCTTTTACGAATTTTTTCAGTGAGTAAATTCGTAAGAACTCGTAAAAGTTAGTAAAAATTCATAAAATGTAAAAGTAAAGGAACAGACCCAATAACTTCCCAAGAATTAAAATATGTAAATTCATCTTTTATCCTCCATATTTTATCGGCTTTGAAATATGTAGTAACGCCAAAAAAGGGGTAGCCTATTAATATAAAGTATACAAACCTACTAACTATAAATGAGTATTTTAAATTCAGTATTTATAGCTCCCAAATAAATAAAATGTTGCTTATATAAGCCACAATTGCTTTATCATAGAAGGCTGTTTGGAGTTGGTATTAATCCTTTTATTTTTCAAAAATCGAGTCATCCTCAAATTTGAGTCAATACTTACAGATTATTTGTTTTTATTTGCAGGCGCTTTCCTGGTACCGTACTGCATCATGTTATTAGTTGGTGGTATTCCCCTATTTTACATGGAATTGGCTCTCGGCCAACACAATAGAAAAGGAGCAATCACCTGTTGGGGCAGACTGGTTCCGCTTTTCAAGGGTGAGTCCTATTTTTAGACAAAGATTCGTTAACTGAAATCTTGTCTATTTTCCAGGAATCGGTTATGCTGTGGTACTCATCGCGTTCTATGTTGATTTTTACTATAACGTCATTATTGCCTGGTCGTTGAGATTTTTCTTTGCCTCGTTTACGAACACTCTGCCCTGGACATCGTGTACGAACCTATGGAATACAGCAAATTGCCGACCGGTACGCGCAAGAGATTTGCTCTCATATCAAATTCTTTGATTGATTTTTTCTTTTTCAGTTCGAAGTTGTTCAATCAGTAACACCTGCGGCCAATGCCAGCCTGGATGCCATGAATCAAACTCTGTTCAGCAACGAAACTACAGTAGCTCCCACGGAGAAATTCCAATCAGCCGCCTCGGAGTATTTCAAGTGAGTTCGTCTCATACATTTTTTCGAATGCCGCCACTAACTTCCTCCCACCCAGCCGTTATATTTTAGAACTGAACGAAAGCAACGGCATCCATGATCTCGGCGTCATCAAATGGGACATGGCCATTTGTCTGTTGGTGGTCTATTTGATTTGTTATTTTTCACTGTGGAAGGGAATCAGCACCTCGGGAAAAGTGGTCTGGTTTACTGCGCTGTTTCCCTACATGGTCCTACTGATCCTCCTGATTCGGGGCATAACATTGCCCGGTTCGGCAATGGGAATACAATACTATCTGAATCCGAATTTCGATGCGATATACAAGGCGGAGGTGTGGGTGGACGCTGCCACGCAAGTGTTCTTTTCACTGGGACCTGGTTTTGGTGTATTGTTAGCGTATGCGTCGTACAACAAGTACCACAACAACGTCTATAAGTGAGATGAGCTGATAAAATATTGGTTTTCGTATTTAACTCTTGACTTTCTGACAGGGATGCACTGCTGACGAGTTTCATCAATTCGGCGACCAGTTTTGTGGCGGGATTTGTGATATTTTCTGTACTTGGCTATATGGCCCATTCTTCGGGCCAACATATTGAAGATGTGGCAACCGAAGGTCCTGGACTGGTCTTTGTGGTATACCCAGCGGCAATAGCAACAATGCCTGGAAGCACTTTTTGGGCGCTGATATTCTTCATGATGCTGCTCACATTGGGTTTGGATAGCTCGGTAAGGAGTTACGTTTTTCTTCGCCCACTTTAGTCCATTAACAGTTGATTTCTTTTTTATTTTATTTAAATGATTATAATGTTGCAACTGTACATTTTTATTAACAAACCATTTCTACTTCCCTTTCAGTTTGGAGGTTCCGAGGCGATAATCACAGCGCTCAGTGACGAGTTCCCCAAAATCGGTAGAAACCGTGAAGTATTCGTCGCGGGACTGTTCTCGCTGTACTTTGTAGTGGGCCTTGCCAGTTGCACACAGGGGGGGTTTTACTTCTTCCAGCTCTTGGACAGGTACGCAGCTGGCTATTCCATCCTGGTGGCGGTCTTCTTCGAAGCAATAGCAGTTTCATGGATTTATGGTAACCGTTAAACTTTTTTCTGTTGTACAATTTTGTGAGCGTCATTTTTAGGAACCAATCGTTTCTGCGAGGACATTCGCGATATGATTGGCTTTGCCCCGGGCACATACTGGCGTGTCTGCTGGAGGTTCTTAGCTCCTCTCTTTCTGCTCTTCATCACGGTCTATGGCCTAATTGGCTATGAGCCGCTCAGCTACGAGGGCTACGTTTATCCTGGTTGGGCAAATGCCCTCGGCTGGTGCATAGCTGGCTCATCGGTGGTGATGATACCAGCTGTAGCCGTCTTCAAGCTCATCACTACCCCGGGAAGCATTAAACAGGTACGCTGTGTAGTTATCTCATATATTAAACCATTTGATAAAACCAATTTCTTGCTAGCGCTTCCGTACTCTCACCACTCCTTGGCGGGACCAACAACTTGCCATGAATGGCATCACCGTCGAAGCAACGCAAGTTCGTCTAACTGCCTCCAAAGAGGGTGCAGAAGTCTGAGATCGACCATTCGCCAGATTTCAAATATACTATGTATAGATATCTTAAAACTCATTACAGATAACTATAGCTGTGTATGTTTAAGTTCGTATCTAGGTTTCGTTATACAAGGACTCTTGTTATTACCATAATATATTATAAACGTTTGTAGTTCAAATGGAAGCGGACAAAGAATCTCCGGAAATTAACTTAGCCACATAAACGTGTTTGTTTAGGGAATATTTATATATATAAAAAAATATTTAGCTGCAATATATATCAAGTAAGTATTTAAGTTTGCAATATTAAAATTAAAATCTAGAGAAAAAAAATAGTTTAAAATTTATACCAATAAACTATTATGTATATTATATATTTACAATTAAAAAAATGCTGTGTAGATAATAGAACAAAAATTAAATAAAAAATGATATGCTTCAAAGTGTTATTCAACATATGTAATCTGCCCACAGAGGAGATAAACCCACCCACTCTATTATAAGCAACAAATTGTATTTACATTTTCTAACAAAAAAAAAAAAAACAGTTAATAAGAGGAATTCTAAAATTTTAATTTATGTAAATAAAATCTGTGTAACTGAAGCTTTAAATTCTATAAAAAATTAAATCGAATAAGTTCGAAAAATGGGTAAACAACATTTTAAATGGAAAACTCACCAACCTTTGTACATACATAGTTTTACCATACAGATTGTAAAGTATTACTTTATTGTTTGATTATTTTATTTGCGCGAATTCGAGGTATTTCCGACAGCCATGGAGAGGTCTCGTAGGAGTGCAATGTTTATTTTTATATTTTGTTCAATAATTATAAGTTTTAGGTAGATGCAAGGGAAAGGTACAGCCATAGACTGTGCCTCGCCCAGGCGCGCCAGTGATTTTTTACATTTGATTATAAAGTATGCTCATTTATTGCTGTGCAAATTGAAGTTCCAATCAGCCATTTGGAAGTTCAATAACTGCATAGTAAGTTGCTCATTGTTATAGTTGTAAGTTTTGTATTTAATTTTATATATCTACAATCTACATGTATAGCTTATATATCGTTTTGTTCAAAATAAATATTATTTTCTTTTAAAAAAATGATTGTGATTTTATTTTCCTTGAAACAGAACATCATCATTTGCCCAAAAGCCTTTCGCTCAATATTTTCGAGACATAACCAAAAAAGATATAGACGAAGTAAAGGAATATGAAAATTGCCCGTAATTGATAAAACGGCAAACTGAAAAAAATGTTCACCAATCTAGGTCAGTAAAAAAACACATCAAGGCAGCTAAACTAGAAATATGAACGTTTCATTTATTCCAAGCAAGAGTTACAGCATAGCTCAATTTTAAACAGAGGTAAAATCAGAGACAAAACTGAGACCACTATATTTTTACGAAGTCGTCTCGATTTGGTGCGCTAGTATTGTTACACAGAAATTCGTATTGACAAATGTCACATAACTTCAAAAATTCAGAGTCAGCAACACACTCCTAAAAAATATAAGCCACTTTCGATGTGGGCAAAGTTGCTGGAAGTGTTCATAGAATTTTATCCGATAAATTTGAAATTATTCGTTACGTGGGGATAGAATTTTTTAGGGATAAGTTTTAGGAATAAGTGTATACATTTGCTTAAAATATTCATAAAAAATTAATAATGTAGATTAGTTGAGGAAAAGTGAAAACATTTTGAGCAATCTTTTTTCATTATTTAAGAAAAATGTACACACGAAATCGAAGTTATTGATATCCAAAAGCGGAAAATACACAACCATGTTTGTCCTAATATATATCTAGTATATAGAACATCTCCTTTAGGTAGTTTTATTAAACCAACAAATCAAATTATTCGCCTTTTAACAATATATAATAACTAAGAAAATGATATTCAGGAATGTAAAAATGTGGTATTACCCAACTCTTTCACATTTCCCCACGGTTGGCATTATTTTTGTATTTTCTTTATGTTTCTCCAGGTCACACGGACTCTTAATTGACATAAAACCGACAGGAATACAAAATGGCAAATTAGGAAAATTTGAGGGGGCCAGCGGCAAGAGGAACGCGAGTTTGGGGTCTCAGTATGATTTGTCTCTGGTAAAATAACCTGCCATTTGGTTCTAAATGTGTTCGTGAAACAGTTTTTTTTTTAATAAAATGTATAGGTAGGTACTTCTAAATACTTAAAATAGTCAAAACACATTTTAAATAAAGTTACAAATTATCTTTCTAGTATATTTTTTATTTAGAAGTTGCAGAAATAATTTGCCAAAGGGTTTCGAATAGACTCAGGATGGTAATTTTATTTTCTTAGCGTTCTCATCCAGTAAATGACATAGCGATTAATTTACTTTAACATGACATTATTAATTGACTGACGCGACCTCACCTTCATTCATATGAAACTAGGAAATGAACAGCGAAAATAAGTATTGCATGCGGTTAGGCACAAATTGCTGACAAGAGTAGCTGACTTTCAAGTTGTCAATTTCAACCAAATGGAAAACGACCGTGAAACATTTGAAGTTTCAATCCGTGAATATATTGTTGCAGTCGGTTTTTATAATAAAAATTGAACACACCCATATCGACAGTAATCAGCTATCTGCACTTATGTACTGAACTTTCACTGACGAATATGCACAGAGTCTCAGAAAATATAAATCAATTGTCACGGAATTCTTAATAAAAGTCAAAGCCATGTAAAATGTTTGCTACATCGATTAAGTCTGTTGTTACGTAAAAAAATGTTAACCGAAACGGCTATCTTATATTTTGTTGAGTATAACGAATATAAGCATGCCAATAAAAAAAGAAGTATAATCGACGCACACAATTCAATCCAGAATTGCCCCCGGGTGTTAATTTTCCAAAAGCGGAACAGAAAAGTACGCAGAACTTAAACTTCGTTTAGATAAATGTGTAATCAAACAGACCTACACTATAATATTGCGCAAATCTTCCTGTTTTTTCGAATCTACTCCTTTTATTATGGCATTCAGCAGATATAAGACCCACTTTCAAAATAAATTTCTGCAGTAATTATTTGGAAAGCTTATGGTTTCGTTCATAGCCTAGACACAAACCGTATTTATAGGAACTTGAACAAAGTAGTAGGTATCTTTATTTATATTATTGCACTCTTATAGGAACAAAATGTATTGAAATTCAAATTGAGTTGTTTTGTATTTTTTTTTTAAGAATGGGAAGCAACCCCCCCTTTAAAAGCTTTTGTTTTTTTTATACAGGTTATTGTTTGAAAAAACACCAAAATATGTTTTGTTTTGAAAAAAATGTTTTTTTTAGGTTCTAATTAGGTCCTTTAGTTCTCCTGTTAATTGATTTAAATAGATACATTTTTTTTTTTGTCAAAATTACGAAACAGAAGACCGCAATTTTGAATACCAAAAAATATGTTTATTCAATGAATTGTTAATGACACATCTGGGAAATTGTGGGGCTAACTTCACACTGCTTAGTATTTTTCTTGTTTACCGAAAATAAGTTTAAAAACTACTAAAATACATAATTGCTATAGCTACCATAAATAAATGTAACTGTGTTGTAGTATTCGTTGAAGCTAATGTAGCTAATAGGAAGATATGTAAACTTGGCGTTTCAATATTATGCCTTGAGAATATTTTAATGTTGATAGGTGCCGTAAGCGAAGCGCTGTGCATATAAAAGTGTATGCAGTTTATGTTTTTAGAGCAATTTCTCCTGCAAGTAAAGTTGTTGTATAATGTTTAAAGTAGGAAAACGTTATGTATTGTTGAGGGGTTATAGGGAGGACAATTTTAGTATTTATTAGTGTAGAAGTTAAAAACATGCTATCATTCGTAAGAGTTGTCAGAAATAAGTTGAATATACACTACTCTACTAGAGGTGGAAAGTGTTAAGTAAGTTGGTCGTGCAAATTTTGTACCGTCGATAAGCCTTCATTTCAAACGACAACATCGCAAACAAATAAGCGGTACGGATTTTGACGTTAGAAATAAGTTATTACTGTTGATTGGCGATACCGTTTATTTAAGCCGCATCAATCAATTGAAATAAACGTTGTGTATACAAAGCTTTATTTATAAACATGTTGGAATTAGTTCACAATTTTATACAATTGGCTTACAACTTTTACGCATAGTTTACTATACTATAAGGAGGTAAAATTTGCAATTATTAGTTTTTGAATTTTGATCAAACGAGTGCAATAAGTAAAAAATAAAATTCCATTTAATTTTCAGTAAATTACATTTTATTTTAAATTTTTCTTGGTTTTGTAATCATTTTAATTATAATTAGTTACATGTGGATTTATCTAATAATAAAATATTAACAGTTTCAGGTGTCAAGTATGTCCAACTTAGTAATAATTCATTTCTCAAATAGAGGTACACAATGACATCAGAAGAAAAATATATTCATCATTTGTTTAAATCAGAAAGATTAAAAAACGAAAGAAAGAAATTTTACCTAAGAGCCGAGGAAATATTTCTAATCGATATTTATTTACAAATAGTAAAAAAAAATTATTAAAAATTTGTTGGTTTGGTTTTTCTCTTTAGTTTAACATCTAGAATTGATTTTTTTTTCTCGTTTTATATTTTGGTATATAAGTATTTTTTTTGTCATATAAGCTACAATATATAATATATCTATTTTTATCTATCGATTTTTTTCGGTGCAATTGTGAAATTGGTCTTTCATTAAAACGTATGTGCAGTAAATTGTTGGTGCTATATCTTAATAATTTGTTTGTTTGCTTTTTTTTTTATATACTTTTAAGTGGATGTTATATGAATGGAATAAATATGAATGAATATCTTATGCAGTATGGAATAATGAGAAGGTAATTTGTATTTGTTAAGCTTGAAATGGGAAGTCAGAAAAATATTAGCACCTTTCATTTAGTATTTTCTTTTTCAAAAGACAAATTTAGAACATTCACAGAAATGTAAGGAGCATCCCAAATCGAGGGGCTAAACATTATCCCCAACAAGCGCTAGCACTACATGGCAGTTTGTGTCTTAAAGTACAACCGAACAAAGTTACTATCCGATATTAGCTTATATTAATTTGTTGGGACACCCTTCAAAAGTTAGTTTAAAGTATTTTTTTTATGTAAACAGATTTTCCAAATGCAACACTTATTTGATTTGTTGTGTTTTTTTTTTTTTGTTTTTAAGATAATTCACCGAAATTGTTTAATCACAAAGATTTATTTGTCGCTTTTATTCAAATTACAAGACATGCCATTTAGTATGGCAACGCATACGAGCTTAAATCAAAAATAATTCATTTTCTCATCGTTTTTTGTTTTAGAGTTCTAAAGCTACTTAGGTACTAAGTTACATTTAATTGATAAGTTTACTTTTTTTAACTTGTTTTCTTTTTTTTAATTACATTATACAATTATAGGCATTTAGTTATAGTCTTTTCGCTTTTTTCAATAATTATGTTTATTTTGGAAATTAATTTGTAAAATAAATATTATGTCAATTGAATTTATATTAATGGAGTAAGGGTTTTTTTTTTTCGGTTCACTGATGTGTACATAACGCAAGTTTAATTATTAAGTGTGACAAATGAATAACTAATTGCTATTTGAAGTCCGTCTCGACACAACCAGTTCAAAATACTAACAAATGTAAATTCAAACGTCGATAATGGGGAAGGTGGATTACTATTATGTAAATGGATATGGCGTTGAAAATTCCTGCAGACTTTTTGCTATTATTTTGTAGTCTGATATTTAATTTGAATTAATTGGATTTGGTTTTGAAACATCTAGTAATTATGTGTATTATTGATTTTGCAGCCTGCATCAGGGATGGAAAATGTCATTTTGGAATTGTATTGAAAACTGTTGTAAGATCGTACTGAAATGGAGCCAGTTGTATTGAAAACTTTTTTTCGTATACAGAAGTAAATTCAAAATATTTCATTTTCAAAAAAATAAACAAAAATAAATTAAAAAAACATTAATGACTACATAAACAAAACTATACAAACCTACAAAAAAATTGTTTATATTCTTAATCTATGAGCTCTTCCGGCTTCATACTCTCAATTTGCACATTCATCTTCAAAATATTGCCAACTTGAAACTCCGAACTGCATGAGTTTCTAATCAAATTTTTTGTTTCAATCAAAGCCCAGCAAGTGTCGACTTGAAGTCGGTTTCGACATTTGGAATTTATTAATGTCTGGCAAGAAAAAATTCTTTCGACATTTGCTGATGAGTGATGTATAGCGAGAACGGCTAGAGCAATTTTATAAATATTTTGAAACATTAGCTCATACGACTCGTTTTTAATTGTATTTACTTCAGCCCAAAATTCTGAAGTTGAATAATATTTAAATTGCTGAATTTTTTAGCATTGTTAATTTGTTGAATATTCTTTTTTTCATTAGGAACAAATTCAAAAAGAAATTTCAATATAGAATTAGATTTTCCTGAGACAACTGGTTCTGGCGTAAAATACTCCAGCAAATTTTGAAAGGGATTTTGAATATTAATTTTCTTGGAAGACATACAACATGACAAAAAGACATCATCATCTCGATAATTTTAATTGTTTTCTTAGGAAAAGCTTTACAAATTCGAGAGAATTCGAAAGATACAGATGGATACATTTTATCGAATAAATGCAAATTGTACTTTTGTACTTGAGCACACTCATTTGTATCGAATTTGAATATCGACTTTTCCATCCCTGGACTGCAAGTGTCTGGAAGTTATTCCTAATAGCTTCGGAACAAAATTGTTGTCAATGATAAATCTGTGGCCACAAACCATAACCGCAAAAGTCGACTTTAAAGGGAAATTGAGATTTTGATTCCATTAGATTCAGCGTACTCTAATCTATTTTGTAAATTTTTTTCAGCTTTATATCTTTAAAAAAGTGGCAAAAGTTGACAATAAGACAAATGGGTCGATGTGCTTATACTGTGAGAAAACAATTCCCATTAATGCATTACGAACTAAACAAACTCGAATAATGCTCGCTATTCCTAGTTCTTTAGTTCATTCGTCGGAAAGCGTTTTGGCTAATAAAAACCTGGCTTAAACAATATTTAATGTTTTAAAATGGATATTTCAGGGAGCTTCCTTCTGTTTGGCGTCAGTGTGTTTACTGTTACCTACTATCCAAACTCTGTACCAAAGACATAATTAAATATCAGTCAATGAACTTTTTAATAATGTTCTAAAATATAAAGATACCAATATTTATCATTTATTATGAAAACGCGTCGCAAACAAAATTTGCGCAGTGTTATGATGATCAAAAGACTGGCTATAAATTTGTAGTTCAAACTAAATGTTTTGCATTGAACCTTTGAATGTCTGTTATTTCCAAAAATATAAATATAAATGCACATTTGTTGTGTTTAAGATTTATTTTTCTTCATATTTGTGTGTAAATAGTAAAGTGTTTGTGTTTGTACAAAATATATGTATTTGTTCAAAAATAATTGTTATTTTTTTATTTTGAAATAAAATTCCAACCAAAGTAAACCACAAAAGAATGTTTAAAAATTTTATAATTGAACTATAATTCTTATGTTTTTCTCTTTCAAGAACTGTAAATAGATTTCATCGAAAATTGAAATAATTAACAAGTACAAATTAAATAGTTCCGACTATTTCTTTTTAGTACAAGAAAAACAATTTCATTTCTAAATCGGTGTTGCACCAGTTTTTTTTTTCAAATTTAATAAGTCATATGTAATAAATAAATTTGTTAGTATTGTATGTATATATAGGTATATAATAATAATTTCTTTTAAATAATTACACTACATTATATAATATTAATTATACTACCATATTACAGCATTGATTTTAACCTACATAATATTAATTTGTAATTAATTAAGACTGCTGAATCGAACTTAAAAATGCTGGATCGACAGAAGCAACTTTAGCTGTCAAAAATGCATGCATACAAAATAGCAAACTTTGCAGCACTTGGCATTCTAGTTCCTGGAATAAGAAAATAGAAATAAAAAAACAAATGAACAAACAAATTAGTGAAACAAATTCAAGATTGCGAAAAGTAATTCATTTTTTTTTCTTATATAATTTAAATTGTAATTAACTGAAATTGTATTTGAATAAGAAATTGGTAAAATTTGCAAAGGAAAAATATTAGGGATTGTACTATATTGTTTTTGATTTTTCAATGATAAAGTGGATCATCCATTGTGAATAATAAATGGTCACGATCTCTTGCTCAAATTAGTTTAGTTCTTCTACCTAACTGACGTGTAAACAGAAATTGTTTCCTTGAAGTTCTGCTTACTGTAAACAATTTTTTTTAACGTATTAGCCCTTTAAAGATTAAATTAAATGAGGTTACCTTGGGCCTAACTTTTGACAACCATTCGTTTGTGTGAATTTTTATGACGAATGGAAGGGACCTACAATTTCATGCGGAGTCCCAAGGCCTTAATTCAGAAGCTTTTTAAGACAGCACTCTAGGATGTTTGCCAAACTTTTGCGAGAGTCTGAAAAACTGATTGAGAAAACGAGGTTTGCCTCCCTTACTCTTCCAGTGGATGTATATATTAATATTGCTGTTAACAACAACTCAAATACCGACATTAACGCACGTGAAAGTCTCTTTGCCATACACAGGTCATAACCTTTTCCTTCACCAACGAGAACCCCTCTTAAACCTGCTAACAAATTGGCTTAACTTTATCAACTCTTTCCACAACTAACAATACGAGTTGCAAAACAAACAAAACTATCAGAAAATAATTTCCAACAAAAAAGGATGTTTTTTTTTTATTTTCAAAAATATTTTTCTCCTTAAGGACGAACTTTTTTTACGCTAGAATATTAATTCTGTAGAACAAGCAACTTAGGTTTCAACACAAAAAAAAAACTTCTCATCTTACTCAAGACCAAACAAAATGCCAAATAACAAATTGTTCTACCCGAAAATGAAAAGTAAAAGAAGGAGAAATAGCGAAAAAGAGGAAATTATGTGTATTTATGTGGATGTGTGTAGGTCTGTGTGAAAGGATTTAAATTGAAATCTGTACTTGCAAGGAGCAACTTACCTTTGTTTCGATAGCGCGCGTTTCGTGATCCTGAAAATGAAGTTTCAACTTTGATTTACCATCATCGCTAGAGCCGCGTAGTTGCGAGAATTTATACTGCCAAACTATTGACGAGTCCGCGCCCTCGGCTAATGAGAATCCTGATTGCCAGTCAAGCGTTAATCCGCCGCTCTTGCCGTGATGTGATACAGCAAATGTTTTCCGCTTAAAAGGTAAGAAAAAAAAAAATTCCTGAATGGTTATGGCTACAAACACAAAGAACTGTTCAATGGGGGTGTTTGTGAGTTGTGAGTCCTGAAAAAGAACCCAACGACAAAGTAGTAGTTTACGGTTGAAAAAGGACAGGAAAATACGGAAATATTGCACATTGTTGCTGGCGAATAATGTGGAGCCTGAAAAGGGAACGTTGTTGGTTCCCGTTCCCGTTTATCGATTGATTTACTTTTTATCCATGCACATGTTGAATGGGTTGGTGCCCGCTCCTTTGTGGATATAAATATGCAGGCAAATGCAAAATGTCAAGAGTGTTTCAGAACTGAAAGTTTTTGAGAAAGCTTAGATGGATGCTTTTAAAAACCAATTTCATATGAAAAGGATATGGATTTCGAGAACAGTCCATGCACTGAAAATTGCAGTACAGTTGGATTTTTAAATCGAAAATTTCTTTAAAGATCTTCCAGGTGAAATCTCTTTTTATTTTCCATAAACCAGACCACTTATCTACCTACTAGAATCCAGCAACACGTTCGTCATAAATTTACCTTATTCCGTCGTAAATTCCCTCTCCGTCCTATCGCTCCTAAGCGATAAAAGACAATTATCCCTTTCGATGGTAGCCAGGGATAATATTTTAGTACCCACTTCCAAATCGCTTGCAAAAGAAGGAGTGAATTACATTGTTTTTACGCACTCGGCAGCATATACAAATACAATAGAATGAATTTATCCTACACGGATACCCTTTATTCTAATCGGACTAAGAACGCATCCATTATAATGGTAATACGTGAACATTATTTATGACAAAAGCCAACTTTTATTAGGACGGCACGAGTTGCCTGGCTCCGTTCTCCACTTGAGTCAATGTTCCTTGTTCATCGCCATGGGTGAACTTTTTATGACTTCCTTTCAGTATTTTGTTGGTTGGAGTTTTTTTTATATCCCCGGAAAAAGAGTGGAGGTGATTTACGGGCATGGCGAATGGAGGGACTTTTACGACTACTTTTGGGAAGGTCACCCGTGTGACTGGTCATCAGCACACTGGCCTAAGAGTAAAGTTTATCGCGACGATGGATGGGGTACATTTTTTTGTATGCTTATCCCCTGAGTACGGGCGTGAGTCTTGTATTTAGGGAGCAGTAATTTACCCTTGTTGGAGTTAAGTTTCTCGAATAACAAAACAAAACAAAACAGAAAACCTACAACATGACAAAATTTACATATCACAAACTAATTGCGATGAATTATTGATCAGGGGGATGGATGGGTGAAGTTTGTCGCTTTTAGTAAGCGCACGACATTCGAAAATGGAAAGGAGATTTGATTGCGGAGCTACCTACATGTGAAATGAATTATTTACTGAATCTCTATCAGTTGCATGTTGGCGTAAATGTTTTCGGTGACAAGTGAGTCAGACGATTGGGTGACATCGAGGTAAGCTCTTTTAGTGTTCCTTTTCCTTCTGATTGAGGGGTTTTCAAAGCCAGGAACATTTAAGGATCATATTCTTACATGAAAATGGGTTCTGTTTTAGCGAATATTTTGACGAATTTGTTTTACAGACTGTGAAGAGCAACTTGGCGTGCAGAATTAAGTTACAAAAAAATTAGTTGACGTAAAGTTGAAGAACAAAATCATTTAAGCTGTCAAATGGCTTGAGGCTTATGCCACAAGAGCTCCTTTGGAGCGAGTTTACAAGAAGGCCAACATAACTGAGAGCTTTAGTGGCTCTTGTTTAAAACTACATAAAACGGTAGCACGGAAAGGTCTGTCTAACACTGATTTTAAAAATTCTTTGTTTAATGTCTCCTTCGCGTCCAATTTTTGGAAAAAAGCCCCACTCCGTCATTTTGCATAAAACCTCAAATAACCGTAAAAATAATGAAAACAAATTATGCCTATTAGTAATGAGCCCAAAATAGGCCGTAAACATTTATTCACCTTGACGGATATGAAACTAAGGCGACACTCATTTGAACACTTACCCCAAGTTTTATGACGCTCGTTACGATTGCCGCATTCCAACTGTTTTCGATTCGCAACAACTCTTGTCGTGTCTCTACGCTCAAATATCGGGGCTCATGTCCGGAGCTCTGTAGCAGGAAACAGTGCTGACGGCTATCCACAGTTTCGGACTCTTTGACTACACGAAACATCGTTTGGTAAACTTTGTAGATGACAAGTGCTTTCGATAGTCCGGCGACATTTAGCTGCAAAAGAAGTGCAAAAGCAAATTTAACGAATGATATTAAGGACACTAATGTTCGCTTAAATTAAGTGAAACTCAAGTTTGTCTTTCGGCGGGGAGAAACACGAGTGCTTTAATTAAATGAGGACGTTGCTACGCGCGTCCCTCCTTTTCTCTTTTGAAACTTTGTCGGCAAACTGCGCGAAAGTTTCATTACCATAACATAACTCTGCCATGTGGCGGGGGGGAAACAAAAAGAAAGGCAAAGCAAGTACCCACGAGTAGGCTTAGTTGTCTAAAGTTGTGCACGCTGAAATGTAAGGCTACACCATGGCGACTCACCAATTCTAGGTTTGAGACGGTTTTCGCTGTTCATTCCCACCGGGGTTCGTTGGACTTGCAAGAGCCAAAAGGAAGTCCTTGAGATTTATTTTTTAATGAAATTTCGGTAAAGCCAAGCGACGAGTGATATCTGACTGATGTCACACACAAACCACAAACATGTAAATGAAATCAAGAAGAAAACGAGAAAAAAAAACGAAACAGTTTTCTATGACAAAAGAAAATCGATAGGAAGAGGCGGTTGGGGTGGTTGGATGTTGGTTTCTTGTGTCCATTTCTATTTTCTCGCAATTTACAGCGGCAGAATTAATTGATGAAGGATAAGAGCAGCGTGACGTCAAGGGGGGTTCGTATTCGCATATCAATCAAACAGTGACAGGAAGACAATGCCGAAGAAGCGTGAAGATGTGCGGATGGATCTGGTACTATGAAGACGATACTTGTGTGAGTGTGTCTGATGTTGCCTCGTGAGTCAATTTGATTCCTTTTAGGGGTTCTCCTTTTCAAATAGATTGATACAGTTCAGTTCCATTACAAAGAGACAGTTTATCAGATGGAAATGGAACATGAAGGGGACTAATGTGTTGTGTTGGGAGCGATGTAGCCTGTTGTATGGCATTTTGGGGGGCGAACTCAAAACCGCAATTGGGTTTGGGAAGTTAAGCGTTAAAAGAGTGATTATTGTTATTTGGTTAATTAGAGGAATTGCTTAAATGAAGTGAGAGGTACCAACTCTCCAAATTAATTGACTGAGCGAATCGTGTTGAAGCAAAAATAAATGTTTTAGTACACACTTGTGTGGGAGGATGGATGTAGGTACCTAATTGGAAAAGTTTCAGCTATAAGTAAGAACAAAAAAAAAGAGCAAGCTGTCAAGAGAATTTGAAATGTGATTATAGAGCCATAACTCAACGGGGCCTTATCGAATTTCGCATTGACTTATTATATATGGACTGCTAGTGAAATGTCACTTCCATACAATCTCTGCCCAGAAAATGACGCCAACATAACTAGCGCTCGTGGTTCTATGCGAAAAATAAGTGAAACAAAATGACAACCATCTTGGATTTCTCCATAGAATGCTAGAGCCACCTATTGGGTATGAGTGGATTTGCCAAGTGAAAGGGTTGAAATTCAAATTGTTGCGGCATTGTTTAAAATAGATGTCATCTCGAAATTTTGCCAGTTTAAATAATTAATAATAGATGGAACCAACAAAATTTGAATAAAAAATCGTTTTTCATTGTCCCATAAATTGCACAATTTTCGTATATTTATTGCGAACTAGTTTTTTTATGTTGTTGTCATATAAATTGCTTACATCTATATTTCTTAAAGTCCTTATAATTAGCAGGCTATAGATCTTATTGCACCCTAATTTATTTTGTAATTCATACAAAGACACAGTTTTCTGGACAGTTTTACAAATTTTGATTGTGTCCTTTTGTGGGCTTCTCAGGAAACCTTTAGATTTTATATTAATAAAATTGTATTTTTCTGTTCTACAAGAAATAGGAAAAATTGTCGGCACTGAACCGGGAAACAATTGCATTCCAAAGCCAATTTTTTTCTAGCAATTTGCTTCGAAATGTTTGAAGCAAATTATTTTATTATCATCTGATTCCGTGTCAATGTACTGGTCATTAAGACAACGTATCGGCTCAAGCCAATCCTTGTTAAATCCATTTTTTTAACGCAATCTAAATAAAACAAAATGAGTTTTTTGCCTCATGCATTTTGATTGAAAATCTTACCTATGGAAACAGATTTGTCCCTTTTCAGAGAAACTTGAATCATATTGCAAATTGCAGTGTTTTCGCTTTTAACAAAGACTTTCTTTGGCACATCTACACTTTCATTGACTTTCATTGTGAAAGCTGGCTTTAAAATGTAATTTAACTTGACAAGAAGTACCATTTTCGAGTTGTTTCCATTCGAAATATCCTATTGAATTTTAACAGTGGTCCAATATTCACTCGATCTCTTTCACTCTGTAATGCATTTTGTGAAACTCTGAAGTATGTGGACATTTCAATTGTATTTCTTGTGCGACACTCAGAGTGCAATTTCTATGGACCTTCCTGCGCCAGCCAATCGAAGTTCACCAGTCATCGATTATCTGCTGACACTTGACCCGTAATCCGGCATTTATCTTCGTCCCCTCGCATGTGCAACCATTCGGAAGACGCAGTGTGTCGCAAAGTGCTCACCGAGTCAAGTTTGCCAAAGTCAGTATTAATAGACGACAAACAAAAAGGATATTTCGACATTTCCAGTGGAATCAACAGTTAGCTTATCCATTATATGCGCGCGACTAATCAAGTCGGACAATCGAAACTTTCAGACCAATTGGGGTCATTAGGGTTATCGCTTTGAGAACCAAAGGACATTCGACAAATCCGCACAACAGTGGGCAATCAATCCCAATTAAGTTATGCTAACCATTCAAACGGCAAAAACATGAAATTATTCTTTCATGTGAAAGGCTAGCCACCATAAAACTGATTGCGAGGGCGATCTTTCTCCAAATGGCCGAGGTAATTCTTTTAATCGATTATTTTTGTCCATAAATTTCGCATGCAATTGGCTATTAATTTCGGTGCGTGTGAGAGGCGCTTTAAGTTATTAGTTACTTGCTCCCGTGTGTATGTATGGGGTATAATTGCCATCTGAAATGAACTTGGTGGGTCGTTTATTGCCCCTGCAATGAAATAATAGCCACATAAAGTTCAAATCGCGGTGAAAGTCAAACGCGTGAACGGATAACAATGTGACGAAGGAATTGCATTGAAATTCTTTTTCGTCTTTCAATAACTCATCGTTTATACCTTCCCTATGGGAGTATAGAAGCTATTAGCGCCATATGATGTGAAACGTCCACAAATTATAGGGAACAGAGTGCGCGCTTAGTCTATATCAATATCCCACTAATGGCAACAACATTATTATCGACCCGCCGTCAGACACATTCCTACATTATTTCGACAAACAACTCCGATAGTGCCAAGGGATAAAGGTTAATGATACTCCCTGTGCGCGAAGAGGGGGCGATATGGCCTTGTTGATGAAGCAACTTGTCACACACACTCTAGGTGTATATAGCGTCGTGGATTCCAGGATGCCTACACATAATATTTATGTCATCTTGGATTAGAGATTGCGATCATCTGGCTGGCTGGCAATGAGGTAGGGAGGTCAACAGGACGATGCCGATGTGGCGCCTGTGAATTATGTGCGAGTATGCTGTTTTCGAGTTAAACATGTCTGTGATAATTATGTCATGAGATATCAATAAATAAGGCTCGTGGTTAAGTGTGTTTATTCGGTGTACTTATGAGCATCATTTAATTCAGATTTATAGACGCAGTGTTGTACGGCAGCACGAAGAAGTCTGTCAAATCGACAGAGAGGATGTAGGTCAATCTCTTGCCAATGGCTTGAGTGGTTTGGATGGTGACTTTGTTTTATTAATTTAACTGGAACAATTAGTTATGGTCTGACGATAGTTGCTTTTGCCGATCTTATCCTCATTCGGGATCTTTTCGACAAGACAAGACCTTTTAGATCTATTTTTTTCATAGTTTTTTATACTTTCCAGAAGATGATGCCACTTGTCGTTTGATGTTTGGAAATCGTCCTCCCGGTTCTATTTAGTGTAATATAGTTAGAAGTCATTGACCAATTGAGCGAGAAGTGCACGGTTCACTCGCTGGCAAGGACAAAGAAATCATCTCTGAAGGGGGTAGCAAAACCCGACCTTATGACGCCAACAATGAAGAGTTACGAGAGCAAATTCTACGACTGGGGCATCTAAGACAGTGCGGCACGTCTCGCAAGTCGTACGAATGTCTGTTGAATTTGTCTATAAGTCAAAATAAGATCAGTAGGTACTGAACTTGGCTATAGAAATATGTAGAAAAGCACACGTACTAGCACTTGTTACGCTGTGTTGTGGCCCTAGGGTTCTGAAAGCTTTACCTCTGCTGGAGATGTTCTTCGAATGAAGAGACTCGGTGCGGCGACTGGTGGTGCAGCCCGAATTTAAAGAGGTCATCGAAATAGGAAGAGGGCTTTTCAGACGTAGATCAACAGAAATCTGTTGATTATAAAGGTAGGTTGAATAACTTTGGTGGTCAAATATGCAGGAGTTTAATATGTTTTTTTCGGAAAAGGCGAACCCTTAACGCTTCAAGATGCCCGTATAAGAGATATTTGTTGTGCACTTAAGCCATTGCCATTTGCGATTCTCTGAATTACGCCTCAGCATTCAGAAAGTAAGTTCCAAAATTCAATTCTTTTGCAGGCAGAAGAGTCTTGAAAAAGCTATCAACTTGCGGTTGTCATAGGGCACATGTGTCGTACCTTGAGAAAGACTTTCGTAAAGTTTCTTTGAACGTCTTTTTTGTGCCAACGGCTGTAGATGCATGTGTGAATGTTTAAAGTGCCTTAAACTCATTCAGGGCCTGAGCAATAAACGTTTTTAGTCTCGACTTTAAATTTTTCATAAAAATTTTGCAATTGTGAGCTTTTGCAAATTTAAAGTCGAGACTAAAAATGTTTATTGCTAAGGGCCAAATTATCCCTTTTACGATGCCGATAGTTTGGGTCCTTGTTTATGGGTTGAACCCAAATCTTGTGGCGTGTGACAAGGAGGTCATTAAGCCTAAAGCAAAGCTCCGCACTGAGATTTTATCTGGTACTCTACGAGTCCATGCATTGGAACACATTCAAAATGGATTACTATAAACTTTTCTACCATTTTAGCCGAAAGCTACGTATACTTAACCCAAACTTTTATGTGCACCCTTCTGGGGGCTGCTATAAGAATAGATGTGTAATCTAAGACACAGACGAATCTGGGACAAGGCTGAACCCAATTATCTAACTGACACATTTTTGTGACTTTTAAATCTCTCACATACATTGGGAGAAAATATCCTGTCAATTAATTTGCCACCCCCCACGTAATAAACAACCCCTACCGAGCAAAAACTATAACACTTCACCATAAACCAGATACTTGCCGCATGTACCCAGTCGGATACCCAGCTTTTATAAGCACTCGATTTTATCAGGCGTCCTCAATTCTGTTCCACATGCAAAACAACGCGTGTTCGTTTGATAAATTGGACTTGTGTGTCCACAGTCCACGTTCCCTCCGCCGCACACCCAAACTCGTTGAACATAATTCCGAGAACAAACTGTCGATGCCTCTTCAAAATATCCGGCAACGAGAACAACTTTTTTTTTGTTTGTTAGTCCTTGTTCCCATTTACAAATCCTTCGTTCGGTCGGTCTAAAATTCAGTACCCCAGCTCATGACCTACATTTTCATCATCATCGCCATCATCAGTAGTAGCAGCAGCAGCAGCACGTTCCCCCCGCAGAAGCCGACACCGAGACTCCTCCAAACAACGTGGAGGGGGGTTATTCAGAGACGCACGACCACATTTCAAATTCAATGTAAACATTGAAGCCTCCGTATAGGAGTGAACGGAAAATTCGGCGTCAACAACGAGACAACAAACACTACACCAAACCGTGGGAAAGTCCTCTAAAAAGGATGCAAATGTAAATACAGCAAGTGGGGGTGGGCTGAGGGCTGAAAAGTAAAAAAAAAAAAAAACTTCCCTCGGCACCCAATCAATAATCAAAAGTTGCCAGTGTTATACATACCGGCGGGGCTTCGAAGAGCATAACCTCGGTGCCTTTGAGCACCAGGAATCTGGGCTTGTAGCTCTGCCACGAGATGTTGTTGTTGATGACTCCCTCGTTCACCCAGCCCATGTATTCGATTCGTTCGCCAACGGCAAAGTTTCGATTGTACAGCTTCATCTGAAATGGGAAAATGGTAAAAATTGGTTAAACATTGCTGTTCAGGGATGTGACGGAGGCTGGGCGGCGACACTACAGTATAGTTCGTTCCGGAGGTTATAAAGTTCATTGTTGTTATTATTATTACGGCGAACAATTTTTTCGGCTTTTTTGTTTGTTTGTATTACTTCCCTCAAACACACCCAGTTAGTACTTAAGAGAGCATTGGGGGCGGGTTCACGTTTAAATGTGTATACAAATCGAAATGTCAATGATTTTTCAATTGTAATCTCGCGAGGGGATGCGGTACCGATTGGATTTTGTTTTCTACGCAAATAGATTTCAATTAATTGCCTGCCGGGGGGGATTGTTGAAAAGTACATTGCACATTGCACAAGTACCGCACCGCTTGTGATAACATTTTTGTGTAAATAACTGTGCGGTTGTTATGAATATGCCGGATGTGGTATTTGAGCATACATCGAATAAAATTTTGCATTTTACTATCTGGCTGCTGTGATTTATACTATTTCCTGTTTCCAAGTGGATTCTGCGATTTAAATGAGTTGAAGTTATTTTTAAAGGGTTGAACTGGAGAGGGAGGGACATATGCAGTTTAAATTAGATGCTGTATAAGCTTAAGCCGATTGGGGTTTTTTGTTCTGGTTACTTTTGTCCCCGAACCGTGTTTAATTCAAATTTGACCCCATTGGAGATAGGTGTAGATATCGTTGAAGTACGAGAAGGTATAAAAGAAGGACTTTAATGGTTCAAACATGCCCCTTATGAGGCTGAGGATAGTGAAGCTTATAGCGGAATGACACGAGATCAGCAATCCAATCTTACCTACTGTCCATTTTTTTTTTTACAAAAGCAGTTTAGAAAACTCCGCACATTCAAAGAGAACCTAGGAATGACATCGACGGGACTTAAGACAACTCTGGAGGGCCAACTATTGAAGAAAGACATTTCGCAAGTAGTCGAAGCAGCTCACGTTTTAGGGAGGAGTGAGCTATTCACCTTCAGGGTCAACGTTGAACCCGTTTAGTGATTGGATGCAACACTTGGAAAATCGAAGTCACTATCACAAAAATTCGTTAGCCGGTGTCTATGACATTGCAACTCGTTGACAAAAATGGATGTAGATCGTGTAAAAGAGTGTCGGAAAATGTTCTTATAAAGTAAAGCATGAAATGCATTGGAAGTCGTCAACCCAAGATGGGAGATAGTTAAGACTAAGACAGTTAAGACTGCCACTTAGTCAAAGTAGATGCCAGAAGATCCACAAGTAGTGAGTAGAGCTGTCGGAGCAGTAAAAACGAAGGCAGATAATTAGTATTGTCCATGGGCGAAGTTCCTTAGTTGCCAGAACCAGTGGTCCCAGATTGAGGGGAAAATCGCCAATTTTGCAACTTTTTCAATAAAAAAGGGGAAAGCTTAAAACAAGGGGAAAAAATCAAAAATCTCTTTCAAATTTAAATTGCTTAGCAGTAAAATTTAAACGCATTTCCATTACAAATAAATTTTAAAGTTTGCTCAGAATTAAATGTTCACCCATCGAACGTCTACGTAAGAACTATTGTGATTTAATTTATGAATTTATTTTTATTTCTTAATGAAGTTCTTATTTTATTTTAGGTTTTTATAGAATTAGCTAACTGATCCTTGCAATAATATGTATATTTTTATTTTATAGCTTGTTAATAAAGACAGTTATAAAACGAGTTGATTTTTTCTAATTTTTTTATATAAAAATAAAGGCAAATTTCACTTAGGGAAAAAAGGGGAACTTTTTTCAAATTTAGGGGAAAATTATTGACTTTGCTGATAAAAAAAGGGGAAAACAGTCTTCACAGTCTGAGACCACTGGTCTGAACCCATTCGGATATGACATACATAGGAGGCGCTCAGTGCCGCACTAAGCCAGAGCGGAGCCTGTAGAAAATTCAATCAAGGGGCCCTCAGATTGCTTTATCTTATGCAGTTTATGGTTTAAATAAAACAAAAGTGTTACAAACAAACTTTTCTGGATTTAATTTTGGCAAATCTATAAATAAAACATAAATTTATAAATAATTTAGATCGACTTTTCTCAGTATTAATAAACACTGCGTAAAAATTATCAACTCGTTATTCAGCAGTTACGTCAAATTTTTGTATGCTATCTGACGTCTACTAGCTAACTTACATGTGAACATTTGTTTATTAATACGGGCAGTGCCGGCTCCAGCCAAACTAGCGCCCTGTGCAAGATTTACAGAAAGCGCCCTTTTTCATATTTGCACACATGCATTAGTCTTTTCCACATCACTCAGAAGGTAGACTTGCAATGCATGTTTTTTATTGCAGTATTTTTTGTTTTGAGATTTTTTATTTTGCGAGTTATATATTTGAGTTATATTCTTCTTGAAGTTGCAACATTGTAAGTGATGTGAGTTAATGTGCAAGAAATAAGTCAGCACAAGTGTGATGTATGTTGTTAATTTGGGCTTATTTGTACAAGCTTTTTGTTTAAAATGCAAACGGCAGTATTTGTTCGCTCAAGATAAAATTAATTTTTTTCCTAGCAATGCGCCCCCAGAACTCGGCGCCCTGTGCATTTACACATCTTGCACATATGGTTGTTCCGGACCTGAATACGGGGGTAAGTATTTAATATTCTTTAAAGTGATGTAATTAAGAGTTTTTTTTTTAAATATGTATATACTCTGTTACGGTCGGAAAGTGCTGGTGAGCGGGGCACCAGTTGGACGTGGGACTGTGCCTCAATCAAACCAATATGTCTCTCCAGTTAGCGCGGTCTTCGGCAAACTGCATCCAATTGCAAACTCTCAGTTGGATTAAGAGTTAATCTTCGTTTAATTTCTGTTCAAAGAATTAACAGCAGAGATTAACTAAACAAAGTCTATATAGAGGTGGGTCTTCGGTAGGCTTCTTTTTGTAGCGGGCCAATTGACCGATTTTAATCAGAACTGACACTACGATAGGTAGATAACTGGCAGTCTTTCACTCATATTGTCGACTGCGATACAGCCTAAACGGTTTGATGGATTAGCCTTAAACTTTTTAGGGGCATGTTAGCTTAAATTTAGGGTACATTTACGATACGCCGATTTGTGGTCTTTTTTTATGCACAGATCTTAGTTGTTTAGGTGTCCCAGAAGAACTTACACTTTATCAGTAAGTCGTACAGTGGGAAAGTCGCGTCTTAATGATCTTCAACCTGCATATCTGCTATCAGGATATCACAACCACAGTTGTTATCACTGAAAAAGCCTTGGACCTTCTTGGATATTAAATTTTTTTCTTAAAAAAGAAGGGTTATCTACCTTTTTCAGCGAGTTTTTATCACTCTAAAATATTTTTGTGCCATAAGGGTTACACCTGCTTCCAAGGAATCTCTTTCTTTTTCGGGGGACTTCTCACAACCGAAACTGACTGTTAACATTCGGTCTGTTCTCTCTGTCGAAAGTAACGAAATTATCATCTTCATCAGTGGGATAAACATGTCTTCCAGGTGCCTAGACGGGGGGCACTTCACTCACACCTGATTTTACACTTGAGATTTCACTTCGACAGAATGCATCTTTATCACAGTCTGAAGTAATTTTTACAAGCTTCCGTCGACTTAATGAAGTGAAATATGTAAAATAACCTGAAGAAATTGGGGTTGCTTAATACCACTGACTCGGTAATGTACACATGTCTCATATGCTAAACCTGTTTGTTGAGTCTCAGATGCACTCTAAACTGCACTCCCAATTAGCCTAAGAGGCTTATAACCAGCAAAACCGTAGTTCACTTTGATCCATTTGCCAAATGAAAAGTAGAAATGAAACCATCTACCCGCACGTACCTATATACTCGTATTCAGCACCACACACAATGAAACAAAAGTCCTTCCTTATACATGAAACCACACGACACTCTGAAAATAATTCGCAAAACAATCCCCTGGCGTCCTCTGGTTATTTACATTTTATCGTGCTTGATGAATATTCTTAAGGCTTAGCTTCTATCCGTATTCGCAGATGTAACAGTTCCTAAAAGTCTCTCACTGATTGATGCAGTCCGGATGCTTATATCCTGTGCAGCAGCATAATCCTTTCACATCCCATATCCACCGGAAACATTTGTTCCGTTAGGGAGTGCGGGGCCCACTTCACAGCCATGAACAAGAACAACGACAACGACGACTACAACAATTCTTCCGGACGAGGAGGCACTCCCTGCAAACCTCCTTTTTTCGGTTAACGAAACGACGATGACCGGATGTTAGCTTTCGAATTTTTGACCAAAACCTGTAATCCCTCTCTGCGGGGGATTACTCGTGTTCCCTCGTACAATAACCTTAATTGACCGCCCGATTTTACATTGATTTTATTAATTTGCACACGCACTCACCTGCAAATGTGTTAATCCGACCACATTGTCCGTTATGAGTTTCAGCCACTGGCTCAAAATTGCTAGATCATCACAGTGTATGATGCCCGTCGAAACGCCATTCAGGCCACGTACTTCGAAGGCATTGGGTCGCAGCTTGTCCGTACCGTAGATGTATCGAGTCACGTATGCCATCATCAGGGGTACTGCCATCCGGGTGTATCCATAACGGAAAAAGTGATTGAAAAGAGAAAAACAGAAAACGGATAAATTGAAATTAGTTTTAGAACTTTCGACGCGGGGGTCATTTGTTAATTGAGGACTTCAACCTATACAGACACGCAAGCCGACCGTGATCCAATTAGCTCAACTAAAATGTGCACCACTTTTCGCCAAAAATCGGTTGCAAAACTCGAGAGAGAATAAACGCAATGGAATTTTGTGGAGACTACAGATGGAAGGCAGTCGACCGTTCTAATTTAATTAGGCCTAGTACGGTGCAATGCCGAATATGCACGTTGTGAATTGTGATGTCTGGACAGTCTATGAAAAGGTGTGTACCGCAAAAATAGACGAGTTGAGTTGAGAGGATTAGTTCACATGGCAACCAAAATAATGGACCTATTTGCGTGGAAGAGCCGCATTCATTCCAAGGAACTAACAATTAAACTGAGTTTGAGTTGACTTGAAATAATTAGAATCGTGCCCAAATATTCCCCTACACAAACGATGTGAGGAACAATTGTTTTGCTTAAGGATTGGCGGGGGAAGTCCTCGGAAGTAAAATATGAAAAATAACTACTGCCCACAGAGGACTCTGCAAGTTATTGGGCTTAGAACTGGGACTGGCACCGAGACGAGCAGTTCGAATGATAGCAATTCGAATCCTCTGTCCTTGGGCTATATATATCTCTCATCTTTTATGGCAGAACTTAACGAATTTATTCCACGGAATGCATCGGTTTAGATAACCGCGAGAATATTAAATTCCCTACGTTTTTTGTCTACCGGTGAGGCAAATTTTTGAACTTGTTTTCTGGGGAAATATTTACAGAAGACTAAACTCCATTTAAGTGCAGATGTATCTCATGCGTTAAATGTGCAAACGTACCTCTTAATTCCATCTCGCTTGCTCTCATTTCTCCTATCTGTTAAAAACTGTCGTAAATTGCTTAGACTTTTATGCATAAAAAGAGTCATGCGACTCTGGCTGACAGATATCCATATCATACAGGCAATCCTCTTAGCTGGTTTTCCATTAACTAACCAGATTGTGTTTCCCGAGAGAATTACAAAACAAAATGTGCATGACTGGGTCACTCAAAATGTGCTCCTTTTATTCATACTTAGTATTCGTTTAGTATTCGTCTCAAACAAAATGAAAAACTCACACAAACGGATCAAACGAATGGCTGTGAGGAGCTAGGCCTAGGGTCCCTAAGGACCTGTTGCGCCAACTATTTATTTTTTTGTATTATAACCGTTATATGGGAATTGCGATTAATTTTAGAGCGAGCCTGAAAATTCTTAGATCGTGCTAGGAATGCAAATCTAAGGTATTCAGAAACGAAAATCTACGTAAGACCGCCCAGAGGTTAAGGCTGCATCTGAGGTAACACACAGGTCACTAAAACGGTCTTCTGCCGTCTAAAAATGTTCGAAATAGACAACAAATAGACAATGTTTCCTCTAGCATTTGGCCCAAGCAATGTTTTTTGCCACGCCCACTTTTTCAGTTTCACCAAAACTTTATTTTCCTGCAATGAATTCTTGAAAAGGCTAGCAAAAACGGATAGCCTGTGTCTAGTGTCTTTCTGTGTAATTTGACGGCACAGAGTTTTCAGACACGCCCACTTTTGTGGGCGTTTTCAGCCTAAACAGAAAATTGTTGGTAATTTTCTTCGGAAACAAAAGCGCTTCCAATATTTGGGATGTTTTTCCGGAACAAAAACCAAATTTAAGCTCAGCGCCTTGTAAATTACAGCACCCTGATTATATTCACAACCCCCGCTGTGTAATCGCCTACCTCCGGACCAAATTAAGAAGAAGTTTCTCACAAAAATGATTACGATCCCTTGCAATACAATGAATTTCGAACAACTATAAAAAAAAGCAATCCTCGCATCCCACAAGCTCTCTCAAAAGTGAGCCACCTGTTTAAGCACATCAACAATCAATTATTATAAAATTATAAAGTTATTTATTGATATTCTCTTTATTTAAAAGTAAACAGTTTACATTGAGAATTATAAAATGTCTACACGAGGATGTCCTCTAGTTATCGGAGTAATCGATTCCATTCATAAATGTCAAACTTTGAACTTGTCATTGTATAGAAGCACGTTGTTCTCTAAGAGGTTTTTTTGCTTGAATTTTCTTTTTTCTTATTCAATTGTACTCCGAAGAGGTTAGAGTAGCTTCAAAGAAATTAAAACTAAATTTAAAGAATTTGAACTATTCGTTTTTCTTACTAAACTAAACTAATCAAAAAGGCTTGATTAGAGTAATTCATGGTGACCCCGACGTGATTCATTTTCATTAATAATCACTATGATTGAACTCGAAGGAAGGGACAACGAACCAGCTGCACCAAGCACAGCTTCGTCCAAGGAATTAAAGAAGTTGGAAGGACTCAAGACTCGACGCCTAGTCTGTACGAAGCAGATGGATCGCATAAACGAGTTTCTTTTGGATATCGCTGCAGAAACACTTGTTCCAGAATTTGAAGTACGACTTGAAGCTCTGGAATGCAGTTTTAAAGCATTCCAGCAACTCCAGGCTAAAGTGGAAGAAATCGATAATAAAGAGGTATCGGCCAAGATCGATGTTCGTGCCACCTACGAGGAGATGTACTACAAATCCCGCTCAAAAATCCTGCATGAAATCCAAGCTCGAAGCGCCGCCTTGCGCACAAAAAATGTTGTATCAGTCGAATCACAACCATCTAATCAATTAAAACTTCCAAAACTTAATATCCCCATCTTTTCAGGTGAAGTTACCCAGTGGTTATCCTTTTATGAAATCTTCAACTCCCTCATACACAACAATTCAACTCTAAGCAATGTCTCCAAACTGCATTACCTTATTTCCTCTCTATCTGGCCAAGCTGCTCGCACCGTACAATCTCTCGAGATCAGTGAAGGCAATTACGAAGTAGCTCTAAAACTTCTAATCGACAATTACGACAATAAAAAACTAATCGCCACGGAACACATCAAAAAAATAATGAATTACCCACCAATTCGAAAACCTTCATCAAATAGTCTTCGTCAGTTCTGCGATGAAATCAACAGCCATCTCCGTGCCCTCACTACTCTTGGACGCCCAGTCAGCCAATGGGATGATCTACTCATTCAAATAATCTTACCTAAGCTCGATCCTGCAACACTTGCCAAATGGAGTGAGGAGGGACCCACGGAAAGAATGCCCAGCTATCAGGAACTGGCAAAATTCCTCACCAAACGTAGCCAAATAATCAACGATGATAGTTCACAGGCAAGTACACAAATGCATGCTAAACACAATCAAAATAATCGCTCTAAAACATTCACAATTATACAAACTAACCAAAATAACAAAAACAACGTCAAATTGAACTGTCTATTTTGCAAAAAACACGGCCATCACATTTTTAAATGCTATCAATTCCTCAATCTGCCATTAGCGCAAAAACAAATTTTCGTAAGCAATAATCATTTATGCTTTAATTGCCTCAAACCTAATCATGACGCTAATAATTGTCAATCCTCCAAATGTCGTAAATGCAACAACTTGCATCATACATTGCTTCATGACGATAGCGTTATATGTAATTCTCCTTATACTGCACAATCTGCTCCAACTTATACCGCAAGCACACCCAATAGTCAAGCTATCTCCACAAATAACATCGCATCAACATCCAATGGCCTACGTGTACAAACATTCGAACAATCTTCCCAAAATTACCATCTTCATCATTTTGCTACGTCTGACGCACCCAGCTTCTCAAAACAAGGAATCTTAGCCACTGCCATAGTCTTCATACTCAATAAGCATAACTCTCCAGTTCCATGTCGCGCTCTATTGGATTCGGCCTCCCATGTCAGCTTATTAACAGAGCGATTTGCGAATTTGCTTGGTACCAAAAGGAAAAATATATTGGTATCAATAAATGGTATAGGACAAAATCCACTGACTTGTAAACATCAGGCTAGTCTTACTGTTAAATCACGAATCAACAACTTCGCGGAAAGTGTTGACGCATTAATTGTTAGCAAAATATCGGAATTTCTTCCTGACTCTCCCATTAATACCAATAATTGGTCAATACCTTCCAATATCAACCTCGCAGATCCGCTATTTGCAACGCCAAACCGCATCGATCTATTAATAGGAGCAGAGCATTTCTTCGGTCTGTTATCAATCGGTCAAATAAAGCTGGGGCATCAACTTCCCACTCTGCAAAATACCGTTTTTGGATGGGTAGTCTCTGGAAGTGTAGCTCAGAGAGAACGCCATGATAACAGTTTACATGCGCATATATGTTCGGAAGTCAATGACAACAGTGACATTGCGTTCATACTTAAGTCTTTTTGGGAAATCGAAAACCACGAGTCGGCAGAATATCAATTAACTAAAAGTGAACGATTGTGCGAAGAACATTTCCTTAAACACGTCAATCGTCTTACGAATGGTCGGATCGAGGTACGACTGCCATTTAAGCAAGATCCGCAAGCATTGGGCAACTCATATGCAAACGCTCTTAGGAGGTTCTATGTTTTAGAACGCAAATTAAATAGGAGCCCTGAGCTCTCTCTGCAGTATGCCGCATTTATGAGGGAGTATGAACAACTCTCACACATGGAACTAGTTCAAAATCAGCATTGTGATGAACCGAACTATTTCATTCCACATCATTGCATAACAAAACCAGACAGCTCAACTACCAAATTACGTGTGGTGTTTGATGCTAGTGCGAAATGTGACAATGGTTTGAGTTTGAATGATATTTTATACGTGGGTCCAGTGGTGCAATCAGATTTGTTTTCGTTGATCATTAAGTTTAGATCATACAATTATGTGTTTACTGCGGACATTACCAAAATGTACCGCCAAATATCATTACATAAAAACGATCAACCATTTCATCAAATCTTATGGAGAGATAATCCAAACGAAGAGATAAAGGTTTATCGTCTCTGCACAGTAACTTACGGTACAGCCTCAGCATCTTACCTAGCCACTAGAGCACTCATATACTTAGCTGATAAAGAGAGCGATAAATATCCCAAAGGAGCAGCAAGATTAAAAACGGACTTTTACGTCGATGATGTTCTCACTGGTGCTAGTACTATCGATGAGCTCGAACACATTAAAAGAGAGCTGATACAAATATTAGGCAGTGGAGGATTAGAGCTTAAAAAGTGGTGCTCCAATAACACTAGAATATTAGATGGAATCCCCGTTGAGGATAGGGAACCCTTTTTTCAAGTCAAAAACAACGATGTTATAAAAACACTTGGTGTGTTGTGGGACCCAAATGTCGATGCATTTCTTTACAAAGTCGATGTCATTAAAAATGAGAAGGTTTCTAAGAGAAGTGTCTTAGCAGAGATTGCGCGGCTCTATGACCCACTAGGATTGATAAACCCAATCATTGTTTCGGCGAAAATATTCTTGCAGAAACTGTGGAAAGAGGATTTTGATTGGGATGAAGCACTTCCCCAATCTTATTTTCAAACATGGATTAGATTCCGAAAGGGATTAGCGGATCTCGAAAAATTCTCAATTGAGAGACAAGTTATGTGGGGAGACATCAAAACGGTGCAGTTACACGCATTCTCTGACAGTTCCGAGAAAGCGTACGGAACATGCATTTACCTGCGTTCTATCACATCTAATGGGAATGTAGTTGTAAGACTGTTGTGTGCTAAGTCCAAGGTAGCTCCCGTCAAGAAAGTTTGTCTACCTCGATTGGAACTGTGCGCAGCGCAAATGATGGTTCAACTGGTAAAACGAGTTAGAGATATTTTTGGAGACAAATTTGAAAATGTGTACTACTGGACGGATTCCAGTATCGTTATTGCGTGGCTATCCTCGGAGTCGCATCATTGGCAAACATTTGTTGCCAATCGAGTTGCAACAATACAAAACTTGTCATCTATAGATCAATGGCATCATGTTCCTACTAAAATGAATCCCGCAGATATTATTTCTAGAGGCGCATCACCTGATGAACTTCACAGCTCACAATTATGGTTTTTTGGACCTACATTTTTACTCCTTTCCACCGACGAGTGGCCAAAGTCAAAATTCGTCGATGAAATTGATGAACAGTATATGGAGCGCAAGCAAACTAGACATACCCTTTCGATACAAAAAGATAATGATTTTTTGGAAAACATGAAATACAATAAAGACTACCAAAAAACGCTGAGAATCACAGCTTACATGCTGCGATTTTGCTATAATACGTCATCCAAGCATACGCATGCTTCGAGATTAACTGGATCACTTACAGCGATGGAAATTGAAGGAGCTCTATCCTGCATTATCAAAATGGTTCAACGGCTTCAATATGCTTCAGATATCGCACGTTTAGCACAAAAAAGGCCTGTATCTCCGAGATCACATATATGCTCATTGAGTCCTTTTCTCGATGATAAAGGAATACTTAGGGTTGGTGGGCGTATACGTAAGGCGAATGTCGGATATGAATACAAACATCCAGCACTTCTTCCCAATAATCATGTGTTCACAACTGCTTTAATAAGGCATAAGCATGAGAAACATCATCATGTGGGAGTTCAAGGATTGCTTTCAATTATTCGCGAACAGTTTTGGCCCGTACATGCTAAGCCGCTCATTCGACGAATTATTAGCCAGTGTATTTTATGTACCAGAACGCGTCCCCATTTTCAATATCCCGGTATGGGAAATCTTCCGGAATATCGAGTAATGCCATCTCGCCCGTTTACGAACGTTGGAACTGACTTCTGCGGCCCCTTTATGGTACATTCTCGACGCCGTGGGACAGCTGCTGCGAAAGCTTATGTAGCGGTATTTATATGCCTGAGTACGAAAGCTGTCCACCTTGAGCTGGTAGGAGATCTAACGACATCTGCATTCTTGGGCGCCCTTCGTCGTTTTATAGGCCGAAGGGGACTTTGCCGCACAATATATAGCGACAATGCTAGGAATTATGTTGGAGCACGAAATGAGCTAAGGGTATTATATGACATGTTTCACAATCAGCAGTCCGCGTCTGAAATTATGAAGGCTTGTCTGAATGATGGCATCGAGTGGAAGAACATACCTCCGAGATCTCCTCACTTTGGTGGAATCTGGGAGGCAGCTGTAAAATCTGCGAAGCATCATATGAAACGGCTTTTACACCTCGCAGCACTCACGTATGAGGAATTTAATACGCTTATAGTCCAGATAGAGTGTATCCTAAATTCCCGTCCTCTTTCTCCTCTCTCCGAAGATCCCAATGATATTAGACCCTTAACCCCAGGCCACTTCCTTGCAGGTACTTCACTGATAGCGCTACCTGAACCAGACTTGTGTGACAAGAACATTTCTTATCTGAACCGTTGGCAGCGAGTGCAATGGCTTATGCAACAGTTTTGGTATCGGTGGAAAAATGAGTATTTGCACACGTTGCAGCAGAGGAATAAGTGGCGAAAGAACTGTCCAGGCCTCAAACTCAATGATGTCGTTATTATTAAGGATGATAATCTCCCTCCTCTTAAATGGAGACTTGGCAGAGTGATTGAGCTACATCCTGGAACTGATGAGACCGTTCGAGTAGTTACGCTGAAAACAGCTAATGGTTTCGTGAAGCGAGCTGCAGCAAATCTATGCCGCTTACCAGTTGTTGAAGCACCTTTAGTTCTTCAAGAGGGGGAGAATGTTTAAGCACATCAACAATCAATTATTATAAAATTATAAAGTTATTTATTGATATTCTCTTTATTTAAAAGTAAACAGTTTACATTGAGAATTATAAAATGTCTACACGAGGATGTCCTCTAGTTATCGGAGTAATCGATTCCATTCATAAATGTCAAACTTTGAACTTGTCATTGTATAGAAGCACGTTGTTCTCTAAGAGGTTTTTTTGCTTGAATTTTCTTTTTTCTTATTCAATTGTACTCCGAAGAGGTTAGAGTAGCTTCAAAGAAATTAAAACTAAATTTAAAGAATTTGAACTATTCGTTTTTCTTACTAAACTAAACTAATCAAAAAGGCTTGATTAGAGTAATTCACCACCTTTTGACCTAATTTTCAACTCTACCTAAGGACGGTAAAAAGAACCGAACGAAGAAGACTTTCTCTGCGGAAAACTAGATTACCAAAGAACGGCTCCTTAACAAAGGAACCAGAGGTAGAATGCCACTTTGATGGGCTATCCGTATCCATTCATCTTTCCAATTCCTAAACGATTGAGTTAGGGGAAACATTTCATCCAGTTCCAGTCCCTTCGAGACTGAGCTCAACTGCAGTCAATTTCAACAAAAAAGATCCTATGCATCTACCTATAGAGATATGTGTCCCCTGTCAAACCGATGAAGCAATATTTCAATTTTTCAATTGAACACTCTGCTCACTCGCCATCCTCGGGGTAGACTCAATCAATACAAAACGAAACCTGGGCAACGTTCCATCGAACAGGAAATAAAAGGAAAGTTTTGCTTTCTCGGTTTTTTTTTTCTTTTCTAATGAACTCTAGTGCATCATCCCTCAGCTCAGTGTATCCCTAACCAAAACCACAGTACCCACGCAAATCCTTGGCGTGGGCTTTGTTCGACATCTATCTCACTCTCTGTTGCTATTCCCTGTGCAGTCCTTTCTGGTTCAGTTAGTAGTAAAATGTGGTATAAAACAATTGGCAATGTTTTCTATGACAGCGCACAGTCCTTTCCAACTACAGTCTAAACAAACAAACCGGCAGAGCGGCAGCAATGAAAATAAAATGAACGAACAGACCGGTGAAAGATGGAAGCGCTTTCCAAATCCTATATCCTATGGAGCAAAGCGAGAAATGAAAAATATCTTATTGCGAGGATAGAGAACACAAAAAAAATACAAAATAAACATCTCACCAACTCACCTGAAACAACGTCGACCCACTTTTTCTCTGGCTCCGAACAAATTGACATAGGTCGACTACAGCTCCTGCTTATTGTGCCATTATTTAGCGAGGATTTGAATCCTTCGTCAGCCTTCAGTTCCGCACATGTTGCATCGTTGTCTAAGTCAGGGGTGTCCTTAGTAACTAAAATTCAGCGGATGGAAAAACAACAAAATGGAATGGTTATCTAAATATTTGCACACACCATACACCGATACAGATACAGAACTCAGGACCGAAGGAGATGCATTTCCACTGCTAATTATACCGGCAACGGTATACACAATTAACTTCCACATCCTGGAGTGTGTGTGTATCTATATCAATGGAATGGAACGTGCGTGAGCGTATGTCATACTCACGTTGTTTTTGCAGGAACGGTGTGGCGGCTCGGTAGTGTTTCACAGTTAGAACAACAATGTCGCCGGCGTTTCGTAAAATGTTAACGGCATCGTCGTGCGGGCACGCCGTTATGTATTCCCCATTTACCTTGATAATCGCATCGCCAACAAACAACTGTCCAGTGATATCGGCCGCTTGATCCTTATAAATGCGGGATATAAGAATGGGAAGCTTGTGTTCCGCACCACCCTTTATGCTGAGGCCGAGTCCGCCCATTTTCTGTCGGGTTATTTGAACCATTCGTTCCTGCAAATGGATGGACAGTGAGAGATAAAACGAAAACATTTGATACCACTTTCAAAGAGCGGAACAAAATCAATTTGTGTGTGTTTGCGCCACCAGGACGTTGGGATAATTTAATTTTGTTTGTGAACGCCAGTGGTGGTAGGTAAGGCAGAAAAACAGCTAAAGGCGGGCTTGTTTATCAAGAGCGAGTTAATGTTTCCCCACTAAATAATATTGGGATGGGTTTTGCTTTTGGGTTACCGATTGGATTATTGACAGCGGGTGGTAATGGTCAAGGGATTTGATTGTCCCGGTTGAAGCTTTGGAAAAATTTACAAAATATCCACTAAGGTTTCTTAAAATAAAATCCACTGCGAATGTCTAAACAAGAGAGTGGAATTGCCCTGTGAAAACTTCTACAAGGTCACTCATGTGAAAAGCTTTAGCTATATTTTTTTGAAGACCTGTTGAACTAACTATTTTTTCAAAAATCAGCTACAAGAGTTCGGTAGGAAGAGCATTTATTTTCAGATCAAAAGGATCTGGAAGTAGAGAAAACGCAGCTCACGCTAACTGGACAGATGCATGGGTCGAGACGCTGGTCCACCACTCAGCTCCACCTATAGGTAAGTAAGTGACTACCTAATCGTAGTCAACTGACTGATAAATTGTGTTAGTAGAACAGCGGATTGCATCCAAGTGACTCCCATAAAAAGAAGGCAAGTAACAGCGAGTTATATAAATATTTTTGAATTGGTCCTTATAATTCACACTTGCTTCTTTATTCCATTTTTAGACAGAAGGGATATTTTCAGTGTTTCAAACTTAAGTCTTTAAAGCTGTGCTTGGGGTATTTATTTTTAGAAACATCCCACAAACAATGTCGAAGTACCATTTTTTCCAACATCCCATTTCCCCCCTTTGTCCCATAAACTATTGAGTTTTCTTTACTCTTTAGCTAAACTAAATCCATCATCCATTCATCATAATTAAATCTCTTTTGTCTTACAGTGTAAATTTTTCAAGAACAAATAAATAAATCAATAAATAAAAATAAATAAAGACAATTAGTTCTTATTTAGAAAAAAGTTTTTTTCCCACGATGGCCGAGTTTCTACAGCTTCAAAGTGTTTGGAAGAATTATGCTCTTTTTCGGTTTTCAAGGCCATTGCGTACGCGTTACGGTTTTTGGTAAAAGTCAACTGACAAACACGACTGTAGTTAGTGAAATGTTATCAAAACTTCTATCGATGTTTGTCCTAAATATCCCGTTCGATGAACGAATATTTGCGTGCATTTTACTAGATTTTATTCAAATCTAAGAAATAAGTTAAAAAACAACACCCAACTGTATATATTATATAGGTATCCACATTTAAAAAAGACATTCGAAGCGAACAAATTTGGGAACTTCCATTCTCAACATCTGTTAACATATTCCATTTATTTTACAGTAGATACATTGTCCTGCCCACATTTATCACCACCATCCGTGTAGAAACTGCCAACGTCCGAGCTTCATCCTCTTTCACACAGATAGTGCTGAGTAAAAAAAAAGGAGCGCACACGTCTCTCGCAATTAACGATGATGAATGGCTCTCTCTCACCTGGACTGGCCATTGGGCTTGGCGTATGGCTATGGGTAACTTTTTCAGTGCGCCATCCACCATGCCCCAGATTGAGCTAACCCACCCCTTTTAATCTCACAGTTTTCCCCTTTGCACAGACCATTCAATTAGATAAACATCACTTTTGGATTACATATCCGACGTTTGCTTTATGTGCTTAATCCCTCTCTCAACCGACTAAAAAACTTGCTCAATGATGAACTAAATACTTTGCTGAATATTTGCTCTTCTTGTTCGAATAAGTTGGAGCGCACCCTATACCTATACCTATTCGCTTCTGTCTTTTTCGGAATCAAAAAATCGAAAAATCGACAGAGCCATTCAATTAAAAGTCCCCCCCAGCTTTGGGAGAACTTACACAGCAGGAAGCAGGATCGGATTCTTTGAGAGCACGTCGCCCCATTCCTGAAACAGGACACTCTCAAGCGCGCACACAAAAAAGGATACTTTACTGATGTCGGAGTGAGGGGGGCGAAATGGAATGCTTAATTTTTTCTTGTGAAAAGACCAACTCACTCTGAGTCGGACTGCGTTGCCGAAGCGCTCATAGTCAATGGAATGTGGGTCAGAGCGGTACTACACCAAAGTGACACCTCTAGTACCGCATTTTGTGATTTTTATTCATCGCATTTCACTGATGTGCGGCCGCCTACGGTCGATCTCGGTTTCTGTGTGTGAATTACTAATGAATTGAGAACGTGTGCCTCTTTAATAAAACATTTTAAATTCGAGTTGAGATGCTTGAGAAAGGATAGCTGGTTAGATAAATGAATAATGATGTAGCTTCGCCTTATATTTCGGTTTCACTGTGTGTTTGTGTGTGTTTGGAACAGCTATGCGGAGATAACTTTTGTTGGGTGGAAATGGAGCTGCGTGTTGTGTTGCTTCGAGCGCCATATCGTTCTAAACTGCAGCCTTAATTATTAATTGGAAATATAATGAAGCTCTTCCTCCGTGTACCTATATAAACCGGGTTCTGGAGCAGCTAAGAGGTGGTATAAAAACATGTATACAAGGCGCGTCTCTTATACATGGGTATACTGCTACTCCTGCAGCTTGTAGGGGGATTTTTATTTATTATGCACAAGTGGAGAATAATAATCTCGATGCCGTTGATTGTACGAGTTCTGATTCCTTTAAAAAAAGAGAGCCAACAGACGTTTTATGCTCCAAATTCCCAATTGAATTGGATTAGTTGAATGAATTTAAACCTCAAACCAAGAGATCCCAGAAAAACCATTCCATGCATTAAATCTTATCCCTCATGAAGTCAATTATCATCTAAGTGTACAGTCTTTTAAAGCACAGTCCCGCTTTCCAGGAGTACACACCGATTTAGGAATTCCAACCTCACCTATTCATCGAGAAGTTAACAACGATGAGTTGGCATGAATGTTGTGTGTACCTACTGTAAAAGAGGACACGAATTCATTTATCCGTTTAAACCGGGGTGGTATTCGTTGCTATCGATTATAGCAATTCCCATTTCCCATCAGGCACAAACAGTATTCTGTTGGCATAGGTTGTTGCTGTTGGGATGGCTGAATTCGGAGCACAACAAAAAAAATCGATGACGTCCAATTGCGCGGAATACCGTGAAAAGCATTTGAGTTCACATAAACAACTAGGGTCATGACACAAAATGACATCCCGTTAACGGGTACGTCAATTGTCAGTCGTAACGTAAAAGCGCAAGAAGTACTAAAATTCAAATCCTTCTAACTCAACTGAGGTAAGCTCAAAACTGAGGGAATGTTTTCGAATAAAAAACCATGTGCAAAATGTAAACTAAATCCAGTTTCGAGATGGTTATTAAACTACTGATTTGGTTAATGGGTTTTATCTGTCGTTGAGCGCTTCAAACAGTCTTTGTTCGACGATGTGTGATCAGCTTAAGTGGTTAAAATGTCTTTTCTCTCATTCTTTTTCTTCTTTCTCTTTTTTCTAATAAAAAATCACTCTCGTTGTAACTTGAACATTGAAGTACCACGGGCTTAAAACGATATTTTCTTTAATAGCGTTTTCAACCGGGAAATTTCGACCAACAATTATAATCCGAACACCCTTAACGCGAACGAATAAACAGACTTTCTTTTTTATCCGGCGAAACAGACGATTTTATAACTCCTTTAAAAATGTTGTAACACTGAGCCAGGAACCCTTTGTCTTGTTGGTCTATTTTCTGACAAACCTTGAATGGTTACAGCAATTGTCAAGTATTTCTTAAAACGATTTATTGAAGTTTCTTTGGAAACTGCCGCAGTTTTTTTTTTTTTAAAGTGTAACAATTTTTTTCAAAAAGTGTAACACATGAAAGAAAAATGAAACAAACTGAAAAAAAATTTTGAATTTTATAATTTTACAAAAAAAAAGCTCTTAATTGACCTACCATTTTGTGGTAAACAAATAAAAAAAAAAAAAACAAAAAAAGAAACAAAATTATTGACCATCGAAATAAATTTCAATTTCTATTTCACAAACTTTATTTACCACGAGATGAAAAACATTGAAAACGGCGACGCGGCGAGACAGAAAAATATTGTTGTATTTTCTCGTTCCCTCCCATTCCCATTCCCACTCGCAGTTTGACGTTTTGCACAACTTGTGCGTTGTGCTCTGTGTAAACAAACAAATACATAGACAAAAATTGGTAGAAGTTTGTTCGAAAGAAAAAAGTGCTGCTAGCTCAACTTTTGAATACTTTTTAACGAGAAAAACAAAAAAAGATTTTTATGGGAAAAAGTGTAACAAAGCGAAAAAAAGTAACATTGTAACAAAATTATAAAATAATTAAAAAATTTAACACTTTTGTTACATTTTTATCATTGTTGCAACGCTGCTCCGGGCAGTGTTGCCAGATTGGGCGCTTTGTCGTATTTTGGGCTATCTTTTTTCTTAAAAAACGATGGAAATTCCTTCAATGAGCGCCCAACACACATTTGGGCTACATATCGTTTAACAAGTTTTGTGTAAATTTGTTTGTTTTATTTCTTCACAAAACTACAAAAAAGCAATATTTTCTAACAAACCCGCACTTTTAAAACTCGACAGCACTCTTGCAGTCAAGTGACATCGAACATTTGTTTAATTTGCAGGCACACAAATTTATTTTGCAGACCTTTTGATTGGACACAAGCACACAAGCCACAAAGGCCAGTTGCAGAAAAATACAAAAAAAAATTACTTAAGGAATTGGAAAAATTTTCAACGATTTTTGGGCTTTTTCCTGGGCAACGACTTTGGCCTAAATTTTTTCAAGGTTTGGGCGCTTATAGCAAACTAAATTCTGGCAACCCTGGCTCCGGGTACGGGAATTAATACGTTAGTCTTTCATAAAGATCGCATTGAGGTGATGAAACCGAATATCCTTAGTCACTGTGGGGTCTTTGAGTAATTTATGGCATACATGACTACAGAAAAAAAGGCCCATATTGCTTTAATCAGTTAACAGCCTCACAACTATGGAAATGATTCTAAAATCATGCAATTTTAATAGCACCGATAAGTAAACATTTGCAAGCAGGAAAACGAAAGGAGGTACATGAGGAAAATTTTCGCTTTCGCATGATTTCTTTCGTTTTTTGAAATGCGATGGTGTTTTTAGTTTGTTTTTTTTTTTTTCTTTTTTTACAGAATACCACCCCTCATTAGCTTGCACGGCTCCGCTCTCAATCTAATTGATGACTGACTGCTATACCAATAATCATTTTTAGTGTCCAGGCTAAATTTTTCGAGCTCACGATGGCGAAATTTTCCATACGATATTGCATATTGTGACCTACAAAATATATAAGGTGAAGGTTAAAAATGATTATTACTCAGGCCCTGAATGCCCAGAAGACAAATGCAGATTTTTGTCAGCAAAGGAAAGTAATTTAGAAAAAAGTGCAATAAAACTTACAAGAGTAATGTGGTATTCGATTGGGCTTCTTCAGATTTGCTATCAGATTTCAGATTTTGTGTGTCTAATCGAACATAAAAACCTCACTTGCTCATTTTTGTGTTGATATTTGTGCGATTGGAAATATTTGTAGCCTAAGCGTTTTCCATTCACTGGTTAAATTTTATATGAAAACATTCAAAATGCTCGCCCAGATTGATTTCTAAACATTTGTACATAAAATAATTAACAAAAAATAGATCAACCCGATGCAATTCGTTTCTTTTCAGTTGAAAAATTTCACGAAAATGTAAACAAACTCCACTAGCTGTCAATCTCAAACGTACTTGTATTGGTCAATCTGAAGCAAATCTGAGAAAAAATCCAGATTCGCAAAAGTGCTCTGAGAGCAAAAAAAGTGCTCTAAAAGCGCCGAATCGAATACCACATAACTGATCAGTAGCGGCGGCAATCAGCCCAAAAGTCTGCAATCATTTGTGATCAACTGGTATAAACCGACATAAATTTGGTATAAGTCTTCGACATTCGGTGTGTGCTTGGAATTCGAACAGCTTATCATTTGAAGAACTCATAAACACAAAACACAATCTTACCGAAAGGTGTCAACATGACATATTTAATTTAAGTCTCTTATGACTTATGATCATCCTACTTTGCTTCACGGTGGAAAATGTTCATACAAACAGACTTATTAATGTGGAATTCTGCTCTCATTTTTCAGATAGACTTTTACAATTTAACAGCCAGGCATTTCCAGCCCAAAAATTGCCCTCTCACGAAACTCACTTTTGAGACTGTATCCCTGAAAAAGATGGACGGCCTTACAAAAAAAAAGAAGCCTTTAATAAAATAAATCAGGGGTCAGATTCTGTAAAGCGAAAACGTTGAAACGTGGTGTGCACAAAAATGACTTGCTGTAAGTTGCAAAAGTAAACCGTTCGTGCACACGAAAACGTTTCGCTTTACAGAATGCCGACCCAGTCTTCAGAAAATTTCAGAACAAAGCAAATCGATGCGTAGCAATAGCTACCAAGTGTATCCCAAAATGTCAAAGCATAACCCTCCGTCAATCGCTGCTATAAAATTTTGTAATTTCCTTTGACATCAATGCAAAGAGCTGCACTTTTCAAATTTACATCGGCGAGCAACTCTCTAACAAAATGTCCATAATTATTCCTCACACTTGATTTGCATTTGTACAACCAACATGCAATGCACCTGAAGTGGCTATCAGCACCACTTAGTTAAAGGATATCCCCTACAAGGAGCAATTAATTTTAAATTTCCCCCATCAGACCACCACTACCAAAACCCAGTCTAGACTTTGCTAAAATAGCCCTTCAACTGCCATTTAATACCAAGTTTCATATCAACTCTCCAGACTAGCTGACTGCGATTATCTTGCGCACGCTATAAGCTCCGTTCCGTATTCGCTATTCTACAAGCAATCATTACCACACCTTACATACAATTATTATTACAACTCGTTCGCCTTGGCACCACTTAACCCGTAGTACAATATTATACAAGGGGAAAAAAAAACCTCACCTTAGATTCTGTGGGCGGCCCATTTAGCAGGGGATTCGTAGGCGTTACGATTTCCAATTTCTGCAACGTCAACAGCTCCATCGTCAGATTCAGTCTTAGTGGTTCTGGTTTGCTCTTGCCATCGCTGACAGTCACCATGCCGGTCCGTATCTGCAAGACGTGAAACAAATAACAGATTAGCGAGTGTGGATGCGAAATAAATGGGTAAAAATTGAAATAACAAATTGAAGCATAAAACCATAACTACAGGCGGACGGCATTGTGCTAGCGCACACGCGTGTGACCTAACATGCCCGCAGGTACACATCTGTGCAACTGTGCGAAGTCACTGGAGCAACGAACACTGCACACATCGAACAATGATGAGCTATGATACGGCACACGTCGGGGGGTTTTAAAAGCTCACTGCTCACACGATCCGACGACAACAACTAGTCCTGGTGGTGGTGTGCGCGGAGTAGATGGCGGGTGGAGGGACCTGTTTCGCGCGCTATTTCTATGTCGGCCGCGCTCTGTACAGTTTAACTACCCCCACACGGATGAGCTGTATACACGTTGGGTTATTGCTCCGCTAGGCGTACGTGACTCTGCGGCTCGTAGTCCATTAAATCCGATCCATCCTCGTGCATGGCGTGGGGCTTAATTTTATTTCATCACTTTAATTATCCGTTACATAAGAAGACTTTCCCGCCAATTTGGATGTAATTAACCACCAGCAAAGTGGATCCCTGCAGCGGCTGCGGCACCCATCCGACATACCATGTGTAGGTGGCGCTAATGGAGCAAGTGCGTGTGTCATACACCTGATTCAGTTTTATAATGAATTTATTTTGGATTTAATTTTATTCATTTGCGCAACAGGGACGATAGAGACGTGGTCGCGTTCAATTAGCTATGCATATTGGCTGAGTAATATTTGAACAGATTGCTCGCATGCATGCATTGTTTGTGGTGCATCGGGCACGAAACGATCGGAATTGTGTGCGGCAATGCCTCCCCCGGGGGTGGAGACACATAAACAAATTGTACTATCATCAGATTGAAGCTCTGCCGGCGTCAGCGAGGCATGACGAACCAGGTGAGAGACAGAGGGGTATTGTGAATTGCATTTTGCATATACGTCATCCAATTGTCGAATATTAATAAATTGGATTGCGGCACGAACTCCAGTAGAATGATAGTGCAATGGAAATTATTCAAATTTTATTGTCTGGATGGGGGTTTGAAATGGGAGTAGAGAGTCCCTGAAGATGGGCTGCGTTGATGCAGATGTAGATTTAAGGGGGGTTTCCAGAAAAAAAACTTGGCCGTTGTGAGTTAGCGGTTAGCCAACTGATTTGTGCTTAATTCGATGGGAATGACAAAAAACGTTGCATACTTTTAGTCGCATTTTAACAAGATTAAAGTGTCTTTTACCAACAGTTTTCGGCTGCACTTTGAACGAGAGAAGATCTGTAACAAGTCCCTTGGAAGTTGTCTTCCTATCATCTCGAAGGGGGTTTTGTTAAACTGTTATTCCAGTCACTGTTTGCATTTTAAGTGCCATGGCTAATATACTTTTATGGCTCTAGAGTGACGGCGGCCTTTTCAAATTCTCATCTTTGCGAACCTATAACGCTTTAACTTGCAAATGGGTCGTACTTCTGCACATAATTTTTTGCATGTTTATCCTTTTTTTCCATCTCCAGGTAAATCCATTGTGAGCTAATTCATTTGCCCATTTGATAGATTTAGTCTTCTTTTCGACAATAGCGTTAATAAAATCGCGGTGTGGATGTATTTTTTTTTCCTGTTGTCTGTCGTAGCCTACGATCTTGGAGCCTTGCCAGCAGCGATACTAAAACTAATCTTGTGAGGCAAGCGATCAAAGATTAGTTCAGAATATGGCATGGATACCATAAAGGTCGAGCCTCTTCCATCGGCATCTAACTCCAATTGTCTCAACAAAGACCTGAGATCAAGATAAGGATAAAGTGAAACTTACAATGTGAATGACTAGTTTTGTATTCACTGAAGATACGAATGTAACCTTGAAAACAAATTTGGGTTATTTACGTAACTGTCGCCCAATCGCACTCATAAAGGTGGTACACGTTTCGTTTGCAATATTGACACAGTTGCACTTAAAGCCATTTAAAAGTCACTAGGAAATTGCAGGGGTTCAAACCATGGTGCTGACATCGACGAAGGAATGCAGTGGACTGCAAGTCGCAAGGAAATAGTCCTCAATCAATATTGGAAAAAGTATGGGAGACAGCAAGGAGCCCTGTAGAACACCAGCGCCTTTCGTTTAGCTTACAAATATGTACACAAAACCGGTTGCCGTTGCCGAATTCAACGCTTTTTTAGTGAACGTGCTCTATTTCTAATTGTATTGCTATATTTCCAACTAAATGTTTGTTTATACGAAAGAAAACTGTTTTCTCTTCAACTCACCTTTAAGTTCTGGTCCACTTTTTCTTCAATCGGAGTCGTCATTTTTGCATTGATCTTCATATTTCCTGAAAATAGAAAGCGAAAGATAACAAAACTTCTCCCGACAACAAACAATAATCATCTGTCACAACACTATATTATATAATTGCGTCATTCATTACATCATACACACAAGGATATTCGTGTGACATGTGAGTGGTGAGCGTGTGGCTCACATGTCACACGAATAGCCTCACATCGTTGAGCAGCTTATTGCATTCGCTCTCAAGCTCAACCCAACAGAAACGGAAATTGCAAGGCAATCGAACCGAGAGGTCCTTCTCCCCATATCCTTTACCCAATTCGTTGCCACACATAGTGCGCAGTCCCTTTCCATCAATTGGATTGCAATTTAATAACAATTGGTGCGAGAAATCCGGTGAACGAAATGGAAAAAAGGACCCTTGCGCGCCTGGAACCGGAAGGAAGAACACAGAAGTAAAATGGATATTGAAAAATGCACGTTTCATTCACTGTGTACTGTACAGTGCACACACAAAAGTAATGCATAACATGAAGCGTTTCCCAATAATGTTAAGCGTGATTGAGTAGCGACGGCAGTGGCAACGGAATGCGCTTTCGATTGCGCTGTTCCTTCATTATTTCGTAATCCGATGTGATTTCGTGGCAATCAATTAATGCAGTTGTAATAACAATCGAAGCAAAAGTTTAAGTGGATCAAGGATAAACGGTTGGATGGTGAGTTTGTGTACTGTGTACTTTGTAATTTGCGGGAATGCGGCTGTAATTGGTAAAGATGACGAATTTTCTGCCACAGGTATGCTTGAGGTATTTGATGGAGAAGCAGAAAAGAATTGGGTCAGCGTCAATGGACATGACTACCAATTCCGTTAGAGTCGTAAGAACGTTTACTGCGTAAAAATCTACCTGGCCCGCTGAAGATGAAAATCATGGGGATGATCGTTTAGCCACGCTCAATTGTTAAGTAGAAAATGTTGTATCAGATAATTTAGGAGAACAATTTACATTTTATGTATCTGACCGACGGTTTTTAAACCAGGTTATAAAAGACTTAAAAATAAATTCTATTCTAACGTAAAGAAATATAAAGTCTCTTTCAATCAAACAAGACATTCCAAAGCTTGTAGCTAGAAGGTTTGCGTAAAATACTCCCTGGTTAGATACCTGCTTATAGATTACTGCTTTAGGTCAGCGGATAGCGATAAAACATTTTTCATTTTTAAACCGCGGCATTTGACGCGATGTAAATGTGAAAACTGAAGTCAATTCGTTGCAGTCACCGGTGATAAGTAGCAGCTCGATTTTGGGGTTCCTTATTTAGGAAAAGAAAAATTGAAGGAAATCACTGCTAACGCGCATAGTTTCAAGGACGAGCGAGTTGACCGCCTAGATAATTAGAGGAATTGAGTTAAAGCAAGATGAAAGTCTACGAAAGTCTAGTGCAACTTTATGAAGCAGAAAATGGGCATCACCTTTGCAACATTTTTTTTCCTGATTGAATTAAACAAATTTCTTATTAACTTAATTTTAAAATTGAATTTTAAATCAAAGAAAATAAAAAATAAACAGATGTATTTTCACAAATAGGTTTATAAGTCACTAAGCTCTTGCCAAAGTCCGTATCCCAACCTCTAGAGCTTTCGGCCTATTTGGTACTCTCATCACGGTTTCAATTTTTTGAAGGTAAAATCTTTACTCAAAAGGCAAAGTGGCTTAAGTCGATTTAAGCCAAAAACAGTATTTTTAAATATTTGAAATCAGAACAAATTTTGCTACAGTTGGTTTAATCACCTTGTTTCTACCTACCCTGGAAAACAGTTTTTTCTTCTGTGACAACGACTTAACTCAATGAAAGTAAAAATCTTAATTCTGAAGTAAATTCTCCTCAAAGTATTTTTTTTTCACGAATTTTTTTAAGTTTAAAATTCCTCTCCTGACAAATGTGAATCGACCTAAGCCATTTTACCCATTGAGTAAAGAATTGGAAAGACTGCCAAAATGGCAGTGGTGGGGATATGGATTCTAAGAGAGAGAGACTAATCTATAGAAAATGACGGATACCTTATTCAAAAATTAAAAAAAGTGGTAAAAGTCTGCCTGCGGTCCACAGCTATGTATAGACAAAATCAAATCTTTTGATAACAGAAAATAAGTCACTCAAAAAATAGAAAATGCCATCAACTTTCGTATATCTGAACTGAACCGAATGGATTATCCGGTTGCGATGAAATAAAGTTCACGTTGAGACCTGTGATATCGTAACTTTTAAGACGACTATCGTCCGAACTAAAAAACTCCAAATCTAAAAACTAAGTGCAAAAATTACGAGATCTAGATCTTCATTTAGTTCATTCTCCACAAAAATGTATTGAAAACTTACGATAACCAAAAATTTACCTGAATTCAATCAAAAATGTCCAAAAAATCATCGTCTTACATGATTTGCCCCCTAAGAAATCCAAACGGATTGGATTTGAAATTCGAATGTGCTGAAATTCACACAGAAACAGAGAAGAAATTTCGACAAATTCGTATAGAAAAGTCATACACATTGAGTATAACCCACACCCAATTTGTTTTATCACGTTTTGAAGAGTACACTGTTTCAACTGAAACATACTGTAAACGAGAGTATGCACTTTATTTATAATTTTCTTCAACTTAAAATCGTTTGTGTTTTCAAAACTGAAACAAAGGTGGGTATTCTAAGAAACTAACCTGTTTGCCCCAAGATAGTCGATAGGGACCTCACTGTTCATTTGTGTGCTAGGAAAGCTCTTTGACAGGGTGTACCTTCGATTCTCAGAATACAGAGAGGCAGGTTAGGTTAGATTACTTGCTTGTTTGTTCAGTTAGTAAGGGCTCATTAAAATTTTATTTTTGTTCATTGAATTTTAGTTTTCTTAATATTTAGCAATTTTAATGAAATGCAGAACAAATAATGAACAACTTCTAAAACACAGACATTTTTTTTTTTTGTAAAAATGAATTAATTATGAACAATCCGCGATACTTATAATCATTTTTAGTGTCCAGGCAAAATTTTTCGAACTCACAATGGCGAAATTTTCCATAAAAAATTGCGTATTGTGACCTACAAAATTGCTAGTGTGGAGGTTTAAAAATTAAAATGATTATTAGTTCAGCCTAATGTCTTTAAATACAGAGCTGCTCATTTTTGAAAAAGTAATTCATTTTATACAGTGACAGGTAGTAACATCCGCTTCACCCTATAACTGCCTGTCATACCTACTCAGTACTCACTGCATCGCTTTTGAATTATGCAACTCCCTATCTGGTCTAGCAAGCAATTAAATTCCATTCAGCTTAAAATGGATAGCCGGATTGACATGTGTGCAAGTATAGCGTACATCTGCAAGCGCAATGTCCGCCCCACCGAATTAGCCTATTTCGCATACTTTACATATGAATTTCAATAAGTTCCATAACTAAGTCTATACTTCCCCTCAAGTTCGAACTTACTGTGGAGCTACCCATTCAATTACTCCAGATCCATGAGTCATGCCTGCCATTCCATAGCTCGAGAACCTTGTCCGTATTTCCATTATTCATGACTTGCATAGCATCCTGATTTACGACCCGATTTATGGACCCATGTGTGTGTAGATATGTGCTGTTTCTATTACCACAGTATTCTTGTGGGCTGCCGGACGCCCATTTCCCAATCGAAGGGTGTACAAAGGTTCACAATAAATGATGAAAACGCAGACGCAGTGAGACATACGCAATCATCTATTATGACAGCATCACTCGGGTAAATTCACACAGAGATGGCCGACAGTAAGAGAGCAACGTCGTTATGAGGTTGCCAGAGCACTGCTCGAAATCTCGAAATGTGCCATTAATTACATCGGAATCCTTCAGATGCACATCTGTAACTGTATGTAGGTTGTGAGAGCAAGTCATAAAATATTCAACGCTTGCTTTCTTCACAGGGTAGTGAGTCGTTAAAAGAATTTTCGCTGTCAGAAATCACCCAAATTATTCATAAGGAAGTCATCCCGAAGTACCCACTTGAGATTGGTATTTGGTATTTCTCAAAATCCAGCCTAAAGCAACCAGATGGATGTACGTAAGGACCTGCTAATAATTCTGCCATCATCAAAATGTAATTAACCAATTACCATCTACAGAGATACGAGATCTCATTGAAAATGTATACATCTCACAGATGTTAAACTCTCCTCAAGGGCAACTATACCCAATCAGGATTCTATTTGCACATTAATGCCTTGAAGAGCCACACTAGCATCGTTCAGCTGCGATTACTCGTGTTGACCTTGTTATTCAGTTCAAGTGCTTAGCAATCCTTGAATGAATGAGTTCTCGAAATCTGCTCTCTTTCCTATATCCAGCTGATGTCAGTTTCATCTGCTTAATTCGCCTTCCCAGCTGCTGCTGCACGAATTGAAACAAAACCCAGGAAATTATTTATCCTCCATTATTTTGCATTGAGAGAGGTGGTAGATGGTGCTGGCACTCTGGCAGTTTGTACTCGTACTCGTACTCGTACAATGTAGTTCAGTGGTGGTATAGGTATTTAAATTCGCCACCCTTATGTAGATTCTAGACACGATTTGGGTCACTATTCAAATACCCACCTTCGCTCTGTTGCTGTTGTTGTTGGTGGTTGTGTTTTGTGATGCTCCTCTGAAGAGGAAATTTGCATATTTTCTCCTGCGGAAATCGCTCTTGAGAAAGTTCCCATCATGGAAAGTTTATTCCATCCCAGCGTTGAAACTGCACTCTTCTGCTACTTCTACTTGGCATATCGCATCCAATTAAATTGATGTTTCCCCAAAACAGTTTTTAGTTTTGATAACATGCAAAATAAAAGAAGTAAGTTCAAGCGGCCACTTGCAACTGAAGCTTTCTCTTCCACTTATCGCAAAACAGCGTGGAACAGTATTGCCGAAAATACTTCATTAGGAGTATTGTACTACTTTCAAGACCTCCGTACTCCCCCATTCACATTCGTACTCCTTTATTTATTTAAAACCTAAAATATCTAACACTTGCAGCAATTTAATGCAAATTTGGTAGCACTTTTATCTTCGAAACTGTTGTCAAAAAGGGAATTTCCCTCTTTCTAGTTTGTTTTTGATTTTCGTATTTTCGTTGGCTTCATGCAATTTTCATCTGTCAGTTCGGTATTTATTTTATTGTTATTTGAGATTGTGGTTTGGTGGTTCCGTGAATTTTGAAGACTAAAAAATGCCTGTAATACTATTTTTTTTTCAAAATACTCCCCTTTTTTGGCTGTAGTACTACTTTATAATATATCTCTCCGGCAACACTGGCGTGGAACAAGAGTTAGAGGAGCACAGTTTCGAACTTGTCTCTGTGAGCAAGTTTTTGATTGAGTTTTCCATTTGTTTTTGGCCAGATAAATGGGGGGGGAGATACAACTTGACGGTCATCGAGAAGCGATTAAAATAGCTCGAGATGGTTGTGTTGTTCTGGCTGGCAGTGTGACCAATTCAACATTTGGAATCATGCTAAGTTCAGCAGTATAGCAAGTTTTTCTTGCATAAAAAATAGCTAAAAATCATGCTAAATATTTTTTTGAAATCAAAACCTGCTAAAACCCCAAAAAATTAACAAAAAATCTGTTTATATCATTTAATAAAAATCACTTCATGATGCTTGACGTGACGCTTACATAAAAAAATATTTGAATTTAAATAAGCTCAGTCTCTGTTGAATAAAAATATATATAATTGTTATTAGCTGAATTCGTTGAATGTCTGTGTTCAGTCAGTGTTCACTGTCAAATGAGAATTTTAATGGCTTTTTCACAGGTTCGCCTCCATTTGATTTTATTTTATTATTTTAATTCACAATTTGGCTAAACCAAAGTCCTGCTAATTTTTCCTGCTACAGCACGAAATCCTGCTAAAAAACATTCTGCCATGATTTGAAAAAAAGAGGCTAAAAATAAAATAATCCTGCAAAATTTAGCAGGAAATATGCTTAATTGGTCACACTGTATGCAGCGAAAAACAATGGAGTTCCTTCTTCCGACAGATGGACTGCTCTTTAGATATTTATTTTTGAGTCTTCAGTAGAATAGTTACATTCGCCAGCCTTGCATATAGAAATTCGCAAATTCAAGCGTTTTGGTTTTCCAATTCGCAACCCCCTGGCTCTACGCTCTAGACATATCAAGGAAGACGGTATACGTCATACTCGTATTATCAAACCATTTATCTCAATCCAGCATCAAATAGAGCTTGTGCACAAAAAGCTAGCTTAAAAGGCCCAACACTTTGAGGTCAAGTGGTGGTGCTGTCAACACGTATTCACTTTCTTTCATCGCAGCTTCCAGTCAAGTAGGTGAATCCGACGCCCGTACCACCCCAGGCCATTCTTCTAGTGACACAGATTTTGCTTATTTACGTGTAAACAACATTGCCCCGGTTAAACTTGTCCCGTTTATTCAATCTGCAGCCTCTCTGTCACCCCGAATTCGAACACCACTCGGCTTGTGTAAATGCAACCACCACTGCAATGCTGATGGAGAATAAAGTGCAGCGCATTCAGGACGCACACAGTCACAGTGTTTGGTGGGTGCATGGACAACTTAACCTGAAGCGTATTCAAAGGTTTCCTCCTGTGCGAAAGGCGAATCCGAGCCATGGACAAGAAAAGATGAAGATTCGCCACTTTGTGTGTCGAGGCATGGTTTTTCCATTTAAACGGTTTTTTGCTCATCAACGCCTAAAGTCATAGACTTTATTTGCTCGTTGCTGATGCGCCTGAATAGGCGAGCAATAGGCACGAGGCACTTGAACATGTTTCCAGAAACGAAGGAGTTTTTTTCAGGACGCGGGGGTGAGTATTATGGAAATTCCTTGTGATGGTTAATTGCGAAGTGAAATTCTGTAATTGTTTTCTAAGTGAAAGCAATTCCTGAAAGGAAAATGCTGGTGTACGGGTATTTAAATGTATTTAAATTACCCAGCAGGAAATTTAAGGAAGAAGCGCACGCAATTATGGAGCAGCGGGGATATTTCCTTTTCTTCTTCTTTTACTTTGCTGCATGATGTTCATAACGATAATTGATATTGCTCAACAAAAGGAGAAGCATGCGAATGGGACAAGCTGTGAAAAGGGTCTGAGCTGGAGCACAGGAAATTCGAAATTATTGCAAGTAATGCGGAAAATACCCAGGAAGGGACAAGGAAGCAGCATTTAGACGTTTAGCCTTGGATGTGAGTCCTTTTAAAGCCGTTCGCAATGCGGGATGTGCCCCGTGAAGCCTTTTATATTTTTTCAAAATGCTATACCCTATACCTCTCTCGCTAAGCTTTATAGAAGGCTTCCCCTTCTCATAGTTCAAAAAATCGTAGCGCCCATAAATTTATGTGTTTAGGAGAGTTATGCTTCGAATACAGCTCGAGGGAATTGCATCCTCAGCCTCCTCATATTTGTGTATTACAGAGTTCCACATAAATAGACTTCAAAGCCAATTCTACGGTGCGAAAGTATCCATTTAAAAACTGACTTGCATCCAACCCCCTTTAAGGGGAACACCACTCCGAGGTGCTTAACCGTGATGACTTTTACTGCGTAATTTTCTCGTAGACTACTCCTGTGAGCGCACTTCAAATCACATCCCATTAGGGATGCTGGATGCAACATAAATTCCCGTTCGAGTGCTTTGATGTCGCCCCAATCCCGATTGGCCTAAACAGACTGCTGTAATCTGGCCAGCTCGGGGGCCTTTTGTCTTCCCGTCTAATGGGAAATCGCTGCAAACTTTCCGTTGCCGCCAAACGAAACTCCCAAAACAGTGGAATGGAAACTTTTTTCACTAAAACTCTAGGGCGGCGAAAACTTTTTTCCATTCTTGTCCTGTTTTTGTATCGTTTCGCTTTTTCTTTGCTAACTCTGCAGTCATCCCTTTTGTTGTGTTGAATTATTTCCGTTCAGCTCAACTTGTACAGAGATAGCCGTGGAAATAAAAACCCAGAAGCGAGTGAGGGACAAAAAATAAAAATAAATTACCCAACCAGTTCAATTGGCACATTGCCAGGGCGGCGCACAGCGATGGCGATATTTCTTGTGCGCTCTATAATGTCTCTCATGTGTTTGCTCCCATCAAACCCATGCTACTTGAAAAGGGCCACCGTTTAAGGATATAGTGTACTTGTAGTACACTTTATGGGCTCAGTATACCGTAAGCACGTTTGCTTAACCCTAACCAGATGGATGGCACTTTACTTCTTTCGGTGCCTATCAGTTACAACCCGAACCCGCCCACCATGCGACAAGCGGTACATTCCACATTTATAGCGCAGCAATGTCCTTAATTCCCTCGTACAACGATAGAGCTGACAATGAAACCGGGATGCGATATACGGGGTTGTTTGACGCTTAATTTTATTCATAAACACGACTTCGGAGTGCATACGGCTTTGATATAATAAAAACCGGAACAGTTGGAGTATATGCGATGCAATAACACAAAGCGGAATGTATTTAAGGAGCGATTACAATCGTTGTTGTCAATGAATGGGATGTTGATGATGCTGTTCCCCCTGACGATTTTCGTTTCGATTCAGGCGATAATAGGTTTCTATCATTTTTGTTGTGGGAAGTTGATCGCTAATATCGAAGAGATGTATTTTTGCAGAGTCCTTCCCACACTGTAGACAATCTTTGGTGGAGGTATGTGAAAACATAAAACTGTTTGACGGAAACACACATATAAAAAAAAACACTGACAAAGTTGAGTCCTGGCGGAAGTCTGCTAAGATAAAACTGCGGCTGTATTGTTGGAAATCGAGGATTAACAACGAAATTTTTATCAAATTTTCTCTAGGACTTCAAAATAAGAGAACCAAATTAAAAAAAACTCCTAGAAGCATTCACTTCCTTTGGAATTATATTTATTTTGACCTGCATTACATATTTATTATCAGATTCTCTAAAATATAAATTTTAAGAAGAGTTCAATTCTGACAGTCAGATGTCTTCATACAGGGTGTTTCGGTTCGGGATGTATATATTTTTTAAGCTGATTTATTGGTTGAAATTTTGAAGCAAAATTGTCTGTAAGTATCTATACTCAACACATACTTAACTACCTTGTATGGTAATTTTTAAGGTAGCATTATGGCTTAACTAAGAAATACATTTTTAGCACACTTTGCTAATTTGAAAAAACGTGGCGTTTGCAAATCAAAAACGCATTTTGGTCCAAACAAAAAAAAATCATTTTTAGCACACTTTCCTAATTTGAAAAAAACGTCGCGTTGGCAAGGCAAACACATCGAAAATGAAAGCACAAATAACTGCGAAAAACATCAACCACTTGTCTATCAAATGAGCCAAGCTTGGTTTCTCTATAGGTTTACTATACAAGACGGAAGGTTATAATTGAATTAATTTGGTGCCCCCTTCTTTGAAGGGAGTAGACACCCTGTAGCTCAGTGAGTATTGAAAATAGATCTCCTCAAAGGATTCGTTTTTTCATATCTTGAAGCCGAAATTTCTGTTTCTCAAACTGGACCACCCTATTAATCCACTTGCGAAGAAGGTTGTTTTGCCTTGGGGCTTTAACTCAAGAACTAGACTTTGGATGTACATAAAGAAAAGAAAAAAAGATTTCATAGTCAGGAAAATCTAGCATACTAGAGCTGAAGTTCATTAATTTAGTGTGAGTAACAAAACTAAATTAATGAACTTCAGCTCTAGTATGCAAGAGTTCCCTGACTATGAAATCTTTTTTCACGAACTAAATTGTAATAGATCCGTCATGTCTAATTGTGCTTGCAATGTAATGGATGGTAATGGACGTTGTCTACTGACCAAATATCCTGTGGGACAAAGTGTTTTACAATTGAACAGGTAAAACATTTTAAATATTTGGGCGTTAATATGAGTTGGTCTGAACATATTTCAAATTTGAAACAATATTTTCACTATACTGTCCGTAGCTTTCATCGTCTTAGAAAATACTGCAATAATATAACACTATAACAGTTTACTTTGGAATATTCCAATAAAAATTGAAGTATGATATTAGTTGCGGGGGGGTGCCTACCAAACTAAGCTTCAGCCATTGGTTTTTTTTTCAAAAATGCGCTATCAGGATAATTTGTGGGGCAAATCGCTTATCTCGTTCTATGGTTTTATTCAGAACATTGAAAATTCTACCGCTAAAACATTTGTATTACTTTAAAGTTTCAAACATTTTTTTTATGAGAGGTGGTTACATGCAAAGTCCAACTTCTAACACCCGCACTCTGCGTACTAACTCAAGTAATTTTGTAGTTTTGCCTAGTTTTTGTTGAAATATTTATATTATCCAAAACTATACTTTTAATATATAGGTACTATTCTACTTAATGTTGCCAACATTGGTAACACTCAAATGTTTGATTATATGTTTATGTAGTGTACTAAATGAATTTATTGGAACTGAAACAAATGTAATATAATATAACTATGTACCTACAATAGATTTAAGTGTCTGTTGCTGAAATAAACTGGCGTAGTGAAAGTCGAGCTGTTTTTCTTGCTATTATCCCTAACAGTTTTCGCACTGCTTTGTTCAAAACCTTCTACTCCGTTCTATCCCGTAATCTGTTTAATAGATTTCCTATGAATATTCGTGTAATTAGATCTTTACCCGAATTTATAAATAAAGTTAAAAACTGACTTGTTTGTTTCGATCATGAAGAAATTAAAGTTTTGTTGCGCTATGTTATTTGATTTGTATAACTTTTCTTTTTGTTTTTGTTTTATTTTTGAATTTATTGCTGTTCACATCACTTCTTAAAGTTACTTTTCATGAAGTGACATTATTACTATTTTTACTTTGAAATAAAAATGTCACTAGGTACTTATTTTTAATTATAAATTTGTTAGATTAAGTATGTACCTAACTAAAAAATTTACAATAATCGGTTCACCAATGTAACTTGACGATTTTTGGTGCACAATTGGTAAGCTACTTGAACAGGTACTTGACAAGAAACTCATTGATCCTCTTTATAAATAGTGCATCCTCCTAAGTGCGACAATTTATCTAGCAATTGTGATGGCCTTTTATCTTTCAATTCCAGAAGACAACCGTCAAATAGGTTGCCGTTCAAAAGCGCACCATCTTTAATTTCCTTAAAACTAGGGTATCTTTCTGAGTTAAAAGGCTTGTGGAAGACTTACGATAATATTCTGGGACTTATCACTATGTTAAATTTTGAGGTATCCAAGGTATCCAAGCTCAAAAGAAAACCAAACTCGATGTGATTTTGAAAGCTCTGCCAATCTGACATTTCATTTTGGGTGTGCACCTTTCTAGGAAGGTTTGTCTCCAGCTTTTAGAAATGTAACTTCTTGTTAATAAATTCAAAAGGCCTCAATTAGAAAGGCAACTTTATATTCGCTTCGTTCTGCCCCTTCGACATCGAGGCGAAAAACTCCGCCCATACTGATGTTGTAAAAAAAATATATAGTTGTTTAATATAGAGTTTATCATGTTTGGGACGAATGGAAGGGATCTACAAACACGAGCGAAGTGAGATTGCATCTGTAGGTCTTTTCCTGTAAAGCTGCTGTCTGTCTTTTCCAGGAGGCCGCTATTTGAAAATGAAATTCATATTTTGTTAAGAAGTTTTCCAAAACTGTCTCTTACATCCTCAAGTTAGCTCCTACATTCAAATCAGTTGCATATATCCATTAGATCCCTTGAAAAGTGTTTTTGTGGTTAGACTGTAGCTGCTTTTTCAAAAAAATGGCATGAAAGAGACTGGCAAATTTGAGGTCTAATTAAGTGACATGCTCCGAGGAGAATTTAACGTTAAAGTGACACCAACCTAGGGACCTTCACATCACCACCGCATGCTTTCATAAATGTTATTCTCAACCATCCAAAGGCAATTTCGTCTTAAAATAAAACTTCCACCCACCAAAACTGCTCCCCATTTCTGTTCTGAACATCTAATTTGTGCCGCTGGGGGTTACAAACACCCCATCTACCCACTTTGACAGCCAGAACTTATTTGCCTCCTTTGTTTTCATTCCCATTTCGATCGATAAGAAGCTCATTCGCTCCCTCGATTTTTGCAAATCATTTGATGTGTTACCGATTAGCTTCAACTTGACTATACATTGGAATTAGTTCACGGGATTTGTCCCAATTATCCTTCAATTTTTCATGGATAACAAGTCAACCAAATCATTTGGAAATTCTACTGAACATTCAACTGAAAAGAACGGAAAATCCAAGTATAAGGATGGGCTCCAGTAAATAGCAAGGACTACAGGGACTACGCACAGCGGCAGAGTAATGTGTGTGAGGAGAAAAATGTTTTGTTATCGGAATTCTATGGAAAGCGTTTTATAATTCATGCCGGTACACATGTAACAAGGCAAATGAAACAAAGGGAGGGCGCCACAGTCAGAAAAGAGATACACATACTCCGACGGGTATTAGGACTTCTTGGTTTTTATTTTCACATAAATACGAGTGTGCGTATATTGGTTAGCACGTGTACTCATAAATTCGAAGATTGTTGCGTAATTCGGCATCGAAAAAGGAAAACAATACGGAATTAATTTGTGAAAAGTCAACTTGGAGAACCTTTGTCAGAGTCAAAGCCGTAGAGGGGAAAAATTATTAATTAAGTTCTGGGAAATGTAATCTAATTTGAGCTGAAAGAGATTGGAGACTTGATGTATTTTGTGTTTATATTGGAATTTTCAGTCTTTTATGTGGTTTCGTATACTTTTAACCTTGGGTAGGTTCGGAGGCAGACGGCTTGTGTTGCAAGTGAGGTTGAGTAGCAAAAGTCTAAGTGGGGGAATAAAATTTCGACTACTCCTCAATCGCTGTGAAAGTGGGCACATTTAAGAATCTAGTTATCTTAAGTCGACTAGATTGGTCTGGATGATATGTAACCTGAACGCAAAAACTAGATTGGTCGGGAACGTCATTTTTTCTACGTCAGCCACATATAAGAACTGTCAACCTAGTACTCAGTCACGAATTTCTCGACTAGATTCGTCGGCTACCCCTCCATAAACGTCAATTGAAACATCTGCTCTCACGACCGATTTCCCCCAATCAGAGCCGAGTTTCATCAAGTGAGAGAGCTGTCAGACTTACTAAACTAGATACTTGAACGTCCCCAGTGTCTTTCACGGAGGAATGACAGCTGTCGAAGCAGCCATTTGCAATTTGCATACAAATTGAAGAAATTAATAGTCCAAGCCAAAGTCACAAAATGACTCGCTATAAGATGTCAACCAAACATTGAGTGGACTCAAGCTTGTGTCAAAAATGGCCACCTTTATCATGTAACTGTACAGTCAAAAATTTGAAATTGGGGACTACTTTCTAATTACCTTCTATTACTAATATTGATACCATTTACCTGAATGAAGCGGCACATTGGCTTAAGCTGGATTACGATGAATTACGTATACCTGAATCTGGGAATGGCAATGAAAAAATAGTCAACTCGCGCAGCGGTAGAGCTTGTCATAAAATTAAACTTACAACCGAGTTGAGTCTTAGGAATAGTACGACCTTAATGAGAAAACTTCAAGATCATTCGAACCTACATATTACGACAAATGAAAACGTTATTACTTAACCAAAACATTAAGTAGAGTAATATTAACAACAAACCCGCTCCTGCATGTTTTTTGCATAAGTGCAGAGGACAATACTTAATTGACGGAAATATTTTGTTAATCAAGAAGAATCAATTATTCAGATGGATAATTTTTCATATTTTTGTGTTATTGAAGATTTAATATTCAAATTAAATAACATTTCTTTAGCTGCTGTCCGATTTCGTATTGTATTCAAACCAATGAAATTTTATCATATTAACAAACTGAAGTAGTTAACAAAATTGTATCCTGTACGTGATATTGACGAAAATATGTTGATAATTTTTAGACATATCAGTTATTCAAATTAACACTTTTCCATAAAATATGTCTTCATATTGAAGATTTAATATTGAAAATCAGTAAAGTTTCTTCAAATGCTGATCTATTTATTATATTATTCAAGCGGATGAATTTATTTTCAAATTGACAAAACCGACATTTTTAAGGCATAAATAGTTTAGGTATTTTTGAAGAATCAGTTTTTCAAATTAACAATTGTTAATCAAATCTCTTCAATTTGAATAAATTTCCATAAATGGAGGAAAACGTTTTCTTCAAATTGAAAAAGTTAATCAATTTAAAGAAGTTTTATTAAAATGTAAGTGTGTCGTTGTGTTCGAAGTGAAAACTTTTATTCTTCTAAGTGAAGTGGTGCAGTGCGGATTAATAGTATCGTGTTCGTTCAAATAGGTAAGTAAAAAATGTTTGTCCAAAAACACATTCGAATATGTAATACCTAATGAGTTTCTTTTATTTCAGATTATAAATCTATTGAAAACTTTAAATTATAAACTATTTATTATTATCTTAATTACTCCTTTATTATTATAATTATTATAAGTTGTTTGTAAACTTTAATTTTATTAATTATTTATTTTTATTACAATTACCTTATTATTCTTATAAATCCATTAAATACTATAATTTTATTACATCATAAATATAAATAAAAAAACATATTTTTAACTTAAACATATTTATTTGTTTCAATTGGCCTTGACGATTTTATTTGAAGCAAAAAAAACTGAAAAATGAAATTTAAGAATATTTCATCAATTTCAACAAAAACTTATTTGTGGAATAAACAAATATTTGTCAGATTGACAAAAAAAAAATCAAAGAAAAATCATTCATTTAAAGAAAACGATGAATTATATTGAAGAAATAGATGTGGAATTGCTGAAAAATTATTCAGCTTGAATAAAGTAAGGAGTTGAAAGGAATATTTGCTCTTCAATTTGAAAAAAATGCGTTATATTGAGAAAGCGTTCAGTAAACTAAACGTCGAATTGAAGAATTTTTCTTCATTTTGGAAAATGTTTTTTTTTCAAAATGAAGAACATTTTATGTTAAATTGAAGAATCAGTATCCACTGAATTTTACGAAAGAATAATTAGTCTTATTCAATGTGAACAATTTTTGTGGAATTAATACCACAATGAAAAAATTTATGCATTTCATCAAAAAGACAATATTTCTTATATAGAACAACATTTTCATTAGAACAACGGACAGGAGTTGTTGACCTTATATTGATCACCGTTTCTTCAAATCTACATGCTTTTTTATCAATATGACTACCAAATTTGGTTCAGTGAACGGAAGACGATTATGTCAGCTTAAGCTGGTGTCGAAAATGGGTAAATCCACTTAAATAAAATCAATCGCTGGCCACTTATTCTATCATGGTCACAACATGCATTTTCAATGCAGGAGAGCTCTGGCTTAAGTTGGATTACCACCATGTATGTAGGTAGTTCTTTAATGACTCCAAGGCAACCCCGTCTACGGGTGCAAAGCACTCACTGTTTCAAGTTGACGTATCAAAATACTCGTATCGACAGCTTCATTAAAAAACACCCCTGCCTTCAAAAAGACGCCCTTTCGATTAAGAAGCTGCCTCCTTCCTTTGCAATTTGCAGCATCAAATTAACATAAATCCTAACTTAAGACAGTCATAAAACACCCTGAAAGAGAACAGCCCTTAAATTTACAAGAAAATATGAGCAGAAACTTTAACCTAACCCGCCTTTTCATGAACACAGCTCTCATTATTGCGGTTGTCGAATACTCGTCAAGTCCTTTTTATTGCTCCGCAACATATCTTAATTATGAACAACGACTTGCTCAGATAATTATACTTGGCTCACACGTCATTAACAGGAGCAACCCAACAGAACAGTGCAGCTGGATCTACCTCAACACACTCATGTCAGCAGCGGTGTCAAACCCTTCGATGAAAAGTTAAAACGGTTTTAAGAACAGCGAACGAGAGTACGCATTCATCCTGAACACAAGTCCTTAACCGGCTTTCTCCATCTCCGCTTCCGTGCCCGATTTACAAGTTCCCTCTTCCAAGCTCCATATATTTTTCTCGGAGTAAATGCAAAATCCGGTCAAAAGGATCTCATTAGAAAAAGCAACCAAAAAGAGTTCTGTGGTATATTTTACACAAGTCGAACTCTGGCGACTTGGAGAGTCGGGTCTCCCACCTCGCTCTCTCTCTCTCTCTCTCTCTCTCTCTCAAATGGAGAGAAAGTGCAAACAACACTTACCCATACTAGCTCGTTACTGAGTGTAATAGGAAAATGGGTAAAACTTAATGACGATGTCCTAAAAAGATGGAAATAATGTACGCTGGAAGAGGAGGGCTCTCAACCCCACTCATGTGTAAAGAGCCCGTTTCCTTTGTTCGCACAAAGGCTTCTGCAGATTTGACTTTAAAGATTAAAAAAACTTGCGAACAAAAACGGCTCAGCGTAGAAGATATGGGACACATGTGGAGTGGATAGGGGACTACAGTGATTCTCTGCCCTTAGCCTTTATTCACACTTGACATTAAATAGTTCCATCAGCATGTATGCCAACGAAGCTAATTTGCAAGAACCACCTCCGCGCACCCGTTCCACTTTCACAGAGAGATTGAGGCTAAATAGTGGATTGTTTTTTTTGTTTCGCTCTGCTTTTGCGTGTGTGTTCCGCTTGTGAAGTGCTGATTGTGTGGTCAGGCCTAGAAGCTGGAGGGTTGATAACAAACATCGCACCCTCGAGCGCATTCAATGGAAAATGCAAGCGAGTAACGCTATTCAGGTCGTAGCACATTGATGGGGAATAGTTGAGTGTCGGTTGATTGGATGGGCGCCAATTTAGTGTAAGCCGATTTGCAATGCACAGTGGGGGTGATTAAGTGGTGGGGGGGGAGGTGGTACATTTTCACTGGAAATTGCAACGTGTGCGGCTGTACTATGACTCAAAAAAATAGGTGAATTTAGAGCTATGTGGTTGCATTCCTTTAGAAATATAAGGGGAGTTTTTGAACTATGTCATTTCACCCATCCAAACACAAGCAGTCTATCTAAAGTTAGGACCCACTGTTCTAAACAAAACTGAGCACAGAAGTTCAGGACCGGCAGATAATTTTATTTCGGTAAAAAGCAGCAACAATTGGGTCTCGTCTGGATGTTTTTTGACCCACAATCTATTTTGTCTCGCCACAAGGACGAATGTGAGTTTTTATTGTACGTTTTGCATTTTTAAGAAGATCAGATATCCCACTCCCACTCCTAAAAAGCTGCATATCTCTCTTTCTAGATGAAGGTCTTGATGTGTTCGCATTTTCTTCCTCTGGGTGTTCGTATCATGTTCTTCTGCGTGGGTTTTTGCTATTTTTTCTATATTTTGCGCAAAATATTTGTTGCTGGGGATTTTCAGATGAATTTGCGTGGAAAGAAATTGGGGATTTATTCTGTTATGTGCAGAGGTCCTATAACCCACAATGGAGAAGCATAAAACCCTGAAAATAGAATATTCCTGAATACATTACTCAGAATCTTTATGTTGTCGTATTAACAGGCAGGAGGGCTCTAGTCAGGAGCACCAAAAAAATTATTACTGGGTGGCCTCACTGATGAAGAGAAAACCCTTAAAACTTCGTCTCGTGTTTTTTTTTTCACTAGAAATACAATCGGGAACACTTTGTTCACTGGCACCGCACATCAACCAAGACTCATGGTTTCAGCGCCCTCTATCAACAATTTTTCATTTTACTTTAGGAACAATAGCTAGGTTAGGCAGAGATATACATTCTTACAGCTATTTAGAAGTTACCTACTTAGGGTATCGAAAGCATTTTAGAAACTGAACTCAACAGAGGGCGCTGCATATTGTCACAGTCAGAAAAACGCTCTGCCACTCAAAACACTTCACTGGGCTGGGCAGTGGATTCAGCATTCTAAAAGATCTCGCGACTCTCATAAGATAATGGGCAGTCTAGAGTTTTAGAAAAAACAAAGGTAACTGGGAAATAAAATTTGAAAGCACACGAGCCCATCTTTCCCTCTTAAAAGACCTCTCCGTCTAATTATGCAGAAGCAAAAAGCACATAAAGGACACCTGGATAGCAGTATTGATTAAAATCTGACTTTACTCCTACAGAGATCCAGAATATGGTTATTGATGCACTGCAAATTGTTGCAAAAGCCAAAGAAAATCCAATTACCAACATTGCAAAGGTTTCTCTTGGACCCTTTCCTTTCAATTTTTTCCAATTTCTGTTGTCTTTACTTACAAACAAATCCCAGAAGGCTGCGTATATGCGGATCCTCTTACAGAAGAAAGCCCATTCAAGCATCTACGGTGCTGTTTTTGTTTTACATTTTCCCAAAGCCCATAGATAATCCCTCTCTAAAGGTCGAGGTCGCCTCACGTGTACAACATGTTTTCCTCATATCTTGCCTGACACAATTGACATTTGCGCACAAAAATCCGCTCAAGTTGACTCCTGACATTGCAAGCGAGTGAGGATGATGTACAAATAGAGGTGTCAAGTGTCTGTTGGTATATATAACTGTATTGCTTAAGGGTGGTTGTTTTTTGCTTGCGTTTTACTTATTTTGCACGTTAATGATCATAAAGGGAATCCTCTTGAATGCGGGATACTGCCCATTTGCCGTAATGAGATTCGCCAAGGATTCATTACATAAATGCGAGCACAATGGGCATTTATATCGTGTATACACATGTAGTACCTACGTATACCTACTCGCATAATGTGCCCCTGCCCATACACTGTAAACGAGCGATTTTGTAGTCCATGAGGTGCTTCCCGGTGAGCACCTAATCAACTAAATGAGCAAGATGTCAAAGGGCGTTGTGAGTGCGCATTCCATCATCGAGCCGCATCTGTTGGTGCTCATGTGGAATCCTGAAATAGATGCATTCAATGCTACTTAAGGCAATACAATTTGAATCCGTCCCATCATCCATTGTGGTGGAGATAATCTTAATTAAAAATCAGAGGTTCGGGCTAGTTGAAATATACTTATCTGCGCCACCTGACCTATTTCGGCCGGTTATCTGCCCGTCGCTGTGGGGAATTTCGAAAAACACTTTATGGCATGCTGCCAGCAGAGCCAGCGAATCCGGGTCCGCATTTTGAAGGAAATAAATTCGCCAGGAAATCCCTGCGATTATCCTCACGGTAAACGATTAAATTACACAGCAATCGAGACGGGAGCCAAGGGAGCACAGGACTAGGTATCTGCATCTGCATCCATAAATGAGAAAGTCTGTGACCGACATCGAATACATTCAACTCTGCAGAGACGCACTGCACAGAGATATAGCGACGCCAATGTAAGCATTTATTCCTTTTCATATCCCGGTAATTTTATCGATATCCTGGGACTAATAACCTATGATTTATCGTCTCATCTTATCTGCTGGTTCAGTTGACGGTAGCGGTCGTCAGCGTCTATGTGAAGGAGTTGGCGTCGTCTGGGCGGGGGTAGGTATATCCGATGCCCGACTGGGTAACAAATGATGCTCGAAATAGCCGCGGAGAATAGTCAATCATACGGCAATGATTAAGTTGATGGTGATGATGATGGTGATGGCGATGATAATCGTGAACATGAGATGGATGATTGCATTTAATGTCCCGCGGGGGATAGCAGCCAAGTTTCTCTATGTGACCAACAGCCAAAAGTGGGTTCATCACCCCACTGCAAATATATCTCTAGCTTTAGATAGGATTGTTCAAATGGTAGATACCTCTAATTTTATGCTAAATTTGTAAGCTTTTTCAGGAATACTAGGTATACCATCGGAGGTTTGCCCAACGATTGCAGAAGGTGCCACAGCGGAAAAAAAATCGTAAGATGTAATTTCAACCTGAGACATACCTCTCAGAGTAGTCCACTATAATCACCCACCACTTTTATACACTCTCTCTGAACTTTATCATCAAACAAAAAGCACCGTGACATGACATTTGACCACCAAATTCGCTCCATGAAGCGAAAACTATTTAAAAAGTGCTCCGGACTAACATAGACGACAGCTACCGCTTTTAGAGTTGCTCAGTCAATTTTCAATGATAGAAATGGATAATTACATTGACAGTCATTGTATCAACATCAATCAATTCGAAGGACATTGCGTGCAGGAAACAGCCCTCGCTTTGTTCGAATAATGAGGTGATAGTTTGACCACATTGTTCACGGTGGTTTTGGCACCATATGTGGGTGGGCTTTTCGCATTTCAACGGAGAAAATGACAAAACAATTTAGGCTTCAGTGAGTTGAAATAGAATTTTCGGCGTGAATGAAAAATGAAAAAGAATAGCGTGTCATTCCGAAACGTGCAGTAGTTGAAAGAACATACCTTTAGATGTTCTTTTAGGGGAGTATACACCCGTTCGGACACAGCATACAATTGTTGATTGCTCCAATCGTTGTCAAAAATAAAAGCCCACAAAAACGAATAGTGGTGAGAAACCAGACCAGAGGATTCTGTACGGAAATGGACCCAGGCCACTGATGGCGCTTATAGTTTTTACAATATCAGTAAAAATCTTTTCTACAGCTTCGTCCACAGAGAGTCCAAGGCCGCGTTCCGTAGTTCAAAACCATTTGCACATATATAGTGCAACAAAATTTCAACGCTCGTTGGATATCCGATCGATTAGGATTCTGAAAGCGGATTAAACACACCCAGCCATTTCATATAGTAGAAGGAATTTAAGTAATATTAGCACAAATTCCATTTACCTGGCGTCTAAAAGAGGTGTCCTGTGATTCTGTAAAAAACGAAACTTTGTAATTTAAAAAAAAAACCAAAGAAATCACGCGAAAGCGAAAATTTGCTTTATGTAGTTGCTTTCGTTTTCTTCTACTCATTCACAAGGGTTTAAGAAACGGTGTGACAAAAAAATTAAAGTTTGTGAAGCTGTATATATCAAATATGTTGTTTTAACGGCTAACAGCTGACCGCTTTCAATGTAAATATATCGTATTTATTTTGATCGTAACAAAAGGTGAACATTCGAATAATAATGCAAGAGCAATTAACAATAACCGACATACGAACTGTTTATTTTAATTAATTTCATTTTTAAAGGACGTCAACAACAACACAAACGCAACAAAATATTATGATCTGGTGGATGGGGAAGTATCCCTCCCTAACAAAAAAAAAAAACAGAAGGCAATGCTCTGCTCAGGGAAGAGATAAAGCCGCAGAAAAATGGAAACAGTTGAGTAAAATATTAAATGAAAATGGCCTGCCCCTAAAAAAAATAACTGGGTGGAAAAATGTTTAATATACTGTTTGTAATAAGCACGTATATATTGAGATTTTTATGCCACTTTTTTTAAACATGGGAAGATTAAAAACACAGGGCGAAGAAAAAACTGTCAATTTCAATGCACATTAATTTAATAAAGAAATCTTTCATCGGGCAGGATTTTTCTTAAATTTACACAGCCCACATCGCTATCATTTAATATCGCTTGCTATTAATAAATGATTCGGCAGCATATTTTTTGTGAAGTAAAAAGTAGTCACAACCACTAATTAAATTAATTAAGCAACAAAAAATTGTGAGAAACGTCAAACAAATAGCGTTCGATGTATTCCTTTCTCACGAAACGAAAATGTCTTTCGTTTTTGGAGTTACAGTAAGCAAAGAAAATGGAAACGTCGATGAAACAGGGTCGACATTCTGTAAGGCGAAACGTTCAAACGTTTTCGTGTGCACGAAGAAATTTGCTTGTGTAACATAGGGCAAATCCTTCGTGCGCACGATAACGTTTGATCGTTTCGTCTTACAGAATCTGGCCCCTGGTTTCGCTTTTTTGCTTTCGCGCAAATGAAATTTCCTTTCGTTTTCGAAGTTACATGAAGCAAAATGTTCGGTTGTACGAAAATGATTGAACGTTTTCGTCTTACAGAATCCCACCTCAGAATTTTATTACATGATCTATATCCCATAGCAAACATATTTTTGAGCCCGCCTAGACTTCTTTTTACACAGTCAAACAGCTTAGGCTAGGCGCGCACTTGTGATTCTTTCGAACGATGAGGAGAGGAATAGTTTTATAATTTGTAACAATGCTAGTGTTCTAAGTGAAATCCACTCAAAGGATATTTTTAAAACATTTTAAAACATCATAATAAAAAATCGTAGTAAAAAGGAATTTAAGACACAAGTCTTAAACATTTCGAATAATTTATATTTGTGTTCGAAGGATCCTGACCACTTGACAATTGACAAGATATTATGCATATCCGTGCATCAATATTAAAAGATGTTCTATTTTGCTGCGACTATACTACAAGACAACAATTTGTGGAGGCTACAATTTTTTAATTTTTCAATTGTAGTCTTCGGCTAGGCACTTGGGATTTTACGAATATTCAGTTCCAATAAATATAAATAGCACTAACTTTTGATTTAAATAGCGCCGCACATGACATTATAAGCAACTGCAATTTTGTCACATATTGAAAGTGCGACTGAATAGTTGTGCGACGAAAAAATGTAGAAAAATCTCACTTACTGCGTAAATAATTTAAATTTTGCTAAATTTACCAACTCTTTTCGAAGTAGAAGGTTTCTTTTTTAATATATTTTGAGCATCAATACTTTGTGGAGGTGTTACTCGATCCCTAACGAAATGATATCGACAGCTTGGAAGTTGACATAAAATTCCAAAAAATGATTAAGCCTAGGTACGCACATCTTTTCAGTTTTCTACAAAATTACTCTCAGACTATCATACTACATGTCAAAAGGGTATATTCATTATTCATATGCAACTTATGAAGTTCTTGATTCCGGATATAACAGCCGCCCTCTGGAGCGATTTTAATGTAAATTTAAAACATTCCGTCTTCCAATTCCATCCGTTTATATATGATGGACAGGTTTGCAAAAAATTGCTTCGCACTTTTCTCAAATTTTTTTGCATGCGTATTAATTTGCCGGAAAAGGTATGGAAAGCTTGAAACATCTCCAAGGTTTTCATCCGACAGCGTTGATAAAAAATTAGTTCCACAGCAATCTAATGAATATTTATAGCTTCTGCTTCATGTGCGCATAAATTATATGTTTAAATGATTTGAATAATGCGCGGGAAATAATAATCCCAAAAATGGAATGGAAACCCCTTTTAATCCAAAACTCGCCCCACACATCCACATAAATCATTTAATCTAAAAATATGATATATAAGATCCAAAACAACTTATCACAATTTCCTGCAAGGGAGGGAGATACAGTTCAACAGCCCCGACACCACAGGTCTCTCGAATGAATATCGATTAAACATTCCACAGCCCCTGCTGGCTGCCTGGTGTTTTGTCTCTCGAAAGTGTTCTTAACGTCACACTTTCAGACGTAACCTCTCAAAATCTCCCTTCACTCAAACTAGGGCGCCCCTGGAATGCCACATCATTTAGTTTACCCTCTTCACGGGTTTATTTCTCGATTCGTGTATGCGTTACACTAATGACACTATTCCTGTGCCCACCCGTCACAACCGTCGCCTACAGTTCGAGGGCATTTTTTTTTACATATACATTTCCACGTGACACACTGTTTATGGTAAAAAATCGATTTAATTATCCCACTCCTATACGAATGCGACACAATTATCCGCTACCGAATATCCGATGTCGACTTTATTCCAAAAAGCGCCACATAATAAATTTGGTACCTATTGTTCGGGCATCCGTTGCCAAAGCGTTAATTAATAATTAATAGCCGCAGAAATTCCAAAGCTTTAGTAATTGTATTTGTATCAGTGAGGGATATACAAACTGTGTGTATATTTGAAAATTGGCCACAAAACTTTCTCTCCGACTCGGTGTTTTTGGAGAAAGTTTTCATCCTCTTCGACAGATTCACTAAATGAATTCGTCCAAGTTTTAATTATTGCTAATGGTTCTTTGGATCGGATTTCATTTGATGCGGTTATGCAAATTCTCTCACCTTCGTTTAATATTATTAAAACGGCGAAGATACATTTTAATTACATTTTAATAGTTTGCTGCTGAGTACAGAATGACATTTGGAAATCCGTCCTAATCATCATCATATAAATAAAATTGGTGTAGTTCTGTTCGACTAAGATTGAATTTGACTGCATGTCTTTAAATGCAAAAATCATAGAAACTGCTGAATATATTCTGATGCATTTTTCTCAGTCCTATAGAGGATAAATAGGCCCACAATATCCACTTTGTTTCAACTCTATATCTTTACAAATTCCGGAAAAAATTGGACAAGAGTAATTAATTTTTTCGTTTCGTTTCGCTTTTTTCTTTGTCACGCTTTCCGTTCGAAAATACTGGGAGCATTTAAATATAGTAAACACCAGCTTATAGGGGACATCTGCGGCTACATTTTAGGATATCCATTAACTCGATAACTTAAAAGGTTTTTAAGTAAATAGGCAAAATTTGAAACATTTCTACGATTTTCACCTGGGTGAGTGGATATGCACTTCATTCTCAAATCAAACACACTAACCGCGCAATATATTGACATCTCTTTTAACTTTATTTCATTCCTGTGGCGGAGAGGGAGACAGACAAGGGCAGTATGCTGTTTGGTTTGCTAAGAAAGAAAAAACCATAAGAGAAATGTCAAACAGGTATAGCTATCAGTGATCCCAGATCGTGGGTAATTACCCATTTTTGGGCAATTTGCCTTTCAAAAAAAGCTAAAAAAACGCAGAAGGGCATTTTTTATCTCGGAACAAAAAAAAATGAAGTGCACGGTCGAACGAATCTTTCCCGTTAATCAAAAGTTTGGTTGGTTCTTTTCTTATTTTATTAAGTAGGTAGGTAAAGATCTGAGAACAAGCTATGGTTAAAGAGTTAAAAGCGTCTACAGTACTATTTTATAAGATCTTACACTTAACAAGATTTGTGAGTACAAGGCAAAGTGTAGCAGGATTTGCTGTTTTCTGATGTTTTTATTTTTGACTGGAATATATTAGTAACGCTGGTGTCTATAATTGGAAGTAGGGTACGTTAGACCGATATCATCATCATATAAATAAAATTGGTGTAGTTCTGTTCGACTAAGATTGAATTTGACTGCATGTCTTTAAATGCAAAAATCTTAGAAACTATTGAATATATTCTGATGCATTATTATCAGTCCTATAGAGGATAAATAGGCCCACAATATCCACTTTGTTTCAACTCTATATCGCTATAAATTCCGGAAAAAATTTGACAAGAGTAATTTATTTTATCGTTTGGTTTCGCTTTTTTCTTTGTCACGCTTTCCGTTCGAAAATACTGGGAGCATTGAAATATAGTAAACACCAGCTTATAGAGGACATCTGCGGTTACATTTTAGGATATCCATGAATTCAATAACTTAAAAAGTTTTTAAATAAGTAGGCAAAATTTGAAACATTTGTACTATTTTCACCTGGGTGGGTGGATATGCATTTCATTCTCAAATCAAACACGGGCAATATATTCACATCTCTTTTAACCTTATTTTATTCCTGTGGCGGAGAGGGAGACAGACAGAGGCAGTATGCTGTTTGGTTTGCTAAGAAAAAAAAAACCCATAAAAGAATTGTCAAATACGTAGGAAAAATATGTTTACCTCTGTTTTGCTTACAAAAAAAAAAATTCTATGAAAGAAATATCAGATAGGTATAGCTTTCAGTGATACCAGATCATGGGTAATTACCCATTTCGTTTTTTATAGAGTAGAGTTTTTAAATAGCGTTTTTAACAGCCCATGGCCTCAATGCTCATAAAATGGTATTAAAAGTTGGAGTTCCCATAACATAAGCAACATAATGCTTGATATGAGGCTTTAATTTTAACTGGGTGTGGTAAAGGAGATGCGGTGTTTATACCAAGAATACAAATAATTCACAGTAATTATTCATTTCAGTTTAAACCGATTCGATTGCCTATTAATGTTTGTTTTGAAATGACAATCCATAAGTCACAGGATCAAACTTTAAGAAATGCGGGAGTTGATTTAAGCAAGAATTGCTTCAAGCACGGGCAGTTATATGTAAAGTGCTCCAGGGTAAGTAATGCAGCAAATATCACTATCTTAGTCGATAGAAACAAAACAGCCAAACAAATTTGTCCCCAACAAGACAGCAAATTTCTTAATTTTGTTTCCATCAACTGTTCTGAAACCACATTTTACACGGGCGAAGCCGGGTGGGTACAGCTAGTTAGTAATAAAATTCGGTGAAGCTGAATTTGATTGTCCGTACCTGGTTTTCAGGTAATTCTTCTGGAGGGAGTTTAATCCATTTGGAATGATTTTTGGCAACGATTTTAATCACTCTTTGTTGCATTAACCCACATCGACCCACAATCAATAATTCATTGGAACTAAATGAATGTCTATAGAAATTTCGTGTGAATTAAAAATACAACTCGTTGTTTATTTAACGAAACCGTTAACCGTGCAAACAGTGAAATTATTTATAAATAGATTTTTGTTGCATTTTTTCGTCTGACACTCGCCAATGCAGTTAAAACTCAACAAACTGTGTGTGTACTGTCACTGTGTACCATCGTATGTTACTTTGATATGAATAAACAGGAACCGCATCTGCTGTAGCAATCCGTATATGCTTGTAGTGAATGCAAATTTTGTGGAGAGGACCTCGCGCCAGAAACATGCACAAAAATGATAATCCTCGACTGCAGATTATTTGTGTATTCTGTACTCCATTCACATGCTGCATTCGAAATCATTTCCAAAAAGCGGGAGCGACAACTTTGTCGCGTACATACAGAACGAGGGTTTTGTGTGAAATTCGACAAAAGGTCGCAGTTTATGGCTAGAGGGAAATTTTTGTTATTCCTATCACATATGTATATATCTACGAAATTATCGCAGGTTACCATTTACCCTTCGATATAGCTTAGGCGTAGGAGTTATCAAAGGCGTAGTTGGGCTCATTTGGTGTTGGATCGTCTCTCTGGTTAATTTTTAAAAACCTGCTGTATGAAACTTTCCTTGTACTCCCGATGAGAGACGAAATCCCGCGCGACTTCGAACGTAGGCCGAATTTATATCTGAGATTAAAGTTAGTATAACTATTTCGATGCCAACAGTGACTTAGGGATGCTACTTTTTCATTCAAAATATCACTTCCATTTATAGCACTATGGGCTAAAAGTTAAGTTGGCCGAAGTGCTAGTTTGAATGAAAAAGTTATAATATTTTTTGCTTTTTAAGTCTGCGTCTGTCTGTTTGTCTGTTCGGTACAAATTTGCAATCGATTCTAAATTAGCTTCCCAATGAGCTCGAAACTTAAAATTTTCAGAATAGTTTAAACCAGATGACAATGCAATAAATATTATTAACTTTAAACGATAAAAAGCATCGGGCGTGGCACCTATAGTAAAAAAAATCCTTACAAATGGTACGAGTATTTCTCGACACTCACTCTAGGGAGCTACGTAGAATTGTGAAATTTGGAATGTTGATGCTTATTGTCCAATCAAAGTGATTTTCGAAATGTGGGCAATTTTTCATAATACAACGTGTGTCACGTCCTTTTTGAGAGCATGATAGATGAGGACATATTTGAATATAGGTTTTTTTTATAAAGCTGTTTTTTCCGGTTTACATTTTAAGGATCTCAATTGGGATTTTTCAATTGAGACAGGTCGTTGTTGGCAGCCTGTGGGGGGCTATGTTTTGGGTGGCGTCTGTCCAGCGTTGCCGCTGAAATTTTTTTAAAAGGGGGACTTAAATATTCTTCCTCTCATAAAAAAAATATATAGCCAAAAAACAGCAGCAAATAAATTTATTTATAACAAAACCAAAAAAACAAACATTTTTTTCTAATTTTTTTCTGTTCTTCTTCGTTCAAAAACGAATAAAATCTTACTTAAACTGGAAAAGGGGGCATTTTTATCATTTTTAAAAAAGCTGTGGGCCACGCGTCTTGAGGCTCAAAAAGGGTCGAAACGGAAACGTTGCTTCTGTCTAATCTCGTGGTTATTATTCATGGCAAGTTGCACGATTAAGGAGCACGTCTAAATGATAAAACTGTATTTTCAAGCCACACGAGGTTCACCAGGTGGCAATGTATCCACAGAAAGTTACTGTTTGGTGGGGATTTACAGTAGTTCGTAGTGCATCAAATTGTTGCTCTCAGATCTAAGAATCGCAAATCGCAATCTCTCATCACCTTATAAGAAGAACAAAATAAACCATTGCAAAGTGCCAGTGCGAAAGAAGAGAAATTGGCGAGCTCATGACCCACCTTGCCGAAAATGAAACCTCATTTACAAAAGTTCAAAGACCTCTAACACACGTTATACAAAATACCATTTGGGACACACAGGCGAAATTTCACCTGAAGGCGTCTTTACAAAATGCCTTTCATCATCACAGCGACATCTTTCATTTAAATGAAAGTTCCGTTCAGACCGAAAACCGCTTCAACATCATTCCAACTTCTAAAGAAAATCCCGAATGAAAATTAAAACTTTTTCGCAAAATTAAGACCCATTATGTGCGGCACAAAACTTTTCATTTAAATTTAGCAAATCTTCCTCCAAAAGCCATAAAACTGTCCGTGTGTGTATGGGTAAATGTAGATGTACAATGCCATAACTTAACTCGACTGGGCGCCTCGACTTCCAGTCGAAAGCACACGAAACTCCAATTAAGTTCTCCAGACATAAAAATAGTGAGAATTCCCGCCACCCACATACTCGTGCATGGGACATCCTTATAGCAAGTGCAAATATGTGTAATCCAACTTAACCTCGACAAATTTCCACCTGACTTTATGCCTGAGCACACACACAACGGAAACCGTGTTGTGCTCCAAAGCGCGCCGCATGACCTGCGATTTTGACAATTCTAGCAAAATTCCGGTAAAATGTGCACGATGAGGTGGTCCCCTCCGACTACGATGCTATATTTCTACATTCAACAGACGATGTTCGGGGAAAGTCGTCAACAATGACTCACCAGAGGTGGGGACTTGTCCTCCGCTCTGACACAACACAAGAGTTGCATAAGAAGCGACAACATCCGAGAAGAATTTGGCATAATTTGCACAAGTTACTTTTTCGAAGAGTCGCCGAGGTGGTTGAGTACAATGTGCGAGTCCTCGTAGTGAAAGCATTTCATTGGCTCGTATATTGGCGACAAGGATTTTGTAATTTCATGCTAACGTAGCATAGAATGGTTCTTGAGGATATTAGAATTCTATTTCGACGTCGCGTCGTCGTCATCGTTGTTGTCGTTGTTGCCTTTGTCTAGATTTCAAAAGGACTCCCGTGCGCACACCTACAATGGTTGCGGTAGTGCGGAGATATTTTCCCGTTGAGTGCAATTTTGCTGTACGAGTGTAAATAAAGAAATCAAACGAAAAATGTCAGGCATACATTGTCGTTAACGGGGGATTGTTGTTTTTCTGTTGTACTCAGGGTGGAGCGCTCAATAAATTACAAACAACTGCAGAGCATTAATGGGTCCGGTTTGGAGCTCGTGCATATTCGGGACGAAAACACCATTTCAACGCGCTTGAAGGGACGTCGATTTGACCTTCCTTGGATAGTTGGGATGTGGGATCTGGGTGATATGGTTTTTGTGTTGTGTGAAGTTGAGTGGAGTATGTCTCTCCCGGCGGTAGAACGGGCAGAATTTATTATTTAATGCTCGAAATGGACTCGAGGATGGTGAGAGGATTTTTTTCCTTGTCCTGTGCCATGTAACTTGAATAAATAATTGATTGTCCAACTTGATACAGTTTTTATTGGGAGTCGACGGTTACGTGATGGCGAACGAATTTGGTGTGAAGCGGAGTGCTAGTGATCGATTTGGTTCACACTTAGAAAATGGCGTTGCCAACATCCCAAAAGAGTGATGTATTTTTTTTTTTGCAAAACCAGCGTCGGTTTTAGAACAGTTCAACAGATATGGGTGGCGCGGTAGGCTACAGCCAGTTGTGGTGAAAGTTCTGACATTTGAACAGTAACCTGCCACCAAGCAGATCCGTACCTAACAAATCTTTGGTTATACATTACCTACAGTAGCGTACACGGGATTTTTGTTTTAGAAAGCCCTCATCTAAAAGAAACAAAAAGACTTAATTTTATGATAAAATGTTTGCATGGAATCCATCAACAAAATGTTGACTGCTCTCTAAACTATTGGCAAGATGTTTAGGGGGGCGCAAGCCTCTGAGCCCCCCTGCGTACGCCACCGAATAACCTACAAAGAAATTTAATTGTCCCACCCAAATTGAAACTCTTCGTGATAAATACCAAAGAAACGGTAAGACGTTTAGAACCATCGTAAGCTAGGTCCTTATGATATATGAGTAAGAGAAAATGTCCTTAATTTCTTTTCTGTCAGAATCGGTAGCTTTGGAACGGACCAATATTTTACAAAAATTGTTTGTTCCTCTTCTAGGTTAGTTCCCAGTTTGAAAAACGATGCACTGGACATGAACAGTCCAAAAATAGTATTCGTTGTCGAATCTTACAATCGACACAACTCTTCAATTAAAGGGATACCATGAGCGTTTGGCAGTTGCCTGAATGCCACAAGTACACTGTATATAGATCTGGACCTGTCAACATGCATTTTGTAACTCTCGTGTTACAAAACCTAAGGTTAGACGTTTCCAATTTAAAAAAAATAACTATTTGTCTAGATCCATCTGTTGACGAACACCCTTTGACATCGATCATCAGGCGCCACTTATCACACCTAAACTTCCCACGGATAAACATGCTGAGGTTTTTCAAAATGAGATTCCACATATGGCTTAAACACACAGGAGCTTTTGCATTACAGTCATAGATATGAAACATTGATTAAGCAGCTCCAGGCTGATGTCTGACAACATCATATGTGCATGTACTTCCTCTCGCGGCGATCTCTAGCAAGAGAGGCTTACAAAATTAGACCCAGTCTCTGGCAGACCCCAAGAGGAACATTAAGTCTTGCATAATGGTCTTGAATAGACAAACCCTTAAAAAAAATGTTATACATTGAAAAAGCGCTACATATAGGCATCTATCTTCCGAAACCGCATATATTTTTGAATTCAGGACTCAAAAGTCAACAAAAAGTTAACTTTGTCTATTACCATTTTCTTCTTTCCCACTTTAAACGTCAACGAACGAAATGGAAGCAAATAACCAATTAAAAAAAATAGCAGTCCCCAATGAGAACCACCTCTGAGCAGCATTGCCACTTCAATAAAAGAGGAGCGCAATAGATCATTAAAAAAAATGCAGTAGATTCGATCTTTCCGCAGTAGATTTTTTGTTAAACAAAAAAAAAAAAACAAATATCAATTGCTTAAAACTATGTTAATCATCACTTTAATGTTTTTTTATACAATAAGTTCACAATAAGTTGGCTTCGTTCAGAGGTTCTTTACAAGGGTTATTTTTATGCATATGGTTTTTGTACAGCTTAAGAGAATGTTTATCAAACAAAAAAAGTGCAGTAGATTTATTTTTTGCAAAAAGTGCAGTAGATCTACTGCTATTGCAGCAAGGTGGCAAACGCTGCCTCTGAGTACTATAAAAGCTTCCATTTGTCCGGTTGCGTTCAGTTTCCCTCAACAGTGCAGTTTAAGTTTTTCGTAGATATCTGCATGCGGTGTTCAATTTGTCTGGTTTCATCTGGTTTCAGTTGACTTGTCACCACATGTTCATCTAATATATAAATAGGCGAAGGAAAATAGTTAAGAGCCCCTTTCACTGCCCTAGAAGCAACATCTCTGCTTATTTATTTTTTTGTTGTTGACAAGCCAGTAAAAGCAAGTGAAGAGAAGTAATGCTGTGTGTAATTTATTTCCGCAATATTTTCTGTTATAGCCAGGTCACTGTAATGTTAGTATTTCTACCCCTGGGCGAACTCTAGTTTTAAAGTGTAAGCCCTTTTTTTGCTTGTACGTTCATTGATTGCCTGAACAGTTGATGTTGATGTCGTTGGCTGAACGAAGGAAACACAATATATCTACCGAGCTGTCATTTTATCTCTATATTCGGCCTCTTGGGGACGTTTTTTGTGTTTTTTTTTTTGGAGATTGATCTCGAGATTGACACTCTGTTGGAATTTTTTACTTTTGTGTATCCATTTTGTTAATTAGAATTGATACGTTCTTTTGATAAAAGAAGCTTCTTAAGCCACGATTACACGTGTCATTTTTCGTGGCAAATTTTGACGTCACAAAAATACGGCCATTCGGTGGGCACTCGTGTGTCTTTCATGAGAGTGCGCTGCGACAGCCCGAGTGACCAGACACTTGACAGGCGATCACATGTAGTGACAAATTTAGGACAAATGTTTACGTCATAATGACGTCGGCATATCAAAATTCGACACACAAACTGGCATGTGTAATCGTAGCTTTATAAATAAAAATGTAGACTGTACGTATATTTATGCGTCAATGAACCCGGATGATGGTGAATATTCGCTGATTTATTTTTTGCATTCACTCTCCATCTGCACACGTCATTTCAATATGAAACCACGAAGGTCGATGACACTGGCAAATGAGTACCTCCGTCAAAGACTCGTAGGAGATCCCTTATACCAAATACCCGCTCACAACAGACTGTTATGTCCTTGAAATCGCTTCGCTATGCATGCCAACATAACTGTGAATTCCCATGCAGTTATAGCTAATGCTATATGCATGCCTCTGTTAGAGTGCACTATACCGCGCCAGTGCAAACAGCTGCAACAGGAAGCAAATACCTATCCGTTTGTTGTGAAGTTTATTACTTGCAAACAGATTCAAAGTGCGGCGCTGCTCTTCGGGGGAACAACTAATGTAAACATCCGCCGATGCTAAGTACATCGACAAGAAAAAAAAAAAATGTCTGCCTACAAGTAAAAGCGGCGTGGCCGTACAAATACAGAAATAAACCCCCAGTAACGCATGGCGATGGTGATGGCGATGGCAGCCATATAGTACTTCACCCCCAAACCGATCCGATCCATCCTGGTGCGCGCGAGCGAAATTGCATTTATGAACCACCATCCACCATCCGAGGCTTTCTCTTTGTTTTCCTTTTTTCCTCTACATGCTATATTCTTGTTTCCTTTCAGTTCCGGCATGCTATTTTTATTCGATTACAATAATTTTTAACTTAACAATGCATTTTGCCAATGCTCAGAATTTTCTCGTCCTTTTTCTAGCAATGCGCAACGGCTGCAGATTTTTCATTTCCGTTCGTTTGTACGGTTGTTTTTTGAAATACAAAAAGTAACACGAAGAGAACTCTCGACAAAAGGCTGAAAACGGTTGAAAACGGCTGAAAGCCGTTAGAAGTGCAAAGTTATAGCATCTTGTGTACGTTAGGTGGTATCCCTGCTATTTTATTATTTCGTCGGCGGTTGTGGTGTGTTGCTGTACTTACAGGCAGGACGTCTCGAGTGTATTACAACGCCTTGGCATGCAATGCATATACGTAGTCATGGCATGTTATTCCGGAATGCAAAGCAAGCAAGTGAGAATAAATGTCATGTACGAGTGAGCTTTGCAAGTAAATCATTTTGATTGTAACGCTAACGGTACGAAGAGCGGCATGTCTGTATAAACTGTAAAGAGTGCAAACTACAAGAATAAAGCGCACAAGGAAAGTATAAATTATACTTTTTTTGGAAATAAAAATGTTTATGGTTCCGGTCGAGGGCTGTATTTTTATGATTTAATCGCAAAGGGGACATTACTTCCCCTCAGGTTCACGAGCACTATGATGGGCTTGAGCAGTAATGTATACCTTAATTAAAAAGGAAGAAAGCGGAATGTTGGAATGTTGTGTTGTGCCTTCAGGTAGGGAGGTTATTTGCATAAGGCATTTTTTCGAACACTGGCTGTGCTGACATCTCTCCGGAGGCAGGTTCTAGCATTTAGTGGGTGTCGGAGACGTGGATTCATTCGAAAACTTAGGTGCGACTACCATTTCACGCGCGCAAGCTACCAAAATGATTTTTCACGGATCTAAGCACAGGGTCCGCCAAATAACTTTTATTTTTTTGGGAATTCCAAAAAAAAAACTTCTGAATATTTTCTCAAATTTCTTTTTTTATTTGAAAGTATAATCCTTCCGGTTAATAATGGAAAATAATTTCATTTAAATGGCTGCTTCGGCTGGCCATGCAGTAGCCTACACGATCGGTCCAATTTTTAAGCACATTATCGATTGTGTGCAGCTGTATTTCACCAATGGCTTCACGAATATTGTCCTTTAAAGCGTCAATTGTATCTGGCTTGTCGGCGTAACACTTATCTTTTACGGCACCCCACAAATAATAGTCCAACGGTGTCAAATCGCAGCTCCGAGGTGGCCAAACGACATCAGCTCTGCGGCTGATAATGCACTAGTTGAAAAAAAAAAGTTAGATGGCGGACCCTTTACTTAAAATTTTATCTAAGCTACATTCGTTACAGAGTTTCGCAGATGGAATTTAGCCCAGGACTGAGCGGCAAACAGACGGCGACTCGGAGATCTTCCAGAAACAGACAAATTTAGTTTTGTTCATCTTAATATCACCCGTCCCATATTGATTGCGGAACAAGCTTCTCTTATCGTTGAAGAGAACACTCCCAGGGACACTAAAACTACCACGCACAACTCGCTTTAAAACTCCAACCGTGGCTAATTGAAAGCATACTCAACTCCATGTTCACCTTGACACTGACTTTCGTGTTTGACACTTTGACAGATCGTGTCATTGTCATTGGAATTATCCAAGGTTTACGGCCTTAAACCACAAAAACCATTTTAACCCCCACTAGTGACCGCGTTTGAGAACTAAAACCGCTTAATTGCGACTAATTGCCGTGGAAACGAACGCGCCACCACCATAAATGTCGCACACCCATTTCATTTCAGTGCAGCGCAGAGTTGTTTGTAATTTTTCCTTTCATCGCCGGCAATGTCCAGTAAAGCGTGAGATTTCATTATCCACCCAACATCAACGAATCGGGGCGTGTTGCCGTCAACAATCATTTTTACATTTCGATGCAAATTGACCCCGAAGACCAGGAAGTGAATTCGATTCGAATGAAGTAATAAATTCTCCTATCGATGTAATCGATTTGTGCATGAGTGCACTTTAATAGCGGCGCACAAACAAGGACGACGCACGCATATCCGATACGAGTTTCTATAACCGATGCCGAAGCAACCGGATGTTGAAAGCACATATTTTGGGAGCACACTTTGTACAGCAGTCGGGTAGCACCATGCTGCCACATTTTAGTAAAACAAATATTATTGAAAGTTTTTAAGTGGTTGCACAATGTATTGGTTATTGGGGGAGGTGGGCTTTCCCATTGGCTGGACAAACAATCGGTTATCAAATAGGGGGAGATCAGGGAACGGAGTAGATGTAGGAGCGTGGGCGGTGTGTCTTTAAGTGGAACGTGAATAGGTACTTTCACTTAAAGTGTGCTATGGAGAAGTTTTCTTTACTGAATAACTGGTAGACGAATGTAATAGGGACTATTATGAAATTTCGTGCAAGAGAAATGTGTTGGAGGAGATCAGTTAAAAGCTGAACATATGCCTACAAATGGAGTAATAAAATGTGTTAACCGATTAAGATGCAAAGCGGTTAATTATTTGAAGAGAGCGGTCCAAGTTTTGGGGGATTGGGTTAATGCAATACATGCCCCGAACTCGGTTTGCGAAACGGGCTATAGAATCCGTGTCATCAGGCAGACTACAATCAGAGAAAAAATAGTTCTTTTTAACATTCGACAAATTTCATTGGAGTTCATAAAATCACTATGGCAATAGTTACAAAAGTAACCTTTTTTTCTTCTCTTCCCGAAATACCTTCTTTACTTGTGTCAAGTTTCCCGCTGTTGATTGGGAGTCGGTGTCGGAAGATCGACAAATATGGAGAGTCCACTTGAGCATCCTACTACCCGAGTTCTTTATGTGATTAATCGATGGGACATTTGAAAACTATAATGATATGGATTGATGGTTTCTTTGGAACGATATATCCCGCCACACTGTCATCTGATACAAGAAGATACACTCTAATTTGCTACAGCCTTGAGATGTTCTCTTTTGTTGTCCAATCGAAAGCGGTAACACAGAGGCGCCAGCGGTATAGGTTCGTTCACCTTTTGAAACAGAAATATTAACAAGTAGAAGTGTTATCATCGATTTAGCCATGTCCGTCTGTCTGTCTGTTGAAAGCACGATAGCGCCCAAAGTAATTGACATAGGCGAATGAAAGTTGGTGAAAGGAAAGTTGGTTCTGGTACCTCCAATAAAAAATCAATATTAGGCCCATGTGTCTCTCTGTCTGTTGTTCAATGTAATTATGTACTACCTCACATGCCTAAAACTTTGCATGACTTGTATGCAGTGGAGGGTATTAAAGCATCGGCCAGGCCGATGATAACACTTTTACTTGTTTTTTTTTGCCCACCAGAGTCACTAGTCACTGACATATTTGGTTCTTGTATACTTACTACCATGCATCATAAAGGTTCACGTCGAATCTGCAAACTTGTTTACTCCAAAGGTAACGGAAAAGACATGGAACCGCCTTTAACAATTATCTCTAAAAGGGAGCGACTTCGACCTAAAATAACTCTTTTAACATCCCTCCATATGGCAGTTTATCAATGTGCGTGCAGAGATACTGTATATCTGAGCGTCGTCAGCTACCTCTTTCACTCAAACGTCAACAGAGATGGTCATTCGTGACCTAAGCACATACGTCATTCACCCAGTCAGTCAGTGAAAAAGGGAACAATCACGCACAAGAACTTTCTGTTCAGTTTATCCACAAGGGTCGCTGACCAAGAAAATTAAATTCCTCCGTCATAAAAATGAAGCCCTTAATTTTCTACATACTTTCGTTTGCAAGGCATACATTGAAAACTAAAATTATAAATTGTAATATTTAGTATGATGACCAAGCCAATTCCATCCACTTTGAGACCATTTTCCATGCCAGAGCCTGGGCCCCCTAAGTACCCAAATCACTTTCCTAAGTGCCAATCAGACCACTTCAACAGTATTTCTCTAGAGTACCATTTGCTGTTACCGCTAATAAGCCCAATCCACCAACACCTTGGTGTAGTAAAACGCGGAAATTTTCCTCTTTCAAAGGAGTACTACAATCTCATAACAAAAAGTGGAAAAAAAAAACAAATTCCAATTTAAAGTCCCTCTCGATGGCAGAAAAATGTAAATCATATCCAATCAAATGTAGAAAATCCTCCACCTGCCGCCAGGCTTATTAAAAGAACCTCTCTCTCCGGCCAAAGTGGAGTGCGCACACATCATGCATGCCCACTTACGGAATTCGAACTTGAACATTACAATTTATTTTCTGTGTGCGTAGGCCACCTCACTCCAGTTTATCTCACTTGACGCCGGTGTCAAGATACTTTTGCCATAGATACACACTATACATGTACACAGATCAGAAGATTATATCGGTAACAAAAATAAGAGAGAAGAATCCGTCGAGCGACAGCCACAAAAGGATTTCAAAATTTATGTGCATGGGCCATGGTGTCACTTGTGCGTCGCTGGTCAACTCCCCTGGCGTGTGAAGTCAAAAAGACATTTAAACCTCAAGTCACAATGTGTGGCAGCATTTGTGGCAAGGAAAACAAAAAAGCGTCGCCAAAGTTCCTCATTCATCTTTAATGGGTACATTTACGCAATACTATGCGTCTTGGACACTTGGACGTGCTGGGAATCGTCAATTGAGAAATAATGCGAAGTCTGTGTCTGAACTTCCACACGCATTGGCTATTCTATGGGACGTTTTTATTCTGCCTAACGAATGATGCACAGGGTGAATCGATTATGATGGTCCATAAGGTGGTCAGCCGAGACTTAAGGGACTCGATGGCAGAGCGGGAATGAATAAGTAACATACGGATGGGGCTAGTTTGGAAGGTATTCACGTACGCCATCTAGTCGAAAGTTACTTGGGTATATGAATTATATATAAATGCGGCAGTCCCAGTTCCCAGAAAGACAATCTGAAAATCTAGAAGATGGCAAAAGTCAATAGATCGACTTGATATAGGTGGGGCTCTTTGAAATGGGTTGAAGTATAGTTACGGTGACCATTATTCCAATCACATAAAAGAGGACACTTTTCTTTTAAGTAAAAATATGGTCAAAAATGGTTGAAGCACATATCTATCATCAAAATTTGTAGGTTGGATAATAGGAATTGACTGTGTCTTTCAAAATCAATATAATGTACAACAAGACTGCCATCAAACTAGGAGTCAGATTCTGTATAGCAATAATCGTCGGGACGATATCGTTTTCGAAACTTTGCTGACCATAAGAAGTTATATTCTGGCCGAATTTGTTTCACTTTCGTCAACTTTCATTACATTTGTGGAAAATGAATTGGATTAAGGTCTCACACTCGTAATTATGGCACTTAGTTGCTACTGTTGGAGGTCTATCGTTTCGACGATAATCGTCTGAAAAATTACGAAATGAGTGCCCAGTTTTGCAAGAATTGAAATTGTTCTTTCTCAATTCCTGCAAAGCTTGCACATTTAAATATTTCTTCATTTGGCGGCCACTTTAGTAAAAGGACAACAATGAAAAGAGGACTCTCCTCTCAAAAAGTGGACGAATGGTCAACATAGGTATAGTCCGCAATTATCAGTAATTTTCAATCTATTGTTCGCTACAACTTTAACAGAAGCACTTTGACAGTTTTCACTGTCACACACTCAAAAGTGGAATAGCTTGAAATATCTGAATAAAGAAAACAATAACATTAAGACTTAAATAACCTTGGATACTGTTCGCATATCTAAAGTAACACCTTTTTTGATTCGGTTTTTGACGCACTTCTTAGGAGTTTTTAGCCCAAATTTGATTCATTTTTAGAGTAAATTTTTGAGACGTTGCTACACCAAAAAATCTATTCATCTATTTTCACTCGATATTGGAAGAGTTCTTAGATACGTTTTGCGAGTTTGGAGACATGATATGAAATATGTCAACAGTCGATTCCTGACAGATTTTTAAGGAAATTTAAGACTTTTTCTTCACAATATTGGAAGCGATTTTCTTTTTTTTTTGTCCAAAATTTGATCGCTTTTTTAGAATTTATTTTTAGGATTTTTTAAGCATCTTCTGACCTCTTTTAATTTCCGAGTTTTTGAACCCTATTTGACCTGTTTCTTTTTACTAGTCTCTAGGTCTAGTTTTGCTATATTTTTATGTACGTATATCGCTTATTATTATCTTATGTTTGAACGCAATATTTGATATCTTTTGACGTTATGGACCGTTTTTATTTTCCGGGTTATTGAAGATTGGTCTAGTTTATTTTTAGAATTTTAGACTCGGTGATGGATTTGCTTCCAATGTTAGTTTCCATTCACCCGAACAAAATAAAAAACCCATACAAAACGAATGGTCTACGGTCCTTTACGGAACTATTGCGCCAGTTATCAAGTTTGTTTATTTTTTGGTCCCAATTTTGATGAAGTGCATTGAGTTATGATTTCAGGCACATTTTTGAACTCGTTTTTCAATGTGTTTCAATTGAGATTATAATTTTGCGATATGTACCTAACGCGTTTTAATTTTTTGACACATTTCTTCACCCCTTTTTGGCAGATTTGGCAGATTTTTTCATTACTTTTTGAGTTGATTCTTGTTTTGCTTTAGTTTCTATTTTTTGAGTTAATTTTTGTTTCGGTTTGTTGACACATTTGTGGATCGGGTTCATATACCACAGCGTTTTGGGACGATAGTTCCGACATGTATTTTCAGGCCATTCTGACGTCTTTTTTGGGTTGAATTTGTGCCTCTTTTTAATCGAAAATAAAACGAAAGTATACCCTGAATTTATTTAAAGAAGAAGTTAGACAACGACTTTATTCACAAGCAGTAGGTCCCTTATTTTTAAAGTAGAAAATCATATCCCCTTCCTTTGTTAGAAGAGGCTATTACCGCAGATTGCAGAGAATTCTGTTTGAATTGGAACTCAGTATTATGGATGACCATTTTCGCCCAGAAAATAATCACCTGTCCTAAAGTTAATTGCCAACTTACTCTAATTGCCGTAAATAACAGAGATAGAGAGAGTCTCACAAACAACTATCAGCCATAAGAATCTAAGGTCTTCATCTAAGCATCGTCATCGAATTATGCGGTTCAAGTTTAACACCTGACGTCTGAAATATTCAAGTGGAAACAAACAAACGTACACATCTGCTGTGTGTCCTTTCTTTCCAGTCCTACAAGAGATTAAATTCGAAATCTATGGAAAATCCTCTTAATCCTCTTGCGGTAATCTGCATTCTTCGGCAAGGCAAACTATTCCAAAGCCAATTGTATACTTCCCATAAACAGAGGATAAATGGCATTTTAATTAATTAAATTACTTACGACTTTCTGTTGCTGCCAAAATGAGAATAGAAGCTATCGTGATGCGAGTATCTATATATTTTATTCTGTAACGGTAAACTTTGTGGCATTCTGCTGGGACGTTCATTCAAATGTTTATCCTCATTTAGTCGAGTGTGCATATAAAGAGAGAAAAACATGCTCCACCACCGCAAGGACCATATCAATGGCTTTATGTCGATGGGCTTGCCAAATGGTCGAAGTGGTATTGGAGATAAAAACTGTTCCTGACGGATATTGAGCGATAAATATGATTTGCTCGTAACTTTGAACGATGTGGACGCGTCGTCGAAATTGCGCGGGTAAATTTTGTATATTGAAAACGTCCCCATATGTGATGGTGATGGTGTGTCATTGAGTGCTACAAGTAAGTGCCGGACGAAAGTACGAACAAGAAGAAGAACGTTTTAATGATCTGTTACACAAAAGTCGCTTATGGTGCGGGTTCCTGAAAGATGCCGCCTTTTTAAGAATCGTAAGTAATTTCCTAAATGACAAGCGTGCGCTGCTGCATCAGTGGCCCCGAAATGCACAAGATCACACTTCGATGCAAGTGCGTGGTGCAGTAAGTTTGGTTGTTCCCGACCGCATTCTCCCCGCGGCACCACCATAAATTACCACTCCCAGAGCAACACATTAATTTACCATTTGTCAAAAACAATTCTCATTTTGAATACGACTCTGCCATGGATGCAACTCATGGAGGGGCGCAATTCCATTGGGAATGTTGTGTTGGGATTGGGTTGACACTATGCCACTGCCAGTGCGGTACGTCTACGTACACTGGGTGGCACACTCAACGCGAGGCAGCGGAATGCGACTTCGGATGTGAGGCATCTCAGTTTAATTAGTTCCCAAGTGCAGGCACAGCATTTCTTGAGTTTGTCTCTCCCTACAGTTACTGAAGTATGTGTACTGATTCCCAGTACTGGGTTATCTGTATTTAAATTTATTATGTCATCAGATGGATGCTACTGGGAGGCACGGTCCGTTGTTTCGGAATCAGAAGGAAGGGTGCAGACTCATTTGTTTTGCTGATGATTCGGGGGAGTTTCAAAAGTCCTGAAAACAAGATGCAGCATCACGGTTTTTTTTTTAGTTGCCTCAAGCACTGAAAAGGATGTGAATTTAAAATAGAAACAATTTGGTATCAATTCCTATCGAATTTTTCGATCACCCAATTCTCTTAATAATTCCTTGATGAATGATGAAATTGCAAACCAAACTTTATATTTTAACACCTGGAAGCTTAAAAAATATATATCAGGAACCGATTTAAATCTGTTTTGAAAAAGTGATTCTTAGAAAAAACTTAAAAAACTTACTTAACTGTCAATCTGAGGTTGTTAAATATAATAAGTTTCAAACTACGTTTAAATGTCTTTTTGTTTTTAATTCTAGTACTTTTGTATATCACCCCAGTTACATTTTTAAGAGTTTATTTTTTGACATCACTGTTTATATTCCAAGTGAAATGTCAAAATTCTTTAATTGGCAAAACGGATTGTCACAAAAAAGGCCTTTTTTTTTAGGCGGTAAAAATGTAGGTATTACTTATAACTATTAAAGCGAATATTAAAACGAGGGTTGCGTTTTTTCTCCAAAACTGAAGCTAAAGTTTAATTTGCGCACGGGTTAAATTGAACGACGTATTATAACCGATCGCAATCCCACAAAGTCTATTCACGTTCTGATCAAAAATGACAGAAGAAGAAAAAACTATCAAAATACAATTAACGAGCAGTTTCTCTCGTGGCTCGAAACAGCTCAGAGAATGGGGGCGTTCAAGAATCTAGTTTAGTAAGTCTGACAGGGGACAGCTGTCTGACTAGATGTATCTCGGTTTCGATTGGCTGAAATCGGTCATATGAGCAGCTGTTTCAGTTGACGTTTATGGAGGAGTAGCCGACGAATCTATTCAAGAAATTTGTGACTAATGTCGTTTTCGATTTGGCTTTTCAGATTTTGATCTTAGATTTCAGATTTCTGCTGCCAAATCGAACATAAAATCCGAATTTTATTGGTTCTTGTGTGTTTGCATTTGGCCGCAAACAATTTTTTTTTACTTGCACTGGAAATCCATCTCAAATGATTTTTACACATTTATAACAACGCATTTCGAAATAATTTAAAACAAAGAATAGTTTGGATACTCGAAAAATTAATAATTCAGTTAAAAAAGCAATCCTTCCAACGACAAACAATTCGTAACCGCCGGCTGTGTGTCATACACATTGGTATTAGTGAAAGTATGTGTGAAATCTGAGAAAACAATCGAGATTTCTCTAAAGAGAGTCAGATCAAAAAAAAGATTGATTTTTTTGGCAAATCGAACATGAAAAGCAATCTCAATAAAAAAAAGAAAGATTTTTTCTCAAAAAAATGTATCTTTTTTTCAAATCGAAAATGACATAAGTACAGTTTGCATATGTGACTGACGTAGAAAAAGTGACGCTCCCGACCAATCTAGTTTTGCGTTCAGGTTACATCTCACCCACACTAATCCAGTCGACTTAAGATAACTATAGATTCTTGAATGTGCCCAATTTCAACCGGCAAGTACTGATTAATGTGTCAAATTCACCAAGTTGACAAGAAAAAAATTCAAAATCCATCTTAAAAATTAAATGCGAGCGAATGTCGAATGTTCTTCCAGAACGTTTCATATGTTGCAGAAAGATAAGTTACGTATTTATTTGTGATATGGATTAGATGTCAAAGATGAAAGTGGCTCAAAGTAGTTTAAAGTCTATCCACGTACTTTGGAGTCAGCGTTGCTAACCAATTTTGACGAAAAAATGCTTAACTTGGGAAAAAAAGATGCCTTTTTCAATAAAATGATGCATGAAAAAAAGGCATGAAAAAGCCTAGTTGGCATCACTGTTTGGAGTATATTTTCAGTTATTTGAGAGAGTTTCGCTCTTTTTATTTAGATTGACAGATGTTTAGTGCTTGGTTCAGGAAAGTACGGGAATAGACCTAAAGTGCGTAAGTTATGTCGAAATTATACAGAGGTTGTTTTTTTACAATTAGGAATGTCAAAATCTCTAAAGTCATTCTGGAAAATTAGTCACGAATTTGAAGAGTTCAAGAGTTCAAGAGTTCAAAGGTTCAAGAGTTCAAGAGTTCATGAGTTCAAGAGTTCAAGAGTTCAAAAGTTCAAAAGTTCAATAGTTCAAGAGTTCAAGAGTTCAAGAGTTCAAGAGTTCAAGAGTTCAAGAGTTCAAGAGTTCAAGATTTCAAGAGTTCAAGAGTTCAAGAGTTCAAGAGTTCAAGAGTTCAAGAGTTCAAGAGTTCAAGAGTTCAAGAGTTCAAGAGTTCAAGAGTTCAAGAGTTCAAGAGTTCAAGAGTTCAGGAGCTCAAGAGTTCAAAGGTTCAAGAGTTCAAGAGTTCAAGAGTTCAAAAGTTCAAGAGTTCAAGAGTTCAAGAGTTCAAGAGTTCAAGAGTTCAAGAGTTCAAGAGTTCAAGCGTTCAAGCGTTCAAGAGTTCAAGAGTTCAAGAGTTCAAGAGTTCAAGAGTTCAAAGGTTCAAGAGTTCAAGAGTTCAAGAGTTCAAGAGTTCAAGAGTTCAAGAGTTAAAGAGTTCAAGAGTTCAAGAGTTCAAGAGTTCAAGAGTTCAAAGGTTCAAGAGTTCAAGAGTTCAAGAGTTCAAGAGTTCAAGAGTTCAAGAGTTCAAGCGTTCAAGAGTTCAAGAGTTCAAGCGTTCAAGCGTTCAAGAGTTAAAGAGTTCAAGAGTTCAAGAGTTCAAGAGTTCAAGAGTTCAAAGGTTCAAGAGTTCAAGAGTTCAAGAGTTCAAGAGTTCAAGAGTTCAAGAGTTCAAGCGTTCAAGCTTTCAAGAGTTCAAGAGTTCAAGAGTTCAAGAGTTCAAAAGTTCAAAAGTTCAATAGTTCAAGAGTTCAAGAGTTCAAGAGTTCAAGAGTTCAAGAGTTCAAGAGTTCAAGATTTCAAGAGTTCAAGAGTTCAAGAGTTCAAGAGTTCAAGAGTTCAAGAGTTCAAGAGTTCAAGAGTTCAAGAGTTCAAGAGTTCAAGAGTTCAAGAGTTCAAGAGTTCAAGAGTTCAGGAGCTCAAGAGTTCAAAGGTTCAAGAGTTCAAGAGTTCAAGAGTTCAATAGTTCAAAAGTTCAAGAGTTCAAGAGTTCAAGAGTTCAAGAGTTCAAGAGTTCAAGAGTTCAAGAGTTCAAGCGTTCAAGCGTTCAAGAGTTCAAGAGTTCAGGAGCTCAAGAGTTCAAGAGTTCAAGAGTTCAAAAGTTCATGAGTTCAAGAGTTCAAGAGTTCAGGAGCTCAAGAGTTCAAAGGTTCAAGAGTTCAACATTTCAAGAGTTCAAGAGTTCAAGAGTTCAAGAGTTCAAGAGTTCAAGAGTTCAAGAGTTCAAGAGTTCAAGAGTTCAAAGGTTCAAGAGTTCAAGAGTTCAAGAGTTCAAGAGTTCAAGAGTTCAAGAGTTCAAGAGTTCAAGAGTTCAAGAGTTCAAGCGTTCAAGAGGTCAAGAGTTCAAGAGTTCAAGAGTTCAAGAGTTCAAGAGTTCAAAGGTTCAAGAGTTCAAGAGTTCAAGAGTTCAATAGTTCAAGAGTTCAAGAGTTCAAGAGTTCAAGAGTTCAAGAGTTCAAGAGTTCAAGAGTTCAAGAGTTCAAGAGTTCAAGAGTTCAAGAGTTCAAGAGTTCAAGAGTTCAAAGGTTCAAGAGTTCAAGAGTTCAAGAGTTCAACAGTTCAAAGGTTCAAGAGTTCAAGAGTACAATAGTTCAATAGTTCAAGAGTTCAAGAGTTCAATAGTTCAAGAGTTCAAGAGTTCAAGAGTTCAAGAGTTCAAGCGTTCAAAGGTTCAAGAGTTCAAGAGTTCAAGAGTTCAAGAGTTCAAGAGTACAAGAGTTCAAGAGTTCAAAATTTCAAGAGTTCAAGAGTTCGAGAGTTCAAGAGTTCAAGAGTTCAAGAGTTCAAGAGTTCAAGAGTTCGAGAGTTCAAGAGTTCAAGAGTTCAAAATTTCAAGAGTTCAAGAGTTCGAGAGTTCAAGAGTTCAAGAGTTCAAGAGTTCAAGAGTTCGAGAGTTCAAGAGTTCAAGAGTTAAAGAGTTAACGAGTTCAAGAGTTCGAGAGTTCAAGAGTTCAAGAGTTCGAGAGTTCAAGAGTTCAAGAGTTCAAGAGTTCAAGAGTTCAAGAGTTCGAGAGTTCAAGAGTTCAAGAGTTAAAGAGTTAACGAGTTCAAGAGTTCGAGAGTTCAAGAGTTCAAGAGTTCACAAAAATGAGACAAACACCGATCTCATGTGTCTCATGAGAATCCTATGGGGATTCAATACCCGCCTCGATCATTCAAATTTTGTTTGAAGTTCAGAATGACAGTAGCTTGAAATTTAAACAAGATGGCGCTATATGTTATTTGCCGATTGCGTCTGTGATTAAAATTTGACGATAAAGGGTTTTCCAGAAATTAACTTTTCACTGTCCATTTGCCTTTAAAGTCGGGCGCTAAATTATTTCCGGTGGGGTAAGCTGCGTTAAGTCACCGAGGAAACGCTAAGTCATAGTCGTAGGGTCTTACGAACTTTCTCAAGGCCTCTTTTTTTTAGCATAAAAGTAGTTTTTCATTTAATCATTTCTAGAAAGGCTATCAATTTCTATCGGTAGCCTATACTGCCCCTATTTTCGTATAGGCCCTAACTACATTTTCACACTTTTGAGGAAAATGCTAATTTTTTAATATTTCAGGCATTCTTTTTGTACTACTTAAAGCTTCTAGAAATTGGGATTTCCTATCGAATTTAAATTTTAAAGCTTTTGAAATAAATGTAATAAAATCGGAATAACGAAGAAACTCCAAGAATCCATTAATCCATTAATCCCAAAATCAAAAATTATGTAGATAGGGCCTATACGAAAATAGGGGCAGTATAAGTGGACTAATTAATAAACACCGTATCCAAATAACTGATTAATTCTACCCATGGCTTAAACAATACAGCAAATCACAGAACTTGAAAGTTGTATGTCTGCCACCCTTTCACAAAAGGTTAAATTTGCCATAACTTCGGGAGTCACCGTATACCAGACTAATCTTCTTAATTGTGACCCTCAAAGCTTAGTTAAACTGGAAGGGGACTTATGACTTGTTGCTAGCCTTTTAGAAAAATATGAATAAGGATATAAGAAATCTTTGTAAGGTAAGCTCTTGCTGAGTATGTGGGGACGCCATTGAACTCGGTGTGCTCAGCAGTAAAAGGCTAGCTAAGTCTCCAACTGACCTTCCAGACACGTCTTTTGGCTTATGTCTCCTTTCCACACAATAACTATATTTTCTTCTACTTCCATCGCTTAAAGCTATAGTCCCTTTCAATCTTTCAATTCAGTGAATGAAGACAACTGAGACATTTACTCGTTGTCACGACATTTTCTTTCCGTCTAGGGCGTAATCAGCCGCAATAATGTCGAAAAAAGAAATCGAATCAAAACCTCACAGCTCCTTGGCACGATTTAATTAAACAAAGCCATCCGAGCTACACGCGACGTGACCTGGAGAGCGAATATGCCACGTCTCTGCGAAACAATATGCCGGTCACCAACAACTGTCCTCTTTGCAAGCGAATTTGAGCAAAGGAAAAAAAAATCCCAAAGCAATTGGAATTGCCTCCATCGGACGGGCATACAGAATGTCGGCTGCCCGCATGTGCGGTCATGCGAAACGCGACCAACAGCAAAACAGCCCTGACATATGCGATTGGTCCACACGTTCCTACCACAACCGTCCAGCTTGTATATCTTCGCATCTTGCACGTGATAATAGTCTGTTGCTTGAAATGTCACCAGTCTATCTGTAATTGGTCTGAGAGCGTCCTTGCGTCCTTCAAATGGAACATCTCCAGCAGCAGTTGTTAAGTGGGTGAGATTGAGGTCGCCATCGCCATACTGTAAACAGGGTCAAGTGAAGCAGGATATTAATTTTAAAGAGTTTCATCACTTCCATTAGACTGGGGACGAGCAAGGAACGAATAGCAATTTGCAATTAAAAATTTGATCCTCCTCTGGCAAAGCTTTTACGCACAAACGGCATGATTTTAATTTACTTTTCCCTCCCTCTTTCTTTGTGTCCATCCATCGTAGGTTACGTAAACTAGAGCAATCCAATATTCATACCCATACCCATAGCCATGCCCAATGACATGGTCCGATGCGATGTTATGCTATCACTCAAGGACTCCGCAAGTAATGTATGTACTGGCACTTGGCAAGGCCCTCTCTGTGCGTGTGCATTTTAAGTATATATAGAGAGTTCCTTTGCGAGGTGGTTTCTTGCTAATTACATTCTGGTTTATTGCATGTTGACCATTTCCACCCCAAACCCATGCCCTCACTCGAACGCAGACACAACATTGGCTTGGGATTTTAAACTTAAGCCAAACAAGGGGGCGTTTGCAAACGATGTGGTATGGAGACAGTCTTGTCCCTTCCTTAATTAGCTTTTACGAAACGGTCGCCGGTACCTGTGCAAAGGCACACAAGCTGTGTTTACACTCAAAGAGGATTAGCGCGGTCCATTTATTTCTTCATTAACAATCGTTAACAATTTATTCGCATTGTATAGTTGAAACTACCCTCATTTCGGAGGACCTGTCAAAATGTCAAATGAAAGCAATTTCTCTGCCAAGGTCGACATGGAAATCTGAACAGCTATACACAGATTCGAGGAGGTTTTGTGCGGGGGAGGGGCTCGGAGTTGGCGCTTGGTCGACTAAACTTGTTGACAGGATAATTTTTCACTAAAGGAAAATTTGTTTGGCGGCGTTTTTCGGCGCCCACGAACCATGGACTTGAGAGATTCTTAATTGGAAGAGGATTGCGCGTTTGGCGTTTTTAATTTTCCATGAGACGGTATCGCCCGCGCCTTTTGTTCAGAGTGTTTGCGAGCAGCGCCTTAGGGTGGGCTTAAGATGGTGAGTTCCAATGCCAAAGTTTGATGGTGGATGTTTTTTTCTTTTTTTTCTTAACAAAAGAGACCAACAAAGGCGGTCTCGCTACGGGTGTTTACTAATTGATGGAATTATTGCGAAAAATGTCAGTTGGCGCGTTGATGATGGGGGTTGGCATATAACGAAAGGTCCTTGTTGGCCGAGGGGTTGCTTGTCTTTTCTATGAATTCTATTAAGTGAGGAGATTCAGGTCGGGTCGGAGATAGTCATTTGGGGGAACTGTTGGAAGCCAGTTGGAATGGGACGTTAATTGGGCATGCGATTAAATATAAACGGATAGTGGGTCAAGGGTCAAGTAAATGCTCATCATACTTATATTTACATGGTAATGTGAATTCAGCTTGCAAAGTTCGTGATTATATATACTACCTGCTGATGGCCATAAGTCGAACTATAGTACGTATAACTTTAAAAGTCTATACAAAGACGGGCAGCCATAAACATAAGCTTCGACTAAACCTTTAAATGTGTCGGGGGTGAGCAATGTTGCTCCTTATAGTTAGTGGAGGAAGCAAGAAGATCTTTTCGTTCTCAGACTTGTCAACTGATTTTGTATATGCTATTGTGGAGAGCAAAGCATTGCTAAGTCCTTATATAGGATCCAAAATTTGTTTGATTGATTACGCAGGACTTTTGCTTCCAAGTGGAACTAAGCTTCTTTGGCTTAGCTACATAGTAAGTTAGCTAATAGTGAAAAGCTTAGTTCCGTGGGGCGCTATGCCTGAGTGCGAGTCCGAAGACCAAAGCAACAGAAAGCGGCCTAAAAACAAAAGTGGTCTACTGAGGCTCTACGAAGGTGCGTGGTTATTGAGTGTAGAATTCGGACCAGTGGCAGTCATGATACAAAGAAGCCGTCGGTTGTCCCGTGGGCCTCACGAGTACTCGCATTAGCGTGTCGCCAGAGGAACAGAAAACGGCCCATGAAGAAGACTGATTTTGTAAGGCCCTGTGACGAAGGTGGTTCTGCGAGGACGGACTACTGTCCACTGTGTGCGGCTCCTGAGGAACAGATACGGCCCAACGACTAATTGTGGTTCTATGAGGCCTTCTGAGTGACCATGACAAGCACGGTTCGTTGAGTCTTTTCGACTAAGCCTAAGCGTAGTTCTCTAAGGCCCTACGATTTAGTCGTTTCTAAGGGTCAATGAAGGCCAATTCACCAGCGAGACCAAAATGGAATTAGAAGCTATGGAGGCCACTGACAAGCTCCCAGTGCCGCGTTTCAGCATGCGATCCTCAAATTTAAGAATAAGGACCTAAGTAAGTTTCTGTGCCTAGAACTATCAATAAAAAATGGTCTCGTCCAAATGATAATTCCCAATTCCTGTGTGCAGTTTTTGGGCAGGAGCTGTGTGATGAAGAGAAACCTTCCTGACAATTGTGTGATTCCGTATACCAAGAAGTAGCATAAGGTAGATTTGATCAAGTCCCATTTATCTCCCCCAACAGGTAAGGGGTATCTCTTTCGGAATCAGAAAAGATAACTTCAATTCATGCGTCTTAAAAGTTCCTTAAAGGGCACCCATAACCTTTCGTTTCTAAGATTTGGTCAGATAACTTCTTACAAGATGATTGGGATCGCAAGATCGGCTTCCAGATAGATAAGAAAGACGACTCTGAGCAGACGCCTTTGGTTTGCGTACAAAATTAAATCTGCCACGTTTTGCGAACGGCAAAAACCTCAACAACAACCTAGGGTGGAATGGCGTCACCCAGCAATATATTGCGAAAGTTGTTTCCATTCCTTTATCGTGTAGCTGGTTCACGGACGCGACGATTCGGTTCCTGATTGGCTCCCATCAGTGCGAACTTAGGCCAGCAATGTCAAAAGTGCCCCCAAGAAGGGCTGACCGATACTCACCATTTGTTCATGGATTAGACATTTTCAATTGACGGCTTTTTTATTACAAGTTGGTCAGAGCATTGTCTAGTTCTTGAATATTGCCGCCAACCTTGTCCAAGTTTACAGACTGGCGGTGCAGAATGCATGAAAATCCAACAAGATCGTCAGAAATGAGATATAACTCGGTGACTCTTGTTCAAGTGCATTTTTCAATTATATGTTGTGTTAATGTCAGGAACATAGAACTGTTGTTATACCTTGTGTGACCACCTTTCCAAAATCTCATTTGAAACGCAATTTTATTATAGTTTGCTAGTCGATATTTTTAGAAATCTTGCAAAAGTGTCGTTCTGTATCAATTCACTGATCTTGATTAGTTTTCTTGTACTCGTACTTTCCATCTGATGCAACTTCATTCGACATTTGAGGCAGCTTCTTTAGAATTTCGAAAAACTCGGTACAAATAGGAGGAAGAATGTACGAAACGATTTTCACCATGTGCTTTTACGGGACCTTCTTTCGATCAAAATGTAAGAACCATTCGACCAAGAGTTTATCGGTAGTAGTGCTATTTTCTACCCACGATTGGATGTTGTTTGCTGTAACGTAAACATCCAAATACGTACGTAAATTGACCGAATAAATCAGTGACAGATGATTCCAAATCAAAACTAAATACTTTATACCTACTTACATGTTAGACTTGAAGGTATGTTCTACTATTTTTAAAAGCAGCTGCTTAGCGCGTATTTTCAACAATTAAAAAGAACTGTAATATACGAACGACGAAATATCTTGAAAGCCCAATTAAAAAGTTCCCGATCACGTACCTTCCTCTGGAAGTATGCTGTTGAAACAGAAAGTTGCCAAAACCGATTAAAAACTTCGCCAATAGCCAATTGTCTCGCAATCTTTAGAATACAATCTCAGACAATCTCGAACAACAGATGTCAGACAACAGAAGCATTTACCGAACAAAAATCCACCCCACCCGTCACCACTTTTGGTCTTGACAATAAAACCTCAAGTGAATTATTCGCAATTTAATTGGACATCTTTTGAAAACGTCACTCCAGCGCTCATGATCCTTTTAAATTAATTACCTATCCACTGTGCAATGATAAGAGGCAAATAAATACAAAAACACAAAGTTTGAATAATATTTATCCCGTTGAAGGATCCAGCAGATTTGAGGAGACATGGGAGCGAAGAGGAGAGCAGTAGCAGTATATCGTATTATCTCACCTCCTACTCTCTCTCGCTCTCCATCACTTTCAGAACTTTTCCTGTTTCTTTTTTTTTGTTGCGAAGGAAAAAATTTAATATTTTCGAGATATCTTTCCATCACCACCCCCAAAATATGACCGCCTGCCTCTAAGCACAGAGTATCGATTTTTTTTTCGCCGTACTCTTGTGTACGCAGGAATAAAGGACAATTCAATGTAATTTATTTGTCTGTCGTCCTTGTACGAAACGAATACAAACCGTTTTTATGATTAAGCTGTATATGCGACCCGTATTTGGAACACTCGCAGTATACAGTCGAGATAAGGGCACTCATGGAGAAAGGTGTAGTTGTATAGCATTCGCTCGTACCTATGTCAATAATTTATTAATTATTCCATTCGTCCTTAACATAAGCTACTCACAATTTTATTCTCGCAAAGTTTGTGTTTTCTCTCTTTCTGGGTGGTGGTGCAGGACGTGTGTCGTCGTCTCCTTGTTTTTTCCCTGCGGCTATATACACCGAGCAGAGTAATCGTCGAGTAGTGTCAAGTGCAGTAGCAGTGAACCAAACTTCGAAAAGGACGAGGAAATGTATATTTTGGACTTGCTTTCTTTTTGGCTCGATATTTTTGTTATGGATACGAGAGGGGTGGGTATTTTTTTCGCACTAACACACCGCACCCAGGATTAGGTGAGAGAAAGGATAACACCAAAACAAACTGCTTTTCTTGACTTTCACTTGATTTTCTTTATTCCTATGAATTTTATTTTTTTACTTTACATTTTCCATGCAGGACTATACAATTTTTTTTTATCGATGTGGGAAGCACTTTACAAACACAATAGCAATTATTCACAAATAGAAAACAAAACACTAGCAGGGAAGTGTATTATAGGCACTCGCGGAGCAACTTGCTATTCACATCGATTCCTCACGCAGTTCACGGCCGAACTGGATGACAGTTGGCTGTCGCAGTCGCAGGCATATACAAACGAGACGGTCGACAGACTTGTGCGTGTGCCATTCACACGATATGAAATAACGTTAAAAGCTTTCCCCTGTCGAGAGAGGCAGCTATTGTGGTCTCTTTTGCGCCTGTTGCGCGGTGTATAGATAGTTATCCGGAAAAGTCGTCCAAAGATGTAAAGGAAAACTCGAGGAAAATCTGCGCAGATTGAGGGAAATTTTTCAAAGTTGTTTTCTGGTTTTCCATCGTGAAGTTCGACGGTGATGCGTCTATTCGCTGGAAGAGGACGACGGAAAGCGGTAGTGCTTGAATTTTGAAAGCTGGACCTGGAAGTTGTGAATGGTTGTTATAGGAACTCGAATGGCGGTTGGTTGTTAAATACAAAACATTATAAGTACTTTCTGGTAGACGTTGGAATGGCTAGAGGGCGGTGACTGGAAATGTTGGTGGTGCGTCTCGTGACTTAGCAGATACTGCAATCGAATGCAGTTGAAGGAAAAAATGCAAATAAAGAGCCGATTCTCCAGGATTTTCACGTTTTTCCTGGTGAATGCAGAAAAGTTACGGAGTTCCTTTGTTGACTTTTTTGGGCTTTTATTTTTGTCGGACGCCCGGGTTTCTTCTCTTTGGTCCATGCAAAGATTAAGGCTCCAACTCCTAGACCGACGGAGGTAGGAATTCCATTTTCGATTGTTTTTCTTGTGCGGTTCAAATCAAACCTCATATCTCAGCCAAAGTGAAGTAAAACAATCAATCTTAACTCCCTTAAGTCACTATGATTTATATTTTACTTATTATCGCGTCTGCTTGGAAAGACTCGGTTTTGCAGTTTGGGAAACCTCGGTTTTGACCTCTTAGGGCCCGATTCTGGAGTGAAAATCCGTGATTCCTATTGTTTCGGAACCTAGGATTTTGAGGTGGATGTATCCGCTAATAAGAGTCCGAAAACACAAAAACATGAAATTTTGTTGCACCTGCTAGTTCGTTTGTTGCCAATTAATTCTCATAGATGGCGCTGTGAGTTTAAATTTTAAATTTTAAATAAAAAGGTTGTTGAGAGGTTGTTATCAACACCCACCGGCGCATTGTTTAATGCATGGCTGGGATTGATTAATGAAAAAGATTGAAAAAGACATAGAGCCTCACTAATAATAATTATTAACCTTCGTACTAAATATTTTGAAGTTCAATATTTAATTTTGTATAGAAAATTTCCCCATTGTGAGTTCGAAAAATTTAGAATGGACACTAAAATTGATTATTAGTATCGCGGATAGGGCTTTTTTTAGGCTTTTCTTCAATAATCGAGTCTTTGTAATCGGTTTCCCCACCGTAAATTTTAAATAGACCTCAGTCGGCACTAGCAAAGCATCTAATTAAGAAAGCGAGGAGGAGAACACCTATTCCCGCTTATCTTTCAATGACAATTTCTGTTGCGGAATTGTTGTCGAACTGGCCTACCTATTTAAAAAGGTGATTCCAATTTTTTTTATTTGATTATCCTTCGTATTTTTAGGCTGAAGTAAGAATTCTGTAGTAAACTAAATATTTGTCTTTTAATGAGACAAAATGCGTAAGATTCCTAATATTTTTATTCGAATCTTTCGAATCTTGTCTTTAAGGAGACAAATGCTTAGTTAACTACAGAATTCTTAGTTCAGCTTAAAAATAGGAAAGATTCGAATAAAACAAATTCGGAACATTCCTTCATTTGGACGATTGAAGTTGGTTGAGGGTACATTCCAACAGTGTGCGCCACCAAAGGCGAGGTCTTCTTCAACTGAATTGTCCCTCTTAGAGTTGGTATCCATTCGCTTTACATGTCCTAGAAATTTGAGATGAATGATGTGTACTTTTTCCTTAGTCTCAATCTCAATCTCATTCTCAGTCTCAGTCTCAGTCTCAGTCTCAGTCTCAGTCTCCGTCTCAGTCTCAGTCTCAGTCTCAGTCTCAGTCTCAGTCTCAGTCTCAGTCTCAGTCTCAGTCTCAGTCTCAGTCTCAGTCTCAGTCTCAGTCTCAGTCTCAGTCTCAGTCTCAGTCTCAGTCTCAGTCTCAGTCTCAGTCTCAGTCTCAGTCTCAGTCTCAGTCTCAGTCTCAGTCTCAGTCTCAGTCTCAGTCTCAGTCTCAGTCTCAGTCTCAGTCTCAGTCTCAGTCTCAGTCTCAGTCTCAGTCTCAGTCTCAGTCTCAGTCTCAGTCTCAGTCTCAGTCTCAGTCTCAGTCTCAGTCTCAGTCTCAGTCTCAGTCTCAGTCTCAGTCTCAGTCTCAGTCTCAGTCTCAGTCTCAGTCTCAGTCTCAGTCTCAGTCTCAGTCTCAGTCTCAGTCTCAGACTCAGTCTCAGTCTCAGTCTCAGTCTCAGTCTCAGTCTCAGTCTCAGTCTCAGTCTCAGTCTCAGTCTCAGTCTCAGTCTCAGTCTCAGTCTCAGTCTCAGTCTCAGTCTCAGTCTCAGTCTCAGTCTCAGTCTCAGTCTCAGTCTCAGTCTCAGTCTCAGTCTCAGTCTCAGTCTCAGTCTCAGTCTCAGTCTCAGTCTCAGTCTCAGTCTCAGTCTCAGTCTCCGTCTCAGTCTCAGTCTCAGTCTCCGTCTCAGTCTCAGTCTCCGTCTCAGTCTCAGTCTCCGTCTCCGTCTCAGTCTCAGTCTCCGTCTCAGTCTCAGTCTCAGTCTCAGTCTCAGTCTCAGTCTCAGTCTCAGTCTCAGTCTCAGTCTCAGTCTCAGTCTCAGTCTCAGTCTCAGTCTCAGTCTCAGTCTCAGTCTCAGTCTCAGTCTCAGTCTCAGTCTCAGTCTCAGTCTCAGTCTCAGTCTCAGTCTCAGTCTCAGTCTCAGTCTCAGTCTCAGTCTCAGTCTCAGTCTCAGTCTCTCAGTTTGAGCCAGAGTTGTCAAGGTTGGCAACGGAATAAAGGTAACCATAGACCGTTGAGATTTATGTTAACCTATTTTGTGTAAATTTTGTCACATTCAATTAAATTCCTGAGGGTGACCTATACTGTTGCCACAGATTTGAGTGTCCCCCACCCAACTTCTGCTCGTTTTTCCAATAACTTTCAACAAAATTATTCCATTTTTCCAATTCCACATAGAACCGGACCGCTCGGAGATTTTATTACCCAAAAACAAATCGAACTTTTAATTCAAGAAGCTTGCTCGTAAAAAGTTTCTCTACCATAGCTCAACCAAGTTCCATCTTCCATCCCAGAAGAACTTCCCATTAGAACTCATCTACAAATTGTAACAGATGCCATGCAATAGTGAATATATTTTATTCAACTCTCCTCGGGATTTATTTCGAGCACTTAAAGACCGCGTTTTTGCATTTGTTCCGCCTTTTACCTTACTCAAGTCGGCACCTGAATTCGAAAATATTCCGCTAAAAAGTATGTATGAAGAGATCTGCAATGTCGCGCGTTGCTTCTCGCTCAAGATGGCGGAATCGTCAAAGTGTAAGGAAACTTTTTTAATTTAGAGCTTTAGTTTGCGAGGCAATTATTCTCGCGGACCAAAAGTGTCTTCATCGCCATCTTCGGTTTAGGTTTATGGAATCGCTCGCGAGGTAATAAATTCCTCCAGGCGCATTCAAAAGTAATCAAAAATAAATCGACGACCATATGCCGCGGGCCGAGTTATTAGTTGGGAAAAGTATCTTTCATCGTCAATCTGTGTATATCTGCGAAGCATATTTAAATGCAAATAACAGTCGGTTGGGGCGGGATTGAAGTAGCGAAATTGTTTAAATTGATTTGCCAAACAATGGTTAGGGCGGGTGACCATGACCCTCGTGCATGTCCTTGCAGGGGGTAGCCCTTATCAGTTGCATTTCCATCGAAGAGTAAAAATTTCTTCTATTCAATTGCATTCATTAGGAAATTGCTGTCAATCGAGCGGAATAAATTTTCTCAGGGATGTTCTTTTGATATTCGAATATGCGAAAAGCGAAACTCCCCAGGGGTGATATAACTTTGCACATCCAACTAGGCAGGTATGGTCAATGACCATGTAAATGGGGACGGCAATTCTTAGGGCGACTGACCCCTGCAATGGTGAATCTTTTACGTATTGATTGGGAACTGAGAGGAGCCTAAGTGGGGGGCGAAGCAAATCGCTTGGAAAAGTACTACAACCCCTTGCAGGAATTTAAATAAATTAGTTTCATACGAGTTTGTGCGGTGTAGATGCTGCTTCTGGTGGAGGGTTGTTTCTATAAAAGAGCTGCAAGTGCGCCAGCATGCGATTAACGATATCAAAGAATACGTGATTTGAAAATGACCGGCCTTGTCTTGATGGGTTAAGTAAAGACGCCAAACAACCATTGTAATAAAAAGTCAGTCAAGTGAGAGATGCATTTCATCTGAAGGTGGTTGGGTACTTGTGCGTTTGATTTGAGGGGGAACGAGCAGCTGTTTTCAATTACTTTAAGACAAATGACTGAGCAATGCTGAGTTCCGTGAAGCCACTTGTATTAGGAATAACTTTTCAGACATCTTTTGTCAGCGACTGCACTTTGTTTGGTTTGGCAATTGGTTCGAACATGGTTTTCACAGCATCGTGGGATGAGTTTACTATAAATTTAGTACTATTTATCTATGGTTGAGGCTTTTGCGCTAGTTTCACACTTGATTGAGGTGTAGTGAAATACTCGTAAGAATCGATTTTACTCCTCATAAGCCTGCCTGTTTTAACGCGGACACCTATGCTCTCCCAATGGTTGTCAACTAAATTGTTAGGAATATCTTGTGGGAACGGAGTATCTGTGTGGCGACTGTCTGGTTGTGCTTTGGATCCGGTAGACCGCCAAAAAAAAGAGGTTCCAAGAACTCTCTGACTTTTGTCTTAGTCGTACGATGCTCATTGTAGGAATGAGATCTCCGATGAGAAAAATAATGCTATTTCTCAAATTCTAAGTCGCTAAAACGCTGCCCATATGTGAGGTCTTGTCAAGTGATTCTAAGACGGGAGAGGGAAGCCAAGCGTTTCAACATGAAGTACTGTCTTGCACACCTCTGACGATAGGTTAGTTTGGGAGGTGATGGCAGTGGAACGAAAGGAAATGGCAGCTTTGTTCTTACTTGTAGGCTGGGTTTTTAGTCGTCCGCATTAGATAAAAACAAAAAACAAACGCATAATCGATATTCAGAAACCGAAAAGCAACACACTTCCGACTACATACGCCCCCCAACAAGACACGTCTCCATACCCCCACTTACTTGTTCAGTTGCAGCGCCTCCCCATTCGTTTCAACTTCAATTTGAGGTCTTCCCATTCGGACAAAGTTGTGAAAGTATTCCGCCTCCCTGAGATCTGGAGCCAAATCAACATCAACACACCACATCCTAAGCTCCTAAGCTTCACTTAATGCATAATTAATCCAATAATTCGCTGACTAATTAATTTATTTTTATTATCCTGCAGAAAAGCGAACATACAGAGCACACTCAGCGTCAGCACTCTGATTCGCTGTAACTTCCTTGACTACTTTTGCGGTTATCCTCAAATAAGCCACAAAGAAGTTTGATACACAATCACAAACCAATCTGTGCTAGCCCCTCAACAACAACCATCATTCGACGAAACAAATCGAAAAACTTTCCAATTTTCGTTCATTCTGTGGGCAGAGGCGGGCGGCGGCGGCGGCGGCTCCTCACTACTCAGTTGCTTACCAAGTTAATGCTAACATTTGATGTACTTATACCCACACTAACCGCCGGCAGCGCAGATCCCTCACAAGAGGCGAGAAAACAATGAAATCCTTACACAGACAATCTGCGCCTCTCAAAACAAAGCAACGAACTTCCATTGTGCGCTCTCTTCCCCCGGCCGTTTCATTATGCCATTCGTTTGGGATAATGTACTGCTTACTACGCCAAGAATCCGAGAATTCATCTCGGGTCCAGGGTATGTGGAGGGATGATGTAAAAAGAAAGTTTTTCTATCAACACTCTTCGAACCGCCGTATCCTTTTCAACAAGCATAATAATTGCGCCACACATAAGGTTGCTCTCCCGCTCCCCAAATACCCGACACCGATGTCATAACAATATTTTTATAGGCTCCATTTGGGTACCTTAAACTGATCCTTTTTTTTGTTTTTTTTTGTTTTTATCCCCATCACCTGTTGCGATGTATGTGGGGTCGAGGGTGGAAAGAAAGTTTTCCATTTTTCGATTGTCATTGGATTTCACATTTGTTGTTTGCCTTTTGCACTTCTTTCGCTCGTTGATGTCTGAAAAGGAATCCTGTTGCTGCGAAGGATATCCTGAAGCTAAACAGCAGAGTGTTATGTGCAATATTTAACTGGGTATAGGGATGGCAAACATTTTCCTTATGGCTGGTGCGTCAGAGATATGAAACGGACCGACCGGAGTGAGGTAACGACTGCGATTACAAATAACTTTTCAGCGAAATATATGTGAAAAGTTTTCCAATTCCAATTCCAAGTTGCAGTAGTTTTCGGAAGTTAATCGGATTTTATATCCTTTTTGCGAATAAATCGCATTCGACATTTATTGGCATTGAGACGGGTGCGAGAGTGAGTAAAAAAATTATTTCAAAAGCTACACACTTGCTGTCTGTGTCTTTAGCGTAATTTTTGCCCTTGCAATTTGTAACTGGTATTGGTGTACTGTAAGTTTTACGGTTTTGTGATTTGCTGCACTAAGTTTTGCGGAAGGCTGCTTATTGGTTTTTTGAATTTTTCGAACTTTTAAGTTGGGGGATATTTGAGTTGCTTCTTAAGCAGATTAACAACGACACCGGAGAATCGAAATGAGATGCGGGATCGACTTAATGGCGAAGCAGTGGGAGATGCAGTTGCATTTGACTTGTTGTCTAAGTTGGATGAGGGCAACCTACTCACAGACGTAGAACCGACGTAGCTTCCTGCTTCATCTAATTGTACTCGGAGCGGAGTAGTTTTGAAACTCACACCGAGCAGAAGTTTGGCTGTTCCATCAGCCGATTAACAACTACCAATCGAGCGTAACAATACCTACCAACAGATTTTGGTCGTTCTAAATATAACTTATCTAGATGGTATTCAGCTAAATTTAGGTATACTCAGCTGGTATTGATACTGAGTTCTTTGAGTTAGCATTTTTGACTCCTATACCGATGACTCTTAGACCTTGGCAGTTGCGTTTTGAATTGTGATCTTCCATTGAATATCAGAAAGGAAATTATTTTTGAAGGAATATTAAAGAAGAAATGTGCGGCACCACTTATCTCCATGCAAAATGGGACATGGACCTATTAAAGCTTTATAACCTCGATAATATACCTAAGCTTGGCGGGTATGCAAACTACACCTAGTATCAGCCACTGTCGACTCAATTTTGCAAGTCCAGATGCACCGCTCAGAGACACTCGTAGTTCTTGTCCTCCTTACCCTTAGTCGACGTATTTATTGAGACTGATATAGTCCTGTCATACCATATGGCTGTCAGAAAATTGAAGATCTGCGTGATGTTTGTGTTGGCTCAGCCATTGACAGATTTTTTAAAGGGGCGGTTAGACCTCTTATCAAAACTAAAATTCACTTTTGGGGACAAATATACCCACTCTGCAGTCAAAGGACATCATTACGTGATCGTTTCTTGGAAAATGGTGAAATTTTGGTTTCATCACTTTGTCAAACATTTCAGCCATGACGAATATTGTTGCTCGGTCTCCACCACGAGCACGCTTGCTGTCAAATTTTTGCAATGCTACGACGGCGCTACTGACAGAATGACGTATTCGGCTTCGCCGCATCATTTTTTCCCCTGACTTCGGATGTTGGGGTCGTAAAATTTATAAAAAAAAAACACGAAAGATTTCCTCTTTCCTGTAATAAGACTTTTGGTAATTTTTTTTCGTGGTGCGGTGTTTGTCCGGAGTAGGTTTAAAAACTACTGAACGAAATTGGCTCCAGTGTTCACAGTTGCATTTTGAAATTTCAATATTCAAAAATAGGTTATGTTTTATTGTTATCCGCAATCCAGACATGAGAGATCCAAGCCGATATATACGTGAGAGGCGGGAAGTACAAGGTGGCGCAAAAATAACCTTCCGATGTTTTTTGGCTGTAATTTAAAAAAAAAATGAAAAACTTTGATTCTTCTTGTGGATTATTTTTATTTGGTCTTTTAATTTTTTTTACATCAAGTCGAGAATATGATGTCATGTAAATGGCCGCCGCCACAGTTGATTGTCATTTGAGCCCTTTTTATGGCATTTTCCATCACTTTGGCCAAAACTTCCGGCGATAGGTCCTCACATTCTTGACGGATATTGTCTTTAAGAGCTGCAAGAGTCTGAGGCTTGTTGACATAAACCCGCGACTTCAAAAAGCCCCACAAAAAGAAGTCTGGAGCGGTCAAATCAGGCGATCTTGCTGGCCAGTGCAAATCGCCAAAACGGGAGATTAGGCGCCCGGGAAATGCATCCTTCAGCATATCGGTTGTGGCACGTGCTGTGTGTGCCGTTGCACCGTTTATAGCATTTTCTGATAGGAGGATTACTTTTGCGCCACCTTGTATTTTGCATACAGTAGGATTGTAGGCGCAGTTGCTTAGCGACTTGTGTATTGGACTACTAAGCGAGGGGTCCCAGGTTCGATTCCCAAAGAAACCAAAATTCCAGCATTAAGTTTTTTTTCCACTAGTAATGCCAACCTAAATCGAGGTTTTTATGCCTAAGTCTAAAAAAATGATGCCTTTTTCAAAAAAAATTATGCCTTTTTGGGGAAAAAGATTAAAATTGCATATTTAACAAAGAAAGTGCGACGAATCTACAAAGTGATTAAAATTTGTTAGCACAATGTTGGACGATCGATAGGTAATTAAGCCCATTAGGTCTGTTCCTTTGTTTTTGTAGTAAGAATGGAAAAGACTGTCAAAATGGCAGTGGTGGGGATAAATTCGCTCACGGAGAGAGACACTTATGAAAAAGTTAGGCATTCAAAAATTCAAAAAGTAGTACGAAAAGTCGTTAAAATATATTGATAAACTCGAAGAATTTGACAAACAAATTTATTGATTCATCTACCCAGCGATGAAAGTGATTCGGAATTAATCAAATTCATGAATCCGAGTATATGGAAGAGTTTGTACTGATCGAACTGCAAGCATTCGAGAAGAGGAAGAAACGGCACTGCATTAAAAATTACGTGGAGGAGATTGTCCTTTTTTCCTTACAGCGAGGATGAATCTCGTCGCCACCAAAAGAATCTAAGGAGAACATTCAATTTTATTTTCCGCCTGTTGATATCAAAAAGGACAACAAATTTCGAATCAGCTGTTAATTGACAGCTTTTTCAATTCGTACACCAAGAAATTTGTTGAGTAAAAACTCGTAAGATTCTCAGTGGAGGGGTAATTTCTTGCTCTCTCGATGACGCTTTTTTTTACGAATTTTTCGAGTTAAGGAACGGCATTGAGTAAAAATTCGTAAAAATTCGTAAGATTTAAAGGTAAAGGAACAGACCTATTTTGATCTCAGTAATCCAATAAGGTTTGGGTTTGGTGAGTAAGTAAAGTATAGAATTGGAAAATGGGCACGACGAAAAGATGTAAATTAAAATTGGTGATGCGGCTTTGATCATATTTATAAAATGTTTAATTTATTTGTATGAATTGATTGTTAAAAAATAAATCACAAAAATTATGCCTTTTTCCAAAAATTATTTCTGAATGCCTCAGTTGGCATCACTGAGTATAACTGTCATGTAAGAGCTCCTCAATTATCCGCTTGGACTCAGCATAAAATTGCACATCCCTTCCATTCGCGCCAAAAATGAAACTCACATAAGACGAATGGTTATAAGAAGCTAGGCCTAATGTCCCTACGGGTCTGTTCTTCTATTTCATTTCCTTTTTTTCTTAGGCTTGATATTCAGGTTTATTCCCGCTTTTTGGGATTTGATTTTGGGATGTTGATGCCTGGGAAAGCGAGCGAGTGTCTGTGGTGGTGTAAACACTTTAAGAGAGGTCACATTTGTTTGTAGTGCGAAATCTCTGGACCTGCAGGACCGATTCCGAAAATTCTTTCACAAATAGGAAGAACTACATTCGGTTATTTTTTTCCAAGTGAATCGATTTTACCACAATGGCAAAATTTTCCATATAAGATTACCTATAAAATATTCAGTGTGATGGTTAAAAACGATTTTTAGTAAGGTCCACCCAAATAAGCAGAACAGTCCAGCTTAATTAGGGCCCAGATGCACCCCGAGCAATAGCGCCACCCAAGTAAGTTAGTGCAGTCGACTTTTTGCATTTCAAGTCACTCCCCCACAATCCAATTAATTTAACCGAATTACTTATTTCTAGACCCAATCCGTTGTCCAATTTCGAATCAATCAGCATCCTATTACACTGACAAAGCACCCCATAGACACGGTGCCATCTCCAACAGGACACCTAGAAACACGCGACTTAAATCACCTGATTATGGGCTAATTAATTTCCCACCCGGAACACGGTGTGAGGAGTGTGCGCCACAATTAATGCCCACAAAGCACTTTATCATAACTATGTTGGCCTATATACCTGTATATGGTGTCGTATAGAAAATTGGGAGAAAATTAGCATTAATTATTCAAAGGTGGACATTTGCCGGTCTGGCGACTGCAGATGCAGATGCAAATCAAACCCGACAACGAGGACGACCGCACTCGCCTTGAACTATGCAAATAGACAAAACCACACCTCGAATTTGGAATGTGCCTTGGCAAATGCTCAAAGTGCATGTGGATAATTGTTTGCTCTATAATTTGCAAGAGGATATTCCCGGCTTTGTATATATATGGTTGTCTTAGTGAATTTAACTCTCGATATGCAAGGAATTTTCCCAAGCGAAATTGTTTAAACAGTCGAAACGGAACATGAGACCGATGGACATCTCGTCCCACTGGATTTTGGGTAAATAAATCAGACGGCTAGTGCGAGTGCTGCAGTGAAAATTGTTTACACTATTGCCGTGCGGTACCCGGTACTCTACGAATGCGAGGCCAAATCAAGTTGCCCTGGGAGTCTGCTAATGATCGATGGGATCAACAAATTGCGTCTTGGCGGGTAAACTGAGTAAATTTGCTTAACCGTTACATCGTGCAACCGAAGCCAAGAAGCTAATTTCTGTTGAATTTACCTTCGCCCTTGATTTGAGGTCCTGTCATGCTGATAATATTTATATTTGGCCATAGCAGCTGCGTCTCTGCGAAGGTGGCAGCTTCAAAAGCAGTTTTGGTTTTGATAGGCCTACAAACCGAGTATTCTGTTGACAGAGATAGCGCTGAAACGACGTTGGGAAATTGCAGCTTTTATCAGCCTTTAAACCGAGGTCAGCCTTATACACTGTAAATTACATTGGGACACATCGGGCTTCCGAGTTTCAACATCTTTGTGATACCAACTTCTTCGAGTTTAATGTTGACATGGAACGGTCTTCATTATTTAGCTTATTGTGCTCGTGAAATTGCCGAACTAAATCATAAAACGATTGCATATTCAGGGCCGTTTGCTCATACGACTCTTAACGATTTAAATTCTACTTAAATACTTATAGGCTACTTTTTTAGGGCATAAACTGTCACATAAGAGTTTATGTGGCACTTAATTCGCTATGAGTCGTATCAGGAAACGGCCCTCATTGTCGCAGGGCAACACCCTTTCAATTCGAATAGACTTTACAGCCCATGAAGAAAGTTTAGACAGGTTCAGACATATAAAGGAAATTTTATGTTCTTGCCTTTTGTATCATAGCCCAGTACCGCTCTGATCGTCTTTAGACGTCGAAAGAGTCATCCCACTGCTACCAAAGAAAATACTGACATTTATAGGTACAGTCTTATACGAATATCTTCAAAAGTTGACCACTAGACCCAACCACTGATTTGGCTACTGATTGTCCCCACCAAATAAGGGCTTGGCCTAGCATATGCATAATGAACAAGCGCGCCGGAAGGTTGCTTGGCCCAGCAGCCTTGTAAGACTCAAGTTAGAACATCCTTAGTTCTATGGTCAGGTGGACGCACATTTTGACATTATCACAGTCCATTTTGAATGGATCATTCCGTCAGATAGCGGATTATGAGTCCCGTTTAGTAGTCTGCAGAACTATTCTTCGTCATCTTCATTTCTATTAAATGCTGTTTAAGCCTTGAACCTGTAGATCTTTTTAGTAAAACTTTCAAATATTGCCGCTGCCAGTAGCAGCTGTCAAATAAATCTACTGTTTCTTAAGATTTTGTTTCTTCCCCTTTTAGAAGCCTGTGGTTCAATCTTTCATTTTGCCCGTAAAACTTGCGTGTTAGGTATAGATTATATCGAGCTGGCTGAACCATCAAGATATAGAACAATAGTTCGGGAACGTTTCGATAAACATTCCTCAGCATCATAAGCAAGTAAGTAATATGTGCAACCTGAGGCTTTACTTCGTCTCACAGACGTTCAAGTCTTAATTTTTGGGGCAAATGGAAGGTACCTCTAAATCTATTCCGTGAAGATTTGAAAGCCCGGTTATACCTTAGGATATTTGGTAGAAGTTTACAAGAGGTGTGGCAGCAAAAGATAATTTTAGATATTTTTGGGGGTCGAACCGGGGACATGCAGTTCTTTAAAATTCTCGAAAAAGGGCCAATAAGGATATCAAAATTCTCTTTAGGCCAATAATGATTTTTCTAAAATTTGTCAATCTCTTGCCAACTTTATCGACCTATCAGCAGAACCTTTTCTAATCGAGCAGACATTGCATATGAATGACATCAAGCTCGAAGTTTCTAAAATGGATCTGGTCGGTACGATAGAAACTTATATTAAATAATATGCGAGATCGGTTTGGCGGAACGGAACGGCGTGGCTTTGAGCCATTTTAGGACTTCGTCTTTCAAGGCTTCTGCCACCGACATAAGACTTACGATGCCAAAGCAAGGAATATGTCTCGCGAAGGTGACCGCAGAAAGCAATGCGTAGGTATGGTCTATAAATTAAAGCAGAAGACTCACAACAACCCTGTACCGCTGCAGGAGAATGAACCTTTTAGGCTTCGGGTGATGCTGCATGAAGGAAGTAATAGAAACTTCCACCGAATATACCTACCACAGGTGGCTAAGCTATGAAAATCAAGCCTTTCGATATATTTACCAGTACAACTCCCTTCATGACAGTCAATCAATTTCCATCACATACTTCCACAAAAAAAATCCCATTCACTTTAGTGACTTTAAAGCCCCGCAATCTACGCTAATATGATCTCCCAATCCACCTCATTTTTCGCGTTTATCCGCAAAGTCATTTGGAAAAAAAAAAAAAATCAAATCAGGCTCCCCTCATATGATAACGCAGATAAAACTCATTGTTTCCACGTACGCTCCTGATGTGAACCTTTGAAGTTTGAAGGTGGTATCCACACTTTTATTTTTTCTTCGAATATTGTTAAAAAAAAAATCCTTCAATCAACTGCAATATATTAACGTCTTGGAAACTGCCAACATTCACAAAGACGCAACAACCGTCTAAACGTAGATTGTGTAGAGCCATATAACCAACACCTGGATCCTGTAAATTCTAAATTTTCAAATAACGGCGTGAAAAGTGTACGAACTGACAAAAACAAAAAAAAGTTCCCGAAATTGGGTGACTTAATAAAAAAAAAAAAAAAACCCCTGCCATCGGCGGAGTCATCCTGTACAAACTGTTTGTTTTCCGTTAAATTTGTTGTTGATGTTGTGTCTTGCGTGTTCGTTGGATTTTTTTTTCGCTGTTGTTGATGTCCTTTGCCGCTAAAATAGGCAATTTCGGGACGTGATTTCGTTTAATTTCCACACACTGCCGCGCGCCCTGAATTTGGATAGGATGTAGGCACACATTCAATTATTTCCTTTCACTCGGTTACACATCGCAATCTAAAAGGAATTTACGCGCTGTATGTGATGTGGTGGCTAGGGTATTAAGACGTTGGCAAGCGGCTATATTTCCCCGTGTCCTTTGTATAATTTCGGCATTTTCACCACCTGTTGTTTACCCGCATGCGGCTAAGGTACACCCCACCATTAGGTGGGTTTCAGTCTTTTTAACTTATGCGCGTGTGTTTAAGCGCGAAATGAAAACATTCACCAGGTGACGCTAAAATCAAATTACCACCTTCAATCAAAAGCAAGGATGCCAGCAACCAGACCATATGGAGCGGGCGAAAAACAAAAAAAAAAACAATATATAACATTTTAAGGAAAAATACAAACCCCACTCCAAGGATGTGGGTATATACTATCGGCGAATTGGGTGCGCTGCAAATGAAATGCGTAAATTACACTTACAAAGGTGTTTCACATGGATTCTGATGGTGGTGGGTGGGTTGGTGCGCGTTCTGGAATTTTTATGTTTAACAATTTTGTAATTTCTGTGCCGAAAATTACCTCGGCGCGTTGTGGAGTTCCTTTTCTTTTTATTGAAATCCTTAAAACGGATTTTACGATGCCATCAGATGTTGTTGACTGGGCGGTACGGGCCGATTAATTTGAAGACCCCGGCGATGGGGGTAATAAAACGGGATGGGCGATATTCAAAAGGTTCTGGGTATTATTTTTTTTCCCTGGTTCTCCTCCGGAACAGCGCTTAAGATGCCGTTAAATGGAAAGCCGTAAATGCAAAGCGAAAGTCCTTTTCGGTGTTTCAGTGCCAGAATGCAATAAAGAAAATAATTTTCGATACGGAAATCCTTTGATGGCGAAGAGCTTACCAGCGGAAATGACTGGATTCTTAGTTGCAAAACGGTGAAGAGCTTAGATGGTCATAAACTCAAAAAGGTGTTAATATTAGTAAACGGGACTTGGAGCCAAATTAATGATCGCAATATTCTTAAGCAGTTGTGCAACCGATTCGGGGCAGATTTTGGTAGAAGTCGCCTCTGCGTGAAGGGAGCAGCTAAGAGATTTATTAACTTTTTTTCGCATGCAAATCATTCGTACGCACGAAAACGACTGATCGTTTCGTTTCTTATAGAATCTGACCCCTGGTTTACTTATATATTTCTGTTCGTAGAAGATTTTGTGGAAGCTTCTGCAATTTTCGTACAGCAAGACTCCATCTGTCATAGCATCTTCTGCAGATCTCATTTTGCGAAGCATTTTTGTTTATTAAACAGACTTGATACTTTTCTGAAAATTAAACAGTTTTCGATAATGTTCGAAAATTCGAACACCTATGTTCGAATTTAGATTATCCCGACATAGAAGATTTTTATAGAAAAATGTTAAAAGTAAAACTATAAGCAGGATACAATTTACTTGAATTTATGATAAATAAAATGTCAGCGCATTAAAAAGTGATGCCAAAGCTGAATTAAATTACTTTATTCGAGGTATGCCTATTTTTTTTTAATAAATTCGGCTCTAAGGTGCAAGTGTATGTCAGGAGATTATTGTGGTGGATACATTGGACACAATTGGTTGTAAGAGGCCGTAGTGATTTTTTGCATTAAAATTTGACTTTAAAATAAATAAATAAATAAATAGTTGGCGCAACAGGTCTGTAGAGACCCAAGGCCTAGCTTTCTCACAACCATTCGTTTGTGTGCGTTTTTCATTTTTGGGACGAATGGAAGGGATCTACAATTTTATGCCGGGTCCAAACGGCTAATTGAGAAGCTCCTTCATGACAGTTATACTCTCGGATGTTTGTCAGACGTTCGCGAGAGGTGGCGCAGTGGATAAAACCATTAGTTGGAATTTGGGTTTTTTCGGGATTCGAACCTGGGACCCCCCGCTTAGTAGTCCAACACACTAACCACTAAGCCACTGCGCCTACTAAAAATTTGATTTTGTTACAATAAATTCGAGGTCGAGGTCGAAAAAAGCAATCGCTTCAATCTGGACCAGATTGCATAAGAGGAAAATATATTTCCCGCCTATTTTACTACCTCAAACCGATGGCGAACAGGTTCAAAGTTCGGACACTTCAAATTCTAAATAAATGCCGAGTTCGAATGGCTGAATTGAGAAGCTCTTTTATAACAGTACGATGTTTGTCAGACGTTCGCGAAATGTGGTGCAGTGGAAAAAAAACTTCCAGATGTTATTAGTGGCAATTCAGAAAGATATTTGTGGCGATAGGTAAACTAAAGATTCATTTAACCCAATCGCTGGTCTCTATTTTAACATATTTCCAAAATGTGCAATAGTATGTGTGCATCAAGATAGATAGATAGTTTTTATTTCGTATATAGATTTACAGTAGGATTTGTTACCACACATTTTACAATTCAGAGATATGATAAATTGTATCTTCCTTCTGAAACATTATTTTTAATTAATTTAATTTTAATAATTTCATTGGGCAAGAAATATAACTTCTGAAGGAAAATACGAAAAAACCTTCAATTAAATAGCTGTGTGCATCAAAATAAACCACAATCCCATTCATACGTTCATTTTAAAACTATACACGCCAGTATGTTAAAATTACATTTAATTCTGTTTGGGCTGAATTATTAAAAGTTTTCCCCCTAATTTGCATTTTGAGAGACGACAAACTTTCTAAAATTTATATGAAAGCCACATGCAACATACTCGTACGTAGTAACCTAATGAACACACACGGACAGCCAAATTGACAGAAACGCTGTCATGATAATTTCGCCGTTCTACCAGAATTCCCGTTCACTTTTCCACCTTAACGTTTCATCTGAAGGAAGTGAATAACTTTTCGAGCTCGACGTGATCAAACATTAGCCAAGGACACGGACAAAAAATGAGAGCAAATTTCCGCAAATTGCTTAGGATACACATGATGAGCTCTGCTCGCTATACATAACAATTTTCGTTGCAACTTTCCACTGCAATTGGTAATCTAATTGCCGAAGCAAGCTACGCAAAGGTGGGCGTTACTACATACCTACATACAAAATGTAGCTGCCCGCTGTGAGAAAAGGTATCTATCGGGTGGGGACTGTATACGTTGTGCATCTCCCTGCCGTTGGTAAAATTCAATGAGAGCATTGTCGAACACCAGCAACCGAGAACCAACTTTTTGGGGGTCACTTCGTGATATGTGCAGTTCACTGCTTTACAATTCCATGAAGCGAATCCCGAAAGTTTACCGTGCAGCCAGCCAAACGTGCAACATGCATTTTGTGTGAATGCGCTTCTTTTTCCTGCCCTGTCCTACACTGGCTTATTTTGGAAAACGAATTCGGTTGGTAACGAATTTTTCAATATCGCTACTAAAGGGGGTAGGAACTTTTTACTGTAGTTTCTGCTTTTAATATTGTAACGACAATTTGACCAATACAATTTTGTATTTAAAGTTTTACAACTGCATTTAGTTAGTTATCAGTACAGTGAGTGTGACCGGGCAAATTGGGTCAATTAAGAGCGGTGGCGATGAAGGCAAAAGCGAACAATGTACGGTAGGTTCGATTAAACAATTTCGAAAGTGAATTGCCAGGGGAAATCGCTGTCGGAATTGTTTTTTTACAGCTGTTTGTGATGTCATTTTCGTTGGACTTTAAGGAATAAGTGGATTTTAGGGCTTCTGAAACCAATGCTCTCAATTGGTGTACTTTTTGCCCAAGTAGCATCCAGCTACGTTCTGGTGTCAATTCATGATCGTATTTAGGAACCTATGTTTCGAAACAACGAAGTAACAGTTCCTTTTTTGTTTCGGAAGTGGCGCAACACAAAGTAGGAATTGTTTTTGACGCAAATCCTATATACCATCTTTGAACACACAATTTCAGGCCAAAGTGTGAGGCCATAAAAATTTTCAACACAAATTGGGAAAAATGCCTTGTTAATATTTATTATTGTGTATGGATACCATCTAATTGTTCATTCATTTTGTGTTATGTACCAAAATAATATTCTGACTGCATCAACCATTTCATTATTAAACAGAAAGCAGCTACTGAAATTTTATGCGGAACATCATTTCGCCTTGAAATGTTACTAGGTAAAGTACTTCGAAAAAAACCTTGATCCCTACAAAATATCCAATATTTAATCAAAAATCTCCCTTATAATTATTTATGCTATTTTAAATGCTGATAGAGAGCATTATAAAATCAGTATAAAATAAATCTACGATGGTTATATAGACATAATAGTAAAATTTGATTCTATTTCATTACACCAAATCCACCAAAACTGTAAATTTAAAATTTATTATTTTCCATATTCTTTTTTTTTTTTAATATAAAATGGATACCTAACAAATTCCTATTTGGGAATAGTGGTTACAGTAAAATATTCCTAATTAGGAATTGTGTGCACGAACACACATCTACACACATTTTACACTCTGCGGACATAATGTTTCACTGAAGAAACAATTTTGACACAATAACGTACCTGTGTAGATATGGAACTTCAAGATGGGAATATTCCTAAATGGGAAATGTTACCTATCATGTGTCTTAAATGTAACTTGTTGGGAATATTTTCTGGTAACAAAACCGTCTTAACGACGTCGCTCATTACACATGACACATGACACATGAAGTCGCAAAATGCTCCTTGGGGACGTCCCTAAAAATGTTTGGTATAAAAAGACGATCCTAATAGAAGCTCGACAAGCTATTAGGTAGTAAAGAATCTATTTCTCGGTTCTCAACAGGCCCAGGTTCACCCCCGAACCTAAGTAACCCTGTTGGGCATGGGAAACTGTTTTGTGTGCTGTTGAAGAACTCAAAAATCAAATTTCGGTAATATACACAATCCAATATAAAGATTTTTTTTTTTTTATTTAAAAGATAAAGTGATGTACCCTTAATAAGATTAGTCTTCTCGTTCTTCCAAAGCTAAAATTGTTCAAAAAAAGAGACTATGATATTTAGAAAAAAAATAATTCTTGGTCCGTTCACTTTTGAAGAGGGACTTGAAGTTTAAACAGATGTATACACTAAGTAACTCAAATTGTGCAGAAAATGTTGAACGGGAAATTTTTAGAAAAATATTTGAAATTGCATATTCTTGGGATAATTTTCACAATTAAAGAAACTTTCTTTTCCAACAGCTTCCTTCAATGTTCCTTTGGTGTTTACAAGTTCTTCTGGTTCTACCTATATATTTCTTGCAGTGCCTCTGCTGTTAGTGTGTTGGACTTTTAAGTGATGGGTCTCAGGTTTGATCACCGAAAACCACAAATGAATAGGTTATTTTTTCCACTGCGCAATCTCTCGCGAAGATCTGACAAAAATCCGAGGGTTTAACTGTCATAAAAGAGCTTCTCAGTTCTGCCCAGCGTTGCCAACCAATTTTAACGAAAAAATGCCGAAGTTGACAAAAAACATGCCTTTTTCAATAAAATAATGCCTAAAATCATTTATTTTACGTAAACTGGAACAATAAATCAAAAATTAAACACAATTATAAAAAAATAAACAAAAACAATTTCTATTTCTAAAAAAAAACTTATAAGTTATTAATCTTAATAAGGAACAAGATTCATGACTTTTTAGTTTCATAATTAGGTACAAAGTATTGAACAAAACAAACATAATTTTAGTCCATCTGACCGTCGTGGTCCTTGAAATCATACATTAAAAAAATAAAAAGTTAGTAGGTATGTTGAATCAAAAAACAAAATTAAAAAAAAAATTTAAAATTGAAATAAAAAAAAATTCTTTTTTTAAGAAAAACAAGCCATAAAGCCTTAACTAATGAAATAATGCCTAAAAGGCATGCAAAAGCCTTGGTTGGCATCACTGGTTCTGCCGTTCGGATTTGGCATAAAATTGTAATTCCCTTCTATTCCTCCCAAAAAATGGTTGTGAGAATCTGTGGTTTTAATTTTTTTTAGTGATCCGCTGTCGGATAAAATACAAAACGGAGACTTTATGGCTTAGGAAACTGAATTTTGAAACGTTTCTAGATATTGTATAAATAGGCGGAGGATAGGCTTTTAATTTTGAAGCGAAGGCTACCTTGCTTTCAGTTTTCACTCTACAAAGACTGCTTACAGTTCAAATAAGGACTGTTATTCCGATTTTTTCCATCTTTTATAACATCTTTGGTTGCAAACACCTTGGGGCTCTGCCAAAGAGCGGTATTCAGCTTGTTTCTGCTGCATTTGGCAGCACATTGACAACCATTTGTAGGCAAGAAGTTGTCTTTGACAACCATTTCCCACCAAAAACCTAAGAAGAATCAATATATATTTTAACACAACCAAAGAAATCTTCTTTTTTTTTTTAGAAAATCCATACCTAACCTTAATTCACAGCGGCACTCCCACCTCCTTGCTTAGCATATAAAAGAAGCCCCAAAATGGAATCACATCGATACCATTTCAAGACCGAAATCACCCAACAGTTGTTGCCCTTTCTTTTGCTTCCAGGCTTCCTTTTTATAGTTAGCACCGGTCTAATCCATCGGCCCTGTTTAAAAGCCATCAACACTAATATTGCTACTTAAACCCATTTGAAACTTAACTCCGCTGGCAATTGTTTTAGTTTGAAAAGATTTCCCAAAGTTCCCCACTTCTATCACGTACAACTTTTGTGCACTTTTCTAACGCCTCTGTAACTGCTCGCACCTCCAGCTAGCTCTTCCGCATTCCTGCAACGTTCCCCAGTTACCGAACGCTTTCATTTAAAGTTCTATCATTAAATACAACTTAATGCATCTTCTTTGAAGTTGGTAACTTGTTTTTTTTTTTTTTTTTTTTCATTTCGTTTTCCTGACGTTGCTCCTTCCTCCGCGACGAAGAACGACACGAACAGCATCCGTCCGGTTGTATTATTTCCCTTTTTTAATACACTTTCTCTTGGCACTTTCGTTAGAGTCCTTCCTACTGCTACTGTACGCCATTGTAAATGACAACGTTGTATTTGTATTTTTCCTTCGTTTTTTTATTTAATTTTCACTGTGTCCAAAGTGTCCATTCAAACACTTTTCATTGAGAGTAAATAAAAAGGAAAAAAAAGGACATGACACAAGAAAGGGACAAATTAATCCTCTTTAGCATTCATTACGCCATAATTTTTGTCCAGAACATGTCATCATAATCAGTCTGTCGGTGACTGAGAAAGGTTTTTCTTTCCGCTGCAGAAGACGAGATCTATACTCGTTTGAAAAGGATATTGGTCCATTAGCATAAACAGAATATAAATCCACTCCGCTGGTGTGGAGCTTTTCGAAACATCCGTGTTTGCGAATGTATCCTTTGTGGCGTAAATAGTTGGCCAAAGGCATTGGCCCACGAGTCCGTAATGGGAATAATTTAATTACTGTGTCCTTGCCCACAGAAGTCATCTCCATTACCACCACCCATATACCCACCCGTTTGAACTCTAGTAGGGTTGGCAAGAGAGACGAAAACAATGATATTGAATTGCCATAAAAAGGTATAAATCTCCTACCAAGGGCGGGTGTGTGCGAGGATGTGTTTAATCAAATAGTAAGTCCTTAGAACAACATCCAAGTTGCAAGTAATAAAATCAAAGTCGAGACAAAGGCAAAACCTAAAGAGGCGAAGAAAATTGCGGTAATGGCGTCGGAATTGGAATGAAAGCACAAAAAGGACCAGTGGAATGAGCGAATTTCTCTCCTTCGATATTATGAGTGAGAGAAATAATAAAATCACCAGATGATGGTCATTAGACCGAAAAGTAATTTCATTTTATGAAACTCCAACTCCAATCTCTGCACCGAACCGTATTGTGGAAGCTTTAACCCCCCCCCCCCCACTCACTCCCTCCTTACACCAGCAAATAGGGCAACCAAGTTTATACGAATCTACATGACTTTACTGCTTTTCGATCAACTCAACAATAACAACACATAAAAACAACAGCAACAGAAAAGAAGAAGAACATCCGTCGAACAAACACAGGTTTATAGATTTCGAATGAGTTCCCTCTCACTCTTGTCCTTACGTTGTGCGAATGGTGTCCATCAAATTCGAAACACCATAGTTTAACACCTGCGCGAAAATAATGGAGAAACAATAAAAAGTCCTTCAACGTGGAAAGGGACATAAATTTGATTTTAAAATAAATTTTAATAGAATTCCGCTCAGGGACTCGCTGGCCCGTACCTACCTGGGTGAGATCTAAAGTCGCGCAAAATTGCTTTACTGTTCAATTTAAAGTTTCTAAAAGGTTTTCGACTCCCAAGACCCTCCATAGTCCGTACGGCCTGCCTCCTGCCCCTCCAAAGAGGGCAAGCACAGGTAGTACATTTTTGAAGTCCTCGAGCTGGAGAGTGTTGTGTTACTTTTCGGACAAAGGACAATTTGACAATTCAATTATACGGAAACAAAAAATACGACGCTAACTTATGAAAGCTGCCATTGGATGGAACCAATGACGGTGCGATGATGATGATGGTGTATACAGCAGAAGGACCATCGCTTCATAGAGCGGAGCGAGTGAAGTGGAAGCGTTTTTATGTGCAAAAGGTATTTTTAAGGAAATTGTATTAGCGTTTTCTATTGCTAAGCAGGTGTCGCAGTTGTTATTGTTGTGTGAATGCGCGAGAGGGTGAGTTCGAGTTCGAGTTGTATTAGGAAGTTTTATTTGGGGATTTAATTTGAAAGTGTATCGCGTTGGAAGCGCGAATTAAAACACTTGGTTCTTACTTTTAAAATTAAACAATATTTATTTGGAACTATGTCCTTTATTATTGAAATACTTTTTACTAATTCTAAAAGGAGCTTAAGGCTACTATGTAGTTACAATAAGACTATCGATAAATTCATCATACAGTCGTATTTATATACTTTTCTTATCTATCTACAAGGAGACCCAAGCGTACAATCGTCTTGCTTGATAATGAAGAAGAGATAATATTCCAACATTGTATACAAACGATATTATCTCTTTTACATATGTTATCATTGTAGCGTTGTGTGCAAGACTGTACTAGAGACTAAAGATATCATTGAATACAAATAATGTTATCTTTTTTCTCAATATGTTTTGCTATGGATACTTAACTCCCCCCCTTGTTAAACGAAATCGTCCCGATTTTTCGACGCTATTTTTAACATCTCTCTTTCATAAGTTTTGTTATATGCGTCAATCTTTTTTTGTTTTTGACGATCTGTTATACATTGTATAGTTTTTATCATTACGTACGTAAATGCTAAAATAACAATCAGTGTTACAATTGTGTATATAGTTGATAATATCGGTTTTTCTTCAAAAGGAATAATTAGTTTTTTTAAAGTATCTATGTTATCGAATTTGTATATTGTATCTTCTTTAATTATTTGGTCGATGTAAGACTCTGAATTATGATTTCTTAATATAACTTCTTTAATTTGCTTATGCATGTTTTTGTATATTTTATCATCTAGATTTATAGTATTTTCATAAGTAACTAAGTTTATACCATTAATTGTTTGATTATTTAGCTTATGCTTACCGCTTAATAACATAACACCGGATTCAATTTCTAAGTCGTAATCGTATTCTTGTTTAATGTTGCATTTTGAAGTTATATTCTTTAAAAGTGGAATAAGACAATTTTCTTCTTCAAAGTTAATTTCACAAATGTTTTTACTTAGATGATTTTGACAATTTCTTGTTCTTAAATAAGTTTGGTTACATAAGGCAATTGTTTTATCTGTAATGATTTTTCCATGTTTTGAATTTAAGGGTGTTACTTTATACAATTTACATGATTTAATTAGAACTGGATATTTATATATTGTGATGAAGAATTCATCAGTTCTAGCTAATAATATTTTAGAGTACTCAAGTATATTTATTATGGGTACTTGAATTATTTCATGTTGAATAATATTTTTAATGTCATCTAAGTCTAGGCTTTCTGATAAATATTCATTATTTTTTGCTGCATTAATTGTTCTGGTCAATAATAATAATTGTTCGTACACTTGTTCTATTACTAAATGTTCTTTAAGGCTCTGACCTTCGAATTGTTGCAAAATTTGTTCGAATCTAGAATTTATAGTTTTTTGTTTATTATTGTTTTCTATGAGATTATTTATACTCGTTTCTATGTTAACTAAGTCATAATGGTCAGGATTACCAAACACATATTTGAAAGCTGTTCCTAAAAAGTTAATTGATCTAGTATGCCTAGTATGTTCTTGTAATTGGTCTGCTAAATTCTTAATTTTACTTAACCAAATTTTTTCTTCTTGTGTAGGTTGCTTATTCTGACTTAGTACGGCTCCAATAGCTATGTTGGATGCATCTGTAGTAAGCTCGAATGGTTTACTATAATCCGGTTGAAAAAGTTCGACTTGTTCTTTCAAATAATTTTTTAAAATTCTAATCGCTTCTAATGCTGAATCATTCAGATTTAACTTAATATTTTTACTTTGTTTTTTGTTTACTTTACCGTTATCTCCTCGTAAATATAATGTCAGGGGCTTGGCTATGCTTGCGTATCCTTTTATAAACTTACGATAGTAACCTGTAAGACCTAAAAATCCTCTCAAATCCTTTACCGTTTGTGGGACTGGAAAATTTTCTATAGCTGCTATTTTCTCAGGGTTCGTAGTGATTCTACCATGTCTGATTATGTGACCTAAGTATTCTACTTCTTCTTGAAAAAACTTACTTTTCTCATCAGATATTTTTAATGTGGCTTTATTGAGTACGTCGAATACTTGACTTATGTGCTGTATATGTTCTTCCTCAGATGAAGAATATATCAATACGTCATCAATGTAAACGTGTACGAATTTACCTACAAAGTCTCTCAAAATGTCGTCCACGCATCTCTGAAATATGCTTGGTGCATTTTTGAGCCCGAAAGGCATTCGTTTAAAATGATATTTTGCGCCATTTATAGCAAAAGCTGTTTTTTCTTTATCATCTGTTTTGATTTTAATTTGGTGGAAACCTGACTCCAAATCTAACGTTGTAAAGTACTTGGCTTTACCTAAATTTTGAATTGTCATGTTGACATCCGGAATGGGGTATCTGTCTGTTACAGTGTGAGCGTTAAGTTTTTGGAAATCAACAACCATGCGCCGTTTTGGTTTTCCTTTTTCGTCCAAACCTTTTTTAGGTACTGTCCATATGGGACTGTTATAAGGACTATGGCTTTTTTCTATTATATTGTCATGTAAGAGTTTCTGTATTTCTTTGTTTACGAATTCGTTATCTGCTATGGGATATGGATATTGTTTAACATAAACCGGATTATCATTGGTCGTCCTAATGCTTGCTTCTATAGTATCTGTAAAGGGTAACGGTCCTATGCTGTTATTAATCTTCATCAGTCTATCTATGTCTGCTTTATAAATATTATTTTCCCCAATTATGTAATTAATTTTCTGAATAGATTCGACACTGCTTATGGTAGTTAGAGTCATATTACTGAAATTTATTTCCGCGTTTAGAACTTTAAGTCCTTCATATCCTAATATCATATCAAAAGACTGAATATCCTCTAATTCAAAAAATGTTATATTTTTCTTTAATATCCTAACTACTTTCTTTGTATCTACCATAGAATAACCATGCATTGTTTTTATTTTTATAGGTTTAATTTTAATTTTTTCGCTAGAATCGCATTTTCTATTAATGTAATTATGGGTTGCACCAGTATCAATAAGAATTTTATAAATTTTCTTAGAAATAGTACTAGTTAAATTTAAGCAGGGCAACCCGTCTACTAGTTTAAATGATCTATTCTTATGTTATTATTTACCATACATTCCGTTTCATCTGCTTCTGCATATGTACTGCTGACATCGTCTCTGCGTTGTTGTCGGGAGTTATTTACTCTCTGCTGCTTGAAGTTCTGCTGATAAGATCGTTGCGGTCTGTTGTGTGTGTTGAAACTCCCGCTGTGTTCACGTTTCGCTGGTGGATTATATACATCGGGTTTGTATTGATTCCAATTTTGTCGCTGTGCATGTACAATTTGTCTCGAGTTTATCTCCATCGGCTGTGGTCCGTCATTTCTCTTGGAAGGGTTTAGGCGTGGTCCTTGATTGTGTTGCTGCATATTATCGTATTGCTTCTGGGGTTGATAATTCGTTGTTTGGCTCGAATAGTTTGGTCTTCTTTCGTTTCTGTGTTCATGTGGCATATTTTTGTGGTGCTTATCTTGAGTGAGATGTAAATGCCTGTGCACATTATCATGTTCTATTCTGCGAGCAATTGCGAATGCGTGTTCTAGATCATTTATTGTAGCTGAATATAATGATCCTCTTGTAAAGTTGTCACTCATACCATCAATGAATATACGAACTGCGTCGTCGTTAGCATTTTTAATTAGTCTGTCGATTATATTCGGCGGATCACCTGACATAGTGATTTTTGATATTATTAAATTGAGATTTTTATTTATCTCGTCGTGGTATTCAGACAGTGTGCTTCTTTTTTGCGTGATGGCTTTCATCATGTCTTGTAGCACGTATAGAGGTTCTTGATTAGAGTACGTATAATCTAATCTGTTACGTATCGCCTCAAAATTAAAAATTGTGTTATAATTAGTTAACACATTCGCGGCTGCTCCCTGTATTTTACTTTTCACTATAGTCAATGCTGCTGCGTACTTACTGTGTGTTTTGAGGTTTTTAATGCTGTCCATTAATCTGGATGCTTCTTCGCGCCACGACCGATAATTTGATTGATCGCCGTTGAAAATAGGTAGGCTTTTAAATGCGTCTAACTGTATTTCACTACCATCTGTATATGTGGTTCTTATTTCCTCTAGCACAGGTATGTTTGGTACTATGCCTAATCCAGATTTTACTTCATTTAGTTTTGTTTCTAAATTAGTGTTTATTTGATTTTGGTTAGTTATTATTGCTGCTAACCTTGCATTCTCTGTGCGTGTGTGCTCTAGGGTTTGTGTTACTGTGTTGCACCTGGTTTCTAAAGCTTCTAATCTTGCCATTAATACTGCGAGTTGTTCCATTTTGAACTCGTGTCTGTTGTCGTCGAATTTGTGTGTTTTTTTTTTTTTTTTCCACATATACACTTTCACTGAATTGCTTTGCTGCTTCGTACGAAGGAGCTATATTTGTACCTGCTATGCTAGGTAATTCTTGTAACCGGTAACGCGAGTGTTCTGTTTATACTAGATTTCACTACTTGTTCCCGAGGTCCGCTCGATTGAAGTTAAAAAGTATATTTAACCTCCTGGCAGGATCGCCAATTAAAACACTTGGTTCTTACTTTTAAAATTAAACAATATTTATTTGGAACTATGTCCTTTATTATTGAAATACTTTTTACTAATTCTAAAAGGAGCTTAAGGCTACTATGTAGTTACAATAAGACTATCGATAAATTCATCATACAGTCGTATTTATATACTTTTCTTATCTATCTACAAGGAGACCCAAGCGTACAATCGTCTTGCTTGATAATGAAGAAGAGATAATATTCCAACATTGTATACAAACGATATTATCTCTTTTACATATGTTATCATTGTAGCGTTGTGTGCAAGACTGTACTAGAGACTAAAGATATCATTGAATACAAATAATGTTATCTTTTTTCTCAATATGTTTTGCTATGGATACTTAACTCGCGCCATGCAAAAGTGGTAATTAAAATGTTCGAAATGAGCTATTTGCTCAGTGGAATTTCTCATTTGGATGTTGTTATTATCCTTGTTTTTTCAAAAGGGGAAGGAGATAAATGTTCTTAATTTTTTGGTAAAGCTATTAAGGATGCTTTCAGCATGCTGATGTTGTCATAATAAAAATGTGAGCAGAGGATAACAGAGGTTAAATGACGACAATCAACCTGCCGTTTGGAATATCACCATTCACTGCTCTCGGTTGTTCTGATTTGGATAAAGTGGACATCAAGCGCATTTGGATAGTGGAAGGGGAAACAGTCCACTTTAAGTCGTCATCTACTTTTGTAGTTGAAAATATAAATTGCTTCAAATAGACTCTAGTTTGGCTTTATTTTGATCGTCCTTGGCAAGGTTTTTTGGCTTAAAAGAAAGGCGCATCGACCTTCACTTACAATCTGATCCTTACTCTGAATTCAAAGAGGTGAGTTGCATTACATGACCTTATTTACAACGATTCCATTAAATAACCTAAGGCAATCACAGCAAGTGGACAAGCAAGGAACTCTCGCCTCTGTTCTAATAGAAAAACGATTGTGTCTTACCGTACGACTGAACTTTGAATGCCTTAATGCAAAAAGCACAGAGAACCTTCTTTTCATTAGAAGGATTCTAACGTGCTCGGTTGCGGGAGCTATAATAGGCCACTTTGTGATGAGCACATTTGCCCCTAGAATGGGAGTTAGGTTAGGTTAGGTTGGGTAGGGTTTTGAGATCATAACAAAAGACCAGGCACCATAGCGGGCCCATCGCCATCCCCAGGGAACCATTACGTTTAAAACCTAAGCCAAACCGCGCAAACATTCAATTTCCCCACAGAATTTAAGTATGGCCTCAACTTTGTTTGAGTTGAGGAACCGCACCTGGAAGTACCTGCTTTCGAGGTGCTTTCTCCTACTCCGGTAAATTGCTTGACATTCGCAAAGAAGGTGAGAGATGTCTTCCGCGAATTGTATGTCCTCACAGTACCTGCATATAGCTGTATTAGCTAAGCCTAGTCTCATGGTATGCTTCCTCAGAAGGAAGTGCCCACAGGATGTACTCCTGTCATTAATCTTATCTTGGTTTTACTGAGATTGATTAATTTTTAAGACTTTCTCCGATTTAAAGCCGTAGTGCCTTTGAAACTCTGTGCCCTTCTAGTTGTGATCAACTCGTGGCTACTTTATTGAATGTTTTTTCAAAGGCAATCCTTTAGACATTGCCATGGGTGGTCTTATACCCTCGATCGTTGTATTAAGTGGGAGCTCCGCTGCTTTCTTGACCAGAACGTCGGTCTTTTCTTTACCCTCAATGTAACAATTCTAAGGCACCCAGCACAATCTGATATGGTTCTGCGAAAATGATGCCTTGAGCATAGTGCGGCAGTTCCTGACAAGTTCAGGCTTGGGGGTTTGTGACTATGGCCTGACTGTCAACGTAGATGGCGAGATTCTTATTGGATATCGATCTCATTTCAAGTACTTCCGCAGCTTTGAGTACGGCCAGAACCTCGGCCTGGAGCGCACTGCATGTGTCCGGAAGTCTCAGGGCCATATGTAGGTTCAAATCGCTGGAGTATATACCTTATACTCTCACCAGTTTCGGAACCATCAGTATATGCCGAGATCTCATTTTCACTTTAAACTAAGTTCTAATGCCAGTCCTCTCTGTTAGGGTACACCACCTCGTTTAAGGTGTGTCAAAATCAAGTGTATACCAAGACTTTCATGCGGTTTTTCAGCGATGTCGGAGAGTGATTCCTTCGATACAATGCTACGCCCTATACTGCAGTTTTTGAGAAACCCTGCATTAGTGAGCCGTAGCGCACTATTACCCGCATGTAATTGTATTTGTAAGTCCAGTGGTAAAATATACATAAACGCCTCCCAGTGCAGCCGTACATAAAGCAGGCTGTTCTCTGTGCCCGGGTCGACATATCCCTTAACTACTTCTTTTTCGTGGTCTTCCACCAGAGCCCCATATGTAATTTGGGTCTAACCACCATTAGGTATGTATAGTAAATACATCATTGACTGCCTTAAGCCCCATTTCTTCCCTGATGTCCTCTTGTGAGCCTTGCGGACCCTTTCCTTGAAGTTAGGTTTCCAATTTAGTTTCCTGTTTAGTACCGTACCAAGATATATTGCGTTTTTCGAGAAGGAAGCTCCACTCCAGCAAGTCTGGGCAGCTTGAAGCGCGGCGTCTTATATTTCGTACTAAATAGTACAAGTTCAGTTTTCTTCGGGTTGACTCTTAGTCTACAAAGTGGACTGACCGCTTTCTAAGTCTATTGAGGGCTTTTTCCACAAGTTCGCTCATTGTTCTTGAACAACGATAACTACGACACTGAATCCTGCATAATCTAGTTCTTTAAGTATATCATCTTTGGCAAGCACCCAGAGAAGGGGAGACAATAACCCTCCTTGGGGGGTGCCTTTAGTAATAGATGACCGAGAATGGAATTGATATTTATCGTGAAGAGCCTAGCCTTTCACATTGGCCAATTGGTAAGACTTTGCTCGACGTTTATCCTTTCCAAATCGCTCGTGACTTCCTCTCTCCTGCCGTTATTTGGAATTGGAGTCACCGACAACGACTTTTGTTGGAGTTGTACAGTCAACGAAGAAGGAAAATCCATCGACTAAGCCCAGTCAGACACCAAACCTTTTACAAGTGCGTCATGCTAAATCTAAGGATTAAATTATGTTTCAAGGCACTTTTTTATTTCTTGCAGAGGTCGCAGAGCGACGTCTCTTCAATTTCACTCTCGAAACGTCTACTTGACCAGCCTTTCATTAAATTTGAATTCAGGCTACTCGTACTATTTTCGAACTCACCGCCCACTCATCGTCTTAGATAAGGTTGGAGATCGTTGTACTTGATATCAGCAGCATTTCTGCACAATTTTTTCAAACCAACTTAGAAAACTTTCACAAACAGCTTTCATTTTGAAAGTCCCTTAAATTCTCTCAATTTCTCTCGATGGGCAACCAAAATGTTTTCAGAAATAATTAATAGAGTAGTTACGAAAACACATTCGAAAATCATCATCGGAGAAGGATGTGACATCAAACATGGGTGATTCCCATACAAAACCTATTCCGCCCACACTGTACCACAACACAAATTACTACTTTAATAATGGAATAGCAAAACCCAATCACCTGTAAGTCGTGCTAGAAAATCCTCTGCAAATATCCGAGAATATTGGTACAAGAAATACTTAAAGTTCCAAGCCGCCTCAGCCCCCAGCAAACAGTGCCCGCCCCAATTGTAATCCCCAAAAAGTTCTTCCTTGCAATCCAAACAACAAGCGGATTACATTTTCAATTTCCAATACATGCTACCCTTGTCCAGCATCAGAGTGGAGAGGTCCAGCCGCCCACTTAAGTACACAGGCATAATTGGCAAAGGTGGCGGAGAGGAAGTATTTCCTAGTATGGGCGGGTGATGCAAATAATCCTGAATGTTCTTTCAAAAGTCCTTTCAACACCTTTTTTGGAGAAAATCACCAACAAAAAAGACAACCCGGCAGAGCACAAGCATACATATACCTATGTATATATAAAAAAAAAACTTGTTCCTTGCTGAGCGGAGGCGTTCTGTTCCACAGTGACCAGGTCTATTCTCTTTTGTTGACCACCAGCAGTGGCAGTCGATTTTCATCCAGGGGTGGACTCTGTGTCGGTCGGTTGGTGTTCGAAACATCAACAACAAACATAACATCCGGTCATGTACTTATCGATGGTTGAGTAACTTTCCGCAAAAAGGATAGAGAACCCTTAAATGTTTGCACCCAAATACAGCGCAGGAGGGTGACGATCAACAACGCACCTCAGTGCAAGGGGGAACAAGTTATGTGTGTGTACCCAAAGGCTTTTCATCCGATTAAGGCTCACACCTTTGTCGGTGCGGTCAACCAAAAACACGTGCATACGCAATTGCATCCTCCTCCTTGGATGCATCTTTCCCGCCGGATGGATAATGGATGCGACATATAGTCGTGTTCCAATGTAATCACCTCATAAATGTCGCTACTGACCAAACAAATATGTTGCCTGCTCTCCTGTCTCGAGAGATGAGATGCAGCTGCAGCCTGCAGGCCGCACAACAACTCTAGATTTATGCAACACACAATTGGCCGTAGGGATTACTATCTGAAAGGCGGCCATTAGCAGGGAGCAATTATAATTTTCCAAAGACACCAGCACACAAACGCCCATAACAATAAGGTAAAGAGCTAAGGACATTTGAGCGTTTACCTTGGTACAATTATTTATTTGTTTACTAGGACGACAGTGGAACAGTGACACATCCCAGGGAGGCAGCGGCAGCACTGGTTGGCAAAATATGAATTCCGTTCTTTGAAATTATTATTTGCTCAAGGAAATATGCAGACGATGTCCTTCCTCTTACAAAATTTGGGACCACACTCTACCGGTGGGTGGTGGACACTTGGACAGGGGCAAACTTGAAAAGCAATTTGCATTATTTACTATAGTGTTCTCAAAGGAATGCGGCTGTGAATGCGCACGTCGTTTCATAAGTAGGTACAGGCACTCATATAGGACGATCCTGTTGATGATGGTGATGCATTTTTGGCTTATACACCCAAGTGCCTGGGATCCTGAAATCGGATTCATTGTGCTGTTTGCTTGGTATACTTGCCATCATGGGTGCAATTAAACAAAATCTGCACAAGTTTGCTCCGGCTTTGGCAGGACAGATTAAAGAGACGAAATGAGGCCATTTTGCAATAAATCCTCAAATACTCTTTTGCCGAATGGCACAACAACAATAGTATATGTGCAGGGTAGAGTGTGGTCTTGAGGATGCACTTTGTGTGGGAACCGTCTGGCCGAAGGAACTCAATGGTTTTGACGTAGACATAAATGGAAATATAAACAGCAGACGAGTAATTGTATGGGACTTTGTCCACATGCATTTATGAGATGTCTAATAACCTTTTCCATGGGATGGGGTTGTCGCCTTGGGAATGTTTGTGGAATCCATTCGTCTCTGCAACTACCTGTGGTGGTTATTTGATGTCTATAACATACGGCTGTCCATCGTCATCGTCATCAGTGTCACTATTTAAAGAAATACAGTAGAAGCTCGATATAGTGAACCTCTGTGTAGCGAACTATTCAATAAAGTGAAGCACCAAAATTTACACAGACTACTCTGAACTATGGAAATCTCGATACAGTTAACTCAGATTTATTTTTTTCGCTAAATTCAATGGAAACTGTTTTTGCACATTTTTTTTCAAAAATGTAATTCTTTCATTATTGAAAAAATTGATATTGATATATCTCTGTGTTTCTTAAAAAAAATATCTCTATATTTGATTTTTTTTTTAAAGATTGATAACATTAACATTTTTTTTTATTTTAGTGTTTTAAAATAAAATTTTTTTTTTTAGTTTAAACTGTTGAATTAATAGAAAAAGAATCTAAAAATCAAAGGAATTTTAATTATATCATGTAAAGGTTTAAAAACTCCCGCTGGAAGTAGTGAACAATTTCGATATAGTGAACAGGCGTGGTTTTTATTAGTTCACTATATCGAAAGTCGACTGTAATATGAATTTTCTCTGATTGTAGCTGAGACAAATACGATAGATTTATGGGATAAAATTGAGTGCAGGTATCAGCATTCACCATTGCGCCAGTTAGCCCAATATCTCTACAACTAGAGGAATGCGCGAACAGGTGCTTAGGAGTTGTTTCGCAATGTAAAGTTTTTTTTCATTTGATCTTATAATTCATACTTCCTTGTTGCACAAAATATGGGTCATTTATAATAATAATAATAGTTGTTTGAAAAACCTCAGCAGGTCAACCGTCCGCCCCCGACAATCGTATTGATCTCTATCTAGGAGATTACTGTCCTAACTTAGCCAATATAAGTGCAAGCGTGCTTCACTTCTTTCAGTATGATGATACTTTTTCGAGCCTCCAGCCAAATATTTCGGACAACTATCGATTATACGAGTACCTACTTAAGTTGATAGCTGGTCAAAAATGATTATCCTTGTAAAACTGGCAATGGGTTTGGTCTTTCCTTAGGTTCCACTCAAAATCATAGGCAGAAAAATCGCTTATTTAAAAGCATTAAAATTTCGGTTAAAAGCTACACTCAGAAGAAAATATTTTATTGCCAACAATTTCCGTTGGTTAAAATGAACCCAAATATCAAAATCTTTGATTTAAGAATGAAATTGTTGGCAATGATGTAATAAAATACTTATGGAGAGTATATTATTATTACGCTGAAAACCCGAGTCTTGAAAACTTAAAAAACGAGTTCTTGTTAACAAAAATAATATTCGAATCAAGAACTTTTAACTTACAACTTTTATAAAATATCAAAATTCTTCGCTTAACAATCTTTTTTTCGGAGTGTAGATATATTAACTTCTCCTCCTACAGAGATAGTGGATGTCCTACAGAGATAGTGGATTAAAAATAACCGAGTCAATTTGTTTGAGGCAACTCAAATAAAAATAACGGATTTATCCATTTCCTTTAAATTTTCTCGGTCGTTAATAACAAACTAACTCTGTAGAATTAAGCCAATTGGTTGATATTAATCTAGAACCTTGGTTGATAACAACTGACAAGTGTGTTTTTGTTTAACAATATGCATTTAACCTTTTTATCGCTGTAGTATCTAACAGGGTATCTTATTTTTTTTCAACACAGACTTAATTTAATTTTAATAAATTTTTTTAACCGAGCAAAAATTGCATTCGGTTTTTGAGCGTGTAGTTCTACTTCTAGTTTGAGCCTCTTATAAATGTGTGTCATATAAAGAGAACGAATAGTCAGATGCAAATTTAAGCTAACTACAAACCAGCTGTCAACAGATGGCGTGAATAGTTATGGTTGCAAGAATGGGTAGTTCCCTATATTTCTTAAATTTGTTTCCCATAAAAGCCATTGCAAGTACATAAAGCGAAAAGGACTTTAAACAAGCGCAGCTTTGTTATACACTCCTATATTGCTTAAGAAATATTCTTTTTATTAAAAAATAACTTTTTCGAGTTAAGGGATTTTAATTTAGAAAAAAAATGAATTAAAAAAAATTTCTCCCAAATACTACTGTAGTTGGAACCTCTGTTCGGTAGTTGGCACTCTACGGTACTACAGTTGTTCGCATCCAAAAATATAATAGCTACCGGTTTATTAAAATGCATTTTATGCTTATTTAGTAAACAGAAATGCGACAGTTTGAAAAGTTAATATTTAAACAAAATAAAGAAAATTTATATAAATCCATTTAAATTTTAAAAATAATTAAATAATCAAATTCATAGTCTCAATAGTCTCAGTTCGATCCTCGGCAAACACACAAATTCGCTCAAAAGTCTGACCATCATCCGAGAGTCTTGAAAAGCTTCTCAATTCAACCTTTGGTAGGTAGGTTCCTTCTATTCTGTCGAAAAACTAAACACGGATGGCTTAAGAGGAGCTGGGACTATTTATTTATGAGACAACTAAACTTCAGGCTGACTCATCCATCGGACAAAAAATAATTCATTTTTGGGGTTTGGTCGCTCGCTTCGACCCTCGGCAAAGGCTTTAAATATTTGTGCATACATCATTTTTTGGCATGATATTGTGCGACTAGGTCACAACATAAGAAAGGTAAAATGTGCATGGATGAGTTATCCCAAAGCTCAGTTGCCTTACAGATGAGTTGTATGGGTAAAAGGTTTTTGTGGATGAGTGGAATGGTGTTGCGAGTCCAGATCTTATCAAACCGCAGAAAATACTCCCTGACTTTTTAGTGCTACCACTCTTTTGTTGCAATATGTTCGCAGGTGTAGAATATCCTATACTGGTAATAAAAACGGCATTCAAAGACCGTGCCACCTTTTGTACCCAAACCCTAGCCCAACACTGCGGCCAAAGAATCATTCAATTGGAATAAATCCATTAAGAGTAGATTGAGTTTGTTTGCATGGAAATGTGGTCGGAAAACATTTTACAAAATTCACTGGTGTGGTCTCTGTTTTTTATTGGTACATCAGAAACCTCGCTATAGACAACCGGAACAAAAAGAAGCAAAAAAGTCGAGGTTTTATCTTTTGCAGATAGGACCAGCATAACCACATGGATGAAAATACAAAATGCCAAACCACTACCTACAAATATCAATGTTAACAAGATAGTAAACTAAATTCTCCATTTGCATACAATCGGTGTTTCTTTTTTTGTTATACTCGTAGCCAAGGAAAAACACTGGACAAGGATATAGGTGGCAACCACAATGCAAAAATTTAGATGGAACTGTGAAAAAAGCTTAAAAAATGAAAACATCCTGTTTCGCTATGAAAAAAGGACTAAATTTAATAAAACTATGTATTGAGTAAGTAACACAACTGGGAGGATGGGAATTTTCAATGAAACTTTCAAAGCAAATGCAAATAAATGCGCCGCTTTACGAAAGCGTTTAGTTCGAAGCGGGGCCAGATATTCTGTGTGAATTCCCAATTAAATCCATTCGAGGAACCCGATTCCCATTTGAATTTGAAAATCAATTGCATGCCACAAACATGTCAAAGTTCGCACAAATCCTGGATATATGAATGCAGCCGCACCAGATAACTCTTTTTGCTCACATCCCAAATCGATGTACCGTCTCAATTAGCAAACCAGTAAAATATTCATCTTTGGTTTACATTTTTTGTTCGTTCTTTGTTTGCAGTTGCCAATAGCAAGGGAATATGAATCGACTGGACATCACCGGTGTAGAACTCGAGAACAGGTCCTCGATAACCACAAGAGGAAAAGCATATTCCATTTGAAACTGGCACACAATGTAGTAGTGCTGCATCTGCATATTTAATTCCTGGATACCTAGTTGAGTTTGTAATTAATGACTGTAACCATAGAGCTGAAAGTATTTCATGAATAAATATCAATGGAGCAACGTCCATCAAGCTGGAAAAAGAGTATGTGTGGGTACCTACATTTCTGTTTGCAGAAGATCTTTGTTGACCGATGTTCGAGTAGATGTGGGAACTACATTGGCATTGAATACTTTTTAAGGTGAGTATCAGTGTGAGCCGCTGTAGCTTAGGGTGGTTTGATTCATGTCCGAGGAAGCATTTAAATTTGGTTTTCAAGAGCGGCCGCAATTTTAAAAGTCATCCTTATAAGATGACAGAGCGATTTAAATAGCGAACAACCTCAGGCCAAAGAGTAGTCACCTGTAATGTCCCTTAAGGTCACTTTACAACAAAAGAAAAATCGATTGTAAGTGTTTGTCGAGAATAAATTTAGAACTAGTGCACGAAATTGACTTCGGCTTTCACAATTGTTCTGCAAAATGTTGCAAAAACCTTTTTGTTCTTAAAAATTAACACATTGAAGAGACACTGCCACTCGCGAACGTCTGACAAACATGCGAAAATTAATCTGTCATGAAAGAGCGTCCCAATTATCAGTTTGGACTTGGCATAAAATTGTAAGGCCTTTCATTAGTCCCAAAAATGAAAAACCCAGACAAAACACCCTTACGGACCTGTTGCGCCAACTATTTGTATATGTTTTAACGACTTTTGCATTACAATTTCAACTTAAAACAAGCAGTCATTAATGAGAAGATCTTGGAGTCTTAAACATCATGGACCATCGAACCTACTTAAAGTCAGCGACCGTTCACTTTCAAACTCATGAATGCTCTTTCGTTCTGTATCCAGAATTATTTTTACTTAATTACCCCAGACGGTGATGCATCAGTTTTCCAAACAACAAAAGTAAAAATGCACTAGCCGCTACTAATGCATTTTTTTTGCTACCTAAATTGCAAACGTAATCATGGCGTTAAAGAAGCTGGAATACCACAAATTTGATTCCGACGCCAAAGCGGAGGTAACTTTGGTCCTTCGAGCTGTGAACATACATTACACATGGTCCATGTGGGGGAAATAAAATATAAAGACATGTGTGACGGTAGCAATGCTCCCACTTAAAACATTTTACTGTTCTAAAAGAAAATGTCTTCGATAAATACAGAAAAGAAACGATCACCATGTCGTTTATTGCAAAACGAAAGCAAGAATTCAGAGCCCAGCCACTAGTTGCAAGTTCTGCTTCTTTCTTCCTAACGAAAACGAGGAGATCTATTCATTACATTACTTAATACTTATTGCATACACAATTTCGACCGACACACTTATTTAAGACACCAGGGTTCTTTCATCAATGTATTTACAATCTACATGGACAAAGTCAACTCCACGTACGAAAAAAGTACCCCTTCGAAATAAAAAGTGGCAACATTGTACGGGGCAATGCTGTAAAACTTTTCTTTGTGAAATTATTTTTTATTACCATGAATTAGCCTCACCCTAGTGTTCGCGCCATCAGAGAACAAAGGTGTAAAATTGCACACCATGACCTCTCCAATTATTATATTTTATATATCTATACCTTTAGATGTGTACGTTACCTACCGAGATATGTTCACGTTCAAGTCTGCATGGAGTGTAATTAACCGACTTTCCTCTGGCACATGCGGTCCCGGTCCGCTTTTGTATATATTTCACTGCGAATGCATTGTTGTGGGTGAAGATTATGCCATGAAAGAGGATTGCAACAGAAAGCAAAACCGAAAAAGAAACAAAGAAGCTGACTCGTGTGAAATGGCCAATTCATGCGAAAGTGCGCTCATTGACAATGCAAGTAATGTCTGCCATAAAACTCAAATTGAATGCAGAAAATAAATTAAAAACTGAGGCAATTGTTATTAAAAGTGCAGAGTGTGCATGTCATTTTGATATGGTTGGGTGTGTTGGTAAGGTGCTCAAATTAAAGCTTAAGGGGCTTTAGGAGATGTTTCACTAATTCTAATTCCTAGTTGTCACAGCAGAAGTCTTTGAGATATCCATTTTTTTTAGCTATGTTTCCAATGTTGGAGTGCTCTTTTGTGACCACGATCCAATTGATATAAGAGTCTTTGGAGTTTTAGTATCGGAAACAGGCCATAAGCTAATTGTTATACACAATCGCAAGTGGTGCTATCAATTAAGACGCTTACATTTTTTATTACGTCAATTTTCTACGTTAGTCACGTATACGAACTGTCAACTTAATAAACTCAACAGAACAGAAAGTTTTTTCGTTTTGTAGTAAATTCTGGTTCTGTTTACGTTGCTGCCTCAGCTACACAAAACTGAAACAGAAACAGACCCATAAAAACATGTCGCTGTCGGAAAATATTGGGTGACGGTTATTATACATTATTTGGTATGACTATAAACTTTTTTTTCCATTTTTCGTTTGTTATTCATACGTGTTCATCACAATATAAATACAATAGTACGATGCGAAACAAACAGCCAGGTGCCAGATGCAGAAAAATGCAAACAAAAACAACCTCTCCCCCACTATAAATCAATGTAGACTTGTTTACGTTCTGTCGTCAAACAGCCATTTTTCTGTCGCTTAATTCCGTTGCTGAAAAAATTATGTTCTGTTCCTAATTCTGTTTCTGTTGCAAATGTATGGGATTCTGTTTCTGTTCTTTGTCACTTGGTGAGTCTAGGGGCTCACATCAAACGATCCGTCGAGCTCGTTGCGGCAACGTAATAACATATTCAACTGACAGATGGGTCAGCCATCTAATAAAAGATGACCCATTAGGAAAGTAGCTTGACTTTGTGTCATTTGAATTCGTTGACAGTTTTCACACATTTATCTGTGGAACTATTAAGCAATATGTTTTGTAACGGATACACGACGACTTGCATTGTTTGAATGTTTCTTCCATTGAATGAGCGAACGTTGACGTCAAAGAAACACCCAAGACAAATTCTATTGGTTTCAACCTTTACTATTAGATTTATGCCTCAACTATAAAATTGTATTTTTGGTATATTTTTGGTACTTTGACATCCACCTTTAAGAAAAATTCCATCCCAGGAACAGCAGCAGATATGCTTCCCAAATGATTTAAAGCCAACTCAAAAGGGCCCGCTATATCACAGTTTATGTGACGATTTTAGACAGCCTCCAAATCACCTCCATATGTATGAAATGCGACTAAAATCCGTATCAAAATTCTAAACCAAATATTGCATCTACTCAAACAAATGCACCCGCTGACCTAATGCACGCGCATTGTTGGTGGCGGCACAATAAAAAAAAACTACCTCCCAGGACAACACAGGACATAATATATCATTTAATTCGTTTGCGGCGGATTTGATGCGACAATATTATGTCAACATTACAATATTGACTGCCATTATCTGACTTTTACTCTTCTAGGCAAATAAATCAGCTACACAACATGACCTATTATCACTTCCCACACACTCGCACAGAACAATTAAATATTTTATAATATTGCTGGGCGTACTATCATCGAACACCGTCATACACCATAATAGTCAATAGGAAAACGTAATCAGCTTTTGAAATTCGAGCGTGCAAATAATTTCCAATAAATACGCTGACAATGCCGGTGACGTGTGAGTTCTGTTGAGTCCACAAACCCGTCCACCCATCCATACATAAGCGAGCCATGTACGTGCGTTGGCCCCTCATGCAATCCGTACGGCTACTGTTTGTTACTGGGATTCCAATCAATAACCGCGATGTTGCTGTTGCCAATGGTTGACAAATTTATTTCGAATTGAATTGCGTTTTTCAATTTGAATGCAACAGAGAAATCACAGCCAAGTCAGATAGGAGGACACTCCTCTGTTATGAACAGACCCAAACCGAGATAGTGAAACGAATCCTGCAAACGGAATCAAACCAAAACATGGAAAATTATTTTCGTGATTTTATTGAAAATTGTGGTCACAATTATCATAACTCAGTTGATAATGTTTGATTGGTGTACAGGCACGATGCTGTATTCAGTATCCACTATGTCCTGTCTACTCCTGGTATGTGTGGTGGCTTTATGGAAGCTGCCACCAGCTCGTATGCATGGTTACGTTGTTTGGACGGGTGTAGTTAAATGTGCTTGCACATAACAACATATCGAAAAAAATGTGTTGATTGCGGTCTGTGGCCGTGCTCGAATGTGCAAATTATTTTGTTTATGAGTGTTTTTGTGTCGCGTCGTGTATAATTATGATAGTGTTGTGGCCAAAATATACGTGCTAGGCGAAAGCGCACTGGGGATATTCAGTGTAATTATGAACCGAGGTTTTTGGCCAGAATCTGAGGTTTTGTTGGTAATAAAAATAATGCTTACTTCGATTAAATGCATTTCACATACAATTTTAATAAAAAAATAAATAAATTTAACACTGCAAAGGATGTCAGAGTGAGAAGGACTGAGCGGCGGCCTTACCTATTGCGAGGCTCCGGGCGGCAGGTCCTTGCGAGGCCCTTTGTCATTCGGAAGTATGTGATGGGAAAGTAGGTTTGGTTGTTTGGTTTAGACGAGAAATGCTAAAGTTGTAGAAATAAATACAATTTGAGTTTTAAAATATTTTATATTGAAAGATTTACAAAATTAACAAAAAATTACAAAGATGCTTTAAAAATTGATGTTTGCGGCTTTTCCTAAGACTAAAAACTTCTTTTTTTTACTTATGAATAGCATTAGCATTTTTACCTTTAACACTGCTCAGTGATCAGTGTTATTAAACGATAGAATTTCCAATCATATCTTGATTTTGTACAAATATGGTGTTAAATAAACGAATTTGGAAACCTTCTCCAAGCCTAATAGAAATTTATTCAATCTTCACGAACATTTTCTAAGATTCACTTATGCCCTAGTGGAAGCTGGGCTTAACTTGCATGTTGTTAGCTCATTTTTGGGAACAACCCGGAAACAACTACGGATTTCATTTATGCGCCTGCATGGATTTTTCTGTCAAAAATAGAATCCGTACGAATAAAACTAAAAAACAACTGAAATGTGAATGGATAAATAGTTTTTGGTGGAGCTGACAAATAATGCTATCTAGAAATACCATAATCAACATTTACTTTTATCACATTTGTTGTTATAAATCTATTTACAAATTGTTTGTTATTGAAATAGTGACACCCGGCGGCCATTTAATACACGTATTCACTGACTGGAAAACAAAGAGCGCGCGAGAGAGAGACGTCATTAAAAATTTGCGGAGAAAATCGGGTAGGTGCCAGTGTTACCAGATTGGGCGTTTTGTCGTATTTTGAGCTATGTCTTTTCTTACAAAAGTATAGAAATTTCTTCAATGAGCGCCCAACACAAATTTGGGCTACATATTGTTTAAGAAGTTTTGTGTAAATTTTATTTGAAAGAAAGAAGAAATCTTCACAAAACTACAAAAAATAAATATTTTTGAACAAGCCCGCAATTTTAAAACTTGGCAGCACTTTTGCAGTCAAGTGACATCGAGCATTCGTTTAACTTGCAGACACACCATTTTTTTTTGCAGGCCAAGCCACAAAGGCCAGTTGCAGAAGGTAGTGGGAAAAATACAAATAAAAAAGTACTTTAGGAATTGGAAAAATTTTTAACGATTTTTGGGCTTCTTAAAAAACCGATCTTCGCCCAATTCAATATTCAAGTACTACATAATAAATTTTTCAATTATGTTTTGAAAGAATGAATTCGTTAACTAACTTTATTTTAATTTACTGCTATGTTATAACCTGAATAAATAACTAAGGATCAAAATCAAAAGTTTTAAATAAAAAAAATATAGTTAAAAAAATCTATATCTTTTTAAATTTGCTTGGGTTGTTGCGCGAGGCCCGGGCGATTGCCCTGTTCGCCACCCCCTAAGTCCGCCGCTGGAAGGACTAGCAAGTACACATTATTAGTTTGATGAGCGGTACCAAGAGGCCAGTCAAACCAGCAACACCGAGATTAGAATTGGTTGAGCTATGTGTACGTCCTACCTTAGTAGGATCAGGTTTAGTTAAAATCAGGCCATCAATTATTGATCTGTGAAATGATAAATAATTGATTATTTCAGTTTTCACTGCAGTTTTTCAAGAATTCTATCAAGATGTGCTGAATAAACCAAATATTTTTTCAGCAGAGATAGCTGAATTAAGTTTCACATTGATTTTCTTGTTCTCTTGTTAGCCGGCTCGCATTGTAATGTCTCAAACAGGACTCACCTTTACGCTTGCACAATGGGATAAATATGGTGCACACATTTTTGCGTGTACACGGTAAATGAAATTTGTTGACAAAATTTGGAAGACATAAAGGATTCTCAACTAGTCGAAGTCACCATATTTCAATTAGTGAACCCAGACGTAGTTGATGGCTGCATCCTTCTGCAATAGTTCAAAGTTTGAACTAATCCAAAGTCAATTAGATTTCTCAATTTCAAATCGATACCGCTGAAGTAAATAAACTTTAAAATTCAATTCGACTCGTTGTCATCAAAATCCTGTTCCTCTCGCAAGGAATAGCTTCCCTCTACTTTTTTTCTGAGTTGCTTAATTCGTTTAGTAGACTCCAACCAACAGTTACAGTCACTATCGCCACACATTATGTGTGTGTGCATGTGTGTGGTATGTGGAAGGCTTAATTACATCGAAACTTTGTTAACTGGCAAACTATTCATTAGGAGCAGCATTACGCTTCGATAAATCACCTAATCAATCGAGTTACGAATAAAGAGTGGGGTGGTTGCATGGATATTTGTCGAAAGGGAAAGCACAGTTCTTTAATTGCGTTATCTTGTGTGGGATGAGCAGCTTCTCCATATTATTCACATCATATAGATGGGAAACAGTATAACCCACCATTTGGAGAGGGACAGAGTGTGTGACTGGGTGAGTATTTGAGTGTGTGTGTGGTTTAAAGTTCCGTTTGCAGTGCTCTCTTCCTTTGGACCCGATACGGAATACTCATCTTATCCAATCTCATCAACGCAAATACCTTCCATCATCACATGCAGTCTAATCGTCCTCGATTTTGATCCTTGAAGAAAGATTTTCATCCATACCATCAGAAGCAGTACAACAGCAACTATGTAGTTGGAGATGAACTTCTGTGGCCTGTTGAGTACAGGTTAATTCAATGATACAGTTACACAGTTACAACTGCCATAGTATTTTGGATTTGAAACACAGAAATTCATTACAGTGCATCCTTCTGGGAAGTTTAGATGGGTACTCCAGTTATACAGGGTGGTGCGCAGCAATGAGATGGAATTTTGGGGAATTGCGGTTTTGTGAAATGATTTTAGAACTGACAGAATAATATTTGGAAATAAGAAAGAAAAGTAAGAAAAAGTTTAAAAAAAATCCTGCGACATCTTTTGGGTAGAGTTTTAACCAAAAGCTCTCTTATTTCCCACACGGAAAGAATTTTAAGATCAAATCAAGAAAAATAAGCGCAGAATCACGAAAAGTTTGTCTAGTTTTAGAGCTTAGCTAAGGATTTACTAATTCACGACTTTTTATTCGCAATTCTAGAAATTGTACGAAGTGAAGATATTGACCCTCAAAAGTCGTGAATCAACACTTTTCAGTATCAATAATGCGATCAAACGAGAAAAACATATTGCCATAACCGATCGCAATTTGACACAAATAGTTATCAATTTGATATTACGTGGATTGTAAATTGCAAAAACAATTCGTCAATTACCACTTTTCTGTTGTAAATTATAATATCCTCCCTTAGCAAATTACAACCATTTAGTCTTGAATTGCAACTCAATAGTGTTGATTTGCAAACTAACAGGGGAGATTTACTACTTCAGTGGTTGCAATTTACAAATTCTTAGTAGTAAATTTAAATTTTTTTTTATCATTTTGCAATTCATATTTTGCAAATTACGTTTCTTGAGTAGTGTTTTGAGGTATCACCGTATTAAATTGAAAATGTTTAGTCGTGAAATTTGAAAACTTTATTCTTAATTTACAACTTAAATATTGTAATTTACAAATCAGAATTCATATTTATATTATTATACATAATATTTATAGTCGTATTCCTCCTGATATCCAAGAAAATCCTGCGGCGCCATATCGTCCGGAAACAACGGGATTTGTCTGGGGTGGTTTTTCGGTTCCTGATGAAATTAAAAATACAAACAAAATATTTAGTTGAACTTGAAATTTATACGAACCTTTACAATTCTTTTCGATTACATATTTTAGAATACATTCCAATTGCTACTTCTTTTCTAATAGCAAGATGTAACTTCTGAAAAAAATACAGATTTATATGCATAGGTACTTCAGGGTTTTTGGAATTATTCAATAGGTACTTACAAAATGTATTCCAGAATACTTTATGATTAGTAGGACACTCACTATCCATACGAATTAGTTATATTTAAATTTAAGCAACTTTAACCCGACTGCCTGTCTCTGCACCGCAACGCAATGTGCACAATGAAGATTTGGCTTCATGACTGCAGCTGTCTAGCAATACCACATACATACATTCATTCATAAAAAGAAAGGTCTTAAAAGGATTTCGATAGGTACTTGGACTATGAACTGTGCAGAAAAAAAATGCACACATCAGGTAGTTGATTCCACGGAAATTACAAAAAATATTTTGTAATTTACGATATTTCTACGTTGTAACACCACCACATTTCATCATCATATTATATTATATTATATTGTTAAACTTATTACTTATTTCTCACCACCACATTTCATCATCATTTTATATTGTTAAAAAACTATTTCTTTTGTTAAAACCATAATTTTAATTTCTAAAACCAATGTTCCTAATCAAAATAATTGTAATTTGGCACCACTGATTGACATAAGCTCTTCTAGCGAAAACGTCAACAAATGTAAAAGCTCACTCAAAAGCTCTCACGGATCAATATAAAAGCCGGAGCAAATTTACAAATCGGTGATTCGCATTTGGTATTTCGCCTCGATCGAAGGTTACGCTACCGTCATCAGGAAAAGTACCACATACGAGTCTAGCTTGCGTTTCTTTTTCTGCTGCGTTTTTTCTTCTCCGCGTTTCTCATTTACTGCGGTTCACGGACTGCATAGGTGAAGACAAGGAGATTAAACAACCTCAGTCAGAGTTGCCATATTTCTTTAAAATTGTATCATAATCTTTTTCCTCTTAAATTTCTTCGTTAATTGAATAAAGGAAATATTAATTGATTATAACAACACAAGTCGTGCTCTTTTTACTCTCTATAAGATTTGCGTTCGCCTTGCACTCTTGTTGTTACGTCTGCTTCGCTCTTGTTTTGTTTCCTTTGTTCGTCTGCCTGTTCAACGTTTACTGCGGTCTTCGGACAGCATAAGCGAGACAGAGAGTCAAACAAAGCTGCGGTTGGTGGATGGAAGACGGTGACGCCGAGGAATACTACGTGGCACAAACACATGTTCACGTAGGCGGACCCGAGTTTTACCCGAGGGAGCATAGTCCCCCTATAACTGACGCCCAACGAGAGGGCCATTCCCCGCACACATCTTCTCACCTCGCTTTTGACGAAGACAACGTACTGCGTAGAAGTTCTCGCATTGCAGCAAAATCAGCAGCAAAAAACACAATGGCACATTTTTCCGACGACCAATTCAAACAATTCCTCGCGGCAGTTCAAAACCAGCCTAAGAAGGGCAGTTTCAGTAGCTGCACAGCTAGATTTAACGGCGAACGAGATGCTGAGGCCGTTGAAGGGTTCATTGCTACCATAAATGTATACAAAGATATCGAACGGATAGATGACGAAGACGCTATTAAAGGTTTTCCGCTTCTACTCACTGACAATGCCGTCAATTGGTGGCAAGGCGTTCAGAAAGAGGCGAAAACATGGAGCCAGGTCATCACGATGCTACGTAACGCGTACGCACCAGTAACACCGGCATATCGCATATAAAGGGTGATTTTTTAAGAGGTTTAGAACTTTTTTTAACGAAAAAACACAAAAAATTCGAAAAAATGAATGAAATATTTATTTGAATCGATAGTTTGAACCTTGCAATTTAATGTTTAAAGATAATTTCATGCAAATGTTGACCGCGGCTGCGTCTCAGGTAGCCCATCCGCTGAGTCCAATTTTGGCATACTCTTTCACACATATCGGCCGGTATCTCACGAATGAATGCATGGATGTTGGCTTCCAGTGCGTCAATCGAAGCGGGCTTGTCCCTATACACATTAGCCTTGGCATACCCCCACAAAAAATAATCTAATGGTGTCAAATCGCACGATCTAGGCGGCCAATTGACCGGCCCGAAACGTGAAATTAACTGTTCACCAAACTCGCCTCGCAATTGCGCCATTGTTTCGCGTGCTGTGTGGCATGTGGCACCGTCTTGTTGAAACCACATATCATGCAAGTCAAGAACTTCCATTTCGGGCAAAAAAAAGTTTGTTATCATCGCTCGGTAGCGTTCACCATTGACAGTAACGCTGCGATTCGCATCATCTTTGAAGAAATATGGCCCAATAATGCCGCCGGCCCATAAACCGCACCAAACAGTGGCTTTTTCGGGATGCATTGTTAGCTGTTGCAATGCTTCTGGCTGATCTCCACTCCAAATGCGGCAATTTTGCTTATTTACGTACCCATTCAACCAAAAATGAGCCTCATCGCTGAACACAATTTTTCGATAAAAAAGCGGATCCTCGGCCAGCTTTCCAAGAGCCCATTCACCAAAAATTCGGCGTTGTGGTAGGTCGGCTGGCTTTAATTCTTGCACCAGCTGTATCTTAAAAGGCTTTACGCCCAAATCCTTCCGCAAAATTTTCCACGTAGGGCTGTAACAAAGGCCTAACTGCTGGGAACGGCGCCGAATCGACATTTCGCGGTCTTCTGTCACACTAGCTGATACGGCCGCAATATTTTCTTCACTACGCACAGTACGTAAACGTGTTGGTGGTTTAATGTCCAACAAAGTAAATTTGGTGCGAAATTTGGTCACAATCTTCCGAATAGACTGCTCAGAAGGTCGAGAATGCCGATCATAAAATGGAAGCAGCGCGCGATGAACATTTCGAACCGAGCACGAATTTTGATAGTAAAATTCAATAATTTGCAAGCGTTGTTCATTTGTAAGACGATCCATGGTTAAATTGCAAACCAAACTGAAGCTGTTTGACAGTGACACAAGGTACTAAACACACGTCAGCTGTCAAAACCAGTGTTGCCAAAACCAAACCAGCTAAAAAATCACCCTTTATATGGATATCTATTCAAAGAAGCAGAAACCTAAGGAGCCCACCGATGATTTCATCTGTAAAAAACGGGCTTTATTGGCAAAGCTACCTGAGCCAGCGCCAAAAGAACCAATGATGATCGACCTTGTTTATGGGTTGCTTCATCTTTCAATCCGTGATGGAGTACCACGAGAAAGCGTCACTACCTTTCAAGACCTGTTAACTAAGGCAAGGGCAGTCGAACTTTCGCTTTCAGAAAAGCAAGCTGATCATGCATCCACTTCAACGTCATCAGATACTAGACCAAAAAGATGTAATTACTGCAAATTCACGGGTCACACTATTAGTGAATGCAGAAGGAAGGAAAGTGATGACCTCCAGAAAAATCATCTGCGCCGGCAAAACCCGAGTCAAAGCTTCACTGCTATAAGTGCAAAGCACCGGGATTCGTAAGATCCAACTGTCCCACGTGTAAAGACCTGCCGAAAGGACCAGCTACGGTTTCTTTCAACTGCATAAAAACCACATTGGGTACCGATCTCCCTACAATTTCCATCATGTCTCATGGAGAAGTTGGACTAGCGTACATCGATACTGCAGCACGAACAAGCGTCGCTGGAAGAGAACTTTTTTGCATCTACTCCGGAACGGTACAAAGTTCACCGCAGCCGATGCCAACGTTACTCTTGCAGACGGAGAGTCCTCCGCACAAGAAATATATATCGCTGATACAAATATTGTAATTGGAACTCGATTACGTCCAATACGATTTATCGCTTTACCTAAGGCAACAGACAACAGGACTCTAATAGGAATAGATTTCCTAGAACAGAATGGTATTATTTTGGACCTGGGCCAAAGAATATGGTACTTCGGAGACCAAACCGAAAAAGTGTTCGATTTTTATGACACAGTACACACAAAAGTTCAAAGAAAGTCAACACCAGATCATGTGCTAAAAGACCTTTTTGCGGCGGACAACTTTAAGCCCATATCACCGCTCGCCCGCACACCAGAAGTGGTCGCACAAAACACCATATCTCCACCGAAACCGTCTAAACGTACCTCTGCTTTCTTAGCTTGGTTCGAGCCATTGGAACCCGTACTACAAGTTCCTCTGACTCCGCGAGTTATACATTCCAAACAGGCTCCACCCACAAGGAAAAGAGACGTTCCACACATGCAAAAGAATGATTATTCTCCAAATGGCATACAAAACATATTTGAGGATGCTCTGAGAACTACCGATGTAACTCCCGAGCGGAAACGCAAAAAGGAAAACCTGTTCCCGAATCTAGTACGCTCGCAGGAGGATGTCGACCCCGATTCATACTTTATGGAAATCAATGCCATAGACGTTGAGCTCCGGTGTGATGAGGCGGTTGAGCTAAACTTAGACGAACGAAGAAAATTAAATGAATTATTGACAGACCAAGAAATCGTGTTTGATCAACTACACGAACCTACCCCATTCGCCGTGCACAAAATTAACACAGGCAACAATACCCCGTTAGCTGTAACACCTTACAGATTATCTCCAACCAGAAGGGAACAGCTCAAAGCCGAACTAGACAAAATGCTAGAACATGGCATAATCGAAGAGTGCGAATCTCCATGGGCTGCACCAGTGGTCTTAGTCCCTAAGAAAGACGGAGGCATTCGCGTCTGCATTGATTATAGGCAGTTGAATGGCATCACAATTCCTGACCGATACCCGTTACCAAGGATAGACGACCTGTTGCATTCAACCTCAACTACATCATTTAAAAGTACACTAGACTTGCAGTCCGGATACTACCAAATTGAAATAGATGAAGAAGATCGTGATAAAACGGCATTCATCACACCATTTGGAATGTTTCGCTTTAACCGCATGCCTTTCGGGCTACGAAACGCCCCGGCCACGTTCCAAAGATTAATGGACAGATTCCGTAATCCTTTGAAAGATTTATTAATCTTGATCTATATAGATGACATAATCGTATGTTCCAGTAACTTTAATAAGCATCTACAAGATCTGCAGCTAGTTTTTGAACGCCTTAAACTTTTCAAACTAAAAGTAAACAGACCAAAATCCAACTTCTGTAGTTCAGTTGTTAAATACCTGGGACATATCCTTACCAATCACGGTATTGAAGTCGACCCCGACAAAGTCTCTGCTATACGAAACCGACAAGAGCCAAAGAATGTAAAGCAAGTTCTCTCATTTTTACAAACCTGCTCTTGGTATCGTCGATTCATAGCAAACTTCGCAAAAATATCAAAGCCTCTAAGTAACCTAACAAAGAAGAATGCCTTGTGGAAGTGGGGCAGTGAAGAACAATCCTCCTTCGACAATTTAAAAACCCTACTCACAAGTGCCCCCATCCTCAAACAAGCTTGCGATGATAAACCCTTCATTTTAAAGACGGACGCCAGCAACTACGCCATCGGTGCAGTACTAGTCCAGGGGGAGAAATCGGATGAGCATCCTATCGAATACGCCTCTAGACTTCTCTCATCAGCTGAGCGAAATTACTCCACCACGGAAAGAGAAGCCCTCGCTATCGTATGGGCCGTAAACAAGTTTCGAGGATACATAGAAGGAGGTGAAATAACTTTATTGACGGACCATCAGCCGTTGAAATGGCTTATGAGCCTAAAGTCTCCAACCGGTAGACTTGCTCGATGGGCACTGCCACTCCAGATGAAGAACCAATCATTCCTCTTCGCCGACGAGGGCGACCAGCGAAGACTACTACCCGATCTGCCGCATCATCGAGACGATCTCAGCGCCAGAGGGGGAGACTGTAACACCACCACATTTCATCATCATATTATATTATATTATATTGTTAAACTTATTACTTATTTCTCACCACCACATTTCATCATCATTTTATATTGTTAAAAAACTATTTCTTTTGTTAAAACCATAATTTTAATTTCTAAAACCAATGTTCCTAATCAAAATAATTGTAATTTGGCACCACTGATTGACATAAGCTCTTCTAGCGAAAACGTCAACAAATGTAAAAGCTCACTCAAAAGCTCTCACGGATCAATATAAAAGCCGGAGCAAATTTACAAATCGGTGATTCGCATTTGGTATTTCGCCTCGATCGAAGGTTACGCTACCGTCATCAGGAAAAGTACCACATACGAGTCTAGCTTGCGTTTCTTTTTCTGCTGCGTTTTTTCTTCTCCGCGTTTCTCATTTACTGCGGTTCACGGACTGCATAGGTGAAGACAAGGAGATTAAACAACCTCAGTCAGAGTTGCCATATTTCTTTAAAATTGTATCATAATCTTTTTCCTCTTAAATTTCTTCGTTAATTGAATAAAGGAAATATTAATTGATTATAACAACACAAGTCGTGCTCTTTTTACTCTCTATAAGATTTGCGTTCGCCTTGCACTCTTGTTGTTACGTCTGCTTCGCTCTTGTTTTGTTTCCTTTGTTCGTCTGCCTGTTCAACGTTTACTGCGGTCTTCGGACAGCATAAGCGAGACAGAGAGTCAAACAAAGCTGCGGTTGGTGGATGGAAGACGGTGACGCCGAGGAATACTACGTGGCACAAACACATGTTCACGTAGGCGGACCCGAGTTTTACCCGAGGGAGCATAGTCCCCCTATAACGTCAATTTATGATTTCAATTCACATGTGCTGGTAAATCACCAAATATTTTTTGCAATTTGAGATTGTAAAGTGGTGTTTGAGAAATTGATCTATTGGAGTTGTAAATTGCGCCAAACATCTCGCAAATCACTACAAATAAAAGAAGCTCGAATTGATACTTCTAATCGTAAATTTCAACAAACAGAATTTTGTATTCTCCGCCGTTTTCAATGTCAAATTACCAATTTTTGTATCAATCCAAGACAAAATCGTTGTGATTTACGAAAAATATATAATTCGTAAATTGCAACTCAAAATTTTGCAATTGGTGATTTTTAATTCTTTCCGTGCACGCAGCTCTATCCGCCCTTTTTTAGTGTTCCAGATAAATAGTACGTAATATGTCTTCACAATAGTGAAGCTAATTGTATAAAATTATAAATTGTGACCCGCAAAAAACTACCTACAGGGTGGCACAAAAACAACTCTTCATTTGTATTTTTTTGTAACTATTTTACTTCTATAGCTTTTCGCAGAAGTTAAACGATAAGACGTATGTCATTCAAAAGGATCAACATACAATAGAAAAAAAAAAGTAATAAAAATAAGTTCCAAAATGGCCAATTATTCGAACTTAAGGTGCTCGCTATGGCAATATTTTTGCGGATCGGACTCACTAGGTTGCAGAAAAACAACTTGCTGCACGTTTTTAAGAAGATTGGTCAGTAAAATAAGAGTCATACGGAGATCCCCAACTGGAGTTGCTTCTTGCCACTAGTCCCCTATTTATTTCGGAGTCCGCCATTTTCTTTCCTCTCAATTTTTATTCCGTCAGTCCGTGTTTTAGAATATCTTGCCTCAGTGCTCTTTATTGTTACCATATTCGAACGCATGACAGGGCTGCCAGAATTTAGTTTGCTTTAAGAGCGCAAACATTAAAAAAATTAAGCCCAAAATCGTTGCCCAGAAAGAAGCCCAAATCGTTGAAAATTTTCCCAATTCCTTGAGTACTTTTTTTGGAATTTTTTCCATTTAGGTACTCATTCCACTTATGCGTGCCGCGAATTTTATTTGACTTCTATCTTCTGCAATTGGCTTTTGTGGGTTGTGTCGAATCAAAATAAATTGATGTTGACTGCAAGTTGAACGACTGTTTGATGTCACTTGACTGCAAGAGTGCTACCAAGTTTTAAAAGTGCGGGTTTGTTTGAAGATACATTTTTTGTTAGTTTTGTGAAGGAACAACAAATAAAATGTAGTCCAAAATTGTGTTTTTTTAAGGAAAAAGATACCTGGCCCAAAATAAGACAAAACGCCCAATCTGGCAACACTGACACGCGGTTGAAAATATTCAATGTGTACCTTCTAGAATCTAGGGAGAGTGCAACGTAATACAAAACCAAACAAAAGGAACAGGCAAGCGACGTTAGGGTTATCAGGTCAGGCTATCGCATTTTAACTTTAAACTAAACAAATAAAAATAAAACACACACAATTTGTTATTGAAGCCGATAGCATGAACCATGTTCATTGGCAACGCAATGGATCTATTTTGGTGTAAGTGCAAACCACTCAGCGTTGCCAGACGGTCAAAGTATTTCCTTCCAGATAAATCTAAGACACAACCTATTTGGCTATTTACGGAACCATTTCACAACTTTGATATAATTGTTGTTAATAAAATTTACAGATGAGGTTGGTGCTTACATCTAAAGAACTATTACAAAAATTCATTACTTTTTGCTTGTGAAACTGGCATTAGTTTTTTTTTGAAAGAGTTGTTTTGTAAACGAATGTAGTCCAAAATTTAAACAAATAATTTTCACTGGCAAATATAGCTTTTGAGTATCGATCGATTATTTAACATCATTTGAAAATTGCACACACACTTATTTCATCCTCAATTCATTGTCATGCACAATTTTTAATCATTTGGTAGTGAAATTATTTTAAACTCTAACCTACCCACATTTTTAAGCCCAAAATGCTCCTATTCACAGTCACCCTGTTAACGTAATTCCATCATCAACCCATTAGCATTTCTTGACGTCGAAATTAGGACAGTGCAAAGGATGTACAAGTTGACTGAATCCACACAGGTTTTAAATAAGGCTCATGACATTTGGTTGCTCGGATAAGCCTAGCAGTAAAGCATAGTGCATATCAATGTTGATGGCGATATGTTTCTGACCACAACCCCCTTCGTAATAACATCGACATCCGAATGCACTTAACCCATTTGACTGATTTGACTGAGATGGAAAAAAATTCTAAACAGTATAAAAATATTTGCTTCAAAGACTGTCCTTCAAAAATATTCAAAGATTTATGTTTCCATTTTTAAAATCAACACCAATCATGATGAAACAAAAAGTTCGGTCCGACTTTGCATCTGTGGAACCTTCTTTTATAATCAAATTTCCCCAATCAACAAAAGGACTCCTGTCATACGCAATTCTTTTCAACACAAACAAGTCCCAGGAACGTTATTTCCATAATCCCATTCCCGAATCATCAGCGCTGCCCGCTTCCTTCCGCTATCCCCAAAAATTTGCCACATTTTAGGCCAAAAACTCAACTCCAACAAACACAAGTAAAGAACCAGCAAAAAAAAAACACACAGCAGTACTGACAAACTTTTAAATTAAAAACAATGCTTTATGACCCTTGAAATTTTTATTTTCAATTGGCTCCTTAGGGGTGGCCCAGTCAGAGCCATTTATCTTTGGTCCTGCTGTGTTGTATATAGAGTCGAACGAAAATTTGGAACGCACAAGTTCATCACAGAGAAAAGGATTCGGGAATTTGAATTCCGGAGCAAATAACCCAGCCACCAGACGGACGACGACGATGTCAAAAAGTTTTGCCATCCATTGGCCCGCTTTATAGTGTATGTTAGTTGTCCCCCTTTTTAGTCGATATTTCGTAACTGATACCAATTTGTTGACAATACACATGGTATCTGGGATTCAATTGTCAAATCATGCGTAGATTGTAATCATAAAATCCACTGACTTGGAACGATGGCAACAAACAACCCTTCGATGGCAGTGCATGAGAAAGAAAATTTATTGCCGTTGGAGGAACGGTTTTTTGTTTGGGGTTTCATGTCTCCATATTTATAGCGAACGGCTTTCTATATATGTCAGTTCATTGTGGCGAATGTTTGTTGGCTTGTGTTGTTGGTGGCAAAACGACGAAAAGAAATAGAAATCATCGAGTATACTGTGATGCGATCCGCCCATCCACTCTGCGAGACGTTGATTTAGATGTTTTATACGTCTGCCAAGGGTTTATTGGCTTCGCATCAGATAAGAGTTCGATTGGCACTCTATTTTCTCTAGTTGCTTTTTCCATTTTCAATTTTTGTTTTCTTGTGTTTCCTTCTTTTTGTTTTGAATGCATCTCCTTGTTCACTCTTGTGCAGTGCGATTCTTTTGTCTTGGACACTTTAACGGTTGGCAACGTTTTGGATAAAGTTTTTGGTGTGTTGAACTTTTGAGTGACGAGGAATCGTGGAGGTCGTGGTTCGTATCGGTCTTGAGACGAGGAGCGGACTTTCAAAAAGCGGAAGCTGCACTTGGGGGATATTTCTAGCCATGGTTTGGAGCAGTGTTGAAAAAAATTGGGATGGTTCAGGGGCTTGGCCACATAAACCTTAGCCAAATCGAAGGGAATTGACTGAATCTCCGTCATAGGTACTCTTTGTTCGACAAGAGAGGTTATGGAATCGACGACTACATATGTTGAACAAAGGTTTTTGAATCAATAAAAGTCGCTTTTCGTCGCTTTTCCGCTCCGGGTAGCTATTTATGGGGACTTACAAAGATCAGAACTTTAAGGCAGCTTTGCATTGATTTTGAAATGTGTCTTATCTCTAAAGGACGGCACCTTTAAGCGCCAATATCGGTATGTCATCTTGTCCGGTCTGGGGTCCGGAATTCTCTTCCGTGCCGATCTTTCTTGTGATAATGCATTCAGCCTATAGGGATGACTGCACTACTTGCGAGGACGGTTTTCTTCTCCATCAGCATTCTACATTCTTGGGCATGGTCTCGAATCTGGACATTCATGGCTCACATTTCTACGACTACAAGTCGCAAATATTAAAAAAATAAACTGCACGGTTGGGTCGAACAACTTTCTCATTCACCAAAAGTTTGGTTGCAACAAGGCTGAAAAAAAGGGAAATATTTGCTTAAATGAAGTCTTACGTAGCTGTTATTGCATTTTTATCGGAAGTGGGGAGATAATAACAAAAATATAGATTCTGGAAAATAGATCGGGATTTGTGCAATAATTTTTGAGAAATAATTAATAACCTGATTTATTCGAATTTTTTGAGAATACGGATTTTATCTTTAATGTATACTTTGATCAAAATCATTAGAGAGGTTTGTGTAAATTTTGGCAGACAAAACAGTACCAAATATTGCAATGTTTAGTTTGCAAAATACTATTGAACTGAAAACCGAGTACAAGTTATTGTCCGGGATGTTAGCATTACTTGATTCTTAAAATTTCATCGTAACCGAAAATGGGGCTTTCAAGATATTAGAACAGTTTTTAAAATTGGCGTGTTCGGTGACTCGAATTGAAAATTAAGGACGCAGTATTTTTGAAAACATAAATTTTACTCCAAGATTGCATTTTGGTCTAAATCGTTAGTCCCGTTTTCAGGTAAACCAAAAATTATTTTCAAAAATCCATTTTACGATAATACAGAGAAAACCTGAGCTTGCCATTAAGTTGAAAATGACCATATAACCTTCGAAATGAATTTTTTTACAATCGTATGGACCGTTTTCGAGATATCTTCAAATTTCAAAAGTACCGTTATTTGATTTTTCAGTGGAAAGCTGAGTACGCACTTATGTTAACCTCACCTACTTAAGCATAAATATCGATTTTGGTTGAAAGCGTCCGATCCGACCTCGGGATATACAGACAGACAGACAGACAGAGGGACAGAATTTTGCAACCCACTTTTTTGAGTTCCCCTATCATCGTAATTTTGTACCAATACAATATCTTTCTCTTACTACGTAATGGAGAATAAAGTTCAAAAAGTGCTGTGAGCAGCCCATCGTAGGCTCCTACCGAAATTGCTTAAATTCTCCTTACCACTTAAATCAACCCGCCATTCTTGTTTTTGGCCCGAAGATGCACGGCTTAACCTTTTTCCCTAAAACAAAACAATTTGTTTCTGTCCCGAAAATTACTTACTTTCGCATAAATCTTCTTCACGGTTTCTGGGCTGTGTACTTTTACGTATACCTGAACCCCGAGCACGACCAGGTACCGCATTTCGATTAAAAATTTATTTCTAACGCAATATTTAATTTTCCAAACCAGTGAATATATAGCGGACCCGGATCCATCCGCAACGCTACAGTATTCACTCATGTATTCGTAGTATTTTCCGCATATACTAAAAGAAAATCCTTTCGCTTCTGAGCGGTGCCGGCAAAATAAAAGGACGCACCAGTGTAAGCATAACAACAAAAAAAAAAGTGAAAAAAATGTATTTCTCACTTTTTGGGCGGAAAATTAATTAAAATTTGTTTGTTACCCGGAATAGTCGGAATACAACGAAAATAATCCTACCGCACAAGCACACAGCATCAGCAGTTGTTGTTGGAGCGAAAGATGGGGGGGGGGGGGGGGGGGGGAAGGGAAAAAAAAAAATAAACCACCAAGTCTAGTGTAAAATGCGGCTCAGTTTTCAAACACCTGCTAACTAGAAACAACACCCAGCAGGACTCACTAAAAAAACAACATTTCGTTCGTCGCACATCCTCGACGGCTACAGAAGAGGTCTCGTCGAAACTAGAAAGAACGCAATTGCCTCGAGTGAAAGTGCTGCAGACGACTCTTCTCTCAGTCCATGGACTTGAAGGGTGTCTGGCACTGCAATCCTTTTACACAAACTACATGTGTGCATGGTGTGTGTACTGTGTATGTGGTACACACATTCCCGGTGCGATGTTGAAAATTAATGGCGAAAATCCTACAGCGATAATTCAGTCTCCTGAAGTCTTGAATCCTTATTAAGCGGATTAAACGCTTCCTGATTTTAATTGTGTGTCGGAGAACAAATTTGCGGACATATGAATTCCTGTTACCGACACCGCACCTTGGAGATGTTATGTGTACGACTACCCTGGATATGCCGCATCGTACACACTACACCAGGGAGTAAGCTCTGCTGGCTGTGGGATATATATGGTGTCGTTGGTGGAAAAGCTCCCACTTACACTTGAGAGCATTACAATTAAATGTGTTGCCATCCTTTGCATATATATATGAGCCCCAAACACACACTTGTAGCGACGATATTAATGGCTATCCTCGCTCTCCGAGTATAGACACACTCGGGGAGGTTGTTAAATCTTCTCATCCTTGCGGTTTACGCCGAAATCAGACGAAAGGATAACACATAAACCATACCAACAAGCAACAACAGTGCAGCCAATTTAATGTTATAACGAGGATAACTTTCGATTGTCTCAGAAGCGAGAGGTCCATTCGATGCGGATAGTGGTGGCTCGAACATCCTTGAACAGCTCCTTCGCCTCAATGGTTCTCTAAAGGTGCCCGGAGATAAATTTTCCCTTGTTGAACGCCCCGAAACTACCTGAATCTAAGTACAAAACTTGTGGTTAGACAACGGCGGCGGTGGTGGGTGGTCGATGGTGTTTGATTTGTGCTTAATGTCCTGGAAGGATGGAGAAAAGGAACATTTTTGATTTTTTTTTTCCTTCTGTTCGCCTTGAAATGGAAATGAATGGAAAATAAATTGGACCTGAGGTATTCCGAGTGGTGAAATCAAAGGTAACGTCTGCGAACAAACTCGTAGATTCCCTTAAAGGCATCCATCCGTGAGACGGAAGGAGGTGCGAGCAATGTTGAACGCAGGGAAGAGCCCAATTGAATGAGCACCTCGAACAGTTATCCTTGAATGGAGTGATGCTTCGGCGTTTACACTTTGAATGTGAAATTGTTGTGTGAACTATTAGCCATACAAACGGCATGAGATTTTGAGTTCCTCTATCCGTTGTCCAAATATGACTGGTGAGGCTCATTGCTAATGGATCTGCGAACAAAGAAGAGTTATAAAGAATTCTCTGTTCATTTGGAGCGAAATTTTCTTAATTTCTTATGCGAATGTAGTTTCGCCTGCGTGAAGTTCCCATGTATGTAGACCGCTTGACAAGTATGTGACATCCTCAGTCTGGCTAGGTACTCGTTTCCCGTCGATCTCAGTAAAAACCAGTATTGTTAGAACTCTCTCTTCATTTATCCCACGAAGGGTGGTAATTTTTCCCTTTTTTCCCATTTCACGGTACTCAAATTCCCATTTAAAATCCCACGATACTTTTTGCGTCAAAATCGAGTTTTTTAAAGTAAAATTTGTATTACACTGAAAGAAAATCGCGTTAAATTAACCTTTAGTATAAAAACCGCGTTTGCTGTTATGATTCTTTTTTGTTACTAGAAAATTTTGATAAAAGACGTAGTTTTTTATGAACATTCAGTGTGTTAATAATCATGGTGAAATACAGGTGTATAGATAGAATTTCACCAAAATTTATAGTTTGAATATTTTTCTGTTAGATTTCTGAAAATCCCACGATTTGGTCCCTTATCCCTTTATCCCGCGGAAGGCTTTTCGGACATCGAAATTCCCACAAAAAGGGATAAATCCCACGATATAATAAAACTGGTAAAAACTGCCTTTTGGGAATGAAATAGGTGATGATGAGGATTCTTTTGAATTTAAAAATAAAACCGGGAAACTTTGTTAATAATTTAAGAGAAAGGGAAGGTTCTGACTGAAGATGTTCAACTCAAAACCGCAATAGATTTACCTTGCATGAAATGCTGCCAAACTCGCATCTCGCAATTATGTGGAATAATGTTGCCACATAAAAGTCGCTCTCTGGTGTGATAGAATTGATAAAGATTTGAAAACTAAATTGCATGTCACTCTTTCGCATTGCATTGAAAGTGACACAAAACGAAATCCAACCTATCCTCACACAAATTCCACTAACTTCAAACTGCGTCGATAACAGTGCATACTGCTGGGGTTGAGTGACACCGTCGGATATGTCACAATTAAAACGTAATCCCATCGGAGATTGTTTCCAGAAATACTCCAAACGGGTGAGCACCGAGACCTGAGAAGTGAGGACTGAGGACTCATCTACGGGTGAAATATAAAATGCAAATCCCTTGATAATTGCACACAGATACACGTGTGCATCTATACATTTAACACATATAATGCTTAGCCATAAAGTTTATTACCAATAGTATGCCGGGTTGGTGTGCCATGCAAAGTGATAAGCGATCCAAATGAAACCCGATTGCGGTGCCTCTCGTTGGTGACGCTCCCAAAGACACTGGAGACATTATCTATCAGCCCCAAACATGGTTAACCCACAATTATACGAGATATAAATTGATGGAGGCACCCGACGACGACGACGACGGTGATGTGCAGCACAGCGGAGAGCAACCGGTGACCCCCGGAGGAGCAACGACGAGACCAGCAGTTGTTACCCGATGGATATTATCCAGTACCTCTGCAGGTATTTCTTTGGTCCCTGTCGGAGGATGACACCAACCGACCGGACGACCGACGACCGGAGGAACTACACTTAGATCGACGATGGGACAAACAGGCTTAAGTGCACTTTCAATTCGATTATAAATGTTCGGTGCGGTTATCCTGTAGAGGATGGAGTGAGTACGAGTACGAGTATATGGCCAAAAGTTAGGCTACGTTGTTGGTTAGCCTAGAAGTAAGGGTGTGAGATGGGCACCCCGATGTCCCTTAACTTTGCTCCAAACGACGACGATTGTAGTTTGTATCTATCTGCATTAAACACCTTGTCAGGTGGTGTCGTTAACATGCAAATGAACATGATGGTTTGTTAAATGTCGGTATGCAGTGATGCTGTGTGGTTATCGGAATGTCCAATGTAGTTTGAGATACATTTATATCATTTTGCAGCATCCAACACACGGGGTGCGCAATGAAGAGATCAATCTGGGCGCCTGGTGTTGGATTTACTCATAAGCTGAGAGAGGAGTAGGCGAAACTGATGATTTGGTTGGTATTCACTTGGAATGTGTTGGGCTGTCAAGTGACAGTAAGTGAAGGTGGCTCATCATAGGGTGGCTGCCAATTGTCAGCTTCATATTCAATTTTACTGCTCTCAGATTATCCTTATATGATTTACCACAAATCTGTCTTAGGGGACTTTTTATTCGAAGTACCAACTGAAGTTTGCTGCATGAATAAATTTGTAGTCCACCGACCGTTATTTGGAAATTAAAATTTGAAAACTTAAATAAATAACACCAACTTCAGCGATCTACCCAGAGTTTGTGACACTAAAAGGATCTACCATTTTGTATATTTTCTCTGTTCATATTGGGCACACTCGAAAATCTAGTTATCTAAGTTGACTAGATCTGGACAAGATGTAACCGGAACGCAAAAATTCGAGATTGGTCGGGAATGTCACTTTTCATATGCGAACTGTCAACTACAACTTTCTTGACTAGACTCGTCGGCTACCCCTCCATAAACGTCAATTGAAACAGCTGTTCATATGACCAATCTAAGCCAATCAAAGCTGATACCTAAAGTCAGATAGCAGCTGTCAGACTTACTTACCTGAACGTAACCATTCATTCGCGTTATGACCTAAAACTCATCCACCTGTCACTTGTCAAACATTTTAAGAATGTTCGTTCGAACAAAAATTTTAATTTTTCTTTTGGCAATCAAAATTAGTTTAATTCAATTTATTATTAATATAGTTTCAACATTTCATAAACTAATTTTCGCGAATCTTTCATTCGTCGACTCGCTCCTAAAAATTCGTTAGAACCCGCAAACCTTCTCCTCACTCGATGTGAGCAACAGGCAACCATTTCAGGTCCACCCACCATTTCGAACGAAGACTCTGCGGATTGTAGAGTACTGCCAGATGCCATACGAGACACTGGAAATCCAAATAATTAGCAAACTAAAATAGAATCTGAATAAATCAGAGCTCATAGCACTATTTAATATTTATTGCTTACCCACTGTCTGCTGTCATCTTGGCAGCAAAATAGAAAGGAATTTTTTAATAACGCTCACGATCGCCACTGCATCAGTAATTAAATAACAACAAGAAGACGATTTAAAAATGCGATTTTATTAATTAAAAATTTCCACGACCACATCCTGATCCTTGTGCGTGCGGTTTATTAACATTTCATCTGGTGCAATCCTCCACCAAACCCACCTATACACATTCCACTGTGTAATGTGAGTAATTAATATGAAAAAAAAAAAAAAATGCCCCTTGGAAGCTTTTGGTAAGCGTGGTGATGCTGTTGGTATATTGGGCGGTACACCAAATTTTCACAATAAAAAACCGAGACCGCAAAATTTTAATTATTACAAAAATTGAATTGAATCAATTTTGTTTCCACCCACAACCGGAATTCGGAGCTCGGTGCTGTTTTAATATAAATTTTTAGTAATTCACTTGAATTTTTCTTTTTAATGAGCTGATATTCAGATTATCGAGAATGCTCGCACGTTCTTCATTATACCTGTGTGAGGGATACAGAGAGCGAATCAATTTGGGTGCTATGAGAATCCGCATAACCGAAGCATCACCGGGAGGGATTTTGGTTTTTAATGAACAAGTGATGTGCGAAATTATGCATAAAATTGAATTCAGGTTGAAAATGAATGAGGATTTTTGTTTTTTAATTAATCAATGCCAATGGTTGGCGTATGACGTGCGATGCTTTTCACTGGAAGTCCAATCATGCTCGTCCGGTGAATAATGCCCTTGAATGTTTATGTAAAATGCGAGGGCTCAAGGAGGTATACGCTAGTACGTAATGGGTATGAGTGGATTCCATGAAGAGTTGTCATTCCATTCAGAGATTCTATTTGGTGTATACTTTTTAAAATTGTACCGGCTATTTGAAGTTCTAATAGGTCCATTCGCGTACTTTCATGAGCCAAGCACTAAAAATATGTCAAACTCGAAAAATTGAGCGAAACACTCTCAGAGAGTTGAAAATATACTCGAAAGTACGTGGATACACTTCGAGCTACTTTGAGCCACTTACATCTTTGAAATCGAATCCAAGGCACGAATAAATTTATAACATACCTTTTTACAACATATAAAACGTTCTAGGGGAACATTCGACCACCACCGAATTTTCTTTATTGTCAGATATTTTATTTTTGTGTACAATTAATTTTTAAAACGGATTTTGAATTTGTTTCCTGCCAATTTTGCGCATTTGACATTTTTATCAGTAGTTGCCGGTTGAAATTCTCTGAGCTGTTTCGAGCCAAGAGAGGAACTGCTCCTTCCTCGTTATTTTGCTAATTTTCTCTTTTTCTGTCATTTTTGATGAGTACGTGTATAGACTTTGTGCGATTGCGATCGATTTATATCGATTGCGTTCGATTCAAACCGCGTACGCGAACGAACCTAATGTTTTGTCAGTGTTTTTATTATATAATGGGTTCTTTTGTAAAAGGTTTAAGCAAAGTAAAAGCCCTTAGCAAATGCTTTGAATCGGTATAAATAATAACCTAGTTTGCTAAAGTAGGTTCGAAAATTCGAACATAGCATTTACTTCGCTGTACATGTCCTTGCCTTGCAATTTCTGTCAATCTGGACAGGTGACAACTGTCCGGTGGTTTATTTATTTTGAATCTATTTTCAAATTTTTGTGGAAAATTATCAAAATCTATAGCTGCAATTGCACCTGGAAACATAAATTTTATTTGCCAAATCGCTTGATAATATTTGATTTCTTCCTCAGTTGTCGGAAAATGTATCCAATCATCGGCTTGCTGAACTATTTTTTGACACACATACCAATTAGTTAACGGTTGAAACGGTTGACTGATGAACACCGACCTAAACACATAAATTTTTCACTTTTTAAGCCATGAATTTTGAAATGTTTACCTGAAAGCCCAGATCTCCTAAATACCTTAGGAAAGATTTAATTTTCTGGATATTTGAAAGAGCACCACCACATTTTCACGCTTGGAGATATTATCGTCACCAATTCTTCTTTGTTTATACTGTTTTTTATTAGCACGAACGTTAACAACAAGAGGTAAAACAGGTATGATGTGAAAACTTATCGTATCCATGTTTTGTTTGAGTTTCCTGTATGAACAAAACTTAATTTATCTATTTATAAACAAAACATCGAAAATTCACAATGCTTAGATTGTTTTATGTAAAAAAAGGTGTGTACAAAATATTTAGCAAAAGGTCTGAGTCAACTAAATAGCAGACTCAGAATTTGCATAGCATTTGCTTTGTCTGATATATTTTATTCATACCGATCTGAGTAAAAGGTCAGTGCCGCCGATTTTCGAACATGTCAAAAGTTGGAACTAACTCAAATGGTTTTTTATTCATACGAAATGTAGCAAATGCTTCGATTTTGACATTTCTCTTGAGTAAAAGCAATTGCTACGTTCTATACATACGACCCAATGTCGTCACATTTTATTGGCAGATAACTCATCCATGACTGTATTATAGCAGTGTAAAAGAACTCAATTCAGCTGTAGTTTCTTTATCTGAGACTTCTAGTTTTCCGCATCTATGAGGTACAAGCCGAACAAATTAGGGTACAGTTCCAGCTTTTGAGTGCCCGAAAACAGGGCCAAATCCAAGCTTGGCGCAAGTTGAAAAGGTGATTGCGGCGCCATCAGATGAGTGGCTATGGCTAATGATTTTATTGTTAACATGTTATGTTGACGACATTTAAGGTGGTTGTACGCCGCAGGAATAGAGGATGCATTGTTTAACATGAAGGGTTTGGGAAGGAGGTCACGAATGCGCTGAAGGTGTCGACATGACAGATGCCTTACGTCAAACACTGTCATATTTGAATATATTTGAAGCTGAGGTCAGTAGCTATACATAATTCAAGACTAGTTGGGGTTCGGTTTCTTTTTGTTTTCCTAAGGTAGAATCATTTTTTTAAGTTTGAACAGCTCTTTGGCGCCCTGGCCACTTAGAAGTTAATGAAAAAAAATATATCTTTTGTTTTCCATTTGCCTTAAAGTCTCTATTTTACGGCACACTTGCTGTGGTCATAAATGTAGGTTAGTATAGCTGAATAGATTCGTTAAAGATGTCTGAAATATTGACTATGTCGATTGACGGCAACGAATTTCAGCCAAGTCTCGCTATGAAGGTATTTCTTTCGATAGTGAAAATGAGATGCTGTTGCAACCAGACACTTTTTCGCTTTTTTTTTGTGATTAGCTTTTGCAAACTAACCTAAACAGTCAGCTAAGTGACCTCTTAGCAGGCAAGTCATGGACATGACTGTAGCAACTAATAAGCACGCCAAACAACAGCTATTCTCAGCAAAGTGTGTAGCAATACTACGCAAAAGCAATCCTTCGCAGGTCCAAAACTCTTATAAGGGAACTACTTCAAATCCCTTTAAATATAGCTTCACGCATGATCCTCTTCACTTAGCCCTTTGCCAATTTGGCATATCCGATCTGCCCAATTTGAAGCTTCACTTTAGTTAAAAATTCGCTAGCCACTCACGCTAAATACTGGATTATAACCCCCGATTCTTCTAAATTTGAAAGGCCGGGCTTTATTTTTTTTCCTAAACCTCCTTACAAACAGTTTTGTACGAACATTGTCAGTCCAAAATCAGTCAACCATTAATAAGTCCTCCAACATATCAATCAACTCGACTCTTCTCTTATACATTCCACCGGACTGACATAATCTGATGAGGAAAAAACCTTCCACGGCTTATTTCATTTTTCTTTCTTCCTCCCACCAAATTAACTAGTCTACCCTTCAATAACCTCATTCATCACAGGCGCGAGATTTCTCCACTTGCCTAATTCAATTTGATTCTTGGTATTTGCAGGCAAAAAATAAAAATCCATTTGTGGGCTAGGAGGAAAAAAATTAATACCCAACAACCGCATCTTCAAATAGCAGCCTCTCTGTATAATCAAGCGGAACGCGATAACAACCTCCCCCCCAAACGCCTGCCCACGAACAGGAAAAGCGAGCGAAAGAAAAAACCTCATAATAACAATAAAGATACAGTAGCTGTTTTCCGTTTCAGCGATTTGGAAAAAAAATTCATTCCGAGGCAGGATTTAATCTAACTTTATTAAAATATGAGACATTTAACGGTTATTTGGTTATGTGTCGAATGGGGGTGGTGGTTGAGCGGCTTTTAGAATTTTCTATTTCATATTTTTCACAGCGCAACATCTTGTGGTACGTCGCACACTGATTAAGGATACTTTTCAAAGCAAAAAAAAAGAAGCCTCAAAGACCGCATACATTTTTAAACTTTCGATTACTTCCAGGACATGTGCGAATCTTAATAGTAGAGCGAGCAAGTTTTCCCGTCTGCGGAAATCGAGCCAGTGCAGCGTGTCGTGTGACGCGATAAGTAGGTGAAGGTATGTGGGAGGGATTTATAAGCGCGTTCTCAAGATAAGATCGCATGTTCAACATCATTTCCTTGAAGTGTTTTATTCTTGAGCTTTTTTCCGTACAACCGAAGCAGTCAAACCGACTTTAAAATGCATCCCCGGTCTCATTCGTCTGTACACCAAGTATAAATCGTGATAGATCCTTGTGGTGTGGTTTTTAATAGAGACACACCATCATCGTCATCATCACTATAGTTGCATTTTGAAATCACTTTTCGAATGGACGCATCGCGCACGTAGTCGTAGTCGTTTATGCTGCCACACAAACCAATTGGATAATTTTCTACTCATTTAACTGGAAAATTAAATTCGAAAGGGATACTCTTGTGCAATGTGAAGCGAGTGTGAGAAAATATTGGAAATGACGTTTCGGTTTTTTTGACAGCCCTTAGCTGAGCAAATGCGTTTGTGTTTTTATTGCAAATTTGACAGACACATCTGCGGCTGCGGTGGGGATATTCGATTGGGTGTGGGCTGTGGGTGGCTTTCATATACCTCAACTAAAGCTGTGAACAATTGGTCCCGCTGTGGCTGTTTGTTTGATCCTTTGAGATCTTTAAAGGATTTAAAAAATTTGCGATGTACTAGGATAACAGTTCGAGCATTTTCGGAGGCCTTCTGGCAAATTCGAAACGCATGATGCGCTTAAAAACTGCCCCTGTGACTTTGATATTAGGATTAAGGATACATTTTATTTCTTCCATCCAGAAACCCATTGTCCAGTACAATAACCACTGAGGCAGCCCGCTGCATGGGACGGATGGAAGGGAATTCAAATACGATCGGCTGAATTGAAAAGATTTTTCAGGACGCTTAAACTCTCGAAGGTTTGACAGACGTTCGGGAGACAAAGTTTCAATTTCCAGACTATAGCATTTTAAATATATAATAATAAATAAATAGTTGGCGCAACAGCTCTGTAGGGACCCTAGGCCTAGCTTTTCACAACCATTCGTTTGTGTGAGTTTTTTTATTTTTGGGACGAATGGAATGGATCTACAATTTTATGCCGGGTCCAAACGGCTAATTGAGAAGCTCCTTCATGACAATTATACTCTCGGATGTTTGTCAGACGTTCGCGAGAGGTGGTGCAGCGGAAGAAACCCATAAGCTGGAATTTTTTTTTTTTTCGGGATTCGAACCAGGGAACCATCGCTTATTAGTCGAACACACTAACCACTAAACCACTGCGCCTTATAGAATATACAGACAATATTAATAAATTTGTCAAATTAGCACCCGTTCACATTTTGCAAAATGCTTCCCAGTTCCACCAAGCAATATACGTCAATTAGCCAAACTTCAAGGCCAAACCTAACATAAATGTCAAGATAAAGTTTTTTAAATGATCTTGCGGTATAGTAGGTGCCACGCCCTGTAGTCCAATCCCGCCCACATTTTTCAAAGTGTTTTATTTAGGCCATACACATCAATGTTTGACATCATAAGCTCCATTGGGGGAAGAAAATTGGCGTTTTTAAATTGAAAGTGCCACGCCCCCTTTTTTGAATGCGCCTCTCATTTTGCAAAGCCCATTTTACAACCAATACATGCGCCAAATTTTTCAAATATGGCTGGAAAAGGCAACAGGTATGTATGTTGTTGTTTTTTATGTACCAAAATTAATATATGTTGTATGAAAGGTGCCACGCCCCCTTTTCCGAAACATTTTGTTAGGGAAAGCTCTTAAATGACTCACGGATCATTCATGGTTGAATAAAGATTCTGTAAAAGTATTGAAGACAAGCAGACAGACGAGCTGCATTCACTTTTATACAGCAGGGCGCGGAAGAAGTAGATGATGATGCTGGTTCTGATGTCCAAAGAGTAGTCACTGATATCCAAAAGTGAACCTTCGCTCTTCCAATTAAGACCCCTACACACTAACTGAATCCTTTAGCATCAATAAATGCCCTCAGTGCCCAAGTAGATAAAATCGTCTTAATTATTAAAAGGTTACGTTTCCAAAATACGACAGCAGGTAACTCCGTATGGCAATTATTTCAATAGAATATCCAATAAGTAGCATCAATTCCCCTTTACACACACACCTACTCAGGCAGGCTTTTGGAGGACCCATCTCTGCCATTTCAATTAAATTCAAGCCGCTTTCGATTCGTTTCCTTGATAATTATCAAAGCAACAAATTCCACTTGGGATATATTTACAGCTACCGAAAAAAAAAACGTTTTAACTAAATATAAATGGCCTGCTCCAAGGCGACAGCAAAGGACGAAAACAAAAAACAAAAGCAACACCAACAACAATATTTCACTTTTTAATCGGCTGAAACACGAAATTAACACTTAAGCAATATATACAGGGGTGGCGGAGAGCAAAATCACCCCCAGGACACCGCCGCACGCCGCCGCCATCATCAACAGCTCTAGTCAAGCAAACAATTGGTCCATTTACTTGCGAGCAACCCAGCACTTTGCTGTTTCTCTCTCTTCATCGTTTCTAAGATAAAAGCGATCGTTCGTTGCCCAGGACTCTATGTAGACCGACCGGGATTTTAATGTACACCTTACGCAGAGCGACACAGGACACGGGACGTGCACTTTCAGCCCTTTGTGGAATTATCTCCTTGGAAATAAATTTCAAAATGCGATAAGTAGATGACATTTTAAGAAACACACAGCCCAAACAAAACAATGAATTAAATTCGCCAACCAAGTGGGTTGGCGGTGGAACTTAACTTTAATGCTCTCCTTGTTTGTGGGAATGTGGGGGTGTGAGAGACGTCTGAATCTGAGCCCGATTTTGGCGGAAATAAAACAAAGGTGCTGCGCCGTGCCTTTGTGTGTACGCAACTCTAAAGACAATGTTTTCCTTTCCTTTTGACGTGCTTGCAGCGGTATAGTATATACGTACTGATGCTGGATATGGTGTTGGTGTGGTGGCTCCTTCATCGCCAGGTTGTTCTAGAATTAATTAAAAGCCATTCTTTACGTTCACAAGGTGTGTGCACAACGAGAGATAGATTTCCGGCAGCATTCCGAGTTGAACTTCTTTCTTATACCCCTCAAGGACACGAGGGCGGGAGAAACAGCCCTACTCTTATCGACACATAAAATCGCTGACAAATAATTTATTCACTTTCTCAGGACGACGACGCTGACGACGCAGCGGAGGCGAATGTACACGGAGTAGATTTAATATACGAAAATGTCTAATGCCGAATCGGAGTTTTAATTGATTTCGCTTTGGTTTTCCCTTTGCGATTGTGGTGCGATGTTGGAGGCATCCATTCCTCTTACTTCCTGTGCTAATACATTTGCAAAATCAAATGGAAAGATAAGAATTGGTCGGATTCGTTTTTGGGAAAGTTTACTCCTGATTAGGTAGACCATTGTTGATGGAGGGAATTGTTTTTGCCGCAGTGATGCTGATGGTGATGCCTGTTCTGCGAACTTGCTGAGTTGTGCAATAAATCGAAAGTGAGTATAATCAGGAGAGTGATAACCACTTTTGACAACGTTGCGACTTTAATTGGCTGAGTGAGGTAGGCTATAGAATTTCTGGCAGGCAGATTTCTGTGATTGTTTTGAATAGGGGGTGGGGGGAGGGAAATATATAGATTTATTTTTGCAGTGGTTTGATAAGATGCAGGTGGAGTCTCAGGTTGTACGGTTTTGTGTGAACAGCAATTTGGTTAGCTATTCGAAACAGCATCACCAATCAGACTTGGTTGGGACTTTTGATTTGTGGCAGTCAAGTATTAGTTAGAGGCTATCAGCAAGGACAGTGCGCGTTTTTTGAGACCACTTTGAAGCTTTGCAAGTGTAAGATCAAATTTTGGTCCTTTGGACATACCTTTGGCGCAAGATCTCCAGTCCATATTATGTGCTGTTTGTGAGTCCTTATTTTTTTTCTTTTTGATGGACAAATGAAAGGCCGTTTGCGACTTTTTTGTCCGAGGTGATCAGTATTTCCTGAATAGTTTATCGGCGCTTAAAATACTTCACCCTCATGTCAACAGGCACAGACCTTCTCGGCTGCGTCAATCTCTAGGTTTTCAGGTGCAGAATTTATAGATCTTGCCTCAATAATAATTGCGAAAGTCCCTTCAAGGCCTGGAAAGGCCTTCATTGTAAATTTCATTCAAGGGTAGAGCTTTCTTCACCTACTTACCTTTGCAGTAAGTAAGTAACGATATTAATACCCTTCTGTTTGAATATCTTTGCTGATATTTGCTTCCGCCTGTCTTGCCAACGTTTTAAGTAGAAAGAGTGTTTCTTTGATGTGCTGTGAGAGGCTTAATATTTCTGACCTCGTTTTAAAAGCCTCTTCTACACTGCCCGTAGTTTAGGCAAATATCCAACGAATAAAAGATTTTAGGAGTTCAATGAAAAAGGTCAAGGCTTGGGAAGACCATCACCCCTATCGAGGTATCCGTTCGGAAAAATTCCGATACGAAAGTCAAATCTGATCGGAATCCAAATTGCGTTCGAAGTATCCGTTTCGGAACAAAATAAATGAAGCATATAAACGCGTTCATTTAAATATTCCGCAGCAACTAGTTGTCGGAGAGCTTCGGAAAAATGTGCCGTGCAGCTGTCAAAAGTAAGTGGTATACCGCGGTTCCACGCAATGCGACAAGGTGCGCTGTATGTCATCGGAGAATTTTTCCGAAAGTTGTATCGGAACGGATATCTCGAATGGAATTTCTCCGATTTCGTACAAATCGGAGAAAATTCCGTTCCGAACGTATGCCTCGATAGGGCCGCATAAGCATGCTGAAGCTCCGCTCGGGAGGATTCCACCTGGTCCTGCAGATTTCTAAGAAAACAAACTTCTTTTAAAGAAGAAGAAGAGTACCGTGATGAAAATATTCTTGAGTATGAGCCCTTCAAAAATTGGTGTTTAGATTGCGTTTTCGTTCCGTTGAATTTCTTTAAATGATGAACTATAGATTCATTTAGAGGGAGTCTTTAATGGGATAAATGGATATTTTAGATTCGATTATTTTGATTGCTGGCTCGTAAACGCTGAAGAGTTGCTCTCGCGAAAAATGTCGCTCTCTAGGTTTTACTAAGAAATGAAAGCGGTACAGGAACCGAACGAGTTAAGCAAGCCTGAATTTACAAACTTTACGCCTTCTCTTAGAAGTCAGATAATCCTTCTGGGCATAGCATAGCCCGGTCCTAAATCGATTGACAGTCCATATAGATAACGCATCAAGCTAATAAATTGCAAACAAATAATATCCCTTTTTCAACCAAGTTTTTAAATCTTAGGTTAGGTTAGGTTCATGTGGCAACTGGCAAGCTACAGCTAGCGAAAACACACTTTTCCCATTTTTCTTCCTCAAAACTGAAACAGCGTTTTCTTTGTAATGTTAAAAAATGTATTCTATTTATTTCAATGCTTAAGAAAAGATATTTAAAAAAAAAATTTAAAACGCACTCTAACAATCTTCCTTAAAAATAAATAAATATGCAAATAAAGTCTTACTATACATCGTTCTCTTTCTTAAATGCAATTATAAAGATCCAACTCTGTGCTTGATTTATTCAATTTAATATTCTAATGTACAATATCTTATATATAGCATTTAGGTTTTTTTTGTTTTTAGCTTAAAATTTTATTTGTAATACATATATTTTCATATACAAATTATACGAATGCTTTATAAGCAGTGTCTATTGTCTATATATTTGCAACTGAAATTTTTTCTTAGCTGTAATAGTAGAACGCTCCTATTACAATGTCTTGTTTTTGTTTTGTATTTAATAAACTTTGAATGATAACTACAAAAAACGTTGTTAGTTATTTTTTATGATTTAAACTATTTCTGAATTTTTTGATAATTTTTCTTCTATATCATTTTATGTTCTAACGGATAACTATGGAAATAATGATGTTATTAGTTTCGGTGGACGGAACTCCAATAGATTGAGTTTTTTTTTTGTCTGTCAAATATGTAGATGCAAATTAAGTAAATTATAGTTGTTAATAATATTAGGCCTTTTTTATTATGCTCAAATGATCTTAGATCATGTGGGTAAAATAAAAAACGCCTATTGAGTCCAATGCAGCTACTTTTGAATTCCAACTGTTTTAGGAGAGATTATACGCTAGATTTTGAATATTACAAAGTGCTGAAAGGAATAGCTATTTTTTAACAGCGATTGAAATAAAAAGTACCTGTAAAATGATTGGATAAGTGATTCTTCTTTATTTCTGTCAAACTGCCTGTCCATCGTTTGCAGGAGCATGCATTTTTCTTTTGTCATGCCTTCTTACGTATAGGCAGCTTATGAACATAATACAAATTAATTTTTACTTGTACGCTCTAAATAATTTCATAGCTAATATTTTTTTAAAAAATGATTTTCCAAATACATACTTAGTCTCGAAATTGAACCATAAATTCTGAAAAGACGATAACAGTGAAATGTGTTATTCCAAAGTTCTTCTGATATGGACAGACAGACAGTTTCTTACGCCCTTCGTTAAAAAGCGTTTTTCTTCGAATACTTTTCCTGAAAAACAAGTCAAATCAAGTTTAGTTTATAAATTAAATCTAAACGACAAATTCCCAGGACCTGTTATCACTTATGCTCGAATCGCAAACTAAATACATAAGTAGACGGTTTTTATATTTAGTTTAAGACTAATCAGTACTAAGTAGTACTAAAAAATGCGTTAAAAATATTATCCCATCTCGTAAATTGTGTAAGATGTTCGTTGTTTTATGAAAAACCAACAACTTGAATGTATTTATGTATATTACTCCTACTTACTCTACGACAAAGAAGCAAAGAGTGGTAAAATAAGACAAAATTCAAAAAGAAAAACAAATTTCGCCAATTGGAAAATGAAACAATTTATTTGAGTTTTTATAATTAATGTACTTTTTATTAATAATACTTTTTTTTCCTTTTATAAAACAAAGAAATACCTTTTGTTATATAAGAAAATCATACATAATGCCGAAAATTGGGTCAAAATATTCAAATCAAAATGACAAATAGGAAAAAAATCTAAATTCACCTATACAAACTAAAGTTGTTCAGTAATAGAAAAGAAACGCTTGTTTCTTAAGGTTAAACATATCGATTATCTGTGCTCTATAGGAATACGAAATTTAAAAAAAAAAAATTACAAATACAAATAAGTACTATAGAAAGAAGTGTAGAATTACATAAATAAATTTATATGAAAACTTAACATCACATTGCTTGAATTATTAAATTGTATTTGCTTATGTACTCAGTATATAAATGATTCACTTACTTATGTTTTTATTATATAATATTTATATAATGTTTAGTAATATATATACTTCTTCGTATTTTTTTTTTCTTTATATATGCTTCCTGTTAAATACTAAAATTTCTTTAATTTTAATTCGATATGAAAAATTGCTGAGAATGAGATGGTTTTTGTATATAGAAGTTAAATAACAAAAAAGCTGCAAGAAAATGTCATTAAATTCTGTTTTTTGTTTTGTGTTTCTCTATTTTGCTGATGATGATGATGTTGATTAAGGAAAAAAAGGAGATTATGATTTTTTTTTTGTTCGCTTGCAATATATAAAATTAATTCATTTATATCTACTTGTTTAGTAATTATATTTTATACGGATATAAAATATTTATGTTTTCTTTAAATTAGCTACAGTTTTAGTGGAGTTTTCATGTCATTCGTATGTATTATACATGTTTTCTTTTAGGTTTTAGTGTTATGCATGAAAATGAAGAGTGAACGCTTCATGTCCTGTTGTGGAAATTATATAGTTTTCAACTTATGTCTATCAGTACTGCGCCGAGTTTTGAGAGAATGGAATTCTCCATGTGCTGCTGGTGGTGGTGGTGGTTCATTCTACTCTTCTTGTGTACGGGTAAACTGCTGCTGATATAATATTGTTTATGGCGACGTTAAGTTGTATTGTTACCTTTTCTGCGTGGCTTGGAGAGAGTGCTTTTTAAAAATGCATGGACATAGCACTACGTTAATTATTTTCTGACGTTGCCCTGTCCTGTCGTTGTTTGATGTGGGGAGGGAGTGTTTTTTTTTCGGAACAGGGATACGACATTTCATTATTTTTGGGATTGTGGATGAGGATTTGGAGGGGAGACACTCGCTTTTGATGTCGTGGTAAATAACTTATTGGAAAAGTTTAATGGACGAAATTGAGAGTTTATTCTGATATCAGACATTGTTTTTACGGAACACTTCATTGGGATGTTGGTTGCTGAAGTTTTGCCGAGTCGAGCATTGCTGGAAAAGAAAATGGGAAAAAAATAAAATTCTCGTTGACAGATTCAAATTGATTGTTTCAAACAAACACATTAAAGGTGAACAATCGGAGGCAAGGAGACAATTTTGTGACTTGTCAAGAAGAATGTCTGCCTCATTAATCAAATCCTATCGCAAAGACCGACGTTCATGTGAAACTGTATATCAAACTCTGAATACTGTGGTACTTAAAAGTACATTCGTCACGCAAGCCTTTGTCCACGCACACATTATACCCCTGACCGTTGACCTTTTATAAAACACGGCGGCAATCAAAGTTCCAAATGTACTTCCAATAGCATTTCTTGATCTGGACATATGGCACTATATCCCACATCAGAACATTAAAAACTCATTAAATCAATCAACATTGTCCGTTGACAAGAACCATATGTCACTCGGACAAGTGGACGCTATTTCCTCGTAATAAAGTTTGCAAGAACCGCTTCCCCCAGCGACAAGGGTTACATAAATGTACGTGATTTTGATTTCCAAACGAATCCTTGTTCACAAAGCGTATTAATCACCCATGGTCACATTACGTACAAGACTACTCGTATCTATATACGGTTCACCCTCTGCTGGGCCGCCGCTTAATTGGCTTTAATTACAATATAATTGGCCGTAAGGCTGATTGCATCTGAAATCAAATAAAAGTAGCTGCAAACATTAACTTACCGCTTGCGTCTTTTCCCAGGACTTCATGGCCGATTTGTACTTTTCGAATTCATGACACCAGTCCGCGTAGATCTTCTGGTAGTCGTTGCTCTTGTTTGGTGGTGTGCACCTTGACAGATAGATAGAGAAAAGTAATCGTCAGTGCTGTTTGGATATACTCAATTAAATAGAAACATTTGAAAGCGTCAGTCACTGCACATGACACGGGGCTTAACGAAGGACGCACACCGACACTCGCCAAAGATATAGCTCAACTTGCTGAATAATTACTGAGTGAGTGACACCGCCACTATCAACGCAGTGTGCATTAATTATTCAACGTTTGCTCTAAGTGGAAGTTCCTCCTTTCAAATGCTAGTGGTAGTGCCAAATGAGAGACACCCTCGGTGAGAGTCATTCAAGCTGAATTTGCATGGAACGCCGGTGAAGTTTGCCAGTGCTTTACTTACCTATGCGCATCGACGGTAATGTTATAGCTGCAGAGTAGCGATCCACCTAGATGACAGTCATAACGACCGCCGTCAGCCTCATTGACGGAAACAACAACCAAGCCACGTTCAGTGGTTTCAATGTACTTTGTTGGACTGTATTTAATTTCGTACCTGCCAATGGAAGGATTTTTTGTTTTCATTGTACTATAGTATTTTTCGTGGTGGTAACCTACCGTCCCTTATCCTTTGAGTGGTGATACCATGTAACCTGTTCATTCTTTAAAACTTCAGGTATTTTGACAAAACATCCCAGATGCACACTCTGGCCATAGGTGACGACAATCTTCTTCTTCAGCACGCTCGAGTCACAAATGTCATTTGTGCGATTGCCAACGTCCTGCGAAACAGTAAACAGATGCGAATTGGTGCGACTGAATATGGAGTGGCATGCATCAGACTCACCTGCAGCAATCCCATTTTGTAGGGACTGCACACTTTGGTGTCCCTATCCCAGCCACAGTACGGGTCACGAACACATCGGAAGCAGCTATCATAGCGGCGATTACACATCGCCAAGTCGATTTGTTTGATGCGATAATCTGTGGCCACATACAGTGACTTACGTGTCTGGCTGATTTCCATTACTTGGATGGCCTCGTTAAGGGCGATTTCAAAGATATCCAACAGTTTGGACAGCGACTCCCCGTTGCGATAGTACTGCACGATTTTGTAGATGCGACCGAGATTTGTGCCCACATAGTAGACGGTGTTCTCCTGATCAATTCTGTGGATAGATGAAAGGGAGGTGGTAAGTTTGCATTATTGCAATTGATTCAATTTGAAGCAAGTTGTAATAATAAAGTAGGTGTACATAATGACGAGGTATAAAGTGGAGACCCACATGACAAAACGTGACACAAGTAAAAAGCTTGGTTTCACTTACTCAACTTAAATTTGACTTAGGTTTCATTACGTCGTATCGACAGCTATAACTTTGAGGAATTAAGGGACTTTGTCTTCCTTGGCTCGGCTTTAACCTCTGACAATAACATTTCGGTAGAAATTAAACGGAGAATCTCTTGGCGATCGCTGTTTCCTTAAACTGAGAAAGGAATTGAGTAGCAGAGCCCTATTTCGAACAACTAAGGAAATTCTGTAAAGTCCCAGTCGTGCTTTATGGCGCTGAAGCTACGATTTTGTTTAAAGCACATGAAGATTTCCACTGCCGCTTTGAGAGAAAGATTCTTCGAAAAATGTTCGGTCCCGTTTGCGTTGACGGTCTTATTACACATTGAAGTCTATGGACGTTCACAGGCACACTAATTGAGAAGAAAGTGTGAATAAGTCGCCCCCAAATTGATAGGGCATGCAGCGCGAATGGACACTCAAGCTCTGGCGTAGAGTTCTCAATTCAATCCGAAGGAGCAATGCAGTAGAGGGAAACTCCGCCTAAGGTAGCAAGTACAATTGAAATAGAGCTTTAAACAGCTTATGGACTGTGCAACTGGAGGCAGTAAATCAAAGACCACGCTTACTGAACAGGGGGGTCAATGCTCGTTCTGTGAAAAATTGAAACCGCAATTTCGATTCTCGTTCTTGTTCTACGAAAATGTGAGACCAAACATCAAACATTTTTATATGAATAATTTTTTTTCACGTACTCATTATCAAAGAAAAGTTTTAAGTGAGAGATTGAAAATTGAGAGCCTGATGTCGTACAAAACCATGTGCGATATTAAATTCACCACTATATTTTCACCTATTGAACGAGAATCGTTTTTTAGTACTGAGTGAATCTAAAAAATGAAAGCAGTGTATGAAAGCGAATGTGAAACGATTTATTCGATTCACTCTTTCACAGAACCAGAATTTACCCCCAGGTTGTGGCTCGTATATAGAGCCCCAGAATATAGTGCTACCCAAGTGAAACCGTTGAAGATTGACAAAATTTGTCTGCGTATAGCCGAAGAGCTCAGTTGGCTTGACGTTGTTGAAGCATCTGTTTGCGCAAAAATATTGGTATACGTTCCATACAGGATAGGGGTTGTTTTGGTATAGGTAAGGAGCGGTAGAGGATGTTATTTTGTTTTTAAAGAGAGGCGGATGAGTGTGTGATGGGACTGTCGAAATGGAGCCACCGGATGATGTCTACCGATAGATACCCCTAGATAAGGCGGATATTCCAAATGCTTATCATGACCAAGGGGGTTGTAAATCCTCCAAACTACCACACCTCCTTTACGGTGGAAGAAGCCTGATATTACATCTAACCAATGGTCGGTTGAACTCTCACCAGTCGAGTTACAACGGCTACACCATGACCACCGCCGATTTGTTTCCGGCAGGCGAAAGCCTTATTTTTTTTTTATATAAAGCGTTCCTAAATGTTTCCTTAGATTAACTTAACAATTAAAATTGACTGCCCTTCCAAATGTTTTTAATTAATAATTCCTGTGTGCACCCACACAAGACACCGTCACCCAACCAGACGCAACTAATACAACTGCAAGCCATTCTAATCGGTCCTTTGTGCCACCACCTCTGTCCCATGGTTAGACACATAAATTTCCCCATACTTTCCTGGGCGTTATCCCGATATGATGAATGGCTGCAAAGCACACACCCAAGCGAGACCCGTCACCGTCACAAGCAAAATATTGACTGTGCAGCGCAGTGGCGTACGAGCATAAATGCCTTCAACTTGTACAGACAGCCGAATTCATGCTGTTTTCGAAATTGATGCGCCAGACGCGAAGAAGCCCCACCCCACCCCACAAATGGGTTTTTAATTTAGATGCCAATTTATTTATGGTTATTGTTGGTTGGGTCTTCTCCGCCGCTCCCCGATGTCTATCCAAGTGTGCTTTCATTAATTTTTTGTTTAAATTAATTATCTCCATCATGCACGATCATGTGAATGGTGATGATTAATACAAGTGTCCTGGGAACTAAACGTCATGGCGAAATAAATGTTAAAACACAATTTTTGCGTATTATTTTACAAAACATAAAAAAATATCCTTTCATTCTCATGACGGCCCTTCGGCATATAACTGGAGTGGAGAGGCAGCAGCAGAACAGCTTCATACACCGCTGAGTGCCATTGATATATAATTGTCATACATAGTCATGGCTGAGTGGAGAATGAAATGGATTAAAATATCTCCCAGGAGACGGAATTAAAAAAAACACAAAAAATAAAATGAAATTATAAATCCCCAAACAATTGCGACTTAAATTAAAAAAAACAAAACCTCCTTGGTATGGGTAGGAAATTAAAACGCAAGGATTATTGTACTCCATGCGGAGTGGACAATTTATTATTTAATATTTCATAAGAGTAGATATTTTCAATCCATTCGCCACTGGTGCACCACCCCCACCGCCCAATCCACGGCCACTCAATGAAAAGAAGATTATTTCCCATAACCAGGACCGTCGACATTGATAAAGTCACAAATGCCTTCTCAGAAAAAAAAAAAAACGCACACACATGCATGGAGGAATCACGGCTGCATGAAGAGGAACCGAAAACCGAAAACGTTGTCCTTATAAGCTGCGTTATTAATTTGCGATTACGAAAAGTATTCATTGTATCGGGTGATGGTACCAAACCGGTCGGCCGTCATCCAAAATGCACCAGGAACTGATTTAAATTGAATTTTAATTTAATTAGGACTCGCAATGGCCATTAATCGTTAATATGTGATTATGGTGTGCAAATTAATTGTTGGCTATTGAGCAGGATCCGAATTGCGGTGACTGTGATTCGATTTGGAATCGGCTCTCTCTCTCTCCTCTCACTGTTTTTTAGATAATTAATTGGAAATTGATGATGAATTTGATTACTTGATTAAGTTTAGGCGTGGGGCTGGCTAAGCACTCGAATGCAGCCCCGAAATGTATAATTGATTGTGTGGAATTTAGTGAAATCCGTTTGCAAGTGTTTTGGCCAAATTGGCTATTGAGCTTGTGTGTAGAAATTAAGTGGCCGGCTTAAAAGGCCTAATATCTTTGTGCGAGTGTGTATTTCAATTGGATGGCGAATCCAAATTGAAATGCATGCATTTATGCGAGACGTGCATTGATAGTTGGAGTATGGCTCTTGTGGAATATATGCAGAGCTGGTTTCGGTTGGGATGGAGGATGCTTTTAATTTGCAGACGGAGCAGTGGTAACATCGAGAGCATGACATGACAGCATGGAAATTAAAACGTAACGAAGTTGGCAGTAATTTTTGTTAGAATTGCATTTAAGTGACGTAGTCTAAGGTGAAGTCGTGACAGAGACCTTTTGTAATTTTTTTATTTATTTATTTTTATTCAAACAATAACCATAACAATTTACTTAATTCAAAATCTAAGTAGCATGGCATTGCCATCTGCCGATTGACTAACTAGCTTTAGTAGATTAACAATTTAAAATATATATCTACGTATTTTTTATATTTTTAAAAGCTTTTCCTAAGAATTCTCTCTCTATATCCTAGTGCTACCTTATAATAGTTATAAAGTTGATCCACGTTCACCTCGTTCAAAATATTTTTAATTTGATCCTCAGCCATAATATCACATCCAAAATAATGCCTTCTTGTTTCCCGCAATGTCGGACATCTTCCTATAAAATGGATAACATCTTCTCTCTCACCTATGTTACAGATTGTACACAAAATTGGCAGGTCTGCTCTATGCGGCATGTAGTTTAAGTGAAGCAGTTCCACTCCTTACCTTTTGTTACATTAGGAAGGTGTGTGAGTTGGGCATGAAGGTGGGCTAAAACCCATGTCTCTAAGACTAAAAAAAAATATCGTCTTAGTCTAAGGGGTATACAAGGTTTCTAGTAAAAAGATTACACTTTGACGACTTTTAGACTTACATCTGCCAGATATTTAAATTTTTATTAGAGATTGTCAACCACAACTTTGGCAGAATCTGAAGCATATGACAAAACATGCGGAGCTTTACCAGAACCCTATTTGTCTGGTCTGGATTTTCACTGGCTCAGATCTGTAATTTACCAGCACAGCTTTGTCGGATCCGATCTAGTATAAGGTGGTACCTCCAGTTGTTGGCTAGAAAGTGGGTGTCAGAAAATCCTGGCAGGTAGCTATTTTTGGTTAGTACCAACTTATTAAGAAAAACTTCCTAAAGCTTGGTGTTTCTTTGGTGGCAACTCTGGACATGTAGAGCTTATGTTAGATTCTCAAAAAAACACCATCAAAGTCTGCTGACGGCATTAACGCCTCGCATGAGCTAATATCGTAGTGTTGTAAAGTGCACCACTTGATGCATACCAAGCACTTTACAACCGCTTTACCATTTCCTTCTTTACCATTTCTTCTTTGTATGCAGATGTTTAACCCAACGATCAATGTTGCAACTTTGTAACAATATATTGATTGTCCCAAATAAACATCCTCTCAACTTGCTATTTCAGCTTGCCACTTCCAGCGTCAATGCCCAACACTTCCGACCTAAATAAACAATGCTTATTTATGGTCTTTCTTTATTTTTCCATTGCACAACTAAGTGCACAAGTCAATTAACTCGTTATGCTGATGTCGCACTTCGCCTTCCATACGAACGATCGCTTTATGTATCGATCGTATGCGCGACAAAGTAACATGAGCCACTTGACTTGTACGGGAATCCCTTTCCGGATTTCCCAATTCTTTTTGTTTTTCTTTTTCCTTCTTTTCTTTTTCGTTCAAAGAACCTCGAATTGAATGATTCAATCGAGGCTATTTATATTGGCCATTGGGCAATGGCGCGGCACTCAGTTTCGGGCATTCATACAACCTGGTTTCAGGCAGTCGCTCGTCTAATCCTAAATCCATAACTACTAAATCCTAAACCAAGTCACTCGTCTAATCCTAAATCTATTAAAACTTTAACTACTATATGAATTGAATCTTAAATCAATAATAAGCTAAACTAAAACGTCTAATTTAAAACAAGTGTATTAGTTTCATAAGCTTACAAATTAAGAAAATTACTATATTAATAAAGTTAATAAATTTTAAGTGTACTAAGTTGTTTTACTGTTTGGATATACCAAATAACACAAAACAGGTAAACCCATCTGAGAGTTGCACCTCTCAGCTTAAAATAATAAAGTGCGCTACAGTAGTCAGACTCCGACCTAGGCGTAGTGGAATGTGGTTCCTTGAGATCAAACCGGCGTAAGTTGGAGCCCTTACGAAGATGACTTTAACCCTTAAATGCCCAAGGAAACCGATTTTTATGAAAAAAATATATTATATTTAAACGGAAGCAAAAACAACAACTCTGTTTTTAAAATTTTTTTTTTTATTTTTTGGACGAAGTTATAAACAAAAAAGTGGTTGTATCTTTAAAGATACACTGGGCATTAACCCCCCACAGCTATTCGGAAAGAAAATTATAAAGAATGCATAGAATTTTTTTTTGTTTATTAGATAAACGGGTAATTGTACATAATAAGGTATTATTGCATTGTTTTTGTTAATTCAAATATTTTTATATGTGTACATATATACAGAAAATAATATTAAAAAAATATTTATGTTATTATTTAAAACAATTATGAAATACAGAAACACATGCAACCAAGAAAAATCTTCAGTAAATGCAATGATTTTGTCAGTTTAGATATATCTGTGATTAAAAAAAAGATTAGTTAAGAGTATAAGTTATTTATATGGTAGCTAAAGTTATTTATATGGTAGCTAGGTATTTATTTAGTAAATAAAAAAACTGAAAATTGTATTAATGAAAAAAAAAAGATAAATGCAAGCAATACGATATACATTACACAAAAACCCAACAAGTTAGCTATCGGATAATTTATGAGTTATGATAATTATAAAAACAGTTTTTTTCTGCTGTTAAACATAAGTTCACCTTACATTTAGAACAGTACATTATTGTTTGTCCTGAACAATTAGGTAACTTGCACCGTCCCTTTTTGTGGATAATTGTCCAGTGGTCTGTCTTATCTAGCCGTATGTCTTTAGGAGGAGCATTGGATGAATTTGGCTTGGAACGTTTGGTTTGAATGAGTGATTCCAAAGATGTCGGCCGCCCACGTTTGTTAGACTCCACAGAGCTAAACAGAACATCTGCAACTTCCAACTTAAAATCGATTAGCCTCATTTGTTTGTACTCATGGCGGTCTTTGTTTATCCTTTTATGCAATATCCATGCATTTACTGCAGTCATATCTAGCATATGATAAAATAACCGGTTTGTCCATTTTCGGCTTTTCATGCCTATTTTATGGCGTCCCATGAAACTGTCCATTAGATCCACTCCTCCCATGTGCTGATTATAGTCTTTAATAATTTGTGGACATGGTATCATTTTGACAGTTTTCTCCTTTTTATCGAACCTCCTTACACTTAGACTCGTTTGACTGTCAGAATTAGAAGAAGAAGGAGGTTTTGTTCCGACATATGTTGACACGAGATTGACAACCCGGTTGTCCTTCCAAGATATGGACGTAACATCCATGCCATGAATAGAAGCAACAAATTCCTGACTTGTTCCACGTTCACACTTCATCATCGCCTTTTCTTCCGGTAGCTTACAGTTTTTTATTCTGTTACGACGTATAGTACCAACTGTAAGTATGCCTTGAGTCCGAAGATAAGTCACCAAAGGCAGGGTTGTGTAGTAGTTGTCACAGTATATAATGTAATTTTTATACCGTGGCACTTCCCGGAGCAATCTAACAACAATATTTGCCGATGGTTGCAGATCTGGTTCGCCTTGAGAAGGTCCTTCAGAGGATCCGCTATAGATTTCAAACATATACGCGAATCCGCTTGTGTCGCATAAAACAAATAGCTTAAATCCCCACTTGTGAGGCTTGTTTGGTAAATATTGCTTCATAAAATGTCCAATTTTTGATGAACACATTTGCTCATCTACGCAAAGCCGGTCTAATCGTGGTATGCTTCCAAAAGTCCTGTTAAGATATTCGACTAGAGGTCTTATAAGGTAAAGGCGGTCGCGATCGGGGTCATCCCGTTTTCCGGCTCTAGTTTGGTCGTTAAAATGGATATATTGTCGAATTTTTTCAAATTTGTTTCTCGTCATTTGATCTTGAACTACCGGTACGCAACGGTGTAATTTTTCGGTCCAAAAGTCTCTAGTGCTCGGAAGGTTAAAATATGTCATGTAAAATAAGATACCAATAAACTTTCGTAAATCGGACATACTAAACTGGAAAGACTCGTTAACGCCCGCATAGATTCTGGTTTCGTCCACAATTCGTTGCTCCAAAGCTTCTGGAAACAAATATGACCAAACTTGATAGGGTGTTTCTAACGTCTGCACAACTTCTGGAATGGTAGTATCCCCTCCAAATCTCAATTGCTCCGCATTATAAACAAGATTCGCTTTCTTCCAGATGACTTTTTCAAATTCCACGGACTTCGGGTTAATTTTTGTTTGTGAAAATTGTGAGGGAAATGGATTCCAAGAACTGTTTACTGATGGAATCGATGATACTGGATCCGGTATGGAATGACTTGGATCTGTATTTTCATTGTTTATCATACTAAGGAAACTATCGTTTATTGGCATGCTTAAATCGAAGTCATCGACGTCACCATCCTCCGACGAACCATGCTCTTCACTACCCTCATTACTATCTTCACATACCACTGGAATTTCGTTTACACCTGCTGCTGATGTTGGTCCGTAAAGCTCATCAACTTCATCATCCAAGTCATCAGTACTGTCAAAACTAAAATCATGCAGCAATGCACTGACCTCTTCGTCAGTCATCTTCACACCGTCAATTTTAGTGAAAGCCATGCTCTAAGATCGATTAGGAAAATACATCGAATAAGAAAAAAAAAAGCGAACAAGCACACCAAATACCTTATATAGAATTATTTTCCGTTTAAATCACAATTCAAAATAACAGTTTGTTGTTATGTAAACTTATATAAATATGTATATACTTTCAAACTAGTCTAACTGCACTAATACACAACTAAAGTAACTAAATCACAAAATTAAGGAGCACAATCAACTAACTTGCACTTTGTAACCATGCACAATTACTCTGAATACACATCAAATGAAGAAATAACCAAAACTCAACCGAAATCGTGATATAGGCCGCAATGCCCAGCGTATCTTTAAAGATACAACCATTTACCGGTATGTTTTATTGGCTGGGTATGTCGTATTTGATTGAAATAACTGTATTTTACTTCACAATATATACGCTCACCGGGATATATTTTTTTTGTTCCAGCAATGTTACCAACCTTAAAGTTATTAAATAAAAAAAAGTACTTTTTTTCAAAATTTGCTTAAAATAAAAAAAACTTCAATATTCCGTTATAAGTAATTCAATTTAAAAACTATGGGTCTATTTTTTTTTTTTTGTGGATACATTTTGAGTCAATAAAGCAAAAATGGTAAGCCATAAGTAAATAAAGTCAAAACTAACGAAGAAATATTTTTTTTAATGGTTGTATCTTTAAAGATACACTGGGCATTTAAGGGTTAAGCGATCATATGAAAAGAAAGAAACTATCGCGATTTTTTATTTGATTATTTTCAGAGTATTGGAAACTGAATTTTGAATTTTTTATTCTGTTTGACAAAATACTCCTTTCGCAATTCAGTTTGCAAAACTCTGAAAAAAAATCATATAAAATACCTCGCGATTTTGTTTAGTACATGTTAACAAAAATTTAAAACTTGAATTTTTGAAGTTATTAACGATTTTTCTTTTCAGTTTGTTATTGGTTGGATTACGTATATTATATGTAGGTATTTAAACATGCATCTTTAATTCGAAATTTTTAAAGTTGTGTTAACTAAATTTGGTATATATATTTCTCTGATTCAGTTAAAAGTTAATTTCTTTTTCATTTATAAAATGTGCAAAGTTCTTACTTGGCTCTTTAATTTTACTTTGTTCTTAGTCGAAAGTGAGAATTTTCTTTACGTTAAAAGGGAAATAAGACCACTCTGAATTTTCGGAATTTATTTCCCACCTTGCATGCGGGAACTAAGTCCACTTCACGAAAGTGGTTTTATTTCCCACTAGGTGAGAACTAAGTACCGTCTTTACAGTCAACCAATTGTGTTCGCATATGGCACACGATCGCCATTTTTCATTTGACGGTTATTGCTTTGCCCAAGGCAATTGGGATTTAATTTGGCAATGACGCACAGCCATAATCTTTCAGAATGATTCAATAATTCGAAGTGGGGTCTGACAAGGTTACATTTTCGCAGAACTTTTGCTTTTACTGGTGATCCCAGTCACATCTAAATATAAGATAACCTCCTGTCAAACATATCTAATTCCGTCCACATGAATGTATAACCCTAAGAAGCACACACTTTTTTGTACATAAATACAAAATTAGCTCCTTTTTACCATTTGTAATAAATATTGAATAGGCGTATGTAAAAAAAACCACTCACACATCCTGGTACAAGAACGTGGCACGCTGTAAAATTAAACTCAATCCCAACATCTGCTTAACAAAAATACAGATAATCCTGGGATTATCACAACGAGTTGCTTAGAACTAAAAACTCAAGCAAGCTTCAGTCTCGTACTGTAATCCTTTGAACAAATCAAACAACAACAAAAGAGAAACACCAACCATACCAACAACAAAACCCCAACAGCCAGACAACACACAAAATCGAATAAAAAATCATAAATCACACACAATCGTACTCACTTGTCAACAACCAGCTTAGTGAAGACCAAATCCCTTTTATAATAAACAGGATTGTTGTGCTCGTGGTTGACGGCCTTGTCCATAAGCGGATGAGATCGTATAAAATTAAGCACTGTGTCCGGCAGATTTGATGTATCATTCACACACGTACCGGGCCGTGGATCTGGCACCCGAGAATTCAAAACCGGCAGCCACGCTGAGTTCGAGGTAGATTGCTCCTTGAATTTTCCTGCAACGAGACAGAGGGAGAAATTTTATTTTTACAGACGACGGATAATCCCATAACAATTACATAAATTTCCCACAAGGATCTCATATGCACTGGACTGCATCACAATTGCCAACCCCTTGGCTAAGGGGGTGGCGGAGTGATGTCTACAAAACAACGGCAAGGTATATGCTATACGTACGCCTTCCTAATGCAATCCATCAAAATGGATGTTCCAACATCTGCATATACACCCACTCAGAGCATATAACACACATGCATGTTTATTAATAAGCAAAACTATCCTTGTAAAGTGGTCGCGACTGGATGAACGACAAAAATGCCCAAAGATGCACCGAGTGCGGCTGGATATGAGCTCTAAATTATATTCCATCAGAGTGCGCATCCTTTCTGGGGAAATGTGTCGTTCACTCAACCGTCCATCAAACCAAAGCAACCAACCAACCAACCTACCATTGAAAGCGGCCCGGACCTCGTTGATGTCGAAGCTGCATACAGCTGACCCAATCAGACCGTTCGTACTGGTGGTGAATGTCGCATAGAATTTGGTCTTGTCCATTGGCAGCTGATAAACGGATTGGATCTCGTTGAAGTAGAACGGGAACTCGCCGGATATGCTGCAATTGAGTCGAGCCTTCAGATAGGTTGCCCAATTCTGCGATAGAATGTTTTTGCCGCCAGTGTCCTTTTTGCAAACGCGTGCAATGCGCGAGTACACAGCTTTGCCGCAGTTGATGTATTCGACAGCGGTTTCACGGAAGAAGAAATACACATAATCGTCGATGTCGAAGGCTCCAACGAAGTTTGGTTCTGTAAAATAGGAAGAGAGGGAGAACTTTGTTAGCGGTGTTTTTTTTTTGTTGCTATATGTGGTGCTTTCAGCGTTTTCACTGCAATTCGTTGGGAATTAACAATTTTCGGCTGAAAAGAAGAATGTTTCTGACGGGCGACGTGTCTCAGGAGTGACTTTGGCTGACTGTTTGGTTATGTAAATATTTTTGTACATGCGAGAGCGCACATCGGTTTCGGGAGTAGCGAACGAGATGACAGGATTAGGAAATCGAAATGCCTAGCCTGGGGGAGATTTCTGTCTGATTAAGCGGAAGTGTATTATCCGAATCAAGGAACTTGCGCCTACTAATTGAGCGGAGCTGAGCAATAGCTATGAGTTGAGTATCCTTGGTGGTGTGGTAGGGAATTGAATTTGAAATCTGCAGTTGTCGTTATTTTGCAGATTTACATGGGTTAATGGTAAATGTATGCAATTTTGAAATGTTTTCGATGGCAGAATCGCAAATTAGCTGGAGGCATAGGAATCTGGTTTTTCTGGGTAACCCTTCTCTTCCAAATTGGTATCGGAACTGGTTTTCGTCGCGTTAGCTTTGGAAAATATTTCTTTTAATATTCTTTATAAGGCTTTATTTTTGGAGAGTTTAAACTAAATATGTGGAATTCTTTACACGGATCACGGCGAGGAAAGAGCATCGAAAGAGCCTACTCAGCTTCCATTTGCAAAACGGTCAAGACTTTTGCGATCGAAACAACATTCGGAGGCCATAAAAGACTGCCCATTAACTGCTGACTCCGAAAAAGGAAGAAAATTAAGTTTTTCGAAACTGAGAAGCAAAAGTAGTCACCGAAACTTGCGGCCATTTTTGGTGTCCACGCTAAGTTTTACTAAGCGATATATTCCATACAAAAATATCAATTGCGACCTACTTAAAATGGATGTTTGTCTCTATAACCTCTGGGAGATGCATTTGTGTAACCAGTCCCCTTAAATTGTCATTGTTTTGGTTTGTACATTTTGTACAGAGATATACGTCTATGAATTTGGCATGAAAACGAAAAAGTTAATTTAAAAAAACAAAAAACCCGACTGACTGTAATAAAAGAATTAAAAAGGTATGAGCTAGACGCATAAGACCTAACTAATTGACAATCGGAGACTATATACCTACACAGGCTAAAAAATATATGTAGGACTAGAGTATGGAATACCCTCCGACTGCCAAATAGGTAGTTTTTTCCGTCTTGTTCATATGTTTCAAATTTTTTATCACAGTCAGTCGGGTTTTTAGGTTTTTTAAAATATTTTTTTTTTATTTTTATCTTTTTAGCCTATAACACTCTTATGATACCTCAATCTTCAAAATCGGTCAAGCCGTTTAGGCTACAGGGCGTCCCGTGGGAACGTACATAGGATACGCACGAAACACATAACCCTCCCTGTGTCCAGTCGGGTAAAAAGGAACGAAAATAAATAAATAAAGGGCCATTCGCGCAGACGATTTGAATCGAACGCAATCGATTCAATTGTAATCGCACAATTCTATAAACGTTTTCACCAAAAATGGCGTAAGATAAATTTCGCAAAATAACGAGTACCTATTTAGTATTAGAGTGGCTAAGCTTGTTGGCCTTATATCAAAAAAATTGTAGCGATGTGTACTGACATGCAGAAAGTTGACAAGCAAAACGAAAACGGAAATAAGTAAAAAAAAAGTTCAGTAAATACCAAAAAGGAGTCAAAATAAATAATACTAATTAAAATTAATTACCGTTTAAAAAAAATTTGTAATTTTCACTCCAATTAGAAAGTTTTCTTCTGTAGGTATACAAAATTTGTTCTAAGATATCTGCAGGGCTTCAAAGTAGCTCCAAGTCGAAGATATTAAACTTTCTTTTAAGTAAAAGATTTCACTCTCTGAGAGCTTTTCGCACAGGGTTTAGTTTTTAATTTGACAGAACTTGGTTCGAAAAAGTAGGTACACGAATGGACTTCTAAAAATGTTTAAAGGTCTGTTATTCATCTAGGAGGGTGTGTAATTTTGCGAATGGCTATTTGGTTGACAAACGTCACTGTTTATAACACTCGCACGCAAGGGAGTATTGTGCTTAGCAGTTTCTCCGAACCAAGAACTAGTTCGTAAAAAAGTTCTTATTACAATTCTAATTCGCAATTTTAATCGCATTCCCAGTCACTGCATAAATTGAAAATATCCCTTACAGAAGAGAATACAAAATCAAAGCTTACGCAGTCACAATCGGGTTAGAATGTTGCCATTAAGACATCGCCATGCGACAGAACATAGATCCCTTGTCGTCCTGCAGCGGGAGAGCACAAAAGTGATGAAATCAAAACTTAATTTTCCAATTATAAGCATTAAACTATAAAATTGATTAAAACTTTACAAGGGATAAGAATCACATTTCATTATTCCCGCCGAGGCAATATCACAGAAGTTAGCTCCTTCCCTCCATCCAATTACTCGCACTCTCACATAAGGATGGTAGGAAAAATCTGTCGACTCCTTTCACCAGCTCTATTTCTATAGCCGATCAATTATATCTTTGGCAAGTGAATATATTGGTGGGGGTGGTGGTGGGTGTATGAGATCCTATTACCACAACCCCGATTCTGATGCGAGAGTGAATTAAGAGAACAGAATCCTCGCTAATTAGTAATTTCTTATCCGTTCGATTTGGCACGATTGTTTCAACAGATGTTTCGTTTTTTTTTTCCTTTGCCATTCGTCGTCCTGCCTGCCTGTGTTTAATTAATTCGAAGCGTCGCGTCGTCTGACGACAGGAGTCAACTTGACTTTCCAACTGTGTGTATTCAGCAGACGCGTCGCGCCTTGTGGGTGGGGACAGTCCTTATATAATAAACTATTGTAATATGCGCGCTCAAGTGGTAAATAGACGCAAAGAGGCATGCCCAAGGATATACACAAAATCTGTAAGGCGGTCGGGGCCCTCTTCTATCACGGGTCAGAGGGATAATTTTAATAAGCACCCGCAACAAATGTATTCACGGCTGCAGATGTCGCCGCATTTCATTAAATTTTATGATACCCACTTAGCGTCAACACAATGGGAGAGGGTGTGGTTGTTTTGAACGCGCAACTCAAATGCGGGGGACTGGTAATCCTGGAAAATTATTAAAATCTACAAAACAACACAAAATGGAATACAAATTCAAAATGAGCCAGATTAGTATTCCGCGATGTATTTCTAAAGACGAGTTGCCAGGCATAGGCAGGAAGAAAAAAATTAAATCAAAACCAACGACTTTTCCTGCTTTACGCGCTTCTCTATCTCAAGGCGGCGTCACAGGAAGCGGATTAATTATGCAAATCAGTGTTTTGCCTCCACTTTGTGGCGGAAAATTAATTTATTAATTTATTTCGAAAACTAAATGAATTATTATTATTCATAGTTCTGTCGGAGATGTCGGAATGTGAAATCTGAGTGCCTGATTAAATAGAGGAGGATGTGAACATTTTTTTTTCTTTCAAAACAGCTTTTCGGTTGATCCTTTGTGAGATTGAACAAAGTTAAATTTAATCCAAAATTAAAGCTTTTTGGGATCAAGTGCATGACTAAAATAAGTATTGCGGAGAGAAATGATCTCGCCAATGGTGGGTATACGGAAACAATGTCCTTGAATTGGAAAGGGAGAAGACCTCAGCGCATAGAATTTTGGATGTGTTTACGAGGCTAATTGTTTAATATAGTTTTGCTTTTTTTAAATGGCAAATGGCTGTAATGGTCTGAAAAATATGAAATCTAAAGCACACACCAAAAGTCGAGACATAAACCAACTGTGTTCACTTCTTCATTATAAATGATTGCATATTTCCAGGCTGATTAAAGTAATTCACTGTTAAGCCTAGTATCCTGCACGCGCTTAATTTTAGCCTTTCTAGTCTCCACTTCGTTTCTCCACGCCAAAGATAAATGGTCGCTAATTTATCAAACACGATATAGTTGGGACAAAATCGATATGTTCCTTGGCAGATGTCAGTAAACGTAATTTTAATTATACGCATAATCAGAATCTCGAAATTCAGACTGCAAATACATCTCGAAATACATCGCAGTATTTGAATATCTCCAAAACAATGGATACAATAAAAGTATTATCAATGCTGCAGCAGCTTAAATAATTTCTGTAGTAGCAAGTTGAAGACGACCCGTTCCTTCGTGTCGGTTAAAGCCATATTTTCAGTGGAATTTTCTTTGCAATTTCCATATTGCTGATCAAGCCCCGCAATTTTTTTTTTTTGTTTTTTCATCGCATGAAAAGGAATTTTTATTTTTGCGTTTTCTTTCATTTATCAGGCAAAGGTTTTCTGCGGTTTCCTCCAAAAAAATCTGAAGTAAACATAACACAAACTTTATCCTCCGTTTTCTTATGTCCAAATTTATCTTCGATTTAATGTACCTACCGGACATTAATTTCACGAGCTAAACGAGTGGAGACTTTTTGTCGGCCCATCTATATGAAGTTACGAATTTATCTTTGTAGACATTTTTGTATGGGAGAGTAAAATTCAGCGCGAGCAGGATACTAGGCTTTAAACTCGAATGCTTTGCTATTTTACTAAGCTTAGCTCAGATAGATGGCAAATAAAAAGATGGACGAGTTAATCAATGCTCCTGTGGAAGTGCCACAACTTCACTCAGACTTTAGTTTGGCTGGGTGCATTGGATTCCTCTTGGGGACGAAATTATACTGAACCGTAAGCATCCGCTTTTCCTATTTGATCCACCTACGCTTTGCATGAATTTTAGGAGTTTAATTTCTCTTAAATCCAGATCCTGTAGTATAGAGTTTGTTCTATTAGAAACTGAGAAGATAAAGTTTGTTTGTTTTAGTAGACACGGATTTAAGAATGAGGATTTCCTAAAGACCTTCATTCTCCAGATCATCTAGTTCATCAAAGATGTAATAATTGTTCAGTCTGACGTTTTTGGTCTGGGCATTCGTAGACTATTTGATGAAAAGATTCTATTTCGTTGACGTCTCTGCAATAGAGTGAATTTTGTATGTAGAAAAACGCGTTGACGTGTCAATTTTGGGGCTATGTTTGATGATAGACATAACCCAATAGCTCTATTTCCCCTCACCTTTGGCCACAGTCCTTTTATGTATTTTGGTCCAGCGGAGGTAAGTTCTACTCAATAATTCAATAAAAATCTTTCTTGCAAGCGTACCTACAAAACGGAATTCTTATAGTTTTTAGGCCCAAGGATCAGTGCAATTTGGTTCAATTATTGTAAGCGCAGCCTCCGGCCCTGGCATAGGGTTGCCGTATTTGCATGATTACATTTTGCCCAAAAATTTCTTGCGTTAGTAAACTGCTCTTTACTGAGTCTTTCCGACGGTTTTCTAAACCCGCTCATAAAAGCCTTGCCAAACGAAAGTTGTTGTAAGCCTGCATTATTTTTAAAGTCTATTCTAATTCTACAGAGTCTATGACTTTTATGACCCTTTGGCTTCAGTCTTCAGAGTAGAAGTAGCGTTTTTATCAGCATATGAGCGCCCTCTTCACCATTGCAGGCAGTAAGGAGAAGCCTTTATTATACAGCGAAGTTTGGTATTTAAAAAAAATATTTATATAGCTTGTCGGCTTTGACAAGATCATAATTTATGTCCATCCGGTCGATGAGAGTCAGGGTTATATAGGTTTATAAATCTCGATTGTAACTCCTTTTGAAAGGTGCATTTCCGCAAGTGTGTTCCTCATGACAAAATATTTATTTGCAATAACCCAGGGTCGGAATTCAAGCGTTTTCGTGTGCACGAAGAAATTAGCTTGTGTAACATAGGGCAAACCATTCGTGCGCACAAAAACATTGGATCGTTTCGCCTTACAGAATCTGACCCCAGAGTTCAAAGAAAAGAAAGAATACATTGCATATTCATAGGCTATTGGGTAATACCGGCTCGTGAAGACTGAAGACGTTTTTCACGATAAATTGAGAGAGATTTGTAATTCATTACGATTTAAATTATATAAAGGGGAATATTATGCCTCGTCATAGGACTCTTACGGATCTAGGTACAACAAACGACGACTCAAATAGTTAGTAGGTTCTTAGGCCGATTCCTTGGTTTTCCTGGTTGCTAAAACTCCAACGTATATTTTTTACAACCACTTGTTACTGAGCTCTCAACAACAAGTCATGGCCGCCAACCAACGGTTTCTTTAACGCACCCCATTTCATATTCACAACCCGTCCGCGTTCAGATAGACAAAGATGCCATTATCTCGGCCCAGACAGTCAACAGTTAATAAGATATGTACACAAATAAAAAAAAAGCTTTACTTACTGTCCAACCACTTAGAATCATATTTAAGTGTCCGCTTAAATCCGTACTCCTTTCGTTTGGCTGTAACATTGTACAAATCCGTCCGGAAGATCACTGTGTCCGCCTTGGTGAACTCGGCATTTGTTCCTGAATACTGTGACAAAAAAATCGGAATAATAAAACAATAATGGCTATTAAATCCCGACCACCAATTGCACGCAGCTAAGAGGAGTCCTGCAGCAGGACAACAGGAATGGAAAGACGCTTTATAATAATTCTAATATTGTATTCCAGTTGAGATGTTTGTCCTTTCACATGTTTTTATTTTTTTTCTTTATTTTACATCAACAAGAGATATAGTTCTCTCGAAAAGATGCACTCCACAGGAATGATTAATATCTCCGAAAGGACGAAAGGTATGAACAGAAAAACACACGAAGCTTATTTTGTCTGTTGTTCTGTATATCCGCGCTTTGGATATACTCGTATCTCATCGATTGCAACATCTTTCGCATTCCTGTTATCCTGTGGTTCTCTGGACAAGAAATCCCATCTTATATTTCTTCCAGGGCAAATAAATCTCATAATATACATACCAGACCAGGTAGACCTCCCGGATTTCCGTCCTCAACATAAATTGCTGTTGAATTATCAAGTGGATCGTATGGACACTTGGCGATACCCAAACCGATTCCTGGCACGTACTCCGATCTTGGTAAATGGGTTAAATTCGACTGCAGGAATAGAACGAAATAAGAAAAAATAAACCAAAGTTACCCAACAACGAAAAGAAAGCGATAAACACCGAAACGGGTACCTATATAGGTACTCCCCCACAGTTTGTTACATTTTGGTATAGGAGTATCCTCTCTCTCTCTCTGCCTCTTTCTTCTCGAAATAAACATTATCCGCTGCACGTCTAACAAATAATCCCCCGCCCGTTTACTCTTCGGCAGGTGTTCAAGGCGCATACATGCGATAAGCCAGAAGCATCCTAAGCAAAACGCATCAGCGAAATGGGTCGCGTTTCAAGAGTGTTGCAAACAAGTTTAAAGTTTTAAAGCATCCAATAAAGTTTTGTACAGCGCTGAATTTTGTATTTTGTATTTTGTAAGATGATCCTTAACGCGACGGGATTTTGTTGTTCACAAACAAAAGCAAAAAGACGGAAAAACTGAAAACTAAAACTTCGATAATTTCGCCCGGATACATGGCGCGCATGAAGAAAGTTTCCTTCGTCGGGTGTTCGAAGGTCGCAAATGAGTTGGCAACAACGGTGGGTTGTTGTTTTTTCTTTATTCCTAAATCACGAAGATGCTGCTTTAATGTGGGATTAATGGTTTGTGGGTAGGTCACGATGTGGATATAGAATTACAAGAAATTATCTGTGCTGTTAGGCGAGCGTGAGCGATTTAGTTGAGATACGTTTTGTAGACAGGCAATTGGGGATAGTCAGCTTAAGTGGTCCCTCAGACAAAATCTGTCGGACGAAAAGTGCATTTCGTCGGGTTTTACAAAATTCCATTTAAACAGTTAATTCAACCGATAGTTGACAGTAACCTTGTCGCGTCCAATTGATACTTTCTTATTTACCGGGTGGCAAGCAGCAACGCCGGTTGCTTAAAGGGTGGTAATGCATGAGCTTTTTGTATCTCAAAGTAGGTACATGTCAAAGTGGAACCACAGAGGAAAGGATCTCTATAAACATATGCCTGGGGCAGATAAATAAAATTAACTCATCTCATAATCGACCGAATGTTAAAATGCAGACAGTGATGCTAAAGCCGGTGCGAAAGTAGCTCAATGAGGTCTCCTGAGTGAGGTTTAATTAAAACACAGCAAATCACACCTAAAAACAGGGTTGCCATAATTTAGTTTGCTTTAAGCGCCCAAACCTTAAAAAAATGTAGCCCAAAGTCGTTGCCCAGAAAGAAGCCCAAAAATCTTTGAACATTTTTCCAATTCCATAAGTACTTTTTCTTTGTTGTATTTTCCCCACTACCTTATGGAACTGGCCTTTGTGGCTTGTGTGCTTGTGTCAAATCAAAAGGCCTGCAAAAGAAATTTGTGTGCCTGCAAATTAAACGAATGTTCGATGTCACTTGACTGCAAAAGTGCTGCCAAGTTTTAAAATTGCGGGTTTGTTCGAAAATATTTCTTTTTTGTAGTTTTGTGAAGAAATAAAACAAAGAAAATTTACACAAAACTTGTTAAACGATATGTAGCCCAAATTTGTGTTGGGCGCTCATTGAAGAAATTTACATCGTTTTTTAAGAAAAAAGATAGCCCAAAATACGACAAAGCGCCTAAAAGGTGTTTTCCTACTTCGTGACTTCTTGCGTAAGCCTGTCTTAAATCCGAGAGTTTTGACATTAGATGTACCGAGAAAATGTCGCCAATTTACATTTTGCAGATAATTTTTCATCGGTGAGTTTCTATTTTCTGTTCAAAGAAACACGTCAGCTGATTGCAACACCCCAATGACCTACTGCATGAAAAATTTAGTCCACACAGCTTTAAAAAAAAAACCAGGACACTTCACTAGGGAACAACAATTGAAAACAATTTTGAAATCGACCCCAGAGCCAAGGATTCCATCTCAAGAAACCGGCCTAGAAATTCACCTCACATTCGCTGCCACTCACCCTCCTGTAGGTGTCATGAGTGTTATTCAGAAAAGAAGAACCAACTCGAGTCGTACGCATCACTAATGTAAACAATAAAACCCACCCAATTCATCTACATTTTTATCAGGACGATCCCTACCCACAGCCTTGCACACTAACGAGTTTTCCCACTGCATTGTTCCAATTTTTGAGGAGGCTTTCTATATCCTTGAGAGTGTGTACTGCAGTATTTTTTCTCAAGCCATTCATATCTCATTCGGTTAAGTCATTTTTAGAAATAAACAAACAGAAATGTATGTGCAGATGGTACATTAATGTCACAAGGATACGAGTGCGACCGACACCGCCAGAGAGAGAGAGAGAGAAAAAAACAAAAAAAAAAAACCGAGAGGATACCCTTCCTTATGGGTTGGAGCTCTGGCTCAACGGTGACACATTGCGCCCGCTATGTGCACCCCCAAATACTTACATATATGACATAATCCTTGGGATTGTGAGCATTCGTGCCACAGATGTACAGCCTGTTGCCGTTTGCCATTGATTGAATGACACGGATGTGGTTCTTGCAATCGAAGACCTGAAATGAGATAGAAAATGAGTTATGGGAAACACTGATGACTATTATGTATATATAAAGAGGAGAAAAGAAAAATGCAATCCACGAAATGGAATCGAATCGGTGCACATATATATGTAGAAGGACGATCCAGCTTTAAGGAGATAACTACGCAGCGAATGTGCATTATTGCAATGCTTGGAATGGGATATAAAAAGCGGATTTCGCTGAAAACTCTACACACACGCACACACATCTCTCTAAATCCATTCCACTTTCGTGCTACAAATCCTTTCTGTTGGCTTTTCGTTCGTCTCTTCTTCCACTTTTTGCCTGCACAAAAGTCAGTAAGTAGTTCGCTTTATTTTTCCAACTTCCAACTATAGATATCCTTTCTTTGGCTTAGAATCAATTTTGAAGCATAGACGAGATGATGAAAAATTGGTACATCTTCGTTGCGCGCGATTGCTTGTGGCAGTGGCAGTGGCATTAAGGGACATGCACGAATACCGCATAGAGTGGGAGAGCGGCGGTACAGAGATGTGTCATGTCCCGATGATGGAAGGAAGGCATCCACGAGCGAGCACCCATACATATGACATACAGTATGCGGGGGCGCACTGCTATAGACAAATGCTTTTATTTGCGAGAAGAAAATTGAAATCGCTTTCAAAAAAAAGGAAAGGAAAAGAAGTATGCCAACCAGGATAAGTGAGTGATACATATTCTGTTTTATTTTTTCCGTATATCTATATCCTACCTTCGAAGGAGAATATTGGAAATTGACGACAAAATTGAAATCATAGCATTGCATCAATAAAGCGAAGCAGAAGCACTTTTTGTGATTGACTGCGGTTTAGATATGGAAGAGGAACATCCCGTCTCTCTCTGCCTGTGGCATATAGCCACACAAAGAGCACAGGAGAACAACGAAAGAATGACGGGATTTGTGGTTGATGCTGCTGCTCCGATAGATGGATGGGCTTAGGGTCACAATGAGGTTTTTATTATTTTTGCTTACCTGACTCTTGCCCTTTGACACACAGGAGCGTACATCATCCATGGTGGGCTCCAGCCTGACAACGTCTCTCTGTATGGGTAGGAAAAAATCGCATAATGCTGTATTAGAAATTGTTGAATAATTACAAAAATGAAATGAAAAATCAATCTTTTGATAAAGGCTAACGATTTAACATGTGAGCTGGATAAGGAGTGATCTTGGGATTGACACACGTATGTACGTTCGTCGTTTAGCTTTAGGGGGATTGCAAGTTACTAGGACTACTTTATAACAAATGACCGACAGCTATCGTGAACCTATCCGGGTTTTAATTTAAATCCCCTTTCGGAAACTGCCAATTTTTTCAGTGGTGAACTGTCATTTTTTCCAGTGTTGAATGCGAAAACAAAATGAAAGCATTGCATTTACCACGAAACTGTCAAACATTCGCTTGGTTTTAACCGACTACCAACAAGCGACCCCGTGGCAGTGTTCCCAGCAGTGCCGGCTCCAGCCAAACAAGCGCCCTGTGCAATTTTTATAGAAAGCGCCATTTTATTCATCTTTGTACACATGCATAAGTCTTTTCTACATCACCCAGGAGGTAGACTTTCAAGCGTTTTTTTTATTGAGGTATTTTTTGATTTGAGATTTTTGAACTAGATTCTTTTGTTAAATGTAAGTGGATGTGCAAGAAATATACCTACACGAACAGGGTGGAATATTTTGAGATTATGTAGGTAAGAAGTGAACTTGCATATATCTAGTGGGATTTTTTATTTTGCGATATTTTGAGTTAGTTCATGTGAAAGAAATAACTCAACACAGGTGTGAGGGATGTTGTTATTTTGGGCTTATTTGAGCAAGCTTTTTGTTTAAATGCAGTATTTGTTCGCGCAGCATAAAATTAATTTTTCTATCCTAGAAATGCGCCCCCAGAACTTGGTGCCCTGTGCATTTGCATATCTTTCACATATGTATGGTTGGTCCGGCCTGGTTCCCAGACTTGAAGATTGTTTTCCCCTTTCTTCTCAGTAAAAGCATTAGTTTTCTCCTAAATTGGAATAAAGTTCCCCTTTTTACCCCCTAAGTGAAATTTGCATTTATTTTCATATAGCATAAAAATTAAAAAAAAATCATAAATCCAATACCAAAAATTCATACATACATTTCATAGCATACATTTAATTTTTGTAATCTGCTGTTTTCTTTCGTGTATGAACATTTCATCCCTCGAAGCTTTTTTGCAATAAAAATACATTCATTCATTTTACTTGTAAACAACATAGAGATTTTCTCCCGTTTTTAAGATTCCGTACACAAAGGGAAAAAACGGAACCTTATTAGTTTCGCTTTTGTCCGTTCGAACCCACTAGACCAATTTTGGTTAAGCTTGTCCCTCCTTTTCCTCCTTTTCACTAAAAAAAGCGCCAAAATTGGAGCTTTTTCCCTCAATCTGGGATCACTGCCCCGGGGTCATGAACAATGTCGACTAGCAAATGCAGCAAAACAAGAGGCGTACAAAGCGGCGCTGCTAAAGAGGACTGGAGTTGCTCATGAACTCAACGAGGAAAAGTGACGTGAGGAACATCGACTTGTTAAAAAAACAAATATATAAAATGGCCTTGAAGCGAGCGATCGAAGAAAAAAAGAGTTGATAGTCCAGGAAGGGAAGTTTTACCAAAAGGTAAGGTAATTTGGTCAGCGGTATGCATGACTGTTAAAAGGAACCCCATAATTCTCTGCCCAGACCACAAGCTAAGCCAATTACAGAAGTATCAGTCTCCTAATCGTCGCATGGAAGATCCTATCTGTCATATTGTGTGAGGCCTAAAACTCTTTAAAAACAATCTTATTGACCCTTTTGAGTGCCATTTTAGGCCAGGAAAGTCCACCGCCGATCAAACTTTCACACTTATACATATCCTGGAAAAAAATCCCGAGAAATGCAAACCGCTGTGCACCATTCTGTCCATCGATTTTAGAACCACCTATGACAGCATCTTAAGAGACGGAATCATGTCTTTTGGCGTCCCTACAAACCTATAGCCGGTCACTGTACAATGTTCAGGTCGGGTGCTATCATGCGACTTCACGATCTTTCAAAGGTCTGTTCAATCAATTGCATAAGTTGAATCAATGACGGGAGAACGTCACATTCGGGAAAGGGACTTTGTCTGTTATAAATTTTGACAAAACATCTCGGCAGAAATTAAACGGGGAATAAGTCTTGCCAATCGCAATTTCTTTGGCAATTGAGTTGTTGAGCCCTATTTCGAACAACTGGGGATATTGAGAATAAAAATAAATAAATAAATAGTTGGTGCATCAGGTCCGTAGTCCCAGTCTACCTTATGGCACCGAAGAAGTAGAAAGAGACTTTAACCAAATTGGAGTGCGCAACTGGCTGCAGTTAGCTAAGAACTGTCCGAATTGGAGAGAATTGTTAGTTGTGACCTCGGTTCACCCCGAGCTCTATAGCTGGCTAAGTAACTCAGTAAGACACTTGGATCCGCTGAGATTCGATGAGCGTGCACCCATGAGGTGGGTGTCTTGAACTACTCGCGTGAAGCGAGAAAACTATTTTCGAAGACACAATTTTAACGGCGGTTTTACGTACTTCCATCAAAACAAATAAGCCCCCGTATCTGTGGAAGGAGTTTTTAAGTACCTCTCCCTCAATTTCAATTCGGTATCCAATTAGCAGTAAATCATCAGCAAATTTGCGCATATTTTCCATTCATTAAACTCACCTCTCGGTGTAATCGATTTTCAATAAGGAACCGTATCCGTCCGCGCGTTCTTTCTGCGCTGTGGTATCCTTTTTTTTTAAGTACTTTTTTAAAATTAACTTTGAATATATATACAGTTCATAAATTGCACTCCGGCTTCATGTTGGTAGATAGGTGCACAAGGGTTCAGATTTGAGCTGGAACAGACTTTCCACCACGCATCCTTCATATAGTGCAGCTCTAGGGCCAATAAAGGCGAAAAAGAAATAATGTTGAAAATACCACTCGGTAACTCTTTGGTTAACTCGTATTGGCTCAGTATACCTTGCGGCACCTACTACATACACTGTCCGTACAACGTTGTTGTGTCGAATTCGCTTGGCGCGGAAGACCTCTTATCACTGTTTGGAAAGTTCACTTGGAAAAGTAATAATTAAAGTTCTTTTCTCGAGCAGTGGGTATGGACCTTCAAGGCTATGGCTGGGTCATAAGAAGCACCGCCACATTATTTCATCGAAGGGGAGGGGGAAAGGGTAAACTTTCCCTGAAATTATGGTTTATTTCAGTTCATTTTTTGCTGGTTTGTTTTCCCTTCTATTAAGGGTCCTTAATTTGCTTCTGGCATTTTTTTTCTTCCACCTCATCCAACATCGTTTGGTAGAAAGAAAAAAAAAAAAAAGCAGCACCTACTCGTATTTACGTGCAGAAAATTTAATGAGATTGGTGTTGCAAAAATAAGGATCTTCCTCGATGCAGGCGTTTACCACACATGTCGAGAGAGTCTTGTTGTCGTTGTCATTGTGGCTCGTGGCTCATAGCAAATTCAATTTGTTTGTCCAGGATATTTAATTTAATGTTATTCAAAGTCCCAGTGCTGATATTTGTCAAACCTTTGATAGGTGCTGATGGGGGTGCGGATTTGAGCACATTAAGCTGGCTGTTGGCACTTTTTTTTGTTTCATCCTTTACCATTAACGTGTCATTCGATTTTCTTTTATAAGTTTGTAATGACATCGGTGGTGTGGGCGGCGGGAAAATTGAATTTTCATCGAAGCGATCCTTTAGATTGGAAATGACATGCTGAGAGTTGGTGGATTTTTGTGTGTGTATTCATGTAAATGAGTGCATGCTACTCTTTTTATCGGATGAAAGGATGTACAGGTTTTTCCTTCTTTCTTTTTGCATTTAATGATAATTTTGCAGAGGAAAGCTCTTTGAAAGGATTCTCTGTGTGCAAAGTTTTCAATTTAATTACTTTGGTGACAGCAAAAGAAACAAAAAGCGGTGCACAAAGGCCAAGGTTGTTCCGAAAGAACCATAGAAATGTAGGTTTCCTTTCAAACTAGCAGATTTATTTAAAAAGTTGTGGTTTTAACCAGAAGCATACATGTGAAATGCTTTACTTAAAACTTGTGGCCGTTTGGTGACGACAAATAAAAAGGAACAATCCTTGAAAGCGTTTGTAGAATGGCAGGCATTACAAACGAGCTTTTCAAGCAGTAAACTTTCTCAGGTGACACTGGGTAAGATGCAAGTTTCTTGTGTCTGAATTTCTGTGGCTGGAGAGAACTTCCACCTCGCTCAAAATTGATTCTTTTCACAGTGGAGGTTAGAAAATTTTACTCCACCCCGTGATGCCAAGCAAGGCTTTTCCATGCCTTTTATACATTATTTCATTAGCTAAGGCTTTAAGGCTTTATTTTTTTTTTTTTTTTCAAAAATGCATCTTTTTTTTATTTCAAATATTTTCTTAATTTTTTTTTGACTAACTTTCTATTTTTTAATGTATGATTCCAAGGACCACGACGATCTGACGGACTAAAATTATGTTTGTGATGTTCAATACTTTGTACCTACTTAAGAAACTAAAAAGTCATGAGCTTTGTTCCTGTTAAGAATTTCTTCTGTGATTTATAACTTATAAGGTTTTTTTTTTGTAAATAAAAATTGTTTTTGTTTATTTTTTTAAATTTGTGCTAAAATTTGGATTTATTGTTCCAGTTTACATAACAAAATTATTTTCGGCACTATTTTTTTGTAAAAGGCATCTTTTTTTCTCAACTTAGTCATTTTTTCGTCAAAATTGGTTGGCAACGCTGACTGCACCTGCTGAATAATTTGCATGTTTGAGGGATTTCCACTGCGGTTTGGCCTGATAAGCATTTGGACCTCCCTATTTCTACGAAGTAGACCGTGTAACGGATTGCAGTGAAAGAGATCCTTATTTTGAACATTGGGATGAAAAATCGAGAACTATCGTCAAACACTACCCCATGACCACCGCCTTCGACTTGACAACACAGAGTTAGTCCAAATACAAGACTGTATCCAAATCGTTCGTTATACCGTCTCGTGAACATCCTCAGACACTCCTTCAATATGACTGCGTATCTTGGCAGCCCCGTCATTACCCTGGCAGCCAGCATTAATGAAAAACACGAGTGAATTATGGTTCATATAGCTACGGCCGGTATTGTGAGCCAGACTTTTCATCCCTTATACACGCGCTGAATTTAATTTTCTGGTATTTCGTCTGCATCCATCAACATTGAAGAGTCCTCTTGTTAGACATCACACAGACAGGATACACCATCCGTGGCAGTAACACACTACTTACAACAGTAACACAGTCAATATACCTCTTGACAAGTACTTGCAGCCATCTTTAGGTATGCTATGCAGATAAGCTTAGCAAACATACGTCCATACTGCGTTGACACAAAGAAGAAAAAGATTAATGACAACAATGACGACACACACTACAATGTCGCTGTCGTTGTGCCTGTCAGCAGCGGCGACGATGTTAACGATGACGATGACAATTATAGTCGCTCGGCGTGGTGTCGCGCGAGTCATGTCAAATGTCAGACGAGCTCAAAAAGCAGCAGCTAGCGGCACATTACTTTCGCATAACAGCACTCGACGGCCGTATCATCCTAAGAGGGGCCTCTCTGGCGGAGGAGTTTTGCCGTAGCACGCATACAGTACCTATACCTAATGTGAGTCCTTCAGGGCGCTCAACTCAACTCGCTCAAAGTGTGCAAACACACGCAGCGGCAATGGCAATCACGTGAAGAGCAGAGACAAACTTTCGTAAATTGTTTGAAGTTACTTTCGAACGAGGGGTGTCGGTTGTCAACTCTTCACATGTGTGTGTACCGATGTACTTAGCGGAAATTATGTGTGCATCAATCAGAGTGAGACTGAGCAAGATTGACAGTTTGTTTTCTGATTTAATGGATTCCTCGGCGCGACGACGACAATAAGATGACTGTGTGGTGAGCCAATGTTACCTGCATCCCATTTCGAACATGGTAATTCAATTTGATGCGCTCTACCACAAGAGAACGCTGCCATGGAGCTCCATTTAATAAAACTCCATACACATACAAATGGAAATGAATTAAAACTTATTTCTGTCAAATGTACGCTGGCTATGTCTTTTTTTGTTATTCTTGCCGAGGTAAATCTTTTATTTGACAGGCAGCAATGATACGCCATGTGGTTTATAGAATAAATATGAAAATTGCCTTCTGCGATATGTAAACTCTCGGTGACAGATAAGTGGGCAATGGATAAATTTAACTGTCAGGCTGTATTCCGAAGAGTTTAAAATAAAACTGCTAACTTTTGTGGCTGCCCACTCCTCTGATTTTGTTTGAAGTTTTGAATTTGAACTTTTACAAAGTTGGTAAGTTGACAATTTGACAGAAATAGTTATGCAGCTGTATCGTATGAGTTTGGCGGACACACGATTGACTTTTAACAAAAGAGAAAATTACAGTGAGCTGGAATATGTCCGTGTCACATTTAATTAGCCTAAGGTTGTAACGTTTACCGACACGAAGTGTATGGACAAAATTTAGAGAACAACATTTTTCAAGTCTATCCCTCTGACTTGCAATTTAAAATAGATTACAAGAGATTTTAAAATACCGAAAAAAAAACGACTATATCCATGACTGGAGTCGCACGTAACTTACTCCTTTCTGCAAAATTCATTATAGGTACGGCAAGCTTTTACAGTTAAATTGAAAATTCCCATTTCACACAGGGATCGGTATGTAAAGTGTAAACTTAATTTGGAGCTTTTGGAGCACTTGCTCTTAAGGCGCTAGATGAAACTATAAAATTTCGGTAAGGGAACGACTGTGATTCGTTCTATAATTTGTCCTACGTTCCGCAGTCCGCACTGCGTTAAGTTATGGCAAAACGCATGACTAAATGTTATTTCCTTGCATAGAGGCCGCGTTAAAGTTAGTAACTTCAAATGTACAGTTCCCTCAAATAGAACCCATCAAATCTTGAATCGGCAGTTCTGTCAACCAGCGTTGCCAGACGGTTGAAATATTTCCCCCCAGACAAATCTGAAAAACCCCCAGATTTAGCTATTTTCGAAAAAAAAACCCAAATTTTTTTTTCATGCTTTTTAGTGAGAAGAAAAAAATAATTGAACGTAATTACAAAAAAAAAACCCAGATTTCCCCCCGTCGGTCAAAAAAACCCCTAGATCTGGGGGGAAAACCCCAAACTGACAACGCTGCTGTCAACCTTAATGCATTCAACGAAAAAAAAAAATACCTATAAAATCAGTCGTATAACCGTTGCACAACATATTTTTTTCGCAGAATTTTCCACAGACATTGTGCATGTTTTTTGAGTAAAGCGTAGTACGAGCTACCCTAAATTTTATCTGAACTCCAACTTTTCTCTCCAAACATCAGCTAAATTCCTAGCTAAATATTGACATAGAGTATGCCGTGGTTAAGTGTCACAGAAAATAGCTGTTCTCTGAAAAAAATTCCTTCGAAAATGTAATTCTCTCTTATTTCAACTATGCCTGATTCTAGGCACTTCTCGTCCATGTAATAATTAAAAGAGCTCATCCTTGCATAGCGAAAATTTAGCTCGAGCAGCTAAGCTTAAACTGCCCTCGAAGCATTAAAGTTTCCACCAATGAGTGTGCCTTACCAGCGTTGCCACTTTGGGACTATTTTTCCCCAGTTGATTCTCTAAAAAAAAAATTCAGTTTAGTTTTGTTTTCAAACAAAACCAAGCTAGATAACAAAAAATAGCATAAATAATACAAAGTTAATTAAAACGAGTATTTAAACAAAACAGAAAAATTCATTAATTTATTAACTTAGTTGTTATGTTGGCTGCCTAAAAGGCAGACATTTTCTAGATCTAAATGTGCATAGATGCGTACTACAAAAATGGAGTAGATTTCATTTTTAGCAGTAGATTTAAGTTTCGAAAAAGAAAGTAGTAGATTTACTGCAAATGCTGCAAAGTGGCAATGCTGGCCTTACCTCTATCCAATACAAAGCCCATAAAAGTTCCTGTGTTCCTCTCAATGAAAGTTTTTACTCTTAATTGATGAACAACTGTCAACAATGGCTAACCTACTTGTTCCGCTTCCGCTGCATCCGACATTCGCATTGCTTATGGCCTTTATGGTATACAACTGTCAGTTGAATACGATGGCCGGTTGCCGCAACAGAGACGACGGATTCCATAGGCTGGGTTAATATTTATCGCACGAATTTTTATTTGAAAAAAAAATAGAGCACATAACTGCTCCTACTTTTAATGTCAACGGACGGTTGTTATGTGTCATATGACCTCGTTCACATTGAAGATGAAGCAGTTCATTTTGGCGAATGAACTATACGACGGAAAATGTGTTTTACATTGACAATAATGTTCAAATAGTTTTAGCTTAGCAATTTTCTTAAGCCCCATTTAGACGATCAGTTCAGCTCTCAGTTCAATTCCAATGAAATCGACCAAACTATCACTCCGCTTCGACATAATTAGAAAAAAAAAAACAGGAACTTGAAGACGTTATTAAATTAAACGTAGTTATCAGTCTAACAGATAACTGAACTGACAACTTATGAGAATTCCACCAGTTTCAGTTGTAGTTAAACGCTTCAAATTTTGTATTTAGACATCAGTTTAACTGATAGCTCAACTAAAACTGAAATGATCGTTTAAATGGGGCGTTACGGATAATTTATTGTATCGGCGAAAAATCAGGTCCACACTTCAGAAACGGCTTTGCTTTTTTTGTGATTTTGTAGGTATATAGGTACCTAAGTGTGTTTCTCATATTTGCCAGTCAAAAGTGCGACACTTATTTCTAATTATTTGCAGCGATTCATCCTGTGATGCTTGGCGAGACACATCAACCATTTTTAAGGAAAAGATTTGCTGGAATTTTAAGGTCAACTCGCCGGCGAAGATGCACTTTTTTAAGGAGCAAACTAAATAGGATTCACTTGAATTGCTGGGGTTGAAGTTATCGATTAATAGTTTAAGATTGGAAGGCCGTTTTCGCTCAATGTAAGCAACATATTCTGAGTTATTATTTAACTGACAGATAACTTTATAGCTACTGGATAATTACAGTGTTTTCTAAAATACCATGAAATGTATCACTGTCATGAATTTAAATTGCTTTACTAAGAAAACATATAACGGTCAACATCTACCTAACATCTACAAACTAGCCACGCAGCCCCGTTCAAACCCTAGATGGTTCCACGTTCCATTATCTAGCACACAGCCTACAACCCAAAAATGGTTTCATATTTCAAACTGGGTTCCACGCAAAAACAAACCGCAACCCAAAGCCGAAGCTTATCTTTGAGACCAGAAAAATAAAATAAAAACGACAGCATCAGTGCCGCTGACTTTGCATTCCACGAACACCTCCAAGTCCTGTCTCGTGTCTCGTGCCCCAACTGAATGCGGGAACACAAAAGTACTCAACTGGCAGATGTACTCGGCGTTGGCTTTCAACTTAATTGATTTATAAATCACGTTGCGGTTACCGAAAACCGTAAACAACATGTAAACCAAATCATGCATTATTCAGAAAGGCATCACCAGAACCAAGCCCATGAGGCAGGCACCGCATCGAGCGCACATCACACTATCGCCTCCCCATCGTCATCATCAGGAGCAACATTTTGATTGTTCGCTCCCAAAAGAATCTCCTCATGAATAGATTTAATGGCGGAATTTTATAGGCAATTCCCAGAGCGGTAGTATGCGCCTTTTGGCCTAGACCATATCCAGGCGAAAAGTCCTCCTGCTCTATCACTCGACTAGAATTCAAGACTCCATTGTGTGTAAGCGAATATTCCTTACGTGCATTCTATTCGATGCACGGAAGCAAATTCACCTGGCGAACCTTTTACCGCTTTTGTTTTAATAATTAATTATCCTCTGTGCTTCTAGTGCGGAAAGTAACGCAGGCCCACACTCAGAAATACACACACACACACCAGACAGACAGTCACTTGTATCTGGATATCCTGTGGGAGATGAATTCACGCGCGAATTAAAACACTTGGTTCTTACTTTTAAAATTAAACAATATTTATTTGGAACTATGTCCTTTATTATTGAAATACTTTTTACTAATTCTAAAAGGAGCTTAAGGCTACTATGTAGTTACAATAAGACTATCGATAAATTCATCATACAGTCGTATTTATATACTTTTCTTATCTATCTACAAGGAGACCCAAGCGTACAATCGTCTTGCTTGATAATGAAGAAGAGATAATATTCCAACATTGTATACAAACGATATTATCTCTTTTACATATGTTATCATTGTAGCGTTGTGTGCAAGACTGTACTAGAGACTAAAGATATCATTGAATACAAATAATGTTATCTTTTTTCTCAATATGTTTTGCTATGGATACTTAACTCCCCCCCTTGTTAAACGAAATCGTCCCGATTTTTCGACGCTATTTTTAACATCTCTCTTTCATAAGTTTTGTTATATGCGTCAATCTTTTTTTGTTTTTGACGATCTGTTATACATTGTATAGTTTTTATCATTACGTACGTAAATGCTAAAATAACAATCAGTGTTACAATTGTGTATATAGTTGATAATATCGGTTTTTCTTCAAAAGGAATAATTAGTTTTTTTAAAGTATCTATGTTATCGAATTTGTATATTGTATCTTCTTTAATTATTTGGTCGATGTAAGACTCTGAATTATGATTTCTTAATATAACTTCTTTAATTTGCTTATGCATGTTTTTGTATATTTTATCATCTAGATTTATAGTATTTTCATAAGTAACTAAGTTTATACCATTAATTGTTTGATTATTTAGCTTATGCTTACCGCTTAATAACATAACACCGGATTCAATTTCTAAGTCGTAATCGTATTCTTGTTTAATGTTGCATTTTGAAGTTATATTCTTTAAAAGTGGAATAAGACAATTTTCTTCTTCAAAGTTAATTTCACAAATGTTTTTACTTAGATGATTTTGACAATTTCTTGTTCTTAAATAAGTTTGGTTACATAAGGCAATTGTTTTATCTGTAATGATTTTTCCATGTTTTGAATTTAAGGGTGTTACTTTATACAATTTACATGATTTAATTAGAACTGGATATTTATATATTGTGATGAAGAATTCATCAGTTCTAGCTAATAATATTTTAGAGTACTCAAGTATATTTATTATGGGTACTTGAATTATTTCATGTTGAATAATATTTTTAATGTCATCTAAGTCTAGGCTTTCTGATAAATATTCATTATTTTTTGCTGCATTAATTGTTCTGGTCAATAATAATAATTGTTCGTACACTTGTTCTATTACTAAATGTTCTTTAAGGCTCTGACCTTCGAATTGTTGCAAAATTTGTTCGAATCTAGAATTTATAGTTTTTTGTTTATTATTGTTTTCTATGAGATTATTTATACTCGTTTCTATGTTAACTAAGTCATAATGGTCAGGATTACCAAACACATATTTGAAAGCTGTTCCTAAAAAGTTAATTGATCTAGTATGCCTAGTATGTTCTTGTAATTGGTCTGCTAAATTCTTAATTTTACTTAACCAAATTTTTTCTTCTTGTGTAGGTTGATAGTTACTAGTTACGATATTTACGTAAGGTTGAAATATCGAAGTCAGGTTGGTGGCATGTAACAAATAAGTTTGTTCTTTGAATAAATACACGTCATCTGTTTGCGTAAGTATAAACTTCTTGTTTAGTAACTCAGTTATTTGAACGTTTCCTTGCCCTTCTTGACTCTGTACAATTCCTAGTAATGTTAGGAATATTAATATTTTCGTCATCTAAAAAATGATAATTCTTTATGTTATCCTTGTGAATTTTTATTCCCTCTTTAGAGATTACAGTGTCTCCTTTATCTTCTTCTACTATTCTTGTTATGTATCTGGCGTTAGATTTCTTTCTAAGACCTGTGATTCTTACCATTATCTTATCTCCTTTTTTATATTCTCTGTGTCGAGTTCCTTTATTTAGACGTTCGATCACTTTTTTGGATGCTGAGTTTAGTTTATTTATTATAATTTCACTATTGCTATATTTAGAATACTTATCTACTGTTACAAGGAAAGTATACTTGTCGTTGAAGTATATGTCCATATGAATGTGTGTTCCCACATGTGTTGGTATTTCTGAATTATTCAGGGGTTCTCTGATAGGTTTTCTTTCATATTTTCCAAATAGACATGCTATGCATTTTTTGTTGAAACTCTTTGCTTGTTTATTTAGATCGGGCCAGTAATATTTCTCTGAGATTTCTTGTATATTGTTACGTAACCCTCGGTGTGCTCTTTCGTGAGTTACCCTTACAAGTTTTAGTTGTTCCTCCAAATTTGTCACGTCTTGAAGTTTTCTTGGTGTGAATATAAATCTTACTAGTGGGAATTCTTTTTTTATGTTTTCACCATATTTGTATATGTTTTCAAATTTCGTATGCAAAGCTACAATCTTTTGGGGTTGTATAACTTCTTTCATCTGCCTTAGTAAAGAGTCTTTGTCCTTAAACTTTATTATGAGTCTTATTTTGTTACCAAAATAGATTTGTGTTTCGATATTATTTGTTATATCTTCAATAAGTTCGAACTGTGCAGTGTATGCATTAAAAGGCTGATTCACAGTTTTTATTATATCATTAGAAGAACTTTCAGCTGAATGTGCTGTTTCTATGGTAGAAGTATTTATGCGTTGACGTGATAATGCGTCAGCTACAAGATTTAGGTTTCCTGGTTTATAAACTAATTTTGCTCCAAAGTCTTCAATGATTCCCTTCCAACGTTTCAGCTTTGTGTTGGGATTTTTTTCTGATACCGAATATATAAGGCTCTGGTGATCGGTATATATGGTTAAGTCTGCTATACCATATATGTAGTTTCTGAGTTTTTGTAAGGACCATATGATCGCTAATAGCTCTTTCTCGTTTGTGCTATAGTTCTCTTCTGTCTTACTCAGTGTTCTTGACAAGAAGTGTATAGGTTGCTTATTCTGACTTAGTACGGCTCCAATAGCTATGTTGGATGCATCTGTAGTAAGCTCGAATGGTTTACTATAATCCGGTTGAAAAAGTTCGACTTGTTCTTTCAAATAATTTTTTAAAATTCTAATCGCTTCTAATGCTGAATCATTCAGATTTAACTTAATATTTTTACTTTGTTTTTTGTTTACTTTACCGTTATCTCCTCGTAAATATAATGTCAGGGGCTTGGCTATGCTTGCGTATCCTTTTATAAACTTACGATAGTAACCTGTAAGACCTAAAAATCCTCTCAAATCCTTTACCGTTTGTGGGACTGGAAAATTTTCTATAGCTGCTATTTTCTCAGGGTTCGTAGTGATTCTACCATGTCTGATTATGTGACCTAAGTATTCTACTTCTTCTTGAAAAAACTTACTTTTCTCATCAGATATTTTTAATGTGGCTTTATTGAGTACGTCGAATACTTGACTTATGTGCTGTATATGTTCTTCCTCAGATGAAGAATATATCAATACGTCATCAATGTAAACGTGTACGAATTTACCTACAAAGTCTCTCAAAATGTCGTCCACGCATCTCTGAAATATGCTTGGTGCATTTTTGAGCCCGAAAGGCATTCGTTTAAAATGATATTTTGCGCCATTTATAGCAAAAGCTGTTTTTTCTTTATCATCTGTTTTGATTTTAATTTGGTGGAAACCTGACTCCAAATCTAACGTTGTAAAGTACTTGGCTTTACCTAAATTTTGAATTGTCATGTTGACATCCGGAATGGGGTATCTGTCTGTTACAGTGTGAGCGTTAAGTTTTTGGAAATCAACAACCATGCGCCGTTTTGGTTTTCCTTTTTCGTCCAAACCTTTTTTAGGTACTGTCCATATGGGACTGTTATAAGGACTATGGCTTTTTTCTATTATATTGTCATGTAAGAGTTTCTGTATTTCTTTGTTTACGAATTCGTTATCTGCTATGGGATATGGATATTGTTTAACATAAACCGGATTATCATTGGTCGTCCTAATGCTTGCTTCTATAGTATCTGTAAAGGGTAACGGTCCTATGCTGTTATTAATCTTCATCAGTCTATCTATGTCTGCTTTATAAATATTATTTTCCCCAATTATGTAATTAATTTTCTGAATAGATTCGACACTGCTTATGGTAGTTAGAGTCATATTACTGAAATTTATTTCCGCGTTTAGAACTTTAAGTCCTTCATATCCTAATATCATATCAAAAGACTGAATATCCTCTAATTCAAAAAATGTTATATTTTTCTTTAATATCCTAACTACTTTCTTTGTATCTACCATAGAATAACCATGCATTGTTTTTATTTTTATAGGTTTAATTTTAATTTTTTCGCTAGAATCGCATTTTCTATTAATGTAATTATGGGTTGCACCAGTATCAATAAGAATTTTATAAATTTTCTTAGAAATAGTACTAGTTAAATTTAAGCAGGGCAACCCGTCTACTAGTTTAAATGATCTATTCTTATGTTATTATTTACCATACATTCCGTTTCATCTGCTTCTGCATATGTACTGCTGACATCGTCTCTGCGTTGTTGTCGGGAGTTATTTACTCTCTGCTGCTTGAAGTTCTGCTGATAAGATCGTTGCGGTCTGTTGTGTGTGTTGAAACTCCCGCTGTGTTCACGTTTCGCTGGTGGATTATATACATCGGGTTTGTATTGATTCCAATTTTGTCGCTGTGCATGTACAATTTGTCTCGAGTTTATCTCCATCGGCTGTGGTCCGTCATTTCTCTTGGAAGGGTTTAGGCGTGGTCCTTGATTGTGTTGCTGCATATTATCGTATTGCTTCTGGGGTTGATAATTCGTTGTTTGGCTCGAATAGTTTGGTCTTCTTTCGTTTCTGTGTTCATGTGGCATATTTTTGTGGTGCTTATCTTGAGTGAGATGTAAATGCCTGTGCACATTATCATGTTCTATTCTGCGAGCAATTGCGAATGCGTGTTCTAGATCATTTATTGTAGCTGAATATAATGATCCTCTTGTAAAGTTGTCACTCATACCATCAATGAATATACGAACTGCGTCGTCGTTAGCATTTTTAATTAGTCTGTCGATTATATTCGGCGGATCACCTGACATAGTGATTTTTGATATTATTAAATTGAGATTTTTATTTATCTCGTCGTGGTATTCAGACAGTGTGCTTCTTTTTTGCGTGATGGCTTTCATCATGTCTTGTAGCACGTATAGAGGTTCTTGATTAGAGTACGTATAATCTAATCTGTTACGTATCGCCTCAAAATTAAAAATTGTGTTATAATTAGTTAACACATTCGCGGCTGCTCCCTGTATTTTACTTTTCACTATAGTCAATGCTGCTGCGTACTTACTGTGTGTTTTGAGGTTTTTAATGCTGTCCATTAATCTGGATGCTTCTTCGCGCCACGACCGATAATTTGATTGATCGCCGTTGAAAATAGGTAGGCTTTTAAATGCGTCTAACTGTATTTCACTACCATCTGTATATGTGGTTCTTATTTCCTCTAGCACAGGTATGTTTGGTACTATGCCTAATCCAGATTTTACTTCATTTAGTTTTGTTTCTAAATTAGTGTTTATTTGATTTTGGTTAGTTATTATTGCTGCTAACCTTGCATTCTCTGTGCGTGTGTGCTCTAGGGTTTGTGTTACTGTGTTGCACCTGGTTTCTAAAGCTTCTAATCTTGCCATTAATACTGCGAGTTGTTCCATTTTGAACTCGTGTCTGTTGTCGTCGAATTTGTGTGTTTTTTTTTTTTTTTTTTCCACATATACACTTTCACTGAATTGCTTTGCTGCTTCGTACGAAGGAGCTATATTTGTACCTGCTATGCTAGGTAATTCTTGTAACCGGTAACGCGAGTGTTCTGTTTATACTAGATTTCACTACTTGTTCCCGAGGTCCGCTCGATTGAAGTTAAAAAGTATATTTAACCTCCTGGCAGGATCGCCAATTAAAACACTTGGTTCTTACTTTTAAAATTAAACAATATTTATTTGGAACTATGTCCTTTATTATTGAAATACTTTTTACTAATTCTAAAAGGAGCTTAAGGCTACTATGTAGTTACAATAAGACTATCGATAAATTCATCATACAGTCGTATTTATATACTTTTCTTATCTATCTACAAGGAGACCCAAGCGTACAATCGTCTTGCTTGATAATGAAGAAGAGATAATATTCCAACATTGTATACAAACGATATTATCTCTTTTACATATGTTATCATTGTAGCGTTGTGTGCAAGACTGTACTAGAGACTAAAGATATCATTGAATACAAATAATGTTATCTTTTTTCTCAATATGTTTTGCTATGGATACTTAACTCGCGCTCCTCAGTTTGGCAAACTTTTGTTGCGTGTCATAACGAAATGTTCATTAGATTTGGTTAGCGTTGCGTTGCGTTTTTTTTTTTTCGTTCTTGTCCCCCTCTCGTGGGTGAGTTTCCCCTGTTCAAGTGTAGTTCTGTTAAGGGAGATGGACTGGTGTATGTGTGCGCCTCATTGAAAATATATGCGATTGCGTTAACTTTCTGTCAGTGGGAACAAATCCCGTGATTCAATGGAACGTGAGTCGGCAAGCAGCCACATCCTGCTCTCTTTTGAATGATGGCTCAAATGAGTTCATTAATCATCTGAGGTTTGTGTCTACAGTTGGCAGTTGGATTTACCAGCTCAAAATGTTAAATCTTTTTGTGTAACGGCAAAGGGGTACTGGGTAGGTACTCAGGGGGAGGACGGTTAGGTGAACTGAATGTATAAACTTACATCGCATCCTGACGCAGAAATGTTCTTCAGGCTCAGGCGGAAAACGTTATCCCTGTGGAGGAGAGAACAGAATTAATTTTTCGCCGGGCTTCAGATTGAATGGGGGTAGACTTACATTGCACCGACGAACAGTGAATCGCGATCTTCGTCCAAATGGAAGGTTCTGTAGTAGAGTTTGCCGCAATTGAATTCGCGCACATGATCTGAAAGGGAAGAGATAAAGGAGATTGTTAGTTTTTTTTTGTAGGAGGTTTTATATTTTTTTTACTATAGAGAGGGTATAATGTTGGAGCTTTTAGTGGTGGGCTTCGGTGGGGATAGAGTCACAGAGACTATGGCAGGCTATGTTAAAAATTAAATTTGTCATGGAAGTAAAAGGTTCTGTTTTCTGGACCGAACCAACAAGATCACTCACTCAATTAAGATAATGCTTCACACAAAAGTGGTCCCTCTAAGGTATCTTTAGAGTTAGAGGTCTATATTGTGATTTTTAGGGCTTTGCGCATTCGACCACATGATTTTGTATACTGTGCTTGCCAGGCAAGGCGTACATTATCCCTAGAACCCTTTGAATATGAGAAGCTATTCTTATGGTCCTAGATGAACCTATTACGCAAACTATTATTTTTGGTATATTAAAGGCTAATTCGTTCAAGACTTTAGTGCACTGCACCCAAGTCCTAAATCGTAAGCCGGTGTGCATGGTTCTTTAGTCACGTCAACCCCTTTACTAAGGAATAGTGCTTAAAATGTTGCCTCAAGTGACAGGTTTTAAATGGAGGTCACATGACTGTCTTTTTTGTGTTCTGACCATCGTTGCTCGACACAAAAATGTATACCGGACGGGGCTCTTAAGTAGATCGAAACAAAAAAATATCAATGAATCACTTATGCCTTTTTCACCAATTACCTAAATGAGGCTTAACTATAGAGCAACGCATTGTGAACTTCTCTTGAACATACCAATCTTTTACTTGCTTTAAAATTTAAAGAAGTCGGTCGACTAGGTACACGAAGTCTCATTCACCTTCGGCCAGTGCAGATGGTCGGCGTTTGTGACCTAATGACGTCTTTGAGAGTACAGATTCCCGCCAACCAGTTATATGCGTAGATTCAGTAACAAAAAACCTGTATACTCGTCTTCGTTGCTACTGCTCACTTTTGCCTTCTTAAACCTAAGTGGCAGTCTTAACGGAGCGCGCGTAATTTAAGGTATAAACCAGGCAAACAAATAAAGCCCACAATTGTCCTCCCCATTCCACTGGTTAAATTTAAAGTTTCATCCCCCCTCTGTCTAATTTTGAATCGAACAATTAAAGCACTTACCACTCACGATAAAGGACAACAAACCCCACAGCAAATTGCCCAACGTCATATGAAGTCCAATCTAGAATGTCAATCAACTCACCAGAGAAGTAAACTTTTTTGATTTCCACATCCGTTTGCTGTATGCCCCCACCCCATTTACGATAGCCGGACTGGCAGTCACCAGGACACAAAAAATCAAATAAAAACACTTGATATCCTTTCTTTGACTGCCCCCCGACATCCACACGCGAACAACAACAGAAAAACATCGAGAATCTAATTTTAAATAAACTTTCGTTGTTCATTTCCTGTTCCTGTCAAAACAAAAGAAACTTGAAACCAACTTAAACATTCCAAATGCCGTATCTGACACAGCAATATAGTCTAACAATAACAACAACAGCATACGAACAAGGAGCGCAAAAACCTCTTTAAGGAGAAACCAAAACAAATGCCAACACACTAAAAGCACCGGATTTTATTTCAATCAGAGTTTTTGAAGAGTGAATCCTTGACCATCGCACCCTTGGTCTGCTCAATTGATTTCTGGACTCACCCCCACAGTCCACTTTTTTTCCGACATTTGTCCTTTTCGCCCCGAAGGGCAGACAATTGACGTTAACGTTAATCATGCTTATTGGGTTTAATCTTTGATTGTGCAAATATTTGATAACCTCTTACATGTCTTTTGGAATCTATCGGGATATACACGACTATTACCCCAACTCCTGTTCGGAACACAACCAACACAGTTATGGCTAAGGTATACCTAAAGCTGGATTAGAATTCACGTGGCTCCTTCGCGTGCCATTGTCTCGCAAATTATCGTGTATCAATTCGGTTTTTGTTGACCTTTCCTAAATTGTCGTCCTTTTTTTGTACTCTGTTCATTTTGAATTACCGGAAAGGACATGTACACAATGGGAAGACTACAACCAACAAAAGCAAAGGAAAAAAAAAATGGAATCTCCTTGCCAATCATATTTATTACATTCGAAAGGAGCAATCACATGTCGTCGACAATTGATTGAACCTTTGCCATTCCATTCTGTAGGCAGACGACACACAACAGGACAGCGTCGTCGTCACTTAGATATAAATATCCGCCAATATTTTTCTTTTTTCCCTGTATTGTCAATTCATTTCTCGTATATTGACCGTTTTAGTGGATCAGTTTGAGGGACACGGCGGCGGACACAGGACGAAGCCTTTATTGGTATTCGTCTAATGGATGTTTTATTTACAAAATCTATTTTCTCTGTGTGATGGATTGGGGATTTTGCTGTTAGTCACAGAAAGAACTGTGTTGGAGTGACAATATATCATGATGGGTTGTCCGCAAAGAAAGGCGCAAAAAGAAAACAGTAGAAGCAAGGATTCTCATTTTGGGTTGTCCTGGACTGAACGTCTGAATAGGCGCATAAAATTACAGCAAATAAAATTTTTTTTTCTCGCTGGATGGTTCTTTTGGTTGTATAATGGCGGAGGGAACCCGATATACACAAATACTGGACACTCGTCATTAGCGTGTAGTGAGTGAGTTTTTCTCTCTACATACAACATACAAGCCTCTTGATGTTAAGTCGGCTGGATTCGAAACGTGCTCTTTGTTTACAGCGAAACGATTTGCGAATGCAAATTAGATTGCGGATTTGGATGGTACTTTCGTTTTTGCGTATTTGTAGGGTTTTCGTTATTTTTTTTTTGTGTTTTGGGGAGGATTTGCTGGATTGTTTCGACGGATTTTCTGATAAAAAAAAAACCGTTAATTGAAAACGGTTATTGTTGTTGTTCGGGAAAAGGGATCGTTTTATTAGCAACTGGTAATCCGTTCGGAATGAATGTGTAGTTGTTTTTGACTACAAGAGGAACAATTTTGGGCTGGGTATGCAAATACAAAGGCGCGTGCTTGCGATTTGAAAATTCTACCACTTTTAAGGGGATGGCTATTTACTGCACTTCAATTATTGAGTGGCTTGTCGTTCCAACTTTTAAATGCTCTTAAAATGTACTCACGGTTATGGGAGTCGAACATTTTAGAAAGTGCCTATTGAGCGATTTTCACCTTTTTTTTCCAGTCTATTGACAGTTCAGGCGGTACACTAAAAAAATAGTTCCAAAAATACGCGACAATTGTATTTATTTTACCCATCTACAGAGGTGGTTCCCACGGCGCTCTATGGGTTATCTTACTTCCGCTGTGCTGTCATCATATGGATGTAGGTAACCTCCACTTACTTCGAACTTCTTTGTCGAAACTTCTTTAGCGTTGCTCCAATCGCGCATTGTTCAGAATTTTGTTACAGGCATTGACTTATTATATATGGACTGCTAGTGAAATGTCACTTCCATACAATCTCTGCCAAGAAAATGACGCCAACATAACTAGCGGTCGTGGTTCTATGCGAAAAATGAGTGAAACAAAATGACAACCATCTTGGATTTCACCATAGAATACTAGAGCCACCTATTGGGCATGAGTGGATTTGCCAAGTGAAACGGTTGAAATTCAAATTGTTGCGGTATTGTTTAAAATAGATGTCATCTCGAAATTTTGCTAGTTTAAATAATTAATAATAGATGGAACTAACAAAATTTGAATAAAAAATCGTTTTTCATTGTCCCAGAAATTTCACAATTTTCGTTTATTTATTGCGAATTAGTTTTTTATGATGTTTTTCATTATTAATTTTAGAAATATGATGTAATAACACTTTAGCGTGTATTTCAATCACATTTCTGATCAATAAATACGTATGATTGTCAAGAATATCACATTCAAGTAGGTACATGAGAATTTTAAAAAAGGTGTTTTGAAATTCCGCATGCAAATAATAAAGCCCATAAAACCCACTTTATTTCTGCTTTTTACGATTTTTCGGTTATTTATTGTTAAGCCGCTAAGATATTTTATTGCGTTATCAAAGAAACAAACAAATTTTTCTTTGTTCTCTTTATTTAACCCTTTTTTAAAGTTGCACCCAAACTTCGACTTTGTGTTTAAGCAATCGAAGATATTGTTTATTGTTCTAATGAACAGAATTGTTGCTTCACATCCCACAAACTCAGTTTCTCCACTATACAAGAAGAAAAGCAGAGAATTGGCGGTGCTTTCAATCAAAGTCTGGGCAGCAAGACTGACATTCATGATTTTAGAATGCCAGTTAATCTGTTTGTCATTTAACTTGTTTGCAAAGTGAAGCCCAAGTTTATGTTTAAAATCGACCCATTTTTCAATATACTCAAACTTTATTTCCTTCCCATTCTCATCGTAAATTGCTTTATGGGATCCCCATTTAAGACAATGGCAAGCGTCTATGAAATTTGTTCATCTTTTTCAGGATGTTTAAAACTAGGTTTCAACTCCTCTAAAGACCAACACTTCATTTTTTTAATTTTAAATCTTTACTCAATTAATCGCAATAACACAATTTTATGCAAAACTATCTGCAACGAAATGGAAACGTCGCTAGCGCTTATGTTGGAACCAACGCGAAGTTGTCTACTAGCAGTCTATACAAAGGGTTTTCCAATAAGAGGTGTTATTGTGAATGACCCGCTATTTCGGTAGCTGTCACTTCTGAAGCTTTTATTCTTTGACATTTGACAATTAGAAACTACGCCATTACTAAAAATGGAACGATACACGCTTCAACAACGCATTGAAATTATTAAAATTCACTACAAAAATGGGGAAAATCTTGCAGTCACAGTTCGCAAAACTAAAGCATTTTTTGGTCGGAGTTGGTATTGATCTGGACAACCTTAACTTTCAACAAGACGGCGCTACGTGCCACACAAGCAACGAAACCATTTATCTTTTACGGGAAAAGTTTTCGGACCGTGTTATCTCTCGAAGAGGTGATAACAATTGGCCACCGAGATCTTGTGATTTAACACCTTGCGACTTCTTCCTTTGGGGCCACGTGTAAGATAAGGTCTACTCCAACAGCCCAGCGTCGATTCAAGACCTCAAAGATAAAATTCGTGAGGCTATCGAGGACATAGGGCAGCCACTTTGCGATTTGGTTATGGGAAATTTCATGAAAAGGATATGGTCCTGTATGCGTGCTCGTGGTGGCCATTTGATGTTGTTTTTCGTTATTAACGGCATACCTTCCTCTTTATTATGAAATAAACATCCGATCATTTATCTCAAAAAATGACATTTTTCTTTGAATACCAAAATAACACCTCTTATTGGAAAACCCTTTATAATAAGTCAATGGTTACAGGCAAGATGAGATCCAAAAAAGCATCGGGACATGGAAACCTCACAACGAATTAGGTTCCTAAATGTATGGACCAACTTTACTTTCCGAAATCTACATCCAATTCTTTACTTGTGCTCCGTCGAGTCACTGCAGCATTGCCAGTCCAATTGCCAGATTATAAGCTACAGATGGCCTTATCTATAGTCCTTTGTGAAAACATCGCAAAGTCAAATGCTGCGTGAAAATCTTCGTCTCGTTTACCTCTCAATATCGAGGAACTCGCATTGTTATAGAACATTCTCCAAAAACAGACCACAATTACCATTACGAGACCATTCTCGAAAATATTTGAAGAGCTTCCGCATTTGTCTCTGGAAATCCAATCCCCGAACACACATAAACCAAATTGTTAGCAAACAATGCACACGGAAGATTATCAATCATCAGAGAGCGTGCTTAGTGCTGGAGTGTTATTGTTTCTCGACAATGACGCACGCATCTATGCACAGACGTCCGTAACAATGGGAAATTCCATTGCGACGCTGGCATTCAAAAACCAACTTCAACTAATCCTCGGTCCCACCCACGCCACGTACCGATACGCACAAAATGCATTTGCGAAAATTGCTTGGCATAAAATGAATGACTTTTCGGGGGACACATTGCCCACATAATCAGGCACCGTAAAGCACAAATGTCTAACCACACAAAACGAGTCGCCCGCCTCCTACCCCATATATAGACGAACAAAAAACAAGGACACAATCGAAAACCCATTGCACACCCAAGGATAATTGCCGAATGGAATGGGATGAAAATTGCAGCTCCTAACATGCATAGTAGCCAGTCGCCATCGTTATCATCATCGTCAGCAACACATCACGTTCGTTCGTCAAGTCGAATGGATTACCTAACGAAATCCTGGCAGCACAAAACAAAAATAGGGACCAGTACAAGCGGCAGGAGAGTTTTACAAAACAAAACGAAACATAACCATCAGCACTTCCTGCTGACATTGTAATGCATGTCAAGGATTTTTACCGCTCATCGGTGCAGGACTATACAACACCCACGCAGCGATACGACAAAGTTAGTCAGACATTAGCTGCTGCTGCTGCTGCTGCCGCACAGTACATGAAGTCTTTCGTGTGTCCAAAAGGCCATGTTATGTGGATGAACTTGTGAATGCTGTCTGTCTGTCTGTGTACAGGACGACGAATGTGATTTACCGTGCGTATCTACAGCATGGCTGCCGCAGGACAAACAGTACATTCGTATGCAAATGAAAGTCCTGTTTCTGGTTGTTTCCATCTTTGGAAGGACGACAAGAAAAAATAACAGAAATAAACGTATCGTTGCACACACAACAATGGCGAGGAAAAACTTTTGCACACATTTCCAATTCCACACAAGATGGGATAATGGAAAACATATTCAATCCTTACCCCATTCCACAAGGATGTGAGTATTTGTGTTCAGGAAATATACACAAAAGTGCACGTAGACCCTGCACCTTGTAAGCTCTGACATAGCTGGGCTGTAGATTGCAGTGCATGGTGGACGTCTCATCACAAATAAAACACTCCCGGGGCTTAGCTCTCGCTCTCTCGGTGGGATGCAGTCAACAGGGATCCGACACCAAATGACGTGACACATGCATATATTCTGGTCTGATGTCGGCATATGTATATATTCCAATGTCAAGTTTATGGCCTGTCAAAGGATAAGTTGACAAGAATGGTATCTATCCCTAAACGATGTCTGGTGTGGTTTGGTACAACAAAACATCCTCGGCGCCTGAAGTTATTTCGACAAGAGCTCCCTTTCCGAATAGGCTACACCTATTTTACTGTGAAACAACATGGGGGTCGGTTAGTATACAGAAAAAAGTCCATTTCTATGCAGTGCAGGGATGAAGGACCCATCCCTCGGTAGATTGATCGACGTAGTTGAGTGTGTAAATGTGCAGTTTATTTGCCAAACATAATTCTGGACAAATTGGTTGTTAAACTTTCATTTCAGTCTTAGGCTTGGATACGACTATACGAGTGGGGCGGCCATAGAAAGGTGGTTGCGTCTTTGATAAGAGGAGGTAGTAGTAGCAGAAGCTCAGTGGTTAGTGTGTTGGAGCAAGGGGTCTATGGTTCGTTACCCGGGAAAACGGAAAACCTTTCGAAGGTTGAAAGGAGTCGCCAGAAAGGCCTCTTTTGAAGTTTCCTGTATTTCATATGTTATCCTCAACCGATTAGGCGTTTGCATGACCAGTTGAGGTCCGACCAAAAAGTGTTCAAAACTTTAGAGACTTGGAGATTACATGCAGGTACTAAGTATGAAGGTATACCTACGACTCAGTGACCAATTCGTTTTAATCAAATCGAGGTAGCATTCGCTTTGTGCTACTTCATTGGTAATACTTCAGTCTCAGCTTCCAAGTCGTGAGGGAAATCCAGCTGTAACCCGCTAAGATAGCCCCGTAACCCGCTAAACTAGCTGCCATCAGGGCTGACAGTCTCATCTGTAAAAGCAAATTATCTGACGGAATTCAATTTTCTTTCGTAAGCTAAGTATGTTTTCAAAAAGAAGGGACTCCCAGCATTGACAAATCAGACAGAGCTTCACAATCGAAAACTACAACTTGAGGGACTTTTTTAAACAGCTTCGACAAATCGGATACAGCGTCACAATCGACAGCTTCAACTTTAGGGACTTTGTCTACATCGCCTTCGATACAGATTTTGCCAATGACATCTCACGAAAAATTAAACGCAGAATAACTCTTGCCATTCCTGATTTTTTGGCCTTAGATTGAGTATAATTCGATTAACTTTATAAGACCCTGATGGTCCAAGTCCGGTCTTATGGCTCTGAAGCTTTGACTTTTTCTAAAGCACATGATTATAATAAACTCCATCGCTTTTGGAGAAAGACTCTGCGTAGAATTTTCGGTCCCGTTTGACTGTCTTTGGAGGAGAAGATTCAATGACGAACCAACATCTATCTGGGTCAAAAAATTGCGCAACAGTCGCCTTAGATGGCTAGAAGATGAAGAACGAAAAAACACAATCACAAATACTCTAGCCCGTAGAAAAAGACCTCTCCTCAGGTGTCGCTCACAAAATGAGGGACACCTTTAACCGTATTGGAGTGTACAACTGAAGAAAGTTAGCTAAGAACCGCTACATATATATTCGAAATAGACCACCATTGTCGGGTCCCTTTTCATCAAGGACCGGTCTAATTGGAGAGGCGTTTTGGTTGAGGACTCGGTTCACGCCGAACTACATAATTTTTGCTTCGCAAGCTCGACGTAGTTCCGTAAGTTCACATGGGCTTGTAGATTCCTCGACGTTGATACGGCTACGCCAACAACAGGTGGGTTGGGAGTGGTCGAGATCTAATAAACCTGATCTAAGGTATAGAATTCCAGAAGCAATATCAATCAGTTGAAAATAAGGTATACGCGACTAAGGTGTTCATACACAAATATTCGCCGCCCCTAATGTTGATTAACTCAAAGCACATGCTGACGCATTTTCCGTGTTAATTGTCCTCATTCAACGCACCTGAAACGCCCTATTATTGGAACTTAATCAAAAGACAAAAAATGCTCACTGTTCAGAAAACAAAAGCAAACACGTCACATTTATGACACAATATACCGCCCAGCAGTAGACCTCAAAAAAATAAAAAAAATATAAAAATGCCCTTCCCAACATTAACTCGAGAAATGTCTCTTCAATTGTTTGCCACGAGACAGCTCGCTTCTTAGATCCCAAAGCATATGAATCAAGTCAAAATTGAAAATTGATTCAAAGCATTTGTCAACACCCCGAAAAGAAACGCCTGCCCCCCCCCCCCCCTCCTCTTCCCGTCTTTGAAAAGTATCTACGCCCGAGAATAACCATATTTCAGTCAAAAATTGTTTTTTATTTTCTTCTTGTTGGCACTTGGTCCCGGTTTGCCTTCTATCACATGTTTAGTCCTTTCCAAAAAAATAAAAACACTGATGGAAAGGATGAGATATGTCATCGTATATGTACTCTACTCACCCACGCGTGCTACTCCGAAAGGGGTGCGATATTTTGTTGTTGTTGTTGTTTTTTTTTTGTTTTTTTCTGGAGGGGGGAAAGAAAATAATATTAAAATGCCACGATAAGCACACTATACTACATTGGTCGTAAACCAAACAGACAATTGGAGTACACATATTCCAACAGCCAGCCGAAACATATGCCACGACGATGACGACGACGACTTTGCTATATATGAGAAATACTTAACAAGGGAGTCCTGTGCCGCCGTGCGGAAAGTGGAAAAAGGAGTAATCCTCCTTCGGAGACGGGAATATTTATTTATTTATTTATTATTCTTATTTTCGAATTGTCATATCGTTATTTTGTTATTTTATGGTGTTGTTTGGAATAACAGAATTACGGAGCAAGCTACAGGGACAGGGAACATGCTCTGCACAGGAGATGGTAATCTGAGGGATGAATACTTCGGCCATAAATGTGCCATAAAATTTACTCGGTGATACAATTCCTAGTATTGCGAATAAGAAGTTATCGCAGTTGATGGTTTATTAGACTTATTGCATTCGAATGGCGCTTAATGTAGCTACTGTTGTGGTGGGAACGGTTTTATGTTGTAGTCTGACGTTTAGCTGGGGGCTAATAACTGACTGCATTTCCATAAAATTAGAAGCTAACAAGGTTTCTGTCCTCGCACCTCGATTGATATTGGATTTGATACACTAAATTGATCCGTTTACTTTCAATACTCCGTTTTGGCCATAGACCCACATAAAATCTCAGAGGTATAGTTCTTTCTTTGGATCAGCTTCAAGCGGTTATTTCATTTAAGAGCTAACAAAATCGGAAAAGGCGGTCAAATATCCATACCACTGTCAAGCTACGATTATGTTTGGCCTTCCATAAAATGCACCGAAAAAAATGTCAAATGACAGAAATACCAAAAGTCTATAGAATGTGTTGGAATTCAGACTGAAGTTGGGCATTTATAGTTCGTGTCTACGTTTACAAGAAGTATGTAAGGAGTAAAATAAGTAAATTGCGCGAATTTTTTGGTTTCATTTTCTCAAATTCTCAAAAACTTGAATTTTTGAAGTTCTTCTCTCAAGTTCTCAAAACCCGCATTATTATGTACCTACAATAAATATTTTTGCCTACATCCACATGATGGAAGAATCAGTTATTGAAGGATTTGTATGGCTGCAGGAAATATAGCCCCAAAAGAGAAAATGAAATAAGGCCTCAAATTTGGGGTTTTATTTCGTAATGAGTGTTATTTTAGAAATTAAATAACACCCCAATTTTTTGTTGATATTTTTTTTTGGTATATTTGCTTTTTTATTCAATATATTGTCTTCTTCGAAATAAATTTTCAATCTTTTATATAATGTATTTTTAATTAAATATTGCAACATTTCTTCGTAATATTTTCTTGTTTTTTTTATTCACTAAAATGAAAAATAACGGAAATACCTTAAAACAAATTTGTAAATATTTTTAAATTTGAATTTTTAGTAAAATAAACTATCTATAACATTAAGAAATAATAATAAATAAAGAAATCGCGCGATTTTGTTGTGACAAACTTTCGCCTGCGGCGCTTTCATAAGGACATAAGGCAAAAAAAAAAGAAAATAACACCCCAAATTTTATTAAAAATCGCTGTTGTCTTTTGCTCTATAATTTTTTTGGGGCCTTATTTCGCAGAGCCGATTTGCATACTTTTCGCAAATTGCTTAAACCTAACTGTATTTTAGTTGCACATATTTGAAATAATTGCGTAAAATATAAAAAAGCTAAGAAAAAATGTTGCTTAAATTCTTATTAAAATTATTTTAGGTGGGACATAAGAGCCAGTGGTGCCAGACTTTAGAAGCAGGTTATCCCACGGTTATACCCAAAAATTCCTTTTATCCCTCGGCAAAATATAAAAAAATTCCACATTTATCCCACGAAATATTAAATTCAAAAAAAAAAACATGTATCTCATTAAATTCAGTCTTTTCTATTATTAGGATGTGTGCGGTGAGTTGAGATTTTCACCACAGATATGTCAGTTTATGAAACAGTTTAGGGAAATTAAAAAAAAAGAAAATGTAGATACGCATTCAGATATTTTGAATGGCTTTTTGCTAAACATTAAAATATTAAATTTGATCGTTGTAGTAATTTTTGTATTCTTAATGAAATTAGCAATTAGGAACAAAAATTGACCAAAAAGTAAAATCCTTTTTTTTGTACTATGAGGTATGAAAAATCCCTTATTTTAAGTGAGAAAATCCCGCAAAAAGGGATAAATCCCCCGATCTGTTATCACTGCATTAGACGCAACATTTTTTGTTGGGACTAATGACCCGATGGGGTGGGACAGAAGTCCCTAATTCGATTCGAGTCTTATGTCCAAGTGGGATTTAAGTCACAAATTTTCTTTCGAGACTTATTTCCAGGGAGCCCTTTAACGACTTAATTTCGTTCCGAAACCAAGACCATATATCGATTGCAAAGTTTTTTATCGTTGGCAGGGGAGAGCCATCTCGTACCTGCTACCCCCATTCAAATTTTGAAAAGGTCCTTAACTGCCATCAGTATATAAAACGGCCTCAAAAATTACTTTGGTTATTTCTCAGATGATTCGATCAGTAATTAAATGGTAAAAAATATATAAAATTCTAAAGCTGCTGAAATTCAAAACTAGTTTCTTAAATTCAGATTTTCGACTGAAGTGTTGCAAAACTATATCTGGGACCTATTTGCGAAGTTCCCCGAGTGGACGCCAATTTATCCTAAACTGGAAGAATATGAAAAGAACTCTTCCCCAAGAGGCATCTCTAGGTTCTAAAAGTCATCAACAAGTCAACGACGACGGTAGATGGAATAAAATATTTCAAATACAGATTCCAACATCTCCCGACTGGCACTCTATTAAAATCCAAAAGTACTCGTATCTACCTACTCACCCCAAGTTGTGATAAATTATGCCGCACGCACTAAAGTTCGTTTCCGCTGAAAATCTTTTGAATGTAATTCCATCCCCAACAACCCGACGATAACTTTCATCAACTCGATGGAAAAAAGAAGTATACGCAAAAAAAGAATGGAAAACTAAAGCAATATTTATTCGCCACCGAAATTATAAAGTTCGTTTCTATTTTGTGTGCTTCTTTTTTTGTAACTTTCTCCTTGCTTTCGATTTAAAAGTTCAAGCATCTTTCAGGCTACTTGCTCTCTGCAGGTCTCCTTTCAATGATTATCCCTATTTTCGTTAAACAAAATTTCTTAATTAACTTATCTTGTTGAGATTTGTTTTCGTTTTTTGCTCAACTCTTTCTTCGTGTCAAAGATTTCCTTGAAGTTGATAATAATTTACTGCGTGCGGCGAATTCGTAAGTTTCCTTTCAGCTCCAGCGTCCTAATAGCGTCCTGCGCCAGCTACTACAACACTTTGTCCTTTTTCTTCTAATTAAAGAAAATTATTTTGTCTTGAATTTTTTTTTCTCACTGTGTGTTAATGATTTCCTCATTACTTTTGAATATCTCTGTCTCTTCTTTCTTCTACACAACTGGTATTTTGTCCTTATTTCCCGACCGTCGGGATGGGACAAAAATCTTTTTTATTGGCCCAGGAAGCAATGCAATGCAATGCAGAAATTGCATTAACAAGAACACAGAACATGGCCTGGCCAGGACATAGAAAGCAGGAGAAGAAAAAAAAAATTAATTTACTGCATAAACTGCAGTACAGAGAGAGAGACAGAGTGAAAAAAGAAGATACAAATGAAATAACGCCAGCCAACTCTGACAGAGGGCAGTGAAATGCGAATAGCAGCGAAAGAGGATTCTTAGATGAAACCCCATTAAGTTGATTCTGTGTAAATGCTTTTATAGAGCAGTTTCTAGTGTCCGCTTCAGCCAAAGGATTAATTTCATTACATGCGGTCTGGTTGGGTTTTGTGAAAAGAAAAAAGAAATCACAAATTGTTCACAGAATGTTGCTGCAGCGAAAGACTGTTGTAAGGAAGGATGTGCTATTCCTTATCCTACCTTTGGAAAATTTTGAATGCATTGCATACTTTTTCTGTAAAATGATTGTACCAAAACGGTTAAGGAGGGTTTTTTTTTATTTTTTTATTTTTATTTAAAATATTAGCAGAAATTACTTCAAAGGATCTTGCCATGGATATTAAAAAATGAAATACTCCTTGTATGGAGGTTTTTCATATGCAAATTAGAAGGGGTTTCGCTGATGAAAATGTAAAAAAAAAATAAACTTATTTCAAAACTGGATATAGGCGAAGACTTGAACCATTACAGAGCGTAACAATTGGGACTAAAAATTGCCTATTCTGACGTCAAAAACTTCTACCTTTTGGTAATTTTGCATAAAAAACATCGAATTCCCGACTGAAACTTTTAGATTTGTAAGCGTCTTAAGAAAAATCAGCCATCTTGCTATACTTTACAATATCTGACAGTAGGTTTACGAAGTTGAATGCTTGAACCGTCGAGCTACTAACGCTGTAGATTTATTTCCCGGAAATTCCCAAAGCGATGCATCGTGACAGGATACATTCAGTCAACAAGGAGTGCGACGAATGCTTCTAAAAAGTGCGAAAGACTGGTAGATCTGTCTATTGCAAAGTTAGTCTTCCAAGTTAGCCTCTCTGTGAGATGCAGCATGGCTCCGAGCGCCGTTAATTCTGCGAGACTATGGCGCAAAAATCTATCTTGATCGCTGTAGAGGTCACCCATGGAACTATTTTTGACAAACCTTTCTCCTCTTGATATATTACAGTGGACGTCCATTATAACGGTGAAGTAGGTTTTTGTGGATTTAGAATATCCGATATAGCGAATTTTCGATATAACGAAAGCTTTTTAGACTTACATTAGTATCTCTATATAACGAATGGTGCCCACGATTTGCTATCCGATATAACGAACGTAGAAATAAATTGGACTGAAAACCATGGAAGTATTTAAATGGCAGAACCATCATCTATTCAATTTAACATTAAATAAAAACGGCAAATAAACACATTTTTAATGTCTTTTTTTTTTTAATGTATAGAAAATTCGATGGAACGAACGCGCTCGATATAATGAATGACATCAAACATTACATCATTCGTTATAATGGACGTCCACTGTATAAATACAGAACTGTGCAATGCTATACATTTCAAATAAAATGATGTCGCTTTTGGTACCACTAACATTAGAGTTCAAGTGGCATCCCGTGGGAAATCTTGGAGCTTCGTCGGACGGAAGAAAGAACAATGACTTTAATAGTCAGCTTTAATAGTTTCAAACATTAAATTGAGTTCGGTCAAGCGTTATTAATGCGCCAAATGATTCAAATATGGTCATGACATACAATTTCCACTACTCGCTCACTTAATTAATTTGGCGTAAGCTGTGCTAATCTCATAGAATTCCATTTTGGAACATTTTTCAGATTTGCGCTCCCGAAGCGAGCAGGTCCCTTGAGGAAGCAAAAGACTCCACAACACAACACTCAATAATGATATGTCTGCAAGAATATAGGTATGTCAGAAGCACCTAATTGTTCTTTTATACCGGGAAAGTAAACCAATGGCCAAAAAATGCAGGTATTGTTAGGGCACAGAAGTTTGAAGTCGACGCGCACATAGAGACGAGCTGTACAGACGGTCTTATTCATCCAAGCTTAAATTGTGCCTGATGACTTCGAAGAACTCTCAATGATCCATAAAAAAAAAACCGGGAATAAGACAGCCAAATAGGAAAAGTTCAAAAAGGTCTCAGCAATCGTGTATCTACATATCATGTGATTTCTCTCATGATACACACGAAGCCCAGTACCCAGAAGTTCGATCTTTTATAAGTCTGTTCAACACTACTGAAAGACCTTTTTTATAGGTATATTTGGATGGAATATTTTCCAAGTGAATGAAGGCTTCACCTCCCCTTCACCACCTGACCAAAGTGTATCCATTTTAATTACAGAAAAATCGACTTGTATCGTTCCGATGATTAATCGTTGTGTGGTTTTACAATTCAGGTAATAACCATCCGTCATGTTACCTCGAACTGTATAGAGCTAAACAACACACACTTAGCCGGACATACAATGCTGCAAAGATATAAATTTCCCCCCTCTGCACAATACAATAACCAAAAATCCTATTCTTTCACGGTTATTACTGTTAAAACAATACCAGAAGTGCTGGCATACACAAAGGAATACAATTTAATTCCCGCATGCAATTTCGCATTCACATTCGTGTTCGAGAGGACCTAAAAAAAAAAGGGAAAAGTAATCCTAGTCCAACTCATACTCACAGGACTTGGAACTTCGATGGTCATCGATTGTCTGTAACTGGGAATTAAACCCTCAAACTGTTTCTCTTGTTTTTTGTCTGGTGGAGTAGGTTTCTGTGGTTTGTGTCGCTTGTACAATGCTTCATTAATTCATTTTTTAGAGGAGGACGTTGGAAGGACACCCTTGGATAGGGATACCCATTTAATAATAATTTCATTCCCTGCATGCGAAGGGTGGGCAGGTGGTGTCTGGCATTATTTGTGGCTCCCAGGTGAATGGAGAACCAACCGCCTGGCGCAAATATTAACACTCACTGGTAGCTGGTACAGAGCTGAGCACTCGCTTCATTGGACCAAAGTTGGATCGGGCTCATATGGGACCATATTCCCGATGCAGGGGACTATATCGAGACTGGGTGGCAAATGTAATTGGGTGGCAAATGCAGACGATGCATACACCCGCTGGGTGGTGGCTTTTTTCTGCTTATTTTAATCATAATCCGAAAATCGTGTAGAGATTAAAGTCGGACGAATGCACTCTCATCCTACGGTTGCTGGTTGCTGGTTGTTGATGTTGTCTCACGGTATTTTTTTTGTTTGGGTTGCCATGTGAATTGCAATTGTATTCGTTTTAAAATTCATGTGAAATAAAAGAATAACAGTGACAATGCGGCCGCTGTACCCAATGGGGACGAGCGCGCTGCCATTGTGTGAACATTGTTTTGTTGATTTATGGGACGCTGGCTGGTGATGCGATGCGGTGCAGGTGGAATCTGCTGCTCCACGAAAGAGGGTAAGAGATTAGCTTAATACTATAGCGGACCAACTGGACAGCGTTGTATATATTAATGGACACTTTTTTTTAGGTGTTTAATGAAATTTTGCACAAAGTTTCAATTGAAAAACAAATTCAATTGTTTTATGCTCGCGCATTAGCGATGATTTATTTTCGCAATTAAATTGATTTAAGTGCAATGCTGCAGACAAGTAGATTATCATAAAGCCTGCCGAAATATAGTGGCGATTAGCGAATTGTGATTTGTAGCATTGCGAGGAGCGTATAGCTGCAATCGAAACAACGGGTACACTTACGCATTTCGGGGAGAATTCGCATGATCGGAGGAACCTACTTTTAAAGTTGCATCTGAGATGAAGAGGAGCATTATGACGGTCTGTGCCGATCTGACATACGAACGACAGACAACGTAACCACACTCCACACACGCCGAACGGTAATAAAAACAAATGGAAAATGCAGAATACTGAGGAGAGAGAACGAACGACACATAAACACAAGTGGGTGACAACGAGCAAACAGCAAACAGCTTAATCGTCAACCGTTCTTTGGAAGTTGGAAGCATTCGAAAATGTGGATACTTAATAGTGCAGGCAATAAAGTCAATTCTTATACCAAGAAGTAGTGTGGTTTTTATTTTTTTTGAATTTTATCAATAACATTCCGCGACAATTTGCGTTGGTGCATGGTAATACGGTGACCATCCGTTCGTTATAATTATGAACAGTTCTTCATTTTGAAAACAATGTTCATCATGAACTATTTCGTATAAAAAAAAACACATAAATATTCTGTATTTTAAACAATAACGTAAACATTAAGAAAACCAAAATTCAATGAACAAAATGATAATGCTAAAGTACCATAACATGCTGAACGAGCCAACAATGAATTTAATACTTAAAAAAATACATTTCTTTTTTAACTTTCTCCATTACGTAGTAAGAGAAAGATATTGTATTCGTACAAAATTTCGAACTCGAGATGTTAATTCATTTTGACATTACGATGATAGAGGAACTCAAAAGTGGGTCGCAAAATTCTGTCCGTCTGTCTGTCTGTATGTCCCGAGGCCTATAGCAGAAACGGCTACCCGAATTTGGTTCAATCTTCGGATTTGGAGGCTTACAGTTCGGGGCCGTTTGTTTTTGGCATGGTAACCTCAATATTAATGGTACTTCCCATATAACATTTTCATACCAGTTTGATTTGTTCGAAAACGGCACTAACGATTTCAACCAAAATTAATATTTAAGCTTGAGTAGGTGAAGTTAACATAGGTGCGTACTCAGTTTTCCGCTAAAAAAAAACGAATAACGGTACTTTTGAAATTTGGACATGTGTCGAAAACGGTCCATTTCTAACCTAATGGCAAACATTTTTGAAAAATGTAGTTTTCTTTATTTAACCTGAAAACGGCAATAACGATTTTGACCAAAATGCAAACATAGAGTAAAATTGATGTATTCAAAAATATTGCGTCCTTAATTTTCAATTCGAATCACCGAAAATGATAATTTTAAAAACTGCTCATATCTCAAAAACCCCATTTTCGATTTCGATAAATCTTTTAAAACCAAGTAATGATTACATCCCGAACAATAACTTGTGTTTGGTTTTCAACTAAATAGTTAAGCAATAGTGTTTTTCAAACTAAACATTGCAATACGTGGTACTGTTTTGTGGGGAAAATTTTACAAAAACCGCTCTAACGATTTTGATCAAAATACATATAAAAGATAAAATCTGTATTCGAAATAAGATCCCGTACTTAGTTTTTCTCAAAAATGTCGAAAAAACAGTTTTCTTAGTTATTTATATTTCCCAATCTATTTTCACATATCTATGCTATATTTTTGTTGTAATCTCCCCCACTTCCGATAAAAATGCAATAACAGCTACGCAAAACTTAATTTCAGCAAATATTCAATTTTTTTTAACCTTGTTGAATATGCACCTTAAAATAATTGGAACCACTTCCTTACACAATCAGAAACTGCCACTTCAATTGCACCCCTACACACGTCCATCGACATATTCGGTCTATACTGCTAATGCAAACTCAAAAAGAAATCTCTCAAAACTTACATATCTATGTAGAGATATCGGCCTAACACGAACCCTACTTCCAATCATAGACACTTTAAACCAGCGTTACTAATATATTCCAATCAAAAATAAAAACATCAGAAAACAGAAACTCCTGCTTCACTTTGCCTTGTACTCAAAAATCCGGTAAAGTGTAAGAGCTTATAAAATAGTACTGTAGACGCCTTTAATTTTAGTCACATTGCTATCAGATGAATAACCCAAAAGTGCATTTTCACAACATATTCCTTTTCCTAAAACCTATTCACCGTTTCTTTTATCTAGCATCGGTTCTCAGATATTTACCTACCTACTTAATAAAAATAACCAAACTTTTGATGAACGAGAAAGTTTCCTTCGACCCAGTCGTGCACTTTACTTAGAGTTGTGTAGAGATGACACTTTAGTACTACATATATGATTCTGACAAACATCTTCTACCCACCTAATTGGTCAAGATGTATCTTCACTTCCCCCAAGGAGTATCATATTAATTTTTCATCCAAACAGAAAAAAAAATAGCTGCTTGTGTACTCTTGCCACAGAAAATTGTGTAGGAAAACATAATCAATTATCGTCATTACCGTAGAGATTTTTCATTCTACTGGATGTATCTATTAGAATACAGTCCAGTGGGGGGTAAGCATAATTGGTTCTTAGCTTCTAATCGATCATGTAAATGACGCCACTCCATTTAATAGGAAGCACCACCCCAAACTCATTGCCATTTCCATTTACCCAACTTGGTCTCATCAATTTTATCTATCCATAAATTATTTTCCACAAGTGACCTCACACCCACGGCCGATGTTCCATCCACTTAAAGATGTACGTTGTGCGCCGGAGACGCAGAATAGCACTTTAGCATGCTTTTTTCAGCCCCGGAAACTAGGCCAAGAAACAACTGACCAAATAATATCGAGATGCATTGTGTACACTCATAGGATTCGTTTCAACATTTTATCCCATAAAACTCGAATAAATAAATTATTCATGCACTTTTAGCTCTGCATTTCGATTTGTGCATTAAATCTGAAAACCGAATGCAATGTCCAGGCTTAAGTGTTCCCACGAGGGCTGGCGCTATGTCGTATTATTGCAATTTTGTCGAGGCTTTCGTGGTTCTTATGGATTTTTCCGATCGCACTTTATCGTGTTGATAGTATAGGAGCGGGCGGGGTTTGAACGAATGAAATCCATTACGATATAACTCAACTTCCGTCGGGGGTGTAAACTGGCCCAGATTGAGAGAGCGCTTCAAAGTGTCACGCGGTAAATAATGCAGTCCGTCTGCGAGTAGAATGCGAATTTCGGATTAAACTGATACTGACGCGCCCGAGGTAAAATATGAACAAACAATTCCCCAGTTCCCACTTCCCACCATTGTGGATGAGATGGAGGATAAGGATGAGCGTGATAATGAGAATTGAGTGAATAATGGAGTGTTCTAAAGTAGGTACACTGAAATGTCAGCAGCAAAGTGTTGAGTCATTATGGCGGTCAGTGGTGGTACTTTCTACTTTTTTTGTTCTATTGAATGACAAGTGCCAATCGAGTTGGAAATCGATGCAAATGAGTGCGTACAGCTGCAGCTGCACCTATGAAGTATTGACAGAGGACTTTGAATTGGAGTTACACATTGTGCGTAGTGCTGTCGGAGTTAAGAGGCAAATCATTTTAAATATTTCCGGAAGAGGCACATGACTTTGGCACAAACCATCGATAGAGAGCAGTTTGGGTTTCTTACAATGATCGCCGGCAAAGTCAGGGGCTTTCAAGCTCGATAAATAGGTAGTGTTACTCAAAATGTTTCTGGCAACCCTACCTTACAAGTACACTTTACAGCTGTATATTTATTTTTACCGGCGCAAGTTGAGATTCAATAATACCGCGTGGGCCGCTGCCCGCTGGACTTATCTAGTTGCTAATTGCCGCAATCAGCTTTCAGCTCTTCGTTCTCAGCTGTGTCAATGCCAATGTCCGCCAACAAAAAAACACAACAACAACCGCAACTCGATGGCGATGGAAGTACCTACAACAAATCCTACAGTTTGTAGTTTCAATTACAGCAGTTATTTTCGATGGCGGCACTCATCTCACTCATCTGTGGGAAGCCTTGATTAATGCTTCTTTCCTAAAAAGCTGAAACCGCTGAGTCCATTTGAAGAGCGCGTTATTGCGCTGTTAGCTTCCACCGTAGTGAGTGTCTTTGAATCAGTTGTGGTTTCTGAAGCTACGCAGGTACATTTTTATGGATTAGAGGAATAAACAGATAAAACCAACTTATTTTGTATTGCATTTTAAGAACACGACGACTTCAACTCATAGTTCCTTTCGATCGGAAGCAGTTCCAAAGATAGAGAACGAAGATGAGGTTCTGGATAATAAAGCGGGGCTTGCAGTTGTTATCGCAGCCACGAATATGCATTCGGTCGGAAGTAACAGACCAGTAACAGCGGATGTGGGAACTGAGACCTCTGCGAGCCCCCAACTTCGTAAGAGGAAGAGGCCACCTTCGCGAAATGCTGTAAAGATGACATCGTTCGAGAAAAAACTGCTCAAAATTGAAGAGGAGAAGTTGTTGTATGCAAGAAGAAGCTTCGAAGTTCAAGAACAAACGTTGGTTTGGAAAAAGCAATATCAAGAGCAGCTGTTGGAACTAAAAGCAAGAGAGCTGTTGCTTAAAGAGAGGCAACTAGAGTTTAAAATTAAGGAGGAATAATAGATACAAAATACAGTTTACTTAAGAAAAATGTGTCTCTTTTCGTCTTCTTTTTTATTAAGTAACTAGTAGCAATTTTGGCGAAAGGTTGGTCCAAAATATGCTTCAGTTTGCTCGACTTCAATTAAATCAACAGGAAAACAGTAAACAAGCTTACGATTTTTGTCGCTTTTTTGAATTTAAATACTTTGTCAGCTTCTTTAAATTGAGATACAGGGTACAGCCGCACAATCCTTGGTTCTATGAGCAATAGACTTCAATTTCACCACCAGATGGTGAACCCTACACCTACATCGCGGGAAAGTACTGAAAATACGCGGCCTCAATTAATTGACGCTGTTTGTAAATATATAGGTTTGCATATATAGTAACTTTCTCGTTCATCAAAATGTTTGGTGCAAATGAATTGAGAGTTGCCTGATTGTTTAGATTTCAAGTTGTTGGATTTATTTTTAGGGTGCATATTCAATACTTTAAATATAAGCTAAAAAGAAGCTTTGCGTAGCTTTTATTTTACTTCCATATTTCATTTCAAAAATATACCGTAGATAATGCGAAAACAGATCGAGATTTGGGTACTCATTTTTGAGAAATATTTATAACATGTCAATATAAGAATTTTTTGGGAAAAACTAAGTACGGCATCTTATTAAGAATACTTATATTATCCCTAATATGTATCTTAATCAAAATCCTTAGAGCAGTTTTTGTAAAATTTCGCAGACAAAACAGTACCAAATATTGCAATGTTTAGTTTGAAAAATACTATAACTTAACTATTAAGTTGATAACAAAACACAAGTTATTGTTCGGGATGTAAGCATTACTTGGTTTTAAAAGTTTTATCGAGGTTTTTGAGATATGAGCAGTAAGGACGCAATATTTTTGAAAACATAAATCTTACTCTAAGATTGCGTTTTGGTCAAAATCGTTATTGCCGTTTTCAGGTAAACTAAAGAAAATTAAATTTTTCAAAAATCCATTTTACGATAATACAGAGAAAAACCATTATGTTAGAAATGACCATTTTACCTTAGAAATTAATTTTTCCTACAATCGTATGGACCGTTTTCGAGACATGTCCAAATTTCAAAAGTACCGTATTCGATTTTTTTTTAGCGGAAAACTGAGTACGCACCTATGTTAACTTTACCTACTTAAGCTTAAATATCAATTTTGGTTGAAATCGGTATGAACATTTTAAATGGGAAAAATATTGAGGTTACCGCATGCAAAAAAAAAAGCGGCCCCGAACTGTAAGCCCCCAAACTACAAATTCGAAGTTTGAACGAAATTCGGTCAGCCGTTTGGCTGTAGGCCTCGGGACATACAGACAGATAGACGGACAGAATTTTGCGACTCACTTTTTTGAGTTCCTCTATCATCGCAATGTCAAAATTGATTAATTAAAATCGAAATTTTGTACGAATACAATATTTTTCTCTTACTACGTAATGGAGAAAGTAAAACAGAGGTTTCAATCATGGTCCGATGGAGTTAGCTTTAAGCGATACCACCGATTCATTAAAAGCGTGAGGATGGTCCGTATTTTTCAACTTTGATTTTTTTTGTCCATGATACACTTGAAATTTGATAAGTCTTTTAGAACATTGTTGATCTGTGGGCCAAATTTAATTTGGACTTAAAGTGAAGTTACCTTAATACAGGGTTAGCTATTGGATAGCTCAATTTTACCGAAAGGATTTCTCGGCTTGAAGCTAGCTGCGATTTGTCCTACTCCAAGACCGCCCTTGGGTAACCTTCAGGCAAAAATCTTCCAACGAGCATAACGATGCTTCCAACGAACCTAACTCTGGGAGCACGGCTTTAGGAGACACTCTACCTTCTGCAATTGGTAGCGTCCCACACGAAGAATCTGGTTGAAAATTGCCAAATTTGAATGCAAATTCAAGCGCAATTTAAATGTCTTCTTAAAATATACACTTGGGTGAATTTTACTTCACATAACGCAAACAATCAGCGGTTCCATTGTTTCCTGAAAATAAAACCTTCCATCGTTGAAATTCTGTGCCCACAGGATACACTTAAGTACATAGCTACAAATGTGTTTTGTATCTCAAATGCCGTTTGCATAAATATACAAATTTTCTTCAGCTAATAACTGGATAAAAGCTAACGCGATAAAGAAGACAACCAGAAATCTAAGCCAACAAACGATGCGATATTAATTTCAAAGAATAACACCCTGTCGAATAAAATCCTTCTCAGTGTGTATTCTTAAAATGTTCTACGACACCACCGTCAGGACAAAGCAAATCTAATTTCCTTTTCATAATAAAACGAATTTTCCTATTTTCTAAGCAAATACACAGCCTTGCGTACGTGTGGGTGTGTGTGTAAGCATATGGCCCGAATTCCAGAAACACGTCTTAATCCCGCTATTCGAAAACCCATGTAATGGGACTGTGCGATAATTTTACGATCCACACCCAGATGGGTGGGGGATGGATGATGGGAATGTGCTGCCAATGGCCCGTGGAAGGTTAACTCAATAAAAATATGCCGAGACCAAACGAAATCAACCCCGCAAGGATGCGAACAGTATTTTGCGGGAATGTGTGCAGCTCGGGTGGATATGATGAAGAGCCTTTCGGAAGCCACTCGCTCTCCCGCACACAAAATGCTGTCGTCGTAGTGCCACATCTCATATGATGAGGATATATGTAAAGTGTGAGGAAAATCCTCGATCCTATTACCAGTGTCAAAACAGTCAATGATTTATCGCCATAAGGATGTGGAATAGTGGATTTGGCCTCGCCCCTTAAAATTCCTCAAAAAAGAAAAATGTTTTCCTATACACCATCCCACAAGCACACACACACAATATAAACAGCTCTTCCGGTATGACGGGTAAGAACGCGCCTGCCCACCCCCATCGCTGTCGATATAACGATGATGCAGATGATAATGACGACGATGTGGATGACGATGAATCCTGCCAAGATGAGGTCGACTTTTGCAGACAATTGCGCCATTAAAATTACTCGAGTGGAAAACATTCGAAGATGATGTGATTGCCTGGTGTAGGTATGGGAGGGGGGTAAAAGCATAAAACACCGCGAACGGAGTTAATTTAATCGAAAACGCGAGGACATAATCCAAATATTTGCACAAGCCAAAGTTTTTGCACACAAAAAAAACAAACCCAACTGTGACATGAACCGAGGAAGTATCGAGGCGAATCAGGGAATAAGTGAATTTTTGCGGCAACACAATGTGTACACTAAATAGTTTGGCAGCGGTACCACACGAGAGGACTCGATTTCTCGGAATTCAATTAAATCCTCAGCGTGAGCCACCATTCTTCTCCCAAACACACACACACACACACTCACACAGAGCAGCAAAATGCCGGCATTCGCACTGTAATTTATGTGATCCTTCCTCTGTCGGTGTTTAAATTTTATCCCCGCCCAATAATAGGAAATATTTTCAAATTTGGATTAGCGTCAATTATTTGGAATTTTCTTGGTGGTAATGTTATTAATTTTCACAGAATTTTACCGAACGGAATTTGAATGGATAAACTTTTACCAAAAAAATATTCAACAGGAATTGTTTTGCGAATAGTTTTGCGAAGCTAATAATTTTTCAAACCCATATACAGTTTTGACTGCAGTTTTATTAACGCGACATTGTGGTGAAGAGTGGGGCGGTATCCCCCCATATGATTCGAAATTGTTGTACCTAATTAAATAGCGGAGGCAGTTAGGGCATGGATTTAAAAACCTGCTCCCAGTTGAATATACTGCAGCTGTAACCATAGAAGCAGCCTTTAAAAGAAGTGCGTGGATTCAAATGCGTCGTCACAATAGATAGTTTTAAGTTTGAAGTATTAAGAAAACTTGCAGGGGAATCACGGTCAGTGAGAGATAAAACAAGTAAAAGTGTTATCATCGGGTTGGCCGATGCTTTGATACCGTCGACTGCATACAAGTCATGCAAAATTTTAAGCATGTGAGGTACTACGTAATTACATTGAACAATAGACAGAGAAACACATGGGCCTAATATTGGTTTTGTGTGGGAGGTACCAGAACTACTTGACCAAAATAGCCCATTTTTAATACCAACTTGACGATAATAAAAATGAGTCCTCTCACCAAATTTCACTTGCCTAGGTAGATTCTTTTCGACGCTATCGTATCTTCAACACTTGTTTTCTAATATTGGTTTTGTATGGGAGGTACCAGAACTACTTGACCGACATAGCCCATTTTCAATACCAAGGTGACGACGATAAAAAGAAGTCCTTTCACCAAATTTCATTCGCCTACGTCAATTCCTTTGGGCGCTATCGTGCTTTCAACAGACAGAGAGACAGAAAGACGGACATGGCTAAATCGATTCAGAATGTGATCGTGATTCAGAATATATATACCGATGACTCCTTCTTGGCGTTACAAATGTAATGACAAAGTGAATATATACCTTCCTGTGGAGGGTATAAAAACAGCTTCTATAAGTGTTGAAAGGTGAAAACGACGTAAATGACGACGAAGTAAGGCAGAACGCACCGTTTTATTTGAAATGAAGAAGGGATAGCCATATCTAAATGGACGACTTACACGGCGAGCTGTTTAAAGTAGCAGCAGGTACACACCGACTCAGATTTGATGGGATGAAATCTATCCTACGGCAGATTTAAAAAAAAACAAAAAAAAACTCACCATGCTTTGATGGATTTTAAGCACTTCCATGAGACCAATTATAAAGACGAGCGGATATAGAATCGATTCTAGTTTTGACATCGCAGGCAAACTCGTGCAGAATGCTTATTAAGAGCGCTTGCCAAGGTCGAAAACAGTCCAACTGAGTCCTTTGATGTCAAAAATGGATTTGGACAAGGTGAAGCCCCATCATTCTAAAAATCATGGATATGGAATCATGACATCATAGTCAGAACTTTGCTGTCAATAGCGCGATTGGACACATGCGGGAACAGATTTGGAAAAATGGGTTCAGCTGTGAGTGAGGGCTAAACCAAAATACACGCTGTCAACCAGATGGGACCCACAACATCGAAGTATCGAAGGGTGGGTCCACTTCGAGGTGGTTAGGGACTTTCTTTATACCTCCGCTAAGCTACAAACGCTGGAAAAGACATCATAAATCCAACGAAGAAATACGCTTGGACAATTGTTGATACTTTGGCTAAAGAAGGCAACCGACTTGTATGGTATTGTAAAGATATAAAAAGGGCCCTCATCCTTTCAGTTCTATAGCTACGCAAAATGGACTCTAGCGAAGACAAATCAAAAAATGATTGGTCGCTTTGAATACTCCGATTTATTTTTGGCCCCGTTTACGTTGATGTGATTTGGAAATTCGACAACACATTAATATGAGAAGCTTTATGTGATCCCCAATCTTCGCTCCGTAGGTGCTACTAGCAGCATTACATAATTTGGATGTTTTCAGGTCGATTTATCTGGAGGAAGGCATCTTTAGCAATCTTGCTCTGCCGGTCGGACTGCTCTTAAAAACGAAACCGCATTACTAATGCAGCAGCCTTTAATCATGTACAAGGCTGCCTACGTTTTTTCACAGACATTCAAAACATTGATCAAGGTAAGCCCGCCTAAATCATCACCAACTCAGGGAAGACAAAAGACTTGTTGAAAGCCAATCAATATTCATCGCATTCCGCCTCCGCAACTTGCTCTACCTATGATCTAGCGATGACAGCTTTTGTATTTTATAAGTTCGGACATGATTTTCGTAGCCGCATGATCCGTAAAATTCGTGGTTGAATCTTCTTATCCACATTTTTCCGATACAAAGTGAAGCGAGCTTCACCCAATTCTTGACAAGAGGTTTTCATATACTTTCGATAAAGTCCGTGCTTTTGCACCATGCAGCCAATCAGGCATAATTTGGGACTTCTAAAATATTGCCTTAATTTATGTGGGAGGACCTTACTTGTTAAGAATATATATCTACTGGCAATAGTTTTTTTTCTCGCTTGCTCTCTACGGGGATGCTTTCTTGCGAGGTAATATAAGAGTCCAAATAAAACAATTATTTTCCTTATTCGAGGTTGTAGATATAAATTTATTATGTCCATTTATAGTCGACGCTGAGAGACTCATCTCCTTGATAGCATAATATACGTAGATTTGTTCTCATTAACACCCAGACCATGCTTTTACGCCATGCCCTCTTTCTGAGCATGTTACCCTTATGCAGAGCGAGAAGGTGCATTGCCTAAAGCGCCCTCTATATCTTACTTGTGTGAATTGATTCATGTCAATTGCACCAGGTTCTATGGAGATACACAATTTATGCGTCAGATTGGAACGAAAGAGAGGTGCAGAATTGAACTCTTTTTCGAGTCGTTTTTAAAAAGCTTTTTACTATAAAATTGTATGAAATAGAGCCATTATTTAATATTAGTTTTACAAGTTTTGAAGGTATAACGTGTTCATTTGGTAATATTAAGAAAGACCTTACCAGGAAGAACTTGAGTATATGTTCCCAGCGGATGTGCGGGCTGAAAAGGAGTGCCCAAAGTTTTACACAAAAAAATCATAAAATCAACCATGGCTAGGCCTTAAATTGTGTTTAGGTTGTCAAAACTCTATTTTTAATTTAAAGACATCCTCCAAATTTTGGAACCAAAATTGCATGTGGCTCTAACTATGGGAGATCCAAGGCTCCAATACGTCCATGCTCCTCTTCCACAACGCTGCACAAACTTACATACCCACTGACAAAGCTCAGGTCACGATTAGACTTAGATTGAATTGCATATTTCACAACGAAACATGATTTTAACTTTTATTTCCAACATGGGGTGCACATATTACTATGAAACTATGACCGGTACCACTGAAACTCAAATTTATTCCATAAATCTAAATACATCCAATCCAACCGAGTGACTTGGCAAATTTATCGGCTTTAAAATCAAATTGAAATTAATATTTTATTAGAGAATCCCAATTTAAATTCCCACGAATCCCTGAAATATTAAAATTTTAATTTTCTCCCAACGATGTGTACAAACTGATAACAACTATATACGGCTGCATATTTCGTTGCAGTTTTGAATCATTTTTTCTTGAATTTTTTTCCCAACACATTTGTATAGTGGGTATACTGATTCAATGCGTCATGACAGTTGTACATATTTTATTACCCCCCCCAAAAAAAAAATAGTCCCACTCAATATGAGTCTACTTTGTAACCAGAATTTAATAAAAAAAATAAATACCCTACCCACACTGCGACACATAAATCTATAAAGTGCAATCTAACGAAATTTCATTTACGATAAAACTTCAATCAGCGAGGCGAATACGTAGAGTGATTGCAGAGGACGAGCTACTATATCTCTGCCACAAAATGTAATCCTTTTGCGAGTTACAATTTGACGATGTCAAACGTCAAAGGACTACGTGGCGGTTAAGGTTTATGTCAAATGGAGTTTTTATTTTCCTCCCGCTGGTGGAAGTACAGGTTAGCTCCTGACTTACAATCCTTAAAGCCGTACGCATATGTAGGTACACGTACTCCGTTTTTTTTTTATTGCAATCAAGAATGCGTTACTTTTTATCGTCCTTTCAAGTATCGGCAATTCGTGTACTTTTTGGTGAGATATTTTTTTTTTTTTGTTACTCGTCTTCATTTATTGCCTGGGGTTATTAAAAAGGATTCTCCCTTCGTCGTCGGTTGCTATGGATTGTTGGGAGAAAATCGTCGTATTCGTCGTTGAAAGGTGCAGGGAATCATCGTAAAAATCAGAAAGTAAGAAACGAATCCAGGGGGGGGCGAGGGAGAAAATTCCGATCGTATGAGTAGGTATGAATTCTTTAAGGACTCTCTTTTGGATGATTTAATGTTTCTTTTACGAGCAGATGGAGAGGTTTGGTTTTTTCGTTGCAATTGTGTTTTTTTTTTTATTACAACTTCTTGGCAATAAAATTTACTTCAATTTTGAAAAGGACATACTTGTACATTATTTTTGCGACTGATTGATGACAGATTAAAAGAATGTAAAAATGTTGAGTTGCGGATGCCGTTTTATGGTGATATTATTGTTGCTGGGACAGTAGAAAGACCGCAAGAAAATATGAATCTGCAGGTAAGGGAGAGAAAATCCGTCGAAGTCGTAAAAGAGTGCATCCCTTCTTTGGGTGTACAGCAAATTAGGTTTATATAACTTAAATCGATGGATGGTGCATAATCGAAAGTTTGAGCATGGGAAACAATCAGGATTCGAATTTTACGATCCCTTCATTGTTCGGTTGAGTAGTGTGCAGAATTTTGAATCTCTCCTAAAGTAGAAAGGTAGGATGAGGTCGATTTATGATTTTATGGCAAAATAAACGTAAGTGGACTCCAAATTTCAAATTATTTAAGTACATTTGAGTTTCATCTGGCTGTAAGAAAATATTCAAAAAGCCTTTTGCTCTGGACCGCCCTCCTGCTGTTTCATAAACATTCCCCTCCCATTTGCATCGTAAACCCGTTTATTAGGATCTTAAAACAAGATTTTGCATCACAAGTTTTGAAATATTTTGGATACAACTAATCTAAACCCTGAATGGCCTTATTAAACAAAGCCAGCACCCATAATAAAGGTGCACACTCCTCATCTCAAATTAACAAAAAACTTCAGCACAAGCAACATTCCCAAGTTTAGGGTCTCCTAAAAGGTTTATCCCAGTCGCATCCTCAGGCTTGCACTTGCTCATCAAGACAATTCTCGCACCTCCCATTTCAATTTAAACGCCCATTTGTATAACTCCAGACTCCGGACTTATTGTTTACGGGTACTCATGCCTTTCCAGCTGGTATTTTGTGCCCGCATAAATCTTAAGCCTCCTCCTTGATTCGAAATGTTTAATACACCGTAAGGCGCGCTCAACCGATGCCGACTGCCGACACCTGTCGAAATTGTTACATTTTACAGCCGTCACTTAAACTCTTCCCCGCATAAGTATATATAGATATGAAGCAGCAACAAATGGGTTCTAATAATGAACCGAGAGTCTACAGCTCATCCAGTGTTACAGCCTCGCATTAAATATCACATCATGAACCCTCTTTCGCTTGATAGATGCGACATCATAGCCGACGCGCAACAATTGACTTTGTTGCCGAAACAAGGGCAAGGGCAGCCTTACGAATTCGCCAAAAAGTTATTAAAAATTAAATTTCATTAAACATTAAGCCCCGACATAAGCCGTTGATAGTTCGAACTTGGGCCCATGAAAACCAACCGTTTTACTACAGCTTCAAGAATCTGCACCAAAAAAACATTATACAGGACTTGGTCCGCATCGTAAAGTTGTTTTACTGAAAAATCGTAAAATACGTGTTTCCTGTCGAAGGGGTGTGTGCCTTGTGCCGGTTCATATTGTCTGGCTTATTACCCCCGGCAGAGCATCAGTGATCTGCTGATGCAGTTAGTGTGGTGCGGTGCTGCCCTGGCTAGGGAGTTTGCGGTTTATTTCGTGAGAACGTAAAATTCCGTTATTTTGTCAATTTTTGCCAAGAGACTGCAGGACTCCATATGACACGAGCCTTTTCCTGTCTCTCAAAGCAAAAAAAAAAAACACAAACATATCCTCGCTCTACCGACACGACGACGTATGAGGTTTTTAAATTTACTTTATGTGTATGAAATTTTATGGCGGCCGTAAATTTTACTGTAAATTCGGCTACGGTGCACCTAGAGTGTATGGAATAGAGAAGAGGATTATAAGACGTGTCCTGGGGTGCCATTTAGCACGTGTGTGTGTGAGAAATTGGCATAGGAATGAGGATGTAAAATTGTGGCAAATTATAGAAAATTGTACGAAGGTAGTGTGTGTCGTGTATGAGGACTTGAAAACGGCGCTGAGCTGCAACCATAATGTTGTCCGCTGTAGTTTAATGAGGAAAGGTTTTCGGTGTTGAGGAGCTGTTTGTTTCTTTTTTTATCAGCCGTTGAATTTGGAAATACAACCGAGGAGCTTTCCATAAAGAATGAGTGGGTTTATAGGTTTTATACGACAGAAGCGTCGTAAAAGATGTTAATAGCTACACAACATTTCAAAATTGACATGAACTTTAGACCTTTGTGGGTAAGGTTTTTTTCTACAGCGCCACTTTTCGCGAAAGTCTGACAAACATCCGAGATTATACAACTGAAAGAGCCTCTCAAAATTCAACAGCGGATTGAAATCGTAGTTCCCTTCTATACTTCTAGAAAAAGAGACAGTCGAGGGGTATGAGGATCTAGGAATAGGTTACCTAAATGGACCTCCTGCGCCAGCTGTGTATTTTTTACCCGACTGGACACAGGGAGGGTTATGTGTTTCTCGCGTATCCTATATTAACGTTCCTATGGGACTCCCTGTAGCCTAAACGGCTTGACCGATTTTGAAGAGTGAGGTATCATAATATTCGTATTCTTCCCCGGAGTGTCATAGGCTAAAAAGATAAAAATAAAAAAAGTTAATTTAAAAAACCAAAAAAAAACCGACTGACAAGACGGATTTAAGTCTCCGATTGTCAATTATTTAGGTATAGGTACTTAAATGCGTCTTGTCAGTCGGGTTTTTTTGGTTTTTTAAATTAACTTTTTGTTTTTATTTTTTAGCCCGACAATCAATACAGAAAAGTAAAGAGTGTCGGTCGAGCTCCAGAACCTTGTGCGATGTCATTCAACAAAAATTTTCAAGTAACTCACAGTTGCAGTAAACTTTACACTATTCTTTATAAGAAGTGGCCTACTTAAAGAGGGACATTTCTCGGTATTGGAGACTAATAATGAGAATTTAAAAAAAGGCGACCCAACTAAGAACAGAAGCCTTTGACTATTCTGATGAACCATTCGGTCCATAACTTCGAAGAAAAATACAGTCGGAGCTTTTTGAACGAAAAATTGAAGCCCAAGAGTATGCGCAACTAATTATTAATTAAATAAAAAGTCCAATATGTTCCTTGGTCTCTCTCAATATGCACCGCCAATTGCTGCTCTCTTCCATCAGACAGTGCCAGCGAATAACTCCGTCCCGTCTCCGTTCTTGTTCATATAAATTTGCATTCCATTATATTATTATTATTATTATTATTCATTCTTCTATTTTAATCAACTTCACCTTATAATTCCACTCTAGGACATCACGATAAGGAAGAAAATTGCATCGAGTTGCTATTGTGTTGTGATATTCCCCCAGTTCGTTATGACACAAAGTAGGATCTGTTTATAGGTAACTATGGGTGTATGTGACTTCAGGGAGAGAAGGCATCTGTCAACTTGAAGTGGGTTTGTTATTATTACTTAGTTTGTTTTTTTTAATGCCTTTGTATTCAGTGCTTTTCATTGAGAATTTTATTAAGATTTTTGTGGAGATTATTTAAAGTGGGTACAAGAAACGTGCCAGAGGTTGGTAAGTAAATGTGGGGTGTGTGGAACGTGGAATGTGCGCGATGTCTAGTCAGCGAAAGATTTATAAATAAACTGGTCAAGAGTTGAGTTAAAATCGCAATAGGCAGGGAGTCTCTTAAGTGGGGGGTTTTTTTTCGAAATTTGGCAACGATTTATCATTTTATCAACTATTAAGGTGGAGGATGCTTTCGTTGAAGTCAGGGGGGGCGTCTTGTAGTTATTCAAACTTTACATATCCGCTATATTCTTCTTACATCGAACATTGAAGAGCTTTGATGTAGAAGTCTAAGGAATTTTAAATTTAAGCCCAATAGCTTCTCGTAAAGTTCAATAAAAAGACATCAGTTATGAGACGCTGTATACTTCCCTCCTCCATGAATACACGCATGATTCCTTTACTTATCTAGAAGAATGTTCTGGCATCTGCAGTGCTTGCTCTTTTATAACAGACGTTGGGTCTTCATTGTCATCTCGAACCTGGGAGCAGGGACTTGAAGTTACTCTTGTCCTATGGTGAATTATGTTGTCGAGATGTTTTTACCTTTCGAAATACACCTATGGTTTAACTCAAAGAGCTTCCGATTGTTCCTATCTACGCTTCCATGCACATGACCAAATGAATTTTTCTTTTAAAGGAGTCTGGTATCTCGGCGCCATAGAGCATAAGTATTCTGTAAAACATACTTTCAGTGTTTCAAAAACTGTTTTGGATTATTCACTACAAGTCGCAGGTGTAACATCTTGCATCTATAAAGACGGTTGAGACTCCTGGAAAACATGATAAGTCCATTACTGCGTTTATGACTTAAAGAGTATTTTTAGTCAGCCTAAAGATTTGTTTTGAAGCCTTTTACTGTCATTAACATCGTGGTAATACTGCAAGCATATCCCTTTTCAAAATACTCAGCTGCTGTCTTGTAGGGACGTCTTCAGATCCTGATTTTATGAGACAAGTTGAGAGGAGCATCATAGAACCATCCTTAACAAGACGCTTTTCCAAACTTTGTTTCAAACAGAGAAAGCTCATCACTGATGAATTTATGTAATTTATATTTTACAATGGGCTCTGCTAAAATTAACAGCCGACTAGTCAGTAAGGCAGGGTGGTGAGCGAGTCTAGTACATTTTGATTGTCAACCCTCTCAAAATTGAGAGAATTGCCATTCTATTGGATCCTTGGTGCTTAAAACTGAACGTATCGTTTCTAAAACTTTAACCTCAACTTTCAGAACGAGACAGTTCAACTTTATATTGAAAAGCAAACGTTGCTATTCCCACGAATTCATTTATAAATATAACGAACGACTTATTTAAACAATATTTCTCCCAAAATCACATCTTGTACTATGCTCTGACTTATAGTATATCACCCTCACCAACTAAGTTTACAATTTGTGGCGAAACTTCTTTAAAATGAAAACAACGAGTACTCGTATGTAGATCATGTGCGTCGCCTCATCCCTAATCTAAATGAAATCGTTTTAATCAGAAAACTCAAACCAGTCAGGTTCGGCACCCACAAAATTTGTTTAAGGAAAAATCTCACTCGTGCAGCAATGCCTCGAAACCTAATTAGAAATTTATTCATTTCCTTGGGACGGATATGTTATGAAACAAAACTTTGCTCGAAATTCAGTCGGAAATTTCGCGAATCTTCCGCGAGCGCGATCTGGCACTGGTAGAGTTGCTGCATTACATTTAATTAGCAATTTTGTTGCCGGTTTTTCTCTTTGTGTCGCAAGAGATTGTACAACTTATAACATTTTCCAACATGTCACATCACTTCATAAAGGACTTGTGAACGACAACGACTACGAGGACGACAACGCCAACAATTTTTGTATTTTTTTTTTCGGGTGCTCTGTGTATGTGTAGTGTATCCCTATCTCTGGCCCGCATCAAAAGCATTTCAACTTTATGACATTACCCTGGTGCGTTTTTAGATGAAAACTCACCGATGCAGTGATGCGAAACCTCAACACACACGTCCTGCTGATGCTACTTTTGCCGGCCGGCAGGACGGGCTATCACATGGATGTCCCTTTTTGCACGAAAACTACTGCCATACTGTATAGTGGTGGCTAGCCGGTCCTGCTGGCAAGTTGTTAGAAAGTTCATTTTGGATTATTAGCTCATCATGAAGTCCACTATGTGTATATGTATGTGTTTGAGTACTTTTCACGTTGTCATCTGCTGTCCAAATGGAAATTTAGAAAAATATGCTGCAGTTACTTGCGAGGATTGCAACTTGAGCTCGGTGTTTGTGTGTGAGTTGTTCACTTGTTATGCGTATGCAATTGATGGGAGGGATCCTGGACACATTGATTTTATATTAATATGCAATTTTCAGATTGAAAATCTCAGTCAGTGTCGTGTCCGCGCAACACTGTTGAGTGGTTCTTAAAAAGCAGCCTGCCAATGCTACCCTGGTGACGATAACGAGATGTGCCGATAAAAAGATGCCACACCAGGACATTGACAGCAAATTCCAGCTGAGCAGCGACTGACAAAGCGTGGCAGAAATAAAACATTCGATATCCTGTGGTCTGAGTGAGAGTAAATGGTCTCTTTGTATGCTGCTTATTTTTTTTGCAGGACAATGTGGTGGTAAGTACTGCGAGATGGTCTTTCCAAATGACTCTGTCATCTGGTAAGAGTAGGTATCTATTGATTGACACTGATGTCAGTACGATGGGCAGCATGTCCTTACTCAAGTGCACACAGACCACCAGCTATAGCTATGTAGATTGTCTCTTTTGTGAGTGGAATTTGAGCATATGAATGAATAATTTTGTGGTCTTTGTCTGCAGTTAGATGATAGAGGTCCTGGTCCTCGCTACTTTAATATTTAAGGAGGGATAGCAAGAATTGAGAAAATGCACAGTTGGGGTCTAAGTAGCAAAAATTACAATGAACAGTCCATGCATGAAATTAAGAGCACACTTATCCCACTTTTGGTTTTAATTACTCCAGTCTTCAAGATTTGTGAGTGCTTACCTGGAAAGAGAGGGAGAACGAATTTTTGTGTTAGAAGCAGTACATAAATATTTTCTATACAGCTGAAATTTTAAAGGAAACATTTGAAGGCAATATCCCATTAAAGACAGTGAAAATTTTAAAGGTCTGACCGGATAACTTTTTAGTACTCAAAAGACAGTGGCGTGATAGGTCCAAGCTATATGTACAGGCTGATAAAGAAGCAAGTTCGAAATGGTCCACAGGGTTTGCCGACTGAAAAGTTTGCCAGTAATCTGCGCTACCGAGTCTTACCCCGCTATACGGAACAACGACATTACTCCTTGTACATATGGAATGCTCATAAATTGACGTCTTTTGGCTATAGTACCCGGATACAGTGAGGTAATCTTAAGCAAATAGCTATCTACAAGGCTTAACACAGTCATGTACGGCTCCTCAAGTCTTTAATAACATGGAGAAGGATTACTGCTTGCATCGAAGGCAGGCATCGAATTGATTTCGTGACATCTACAGGTAGGTAGCCAACGAGCTGCCCTAGTGACTTTAGAAACAGCTCACTTGGACAAGGAATTTGGGTACATAATGCAAATTTTTTGATACCTTTTATACATCTTTAAATGAAAAAAAAAAAACGTTGGTGGCAAAGTAAGGAGTCCCTTAAGTTGGCCGTGATTTCTTTTTCTTTCAAGAAGTAGCTACCAAAGGTCTTAAATTTTTGGTTCTTAAACCCTCGTTAGTCGCATAGTTATAGTAGGTGACGGACAGATTCTGTCTCTTCAATGTTTCTGCAGCTTTTGCAGTAGTCTCGACCTGCAGGCTTCGGACAAAGCGTTACACCCAACGGAGCTCCCGCTTAATGACCAAAAGTAGAGCCTTTACGGCGGAATAAGCACCGCTTTCAATGCAGTGCCGAAAGGTGAGTAAAATAAAGATGGGACGACATGAACTGTAGGGGAGGTAGCCTCAGGCGTGTATCTTAGATATGTTGGTAAGAAATCAGTTTTAATAATTTTTTTTTTAATAGAAAGTTTATTTTTACAGGTGCACGACACAAAACCTGCCGTAAAATTAGTTGGGTGCGAACTGACAGGCTTAACTTCCGAGGAAATTGATCATTTCGACAAAAGTTGTTTTATGAGAAGTTTTCTTGACGTTGAGATCTTGCAAGGAGCTGATACGAGATTTGCTCCAAGACGCCTGGATGTCCACGTTTAATAGAATTTTGGTATGGATCGCCCTATGCAGAAGATGAAAGCAAAGAAGCAGTCTGCGCGCCACTTTGTAATGAACCATCGGCATGCGTTTTGAAAAACTTTTTCACATCTGCTGGAAGTCAGTAAGTGGACCTCTATGGGTATATGAGACCGATCCATGATCGAAAACAGCGTGAGGTTAGCATTGTCGCATATATCGACCTGCAAGTCGCGGGGGTTAGAAGGAGTAATAAAAATTCACCCCGGCAGGAATCGAGGAATTCGAGGAGTTTGGTAACTAAAACAAAATTTAGATCATAGAACCGCTTAAAAAAAACATTAAATAACAGCAACGGCGACCGTAGCTGAAGACGACATTCTGTTGTGAATTTTGAATACGAACCATATGGAAGGATTCGAGCAACTGGGATGACAAACGGTTTTAAAGCGGCCGGTCCCATTGACCCGTTTCAAAAATTGTACCCAAGGTAATAATAGAGAGAAACTTGACATAGTGTCCTGTAGACCGACTGTTTTGTATTTTAAGTCCCTTTTCGGACTATTAACCACTTCAAGTTCAAGCAACATTTTGCTAAGAACGTTTTTAAAATCATGTTCCCCGCCCTATTTAAACGCATCTTCTAACTGGCATGCATCTGTCTAACTGTAAATCGTAACAAACAGGACAATGCCAACAGCGATATTCAATTATCCAATCGCAAATATTTATATCTCATCAACATGTGTTCCGTTCTCAGCACAAACAATGCGATACAGGGGACACACAATGGTATATGTATAAATCGTTTCAAATCCTTCCCATGGACTTTTTTTCATACTTATTCCATTCATAAGAGCCATCCACATGAATCGATGATGATGATGATGATGGGGTCGTTTGGATGGTTGGTTGGTTGATTGGTCCACCACCCTAACCAACCCCAAGCAGAAAAGACAAAACAGGACACTTCACACACAAAAAATACAACCATACATCGTACACATTCATTTAATGCGTTCTCATGCCCCATTATAGCACAAGGACATGATTGGAACCACTTAACAGAGCTTCTCCGCCTCTTCGGTGTTGAACATGTTTCACGGTCCCACTGCCAGGGTCGGAAGAGCCTTTTATTTTCACAGATTTTGTGATGTCCTCTTCTTTTTTTTTTTTGTGTGTGTGTGGACGCATTCCTGCATAACGTCACATCAACTCAACCCCTCGGGTTATGTCCTTATCTCAAAGTTAAACCAAATAAAATCATTAGTCTCGCAATAGGAATATCACACACTGTCGGAGATATTGGCACAGAATTGAGGATAATGTCTAAATAAAGGATACTCCGATGAACGGAAGAGCGCGTACAAATTTCGAGAAGAAGTGGCCGACATTGTACAAAGCAGATGCCGCTTTTGGGAAGACCCCAAAGTGAGGAGCTCTATCGCGTGGGAAATCAATATCGAACTGTGTGTCATGTAGTTGGATTGTTGTGATGTGAATTGGAGCAAAGTAAAGTGGATTTCATGTCCGAGAGAGGGGTGTCGGTGGGACAACACTCGGTTTTGGTTTTGGTTTCGGTTTAATGTATGCCTTTGCCATTCGTTGGCTGTACGCTATAGGCCATTATTGGATGTGTTCGATTGTTTGTCGGTGTACATCGGTTGGGTCCGGTCCTGTCTCGGTGTCTTTCTATTTGGCCCCTCTGTGGGGAAAATTTAACAAAGGCACACACGAAAAACGTTGAAACAATGGTTTGGGATTGTTTCCCTTTTTTTCTGTATTTCTCTTGATTCTATGTTGACCATGTTGTGAAACTGCAAATGGCTCAGATGTCCCCTTTGAGAATCGACCAGCTGAAGAGGCGATCAATTCAGTTTGACTTGACATAGTCAAGTAATGCATTTGTGGATGCTGGGGTAGGTACTCGTGCACTGATTTGAACATATTATGTTTCCCAGAAGTGGTGGGCGAGGATTACATATTTTATTCTGGGGATTTGCGACGAATATCGAAAGGATTTTCGAAGCCGGGATGCGGGATGATTGTGTTGCAGATTTAGGATATATGGATGGAGGTTTGATTTAACTAGAGTAGGGTTATGTCGAGGGGATTGTTGTGGCTGTTTTATAAAGTATTACGAGATTTTGTTTTGCAGGTCGATTTAAATATGTCTAAAATCACTTCTTAGTTTGTCTAAAGTACTCCTGAGCCTGCCTTTTCTATGTCCACCCTATAATAATCTATTTAGAGACTGAGGAGACCCGGAGTCGCCCTTCAACTAGATTGAGTGACCATAGTCAGCGTACTTTAAAACATTTCACTATAGCCCATTCATTTTTGAGCGACTCTTAGCGCTATATGAGCAGAGTGCAAACCCACTCCCTTAAATTCCCCGCTGATCCCAAAGTCCAAACGATTTAAAATCCGCAGTTTTGTGGAAATTCAGTAGATATAAAAAAAAATAAGAAAACCCCTTCATCCTGCCTACGCTCTCTATTTTTAAAAACCGCCAACTGGTTCCCAATTTATTTTTATACACCCACTCGCTGACCTTAACCTCCATTCATGTAGGTCCTTATCTGCTTTTCATAAATAAACACACGAACAATTACAGTTCACTGGTTTGTTGCTTCAAATCGTTTTATGACATAATTTCAGAATACCGTACCCTGTCCCCACCGACGACAGCGATAACCGTCACTCCTCGCCAGCGAATGAATGCGATTCTAAGCGAAAAACCAACCAACAAAAGAAATAAAAAACACATTACATTTCCGCCTACATACGATTAGAGTTGCCAGCCACATCATAATTTTTTCAAAACAATTTCTTCGGGTTTTTGTGCGCTTAGTTAAAAATTCCAATAACAGATCGAAGAAACCACAGGCGGTGTCACCACACCACTGAATGAATTTCTCCCTTGTCAGTAGGTAGTAAAAGGAACCGGTTTTGGTTTCGTTTTGTACGATTACATGCGATTTGTGAACAAGTATCCAACAGTGAGTAGCGCACACCTCTCTCTGAATTCGGTTCGCTTCAAAGAACCTACAAAGAAGAAGAAAAAAATGATTTAGGTGCTCCCTGGGGTAGGGAGTCGAACGAATGTGCTAACAAACATTCTTTTCGTCTTGGAGATTTTAATTTATTTATTTTTTTGCAGAAAGAGCACAAGTTTCGGGAAAAGTCACAAAAATACAAAAATACACAGGAAACATATGCCGGGGTGCACAAAGTATCTTGTATGCGAATGAGAATAAGACGTTATTTATGGCTTTTAGTGGTGACACTGAGTTTCGTAAACGGCTGTTTTAGGCAGAGATTGATGTGATTTTACGGAGTGCTGTGTTTGGCATGCGATTGCTGCCGATAAGGTGAAAGGGAACAGTTCATAAAGTGACAACAGTAGGCACATGTACACAAAACCATGCGTAGGAAGGTGGATTACTAAGGCGGAATCTCTTAGACTTCGAAATATTTGTCTGCGTATGCTGTCCCGTCAGTTGGTTAAGTACATGTTCTATGGAACAACTTCAGCACAAGAGGCAAGGTCTAACCTTAGCTTAAAGAAAAATATGAGCTGCTCCTTGTACCTCTTTGCTCTAAATTGGTAACCTTCTGGTCTTGGAATATTTTTGATAAGTGGTACTGCCTTCATATATATACCTATATAAGGTGGCTCCAAAAGGTGCACATATTCCTCCAAAAAGGTGCATATATTCCCCGGATTGGGCGAGTTGGTCGTGTAGTTTGATTTCCACTGACGTATACATTTTTTTTAATGGTGGTGTTGTGCTGTGACTTCTGTACTTTTAAAGCAACTAAGTTTTCTGTTACCCACATTTTTTGTGAGAATCAGGTCGAAAATGCTCCTAATCTTGCTGGACTTTTTGAAATCCGCGCGCGTTCGTCTACAAGCTGAGTAATGTTGCAGCAATTGGCGAAAAATTCAGGGCACTCATTCCGTAATTCTGGGAACGAAAATCGTCCGCGCGACAGTAGTCAACGATCTCGTCGTTAATTTGTTTCCCGTTACTCTATTACCATCGTGTCGTCCATCATTTATTTTGCACAAAGTTTCTGAACTTTCAGCAAACCTTACATGCAGCACAAAAATATGGAAGAACCTTTTAGAACGGCCTAAATTTTTCTTTCCCGTGCGTAAAACTTTTCTAACGAGCTAACAAATTAATGCAGGATCCCAACTTCTGAACTGAGAAGCTTTTCTAGAGACAGCGGCCCTTGGAGGAGAAGCATTGATTTTTGTGTTCTTCTGTGGGTTAAACTTGAAATCCCAATTGAAATCCCCAGTAGTCCACTATCAGCCACAAACATTTTGGAGACAACATCTTTATAACAAATTTCTCGCACGCCCCCTCTTTTGAAGGCATTTTTTAAGGTGTTAGACAGGAATATGGATATCACCTTGAACATTTTCGAAAAAAAAAACGTCCAAAAAGGGGGCGCGGACAACAAAAGCGGTAACAAATTTATGTCCAACTCAATCGTCACATCTTCAAAAACGCCTTCCAAAAGGGGGAATAGCCAACAAAAGTGGTAGGAAGGTCATTCTCTGGAAAATGTTTGTACAACTTAATAATCATATCCATCGACGCTTGGTTGGTCCCAAGTAGCCCCGATGAAGTGCATTTAGACCCAGATTCGTCCTGCAACTGGTATGGACAAGAAACACCTTTGAACCTTTTTTCTTATCTTTAGATCTGTAAATGTCCACATACGAGTTGAGTTGTGAATGATCTTGTTCTTAGTGAGTGCCGGTTAAGTGCAAAAATGTGCACAATTGCCTAGTCCTTGCTACTTTTTCTCATCTATGCAGCTGCTACAAAGAGTCTCATGGAGATGTCAACCTTCGGCCGTTGCGGGAAAACTACTGAATAGTGCGTAGGTAACCCTCTTCCATGTGGCTTAGGTTGTGTTTCCCTTTCCAACATAAAATATATACCGGATTTGACTGCCTTTTTCATTAGAAGGGAGTAAACCAATAAAATCCCTTTCCACTTGCAAATTGAATTCCATTGTTTACTGACCATCGCCTATTAGCAAGTACCTGGTTATCGGGCAGCCTTTGATTTATTTCACAGGATTTTTTCCATTTCCCTTAGTCACTCCCCGGCAGGTAGATTGTTTTGTTTATTATTTTGTAAAGATGTCCTGAAAATTCAATCCAACAGCTTGCAGGTGAAAAGACAAACATCAACAGTCATCAAAAATAATTGGTTGCCGATGTGCACCGATAACCATCTGCTCTATCGTTCTAAGAAACTCAATAATCCTTGTGCTGTCCTCACGCACTCGGAATATTGATGGCATTTTTGTTGCAATTTGATACATTCTACCTCACCTACAGATAATTCGAAGTCCTTTTTGACTACAGTATTTAAAGGACAACAGGAAGCGCTTAGTCCCCAGAAAGGTGCATGTAAAATATGCACACACACACAACTGAAAGTATATGCGTTGGTGTAAGCAATTTTCGTCATAGTTGCATCAGCGTCAGTTGACAAATTAAATTTCCGATTATCACCGATGTGCGAGTGCACCCATTTCAGCTGAAGTATCCAGCTTTACATTGGGAAATGCATTTATTTTCTGACGCCTGGAGATGGTATACGGAAATCGCAATTTAGGTGCACGAGATCCGTTCGTGGGGATTTGTGGCAATAAAATTCCAGTGCAAACGAACACCTCTCCCACCCCTTAAAGCGCTATAAAGTCGCATGACTTGGAATTTTATTCCTCTACCTTTGGTTGGCGTTTGAAGGTATTTTTATTTTTTTAAGGATCTCCCCTGATCTGGTAGGTATAGGTTTAGGACCAACATCATCGATACCGTGACTCGCTGCATTCGTCCATTGGTTGTGTGTCCCTTTTTGTTAGTTGTGTTGAAAATCGAGTCACGTAATGCAAAGTGCTATACTATGTCTGAATTATAAGTGCTAAATGTTTGGGATACATTCTAGGGGACAGCACCACAAGAGTCCTCCCATTGAATTTCACCGTGTGCCGCCGCCTGCCCAGTTCGTCCTTCAATTTGATGTCATTTTCTCTTTTACGTTGTTACTTTTGTTATGTCTCCTCATCTGTTGTACGTATTGTGGGCACACAAGTAATCGTCATTTTGCAGTTTCGTCCTTTTCTCCATGTGACATATGTATTTAGACGAACAAGTTACCTCGGCTACTTGTGCGGAATGGATTTTCGAGAAGTAGGAGCGTGTTTACATGAATTTTATATCCTTCGTCTTGTTTTTGTGCCACTTTCTTGGGAATACATTATTCAAGGATAAGGCAGATATACTACAGGGAGACAGCGAAAGAAGTAAATGGAATCGGCTAACATGGGGCGTGGGCTAGAGGCAGTAGTACACACAAAAAAGGGTTAGAAATGAATGAAATGTCCTTTTCGTATGGAATTCTATCATGAAACATCATTACACACGTTTTGTCGTGACGTTTTTTCATGTAGGAATTTTCGATTTTGCTTCGTCTCCAAGCTATTTGCCCACGTGAAGTTGTTAGTTTTCCTTTGTCGTTTTTTTGTTTGCGATTGGCATGTGTCTTGCGACAGAAGGTTTAACATTTTTCATCAACAGAGTTCTGTTGTAGGTTTCCGCCCGATGAAGTGGTAACTTGCGATGTTCTCTGATGATGTGCAGTTTGGAAGTATTCATGTTACCTGCATGAGTGTGATAGTGGTGTGAATATTGGTTAAGGTCTGTTAAATTTTTATAATAGTCCGCACGATTGATGATTATCAAGTTCATTGAAGCCGTCCTTATAGGAACGCCAAACTTCGTCTGAGTTACTGGGAGTTTCTTAGACAATCCAGCAGGTAGAAATAGCCCTTTCAATTCGAGAAGAAAATCTCTGTAAGTTATAGGTATGCGCCACTGTGGACATCCGTAGATGGATTGTTGGTTCTGTCCGAAAGGGGCTGTACTCATTCTTTGTGATTTCCCGCCCTCCACTGGTTTTCAGGGACTCTTCTTGTATACCTAGCCACTGCAGTCCCAAATGCCCAGTAGATGAATGGGCCTATTGAAGAGTTGACACTTTGCCTTATGCACTATATGCTCCAGAGGAAGATTGAAGAAATCGAATGTTAGCCAATCTCCTGCAAAGCTGGTACATGTTTCAGATGGGCTACTTCCAAATTGCATCGCATATTTCCTAGCTGCGTACCATTTTTGTTGGGATCTCACTTTCGGCCAAAGAGTTCCTTACGATGATTTCTATAATTTGAGGCTTTGCAGTCAGGGAATAGGTGTTGAATCTTGAATTACAATTTAGTTTGCCTTTTGCAAGGCTAAGTCGCTGCAGTTTAAACAATTAAAAATAACGTATTGCCTGTCACGGATGACATGATTCGTCCTCAAGACTTCAATGTGAAAATTAAGTTATTTCTTGATCTTCCCGAACAACAATAAAACACGGGTACCTACTCAGAAGTGACGATTAGTGGCGACAGTTCGAGGCCTTTCAGATACGAACTTATATGCCTTCAGATACGACCTTATATGCGACATTAAGCAGACAACGCCTTGAAAGGTAGTGCAAGACATATGTCTTATATCCCTTTTAAAAAATCCTTTTTAAAAAACTACATAGATAGTACCTACCGCCTATTTTTTAAAAGGGATATGGATTCATACTTTCTTCCTTTTATACTTAATTGATGATTGTTTGTAGGTACCTTGCCAAAAGCCCACCGCTGTGTTTGAAGCTTTCGCAGCAATTATAACATAGATGGACCTGGGATAATTACCCAATGATGCAAAAGTACTATCTGCATTAAATGAGCGGGGTTTACTTAAAAAAAAAAAACGTTTCCCTCCACCTCATCACTGACCCGAAAACCAAGTATTACGTTTAAAACAAACCGTTTCTGAATACTTAAAACCTGCAACATATAGTTAACGGCAATAAAACGCAGCTATTACTGCAGAAAACCAAAAATCCCCACAGTGTAGTCTGAAAAAAAATATCCATCTACCTATGTAGTAAAAATATTATTAATTAATTACCTCCTCTGAAATTACAGCACGGTTGCTCGTAGTAGGAACTCCATGTATTCTCATAGGAACAGGACACATTGATGGTGCACACCATCAATGCTATCAATAACAGCCGGAACATATTAAACAAATTATTAATTTCGACACTATATCTCGCACCTTGCACACTTTTCTCACTTTTATTTTATTTTTTCGCACTTTTATTTATTTATTTTTAATATTAAAACAATTAATTCTTTTGTCTCAACGATTACACACTTTATTTTTATTATTATTATTGAATTTCCGGTTACACGTAATTAATTATTACATTTAAAAAAAAGACAACAGGAGATACAAATTAAATCTGCGGACATTTTTAAATGAAAAAAAAAAATAAATAAAAAAAAAGAGACACACTGAAACTGAGAAATGCTATCTATTTGTTTTATTGGTTTTGCCATTAAGTCTCCCGTTAAATTGGGGCGCATTTTTTGTAAGTTCTTTGACACAAATTTAAAAAGTAAGACAGGTATAATTTTTAAATTTGTACATCGGCAACATGGATACAATTTCAGAAAATTTTAGGGGATGGAGTTACATTGTATAGCTCAATAAAAAAAATATATACCAATTCCAGTCGATAAATGATTTATAATTCACTTTCATTTCAAATGGAACAAGGCTATCGATAACTTGAACTGAACAAATCCTTATCACATATTCCTGTCAAAATCAAAAGAATGTACTAGCCGCACAAATATAAATAATACCGACGGAACCGAAAATGCGTATAGCTTATCGCATTTTTCACTTAAAGTAGACTACGCACACCCAGCTGCTACCGAAGCGAACAAATGGAACGGGTGACTAGGTTGGATGTATGGCAAGGGAATGGGTTGACTGACGTCAGACCAAAAGATGCTATTTGATGATTAAAAATAAATATTTTTTTTTTCTTCTATAAAAAGGAAACATTTTCATTTTCAGACTTTTACCATTAAGTTGTAAAGAGAGAAAAAACGAGTGCACATGTTTGCGAGGATACCAAGTTGCTTATTAGAACGGATGTCGGTCTGGGGTTTTGAATGCAAAAGCGTTGAGACGATGGAAAGATGATAAGCAGAGGCGCACAATGAGAGAGATGTTGTGCATTAGAATTGGTAATGTTTGGTCGTTTGAAATGTTTATCGAATCTCGATTGAAATTTGCACACAAAGTGCGATGATTTTGAGGGGAAAAGTTGGAAAATCAAAAATCCAAAAGAGGATCGAGATAATGTTGGTTGATGCGTAAGATACTCCATTCGAACTTTCAAACGAAATGCATTTGTGAGGTTTCATCAGTTTAAGTGGGCGTACATTATTTTCTTTAATTCGACATTCCAAGAAATATATGATAATAACTTTTGAATTTATTAATAACATGTTGGGCTTGTGAGCAACTGCATTCATAAATTATTAAATTGGGCGGGATTTTTGGTACTTCAGGGCTACGGCATTTCATAACTTTGATATGTGACTGTGAATACTAACAGCGAACCATTGCAATTCATAGTGAATGAAGAAACCATAATATGATTAGGAAATTGGGTTAACATTTCTTCAAGCTCAGTACGGACCTAGTGACGTAGTCGGAAAAAAAAACCATGTGCGTGACGTTGTCTTGTAGTCGATATTCCGCCATAGGTGCTTTGCATTTTCTCCAACTCTGTGCATATAAATCACAAACGATGAAATAGGTACGTCATTTATGGTAAATTCCTTAACATTTTAAGCTGTAAAATTTTACAACAAAAATCATGCATCTCAGGAAATTTAAGCCGAGGGAGAAATTTGTTTGTTTCGGCTTTAAGTTTGATTTAAAGTTTTCCGAGTTCCCGGACGCCGAAAGTGAAAGGCGCTGAAAGTAGTTTACTAGCAGTGTCATGAACACATCTCACCAGAAAGGTGTCAACATAGACCGCGGCTGTCAAGTCCGGTTGAATAAATACGGAGGCTGAATTTCTAGTCTAACTATTTTAACTAAACTTATTTGACAGCTAAAATTCAACGACACGTCCAACATCGACAATTTGTGCAGTTAAGACATTTATGTCAGTCTGCGTTGTCTTCGTTGACAGTTGTAGCCAGCGAAACCAACCACACTTTCGTCGTTATTCACCTCACTAGACGTCCCTTATTTGAACTGTTACATCTGTCGAATATAGTTAAGTTTCAAGTTCCAAGGTTTCGACTGTAACTTGTTGCGCGTTCTATGGCTCGATTGTCATTATATACCAGATAGTGGAATAGAAGCAGTTGTTTTTTAGGTAGTACAATGAATAATTGCAACCCCCGACTGAAAATAATTCTAGAAACCATTCGACAAAACCATTAATATTCATCACAGCCGCAAATCGTGTCATATAAATCACCTAAGCTATCAATTATCTCCAAAAAAAATCCACTCTTTTGTATAAAAGTTCAATAGCACTGAAATTGAAAACCACAAAAATAACAATTGCTCCAACGCGCCTGGCAACATTGCATAGCACACATTAAACTAATAAAACATAAAATAACAAAAGCCCAGCAACGATTATGCTGCATGTGCTTGTGCATCTCAACAGAATACAATTAAAATGAACTATGTACACAGGCAGAGCATTTCGTCCTAATGTTCAATAACAATTGAACATGAATAAGCAGAAAATAGTGAAACACACGCATGAAATAAAATACGGATTGAGGGACAAAAAAAAGACAACACGGCATTGTTTCCGAAAATAAATTCACTGTTATGTGCTATCCTATCGAACACCACATTTTGTCAGACATTTTACGAAGGGGAACCGAAAAATAAAAATTGAGTAGCCGAGAAACGGATTCTATTTGCACTAGGAACTAGGGAGGTTCATTGGAAAAACCATAACTATAAAAAACTTACAACATAAATTTATGTAAATATTTCGCACCAAACAAAAACAGTCCAACAACTAATTGACAACAAAACAAATCACATGAAACCACAAAAATAATAAGCGACAGTGAAATTCCCGAGATCTATCCACAAAAGGCGTCGATCTATGGCAACATCGCGAAGATCACTGACTCCTATCTCCCTCTTGCACGTTTTGTTGATATTTCCAATGACAGGCTTCGTATTTTCTTTCCAATAATTGGAGTTTTTGTTGTCGTCTTCGTCTATCTTTAGACACGAGTTGGTTGACTCGACAAGTGCGGCAGAAGAGAGCAATGGGAATGGAATGAACTGAAATGTTTGGATTATTTGCTGTGGTGAGTAAGCGAGTGAAGGCGAGAAGCAAACGATTATTGGAAATGGAATCAACACTCCATTGCCCAGTATCCAATCCAGCTCAAGTGTTGGTGAATGGTGACTGGCGATGGTGAATTATAATTTCAAAGCTGAAGACGGGCTGGCTGGAATGGTTTGTGTATCATCAGAAAATACTACGGGAAATTGGAATAATATAGGAATTTCTATGATTTTTTGTGAAGTGTAACTACAACCGGGATATTTTATGGAAGTCATACTAAGTAACGAGCCATTCATGTTTTTATTTTATGTTAAATTAGATTTGTTGTTAAACTTAATACACTGCTATTTATTATGAGGAAGAAATTATTGGGAATTAAATCATTTCAAAATTTCGTAGTCCTTGGTCTTCCTTTTTGTTTAAACGTCAGAAAAAACGACGATTTTGATTTGACACTGACGTTGTCGAGAACTACCTCTACTGGAGCGTTCAAAACACTAGTTCAGTAAATCTGACAGCTGGCTGACTTGATATGTTTTAGTTTTTATTGGCCTAGATTGGTCACAGGAACAGTTTTTTTTCTGTAGAGCTTAATAGAACCGTCAAATCTAGACAGGAGTTTCTTGACTGAGTACTCAGTTGACATTTCGATTATGTGCCTGACGGTAACGACCGATCTAGTTTTTGCGTTCAGGGTGTAGTACCTATACACATTTAGAAAACTTATTTTTTCTTTAAGAAACAGAAAATTTGAATATGTAAGGATTAAGCATTGTTAAGCAATATTTGAACAAACCACTATTACCTGACCACATAGTCTGCTTTGTGTTTCTACTAGTTTTGTCTGACTTTAAACCATAATGACAGACCATCTGCTATCATTGCCACTGCTAAAGAAGTGCAAAATTTAACAATAGGAGTATTTTATTGAACATCACAACATCCCTGTACATTAGCAATATATAATTGAAAACTCAAAACTCAGAAGCGGTAACTATGTAAACTAATTGAAATGTCAATATTGCTGTTTGAAAAAGGTTTGAGTTAAATAGTTGGCCAAAATGTTTATCCCCAATTCCCAATTTGCAAGAAAAAAAGTTTTTAATGGTTTTGATATATGTTTGAATCTTTCCACATTACGATTTTCATCTTCTGAATTGTGCAACGCGTTGCGTAGTGGGAATATAAAGAATAATAAGTTAGTTAACAACTTGCAGTCACAGGCAAGAATGTGGAAGTTTAGAGAAAAAAGTCAGATCACTCAAGGCGATGAGTGTGTGGATGATTTATGATATTTTGATGACCACAATAAGTTGTTTTATTTTGTTTTTTTTTTTTTTTTTTTTTCTGATTTCCAATACCTACATTTGTGGGGAATGAAATAAATCCGTAATGTTTAAACCAGTTGCTTGTTTTCTCCAAAGTTACGTGATAGGGCCCAGTTTTGGAGCTGCAAATTGCGAATGCTTAAAAATTGTTAAGTCGTAGTGTTGTAATCAGTGTTCCGTGATTTATAGCTTTTACTGATTTCGTAAACAAATAACCTTAGTCGTCGTTTTTTTCTTCTTTTCATTTACCTTTCTCACAAAGATTAAGATGAATATGAATACTGGAGGTAAGAACCTGGAAATATGGCATTTTGTTTATAAGCATTGCCAGATGAAAATGTTCGTTTGTACATTGAACATTTCTCTTTAATTTTCAAGCTATTGCCCTCTGATTTCTTTTGGTATAGTTACAGTTAATTTGTATTTGCATCGCAGAAGTGATTACATCACAGTTTCTTGTACGATTTGTAGTGGATGTGTTCTTAGTCAACTATTTATAGGAAGATTAAACATTGGGTGGTTATTAATCACAAGGAGCCTTCCAGTTATTTGTGGAAACGATTTTTGTCGGCTTTGAAATTTTTGGACATTTAATCAATAGTCCTCACAAATTGTATAACTTTGTCAAGTTATGTAACAATAACTAACAACGGACCTGTGCTATGTGATTTATGTACTTTTGATCAAACATCTGCGGCCCCAACCCATCCCCCATATTCCGAAATCCTTCCATTAATCACTCATCATTACAAAGTTTTGATTATTATCAAGCAGACTTTTGAAGACAATTTTAATGAGTAAATCCTATTTTGAGCCATGCAGTGGAGTTCTCACAGACTTGCAACCACTCCATCCGCTAAAACTACATTGAAATCATTTCGTTAAAGAAAAAACCCCTACCCCAAGACAAAAATCCAGCGTAGCGAAAATGTTTAACAACAGAAACCTCATTAACTAGCTGCTCCGCAGTTCAAAGTGTAACTAGGTACCATAAAGTTACAACCTAAAAGCCAAAAGCCATACCCTCTAATTATTAATTCCATCACTACCGACGGCAATGACGAAAAATCCGTCGTCTGTCATAAATTGCAAAAGTTTTTCAATTTATCCCGCGACATAGCAGCTCCCACAGGCTCTCTTGCCCTAAAATCCCCTCAAATGTAGTGCATTCAAACGAGCCATAGCCAACTCTATAAAACCTCCTTTTGCCGATATTAAATCCGAACGCAGCTGTTACCCTCTGTCCGTATATAGCAAAAAGGAAACACACCGGGACTCCATCCCAAGGACGGCGGCGAGGAGAATACAATTCCGATCGTAACCTTAACATTCATTCGTTAACAAGGCGAGCACGAACGTTTACAAATTCCAGACATCCACGCTGATGGTGTAAGCTGGTGGGGAAAATATGAATGAAATCCCAGCTCCCGTCCCATAGTGTTGCAGTGTTTTGGTTCCGCAACTTTGTCTAAATGGCGGCACGCAGATCCCCATCCAAATCTTTTATGGAACCATTCGCGGATTTTGTAATAACAAAGGACAATTGTAGAGTATGCTGCACTGGGAATATACCACCGCAGCTGTAGACCAGACAACTATGCCACGACGAGACGAGCGCTAGACACACCCGTTTCGCTCACTCTGCTCCACATTGTCAAGGATTATTTGTTTCAATTGCATGCAAATCTACAAAAAAAAAAAACCGCAAACACGAGCAGGAAACCCAGCTTGGGAATTATTCCTTCGATAGATGCTGAAGGCTAACAGCTAACACATTCCTTCATACACGTTCAACGAGCAAACAAAAAACAACAACCTACGAGTACACCGCGGCATAAATAGTTCGCTGATTAGTTTTCATATGACCGTTGTTTTGTTGCTGGCACTGCACAAGGACGAACTGGGTTCGACTGTTGGCAGATATTTTTTTTAATTACTTCCCCAAGATGAATGGATTGAGGGAAAGGTTTGAAATGTATAGCCGCGGCGAGTCTGGAGTATTCGGTGACCAAGTGGACAGTTTTTAGCGGTGAGCAGCAGGGAAGGGCGTTTTTGATGCTTTTATTTATTTTGTAAATGTGGTTTATCTACTTTAATAATGAAATGTACTAAGTGGTGTTTTAGCTAGTCAAGGGAATTAAAAAAAAAACCTTTTCAAGAGCTTTTGAAGGAAGATAGCTTTTCGGTAGCTTTAAAATTACCGCCTCCACCAACTACTGAAATTCCTCGCCGTTTAGTAAAGTTATTCTATGGGAAGACTTGAATGGAACGTCAGTATTGCAACACCAGAGCAATCTCAGCCTACAACCTAACACTTCTGGATTTCCATGGCTTTCTTGGGAGCTTTAGAATTGGCGGACATAAGTCATCCACGACTTAGATTTCCTCGCTTTTATAGATTGATTTATCTGCTCTCGGGAATATAGCTTTTGGAAGCAGATAGCTCCTAAAAAAACCGAATTCATTACATCAACTATTTGATCAGTGAGCTGGTATGATACGAAGCTCTGTTTGTAAAGGGTGATTTTTTAGCTGGTTTGGTTTTGGCAACACTGGTTTTGACAGCTGACGTGTGTTTAGTACCTTGTGTCACTGTCAAACAGCTTCAGTTTGGTTTGCAATTTAACCATGGATCGTCTTACAAATGAACAACGCTTGCAAATTATTGAATTTTACTATCAAAATTCGTGCTCGGTTCGAAATGTTCATCGCGCGCTGCTTCCATTTTATGATCGGCATTCTCGACCTTCTGAGCAGTCTATTCGGAAGATTGTGACCAAATTTCGCACCAAATTTACTTTGTTGGACATTAAACCACCAACACGTTTACGTACTGTGCGTAGTGAAGAAAATATTGCGGCCGTATCAGCTAGTGTGACAGAAGACCGCGAAATGTCGATTCGGCGCCGTTCCCAGCAGTTAGGCCTTTGTTACAGCACTACGTGGAAAATTTTGCGGAAGGATTTGGGCGTAAAGCCTTTTAAGATACAGCTGGTGCAAGAACTAAAGCCAGCCGACCTACCAGAACGCCGAATTTTTGGTGAATGGGCTCTTGGAAAGCTGGCCGAGGATCCGCTTTTTTATCGAAAAATTGTGTTCAGCGATGAGGCTCATTTTTGGTTGAATGGGTACGTAAATAAGCAAAATTGCCGCATTTGGAGTGAAGATCAGCCAGAAGCATTGCAACAGCTACCAATGCATCCCGAAAAAGCCACTGTTTGGTGCGGTTTATGGGCCGGCGGCATTATTGGGCCATATTTCTTCAAAGATGATGCGAATCGCAGCGTTACTGTCAATGGTGAACGCTACCGAGCGATGATAACAAACTTTTTTTTGCCCGAAATGGAAGTTCTTGACTTGCATGATATGTGGTTTCAACAAGACGGTGCCACATGCCACACAGCACGCGAAACAATGGCGCAATTGCGAGGCGAGTTTGGTGAACAGTTAATTTCACGTTTCGGGCCGGTCAATTGGCCGCCTAGATCGTGCGATTTGACACCATTACATTATTTTTTGTGGGGGTATGCCAAGGCTAATGTGTATAGGGACAAGCCCGCTTCGATTGACGCACTGGAAGCCAACATCCATGCATTCATTCGTGAGATACCGGCCGATATGTGTGAAAGAGTATGCCAAAATTGGACTCAGCGGATGGGCTACCTGAGACGCAGCCGCGGTCAACATTTGCATGAAATTATCTTTAAACATTAAATTGCAAGGTTCAAACTATCGATTCAAATAAATATTTCATTCATTTTTTCGATTTTTTTGTGTTTTTTTTTTAAAAAAAGTTCTAAACCTCTTAAAAAATCACCCTTTACTTTATAAGGGCACAATTTAACAAAATTTCAAAAAGCTTAAGAATGAACTAAGAGTTGCTAACTTCTTATAAAGGGTCTAGGATAAAAGGTACAGTGAGATTCATATTAAAGAAAGCTTTGGCACCATAAGTATTCTTATTTAAAATCTGGGGTCAGATTGTGTAAGGCGAAACGATCCAACGTTTTCGTGCGCACGAATGATTTTCCCTATGTTACACAAGCAAATTTCTTCGTGCACACGAAAACGTTTTAACGTTTCGCCTTACAGAATGCCGACCCTGATTCTTTTATCAGCCGCAATGTTAGGTATCTACAACTTGTGACTAAGTTTTGGATACGAATTAGAAAAGTTCCCATACTCATGATCCACAAAAATTGTCTTAATCAAAATAAAAACCAATCCTTTCTAATGTGACTTGGGAGCCCTCAATCTTAAAACATTGTCCCACGGTTTACATATTTCAACCAAATTCCTCTCAAGACATTTCACTGAACGGACTCATTACTAACCCAACTAATTGCACGACACATTAGGTAGTCCCATTCGAAAACCAAAAGCAACAAATGGATTCCCCATTCATTTTCTACAGACACATTTTTTTGCTCTCTCTCAAAACATTAATGAATACACGAGGGTAAGGGAAAGAACAAAAGGAATATGTAAATGTAGTCCCCCGAGGTCACTATTTGATAATTACAACTTCTTTAAAAGGTCTCTGCTCTACCTGCTGCTTTGGTGTGAATAAGTACACACCAAGCACGAGCAAGAACAACCAATTTCTTTGAGACTCGAATAAATGTGGAAATAAATATGCAAATCACCAAATTAGTAGAAATTTATTTTATCGCCCGTTTCGGTTGTTCTTGAGAATCCATTTTACATCTCTAACTAGAGTGCTTTTATTTTGAATGTTATGCTCTTTTCCTTGTGGGGATATTAGGCATGTTGCAAGAGAAAATTACCTCTGAATGCGTAATACTTGTACTTGGATAATACTTATTGGGCCGTACTAATAATCATTTTGAGCCGTCAGAACTTCGTTATTGAATGTTAAAGAGATTAATAATTGATGTGCAAAATTTGGCCATTGTTAGTTGGTACAATTTAGCCGGGAGGCTAATGGTTATTACAGGTAAGACCCAGCGGGAAAAATTTGGCCGCGTTCTAGGGAAAAATTAAATTGATTCTTTTGAGCTATTTAATTGGTGGTACAAAACTATAATAAATAAAATCACGAGGAACTAAATTTAACGCATTTTTATATGAACCGGCCAAAAATTTAAAAACTCTGAATATTCATAATTTTTATCGTTTGTGACAGCACACGCAGGAACTCACATTTATGGAAATTCAATCATTCATTTGGTCCATCATTCATAAAAGTCGGTTCAGAAATAGCTCGGTTATCGGTACGACAAAAAAGTGTACCCTTTAAAAAAAATGATATAAGTACCAAGAAGATAGTTCGCACAACGTATAATACTAAAGTAAAGGTCACGGCACTGAGTGCGCAAATGTAAAGCTTGCACAATTTTGAACGAATCGGAACCAATTTTGGGCTTTGGACAAAAATCAATTTTGATTGAAATCAGGGCTGAATTTCTTCCAAATAGAAAAATCTGAAAGTGCACATCCGATCACAATTTGATCATTTTAAGAAAATTTGAAAATGTTTTTAAAGTGGGAGTACCCTTGCAAATTTGCCTAGCAAATAATAAAAGAACAAACGTAAGTAGATCTGGATCAATAGATTCCACAAACAAAAAGTAAGAAATGTAAAATAAAGCGGAATGGGGATTAAATGTGAACCAAGGTAAGGCTTTTTTTCACAGATGTATTTTTCAAAACTTCCCTTGAAGTCTCCAGCTTCATTTTCAGCAATAAAGACAGTGACAAGACCCGCTTACAAATTTTAACGCAACAATTCCTTATAGAGGTACCCTAGGCTTAGCTTTTCACAGTCATCCACTTTGTATGAGTTTTCATTTACTTTTCAGACAAATGGAATGTAATCACAATTTTATGCCGAGTCCGAACGGCCAAATTGAGAAGCTCTTTCACCGCAGGAATATAAGTCCTCTCGGATGTGTGTCAGAAGTTCGCAACTTGAAGATCTGATTTGTATATAGCCAGGGATCGAACCTGAGACCCCTACTTCAGAAGTTCATCACATTAAAAAATTTGCCACTTGCTTTCAATATGCAATAGTGGATTTAAAAAATCAGCTAATCAAGGCCACAGTGATAGACAAAGTTTCGTTGTTCACTTTGCTTCTTTTTTTAACTTTGGAGAACAAAGTCGAAATAAGTTGCTTTGCTGAAAGGTACCACATAAACTACAAGCATTTAGCAAAATCTGGAACACTCCTGAAAGTTAAAGTGAACAAAAAAACCTGGCCGCTTACACTTATTTCTTTTGTAAGGAACTGCCAACAAGCCAAGTCAAAAATAATTTAATATTATGTAAGCATACCAACGGCATACGATTTCATTAGAAAGGACACTCCTGTGCATACGTCCCTTTGCAACCACAAAGCCTGCAACAATACCCTGCCAAGCTACACTACTTTCCACTTTAGCAATTCAGTTAAGCCCCCGAGAATACCTCTGTCAAAATATTACGTCCACCTCGTTCCATATATAATGCAATTCATCCTTTCAACATAGGATCAGTGTTGACATAAATGATTTTTGGCTTACACACATAGCAGGGTCTGCAACAATCCACCACTCCACACATTTTCCGCAAAATTACCACCAACATCACCACCCCCCAAGACAATACGAGCATACAGCCAACAGCACTTAAATGAGGATCAACACTCTGCAGTCTCCATATACTATACCCGGAGACAGAACCCATGTCTACGGACTAAAAAGCACTTAATTAAGCTACATAATGATGGTATAGTTGCGACCGTTATGCGAAAGTGTTTTGTCCCTTTTTTCGTGATGATTCCGTGCCTCGGTTACCCTTTGTACTCCGTATTGTGCGCCATATCCTTTGGTCCTTTCTTTCGTCGACACCTCCAAAATGTGGCAGCACACAGCACACAATGCGACAATAAAGCGAAGCATACGTCGTCGTTACCATCAGCATAGTCGTCACCTCAAAAACGCCACCCCTTCATTCCCATTTCCTAGATTTCACTTTTTCGGCAGAAAAACAAAAGAAAGCAAGAGGACTCTCTCAACTAGGACACTTAAAAGGGCATTTAGTTTGTCCGACGTAATGCCCTAGTCGTTGCTTATGATGCTGATGATGGCACGGGCGGGATCCTCAGACAGTAATTACGAGAACTGAACTTCAATGTATATAGACAGAGAGATAGACAAGGCGCTTGAAAAGGCGCTCCGACAACGTGAGGCAAGGCCAAATCCCATCATCGCGCGCTGGTATTGATGATTAAATGCACATGTCACCGCACCGCAACGTTTTAGTGTTTCCTCCCCTTGTGTGCGTGTGTGCTATTAATGTTCTGAACAAACTAAAGCCACCACCGTAACACCATCACTTTTTAACGGCACAAAATTGAAACATAAAATTAGTGCGCCCGGGGGGTGGCACTCTACAAAGGATACGCTCCCCGGCTGTACTCGTAGATGAGAATCGTTGTAATTAGAAGCATACTTTCGGTCGGAACGTGCGTGATATGCTTGTCGTTTTCATCGTTTTCATCTTCACCTTGGCATGAATCTTTACCACTGTGTGTGTGTGTGTATGTAACACGCACTATTAAGGGAAATATTCTTGCGAAAAGTTTTCCCCATGATTACCGAGAGTATCATCATGGAGGAGGTGTAGGTATTTGAAGTTTTAATAATGACAAACTATAAGTAGCATTATGTACCTTTGTGCAGCAGCGGATGCATGTATAGACATGGCAAGGATACCACTGAGCCAAAGTGCCCACCCCGCTGCCATACCTACTATAAATGTGTATACAGTTTCCGGGAGTGACAGTGGAAATTCATAATTAAAATTTAAAGGATGACGCTGTCGTAGCAGTGGATTTCAATTTTCATTATGGTTGTTTTGACGAACATCGAGGGGGTAATGTGGCTGAGTGGCACGTTTTCGAAAAGGCATTAGTGCAATGAGTGGATGAAGGGTTGATGGGCTATTGTAGTCAATGGTAATTGGAGGGTTTAATAACGGCCACAGGAGGATATTTAGGAAAACATTAGATGCGGCTGGGTGGGGTTAAAGACTCCCTTTGAAAGGTGAAGGTAGAAGCTTATATCCTTCAGAGAAAAGTACTGATTGGATAACCTATTGCAACTTATGGCTTTTTTGGTCTCCAACGCAGCGGCTCCCAGTCCACGTCAGGATACTTATGGCAAAAATTATAAAAGAGCGAAGGCTGCTGCCGATGGCTTTTTGACTTCTTACTTAACTCAAAATAGCGCTCATAGCCCGGACAGAGTCAAGGCTGTGACTATCAACCAACTTCGGCCAGATCGTTCCCAAACTACATATATCTAGAGACGACATTCAGAATGTCGATCCAGTTTTGGCCAAAGCTGCTCGGTAATGTTCTAAAAGTTTGTTCTTTTACTAAAAGACCACATATCACTGCTACAAGTTTGCTATATCCTTAAACACTTTTTGTACAAGCTGACTAGCTCTAAAAATTAAATATATAAACGGGAGCCATGTTCAACAGCCTATTAATCGATTTAACAGGCATTTAAATGATTTGGACTTGGAAAATAAGTATGCCATTCATAGCTTATGAAACGATTTGTATTGCCCATGAGGTTCGAATATTTGGCGACCAGGTTTATACCATCTGCCCGAGTTTTTTCGTTTTTCCGCCTTTCTATGTTTCGCCGGAATTTAGCCTGAAAGATACCGCAAATGCACAAACAAGTCTTTGAGAATTGAAGCTTTGTGAACAAAGCTTTGGACGGAAAGACTCGTTTCTGGAGTGCCACCTCAATAGCATTTTTGACCTCGTTGACAAATATATGGCCAGTCATAAGATTTTAATTTCAAAAAATAGTACCGGACCTTGCACACAGCTTTGTGGAACCTAACTTAAAAATTTGTAAGCCTACTTTTTTATTCTTATTTGGCACCCCACAGCGGTACATTATCGCATGAAATAGTCCTTATTTGTTGCAACACTTATCTGCCTCCATTGACATTTTACAAAAACTCAAGTTCGCGATACTGACGACCAACTTCCAGATGATGACATACATTTTTAGGCTTCAAGCTTTCATTGTCAACTGTGAAGGCTTCTATAAACTATGTGCTTATATCTTCTATAAGCTTATTCATGGACAGCGAATTTCCGAATAAACCTGCAAAAACGGTCCAAACGCCAGATAAATTAGAACTTACTTCTGACAGCAGAGTTCAAAAAGGAAATGAATCCACAGAAAAAGGAAGCCTACGGACTACTACTATCAGTAAACATGCAAAATTAGTATGCCCAGGCTTATTTTTTACTTTACGGGACACCATAAAAATCGGGCCGAATTTTCCTTCTCAAATGGAACCAATTTCCTTGACAGCGCAATATTCCAAGGCTAAGGTCGACACTGACAATGAAAATACCCATCTCAGTAGACATACTCATTTCCTTAATGTTTACCAAACAAATCAGTTGACACATTTAAATGGCTAAACAAATGCGAAAAAATATCCTACAACATCCAACAAAAGTCCCAAACAACAAGACTGAAAATAATTGTCTCTGTGTAACCAAATTCTTTTTCCCATTAGAGCGCATTGTATTTGCTGCTACTTGCTACTGCTAGCATCGTTGTGTTGTCCTTTCAACAGGAAACACATTGACGGAGTCGAAATTCTACAAAGTCCAGGGCCCAAAAACCAGGCAATAGCATCCAGGATCGCAGCACCATCAACCGGCGACTGCCATTGTACGGCGAGGACATCATTTGTTTTTCTTTTATTTTCCCTGATTGTGTTCCATTTGGGGTGTTTTTATTTTCTCGTGCCCCGCGTGTATTTGTATATTTTTTTGTTCCTCTGCCGGAATAAACTTTCGTCCTTTTTAAAGTGAAATTAATGTTTTCTCTGTTTTTGTCTCTCTCTCTCTCTCTCTCTCTCTGTTCTTTGTGAGTATGGCGGGTGTTTGTTCTGTCTTGTTCTCAGTCGGTCGTTCTTCGTTTCTTTTTTAGTTTTATTTGTTACTCTCGTTGTTCTAGGATATATATGTATAAGCGTGTCGTTTGAGAGCCGTTTTCTCGTTTAAATGATTTTAGAATACATATATTTATATGAATTTGAACAGGAAATCTGAGGCCATTAATTTCCATTAATTTGATGTCTGCACGGCATTTATATGGTATTTTGAGAGGACACGACGCATATATACCTACAAATTCAAATAGATTGGGTAAAACAAAAATAATTGAAATTGGTATCCGCGGTAGCTATTAGTGAAGTACTGTTGAACGGAATGTGTCAGAAGGGGAGGACATTTTGTGGCGTAGACATGGAATGGATAAAAATTTGTTATTCCGACCTATTTATGAAATAATTTCAATAACCGTCCACGAAGAGTCATTAAACTTGTAGATCTGTCAAATTATAAATAATCCTAGGGGAAATATTTTTCGACAAGATTCTAGGGTGAGTTGTGAAAAAGCAAAACATGCAGGAAATAATGGGCCTTACCAACAACCAAACCGCAAACTCGAGTTTAACTAATTTCGAAACTAACTATAGTTTCGACTTTTAATTTCTAGGTACCAACAATCAAAGTAATCGGAACTTTAACTACATCTAACTTTAAAGCAAAATTATAACAGTATAACTCCAAAGCGTTATAATTTTTTTCTGAGCTTTCAAATAATTTGCTGAAATTGGCAGTTGGTTGTATTTTGAGTGAAATATAAAAGCAACTGTTTCCTTTTTTTTTTTGAATGTATCATTGCAGCATTGTTAATTTTGCTATCAATGATATCAGCTAATGGTTTGTTACGTCTAGTCTCGATTATCTTAAAATCGAAGATAACTTGATTATTGGTACCTACGCAGTTTATTTTAATTTCGACTATTGCCCTAAAATCGAGTCTAAATATGGTTGTTAGTAAGGCCGAATGTGTTTGTTAGAGAAATATAAATATAAAGTTGTTGAAATAACACCTAAAATGAGTCTGGTGATGAATAAGTTGTATATATTTAGTTAAAAATTGCTACTATTCCAGCCGAAGATTTTGCTAACAAGTCGAAGTTTCCTCAAAACAACACATAATATGAAATCTCGGAAAAAAACATTTGCCAACAAAAGGCATTTTAATTCTCTCGAGAACCCTAAGTATATAGTTAGTTCAACTCAAGACGAAGGATATGACACCTACCGCCACATTCGCATTCGGTTGTCAAACTCACATTCATCATCCATCTACAAATCGGAAGTGAACTCAATTCATTGAACTCTACAAAGAACCGATAATTTTCTATTCAAACTGTAAAATATCTCTAACTCTACAGCTTATATTTAAAAATTTATATTTAAAGTCTATATATCCAACACAAAGGAGGTTTCTGTTTAACCCCTTATTGCTCCTTTAATATTCCACATCCTCATTCCCAATGGCAAAGTAGGCATGAGTAATAAATACAATAATTCATGGTATGGTAGTTTTATGTGTCGGTCTCGTATTACAAAAGGAATGTGAGCAGTCTTACATGAAGCTGTGCACCACCACCACCTACATCATAAAAGGCAAAGGAATTTCCGGTTCCTTGTGTCTGAAATAGTTTTTGCACAAGAATTATTGTCGACTTATTACTTTTGTGCGATAGTTTTTGCATTTATTTTTTGTTTCAATTAATGTATGCAACTCGAAGCGTGTAGTCGAGTTCGCAGAGAAGTTTTCGCCTTTTGGACTAGCGATGGAGAATTTTTTAAAGTTTTGTTCAGAAATTAAATCGTATTCGGGAGTCATTTTGAAATTATGTGAACTCGTGGTCGTCAGCACATGCAGAACAACTTTAAAGCGGTGAAATAGAAACTCAAAGTTGGATCGAGGTAAATGAGAAGTATCCCTGGGGGCAGGGCTGTGTGATTGCTGTGCTGAATTACTGAAAGAGGGATCGCCGTGGGGACCACGAGAAATGCGTGAATAACGTTTTAAGGCTCTTCCAAACTCCTCTCGAGAGGTGAAACGATAAGTTCTTTTCATTTCACATGTCATTTTACTAGCCAAGTTCCTTCAAATTAAAGGAGTTGAGAAAGTTAGTGAAATTTCCAAGACATTAAGCTAAAGAAATAAAAAAATCTCAATCTCATGCGAATACCAAGCTTGTATATAGGGTAGTGGCCCCTACTTATTGCGTTATTAGTCTAACGAAGTTTGTACGTTTTTTGTTCTGTTTAAGCTCTGTACCAACCTGATCAGAATGAAGCAATACATCTGAGTGTTTTTTTTTTAGATTTAAAGCAACAAAGTTCTTCTTTTCTATGTAGCCAGCGCAGTGATGCGAGATTACAAGATATATCTTTTTTTTCAAGATTTTTGAGCTCCAAAATATGTACAAGACTTTTTACCTCGAAATCATCAAATTTCAAGATTTTTGATATCAAGAACCGTTTTCTATTAATTTCATGATTTAATGTGGGTCGAGCCCAGAGCCCATGCACAATTTCTGTATAACTAACGTTTTCATCAACTCTATAAGGAAACATAAATTTTAACGAATTATATAAAATAACTGATGTAACGTGTAACGTAACGGAAATGGTTGTTGACATTTTTATCTTTACAAAGCTGAGCAAATTCTATGATCTTGATATAAGTAAGTAATGCAATTCTAAGTCAATTTAATTCAAATATGTTCCAAAATTTCAAAAACGATTAACATTAGTTTATGACCAAAGTTTTTTTTTATATATATTTAGGTGATTTATGTATTAGTAGTAAAGAACTTTCGCTCTTTTTATATTTTGAACAAAATCTTTAAAAAAAAAATGTTTTTCAGATTTTTTTATCTGGCAACACTGAGCCAGGCAGTGGAAATATTTCTTTCCCAGAGACTTGTCGTCAAGCCCTCGCTCACAGTATAAAATTACTTTGAAAACTATAGACCAAACATGTGCATCTGATGACTTAGCTTCACCAGCTAGTTAGTTATAAGATTTCTAAATGTGAGTACCTTTTTATCATTTCTATCCAACCTGCTGGTTTTAATTTTCAACTTCGATTCTAACCCCCTGAAAATATGCCTTCAGTAAGCGAGTTGCAACTTTATTTGAATGCTGAATTTATCAGTGACTACGTAATTTTTCAACTTATTCTCAATTGTGCAATTGTGGGGGAGAAAGCTGTTGTCGCTGTTCTTAAAGCTAATTCGGGGTCGCTTTCAGTGCAATTGAATTCGTTAAAAATGGTGTCTGATATCCTTTTCGAACTAAATAATAATAGAAATTAAAGCAGAACAGTCATTTTGATCCTTAAACTATCCATAATTGTTATTGTCCTCCGACAAGTGAGTACGAGTATCATTGGCTAACCAAAAACCACAGCGAAACGCAACTTTTTGAGTTAATTATGTACAATTTTAAACGTTTCTAACTTCGCAATTCGCCAAACTGAACAATAACTATATTATGCATCAGCTAAAAATGTCAAATAAAAGAAAAACCAAACAAAAACCCGATTAACAGAAAAAAATGTACCCATGTTGACTGTGGCGTATACGTATTTTTTGTTTGTTTGTTGACAAAACTTCTTACTTCACAAATACAACTTGTTATCCACCAAAATCCAAATCCGCCATAATCCTTCACGAACATTGGAGTAAGGTGAACCAGATCTCATCATCTGACATCATCTTGTGTGTCTTTTCCTAAAAGTCCCGCATAAAAGCAAGCGGCAAAACAATTGCTGCCAGGATATTGCCGCCACAAATAATTCGTTTTACTTTTTTTCCCATTCCGCTAAGTGAAAGCAAGCTAACTACACGACAAACTCATATTAACCGGATGTAAAACATAGAGAAGAGACAAAACAAACTAGCAGCAAAACACACACACAAATTCAAGGAGAGAACATTAACGCGACGTGGTGTATTGCTATTTCCAAGAGAAATACGCTATAGTAACCGATAGGTATACACAAACACAGGAAACGAACACAACAATCGCGAGAATCCTTCGTACGCATGTACAGAACTATTTTGTTCACCAAGGATAATAGAGAATAATAAACGAGGTGTGCACCGGTCTAACGCCACTTGTGATGAAAACCGAACTGAGTCGGCAAAATCGCATTCGGGAAATGTTGTCCTTGATTTTCCACGATAATGGTTAGTACTGTTAGTAGTTCTCTGGCCGATGGGAATGAGGTGGTTGATATTGGATATGAGAGAAAATTTGGAAAGAATTTCCATCATTTTCTCTGAGGAGAGTTGTCGGTTGTCGGTGCTATGGGAGAGCAAATGGGTTTTGATTATTCCAGAGAGAAGGCGGGAAGACTGCTAGAAAATTCTTGCAGTCGAGAGATGAGTTCTGATTTGTTTCCAATTGAATTTTGCCAACACTCGCACAATGGCCATGGACGAACCGGAAAGTGAATGCAACATTCAAACAGCTGATTCTGTATTTTCTTGGCGGGATGGGTGGTTGGACTGTTTTCGAGTACGGGTATATTCGACGATACCTGTTCTTTTATTTAATTTATTTGCCAAATTGTTGTTTGCAATTTCTTTCAGTTTTTTTATATAAATAGATTATTTTAGTTTGAATGTTTAGCTGATGCATTTTAGCGGCCTAGGAGAATTAAAAAGCCCTCACCATCTATGGTTATGACACAGACTACCTGTATAAAACATTTCCTTTTAGTTTCTTGGGTGAATTTTAAGTTTCAGTTAAAAAAAGGATAGCTAAGTCGAAACCGATAAATTGGATATGGTTGAGAGGAGCGTATATCAACAGCAATCAAGTGGTTGTCCTAAACGTTTTTAACCTAACGTTATTAACTCTGGAGCCGATTTCGTATTGTCTTAGGCCTTTATCTTCCCTCTCTTCGTCAAGTGAGTTCTTATTGTTCTACAGACTATTTTGGCCGAAAATGGGCTATAAATGCCATCTTATATTTTCGGCCATGCTCTTTCGATAGCTGCGATCAGAATTGTCCTATCTCTTTCAGTTTTCCAGATAAAAAATTTGACTTGGTTCCACGGAACAATTTGGGGACGAATTTGGCAAATTCCCCCCCGACCATATTCTAAGATTCCGGTAAGGCTATTAAAGATTTTATAGGGTGTGTTTGAATCATTTTCTCTATTTCACATTTTGACCCTACCTATGGATGGAAAAAGATATACTCGGGTCTTATTCTGTTCACTCATTTCACATTTTCTTGGAGCTCTATGGTCCCTAGTGATAAGACCGATCAAAGAGTCCGGCCAATTTATTCGGCAGTCCATCCATTGCAAAGTGTAGCTGGCGTTTGCCCTTCGAAGCTAAAACACATTGAAGAAAAGTCGTTGCTGATATTTTTGTTTTGTCGTGAAGATAACTCGATTTGATTATGCCAAGTTTTCGTCTGTAGCTCAGCCTCTGGATAAAGCGAGAGCTGGTTTTTAGCTTATAAAGTGTTGGCTCCTTTAAGTGTTCTTTATTTTTGGTATACATTTTGAATTATACGAATTAAAGTTCAGTAAAGTCAGAGAAGGATATAATTTTGTTCGCTAAAATGCCCCCAAAAAAATAGGTGTGTCAATGAGCAACATGGCCTATAGTCGGCTCAGAGTCTAACAAAACTTTTCCAAAAGTGTTTCATTGAAATTTTTTCCATGAATTTTGACGTCACCTCGTAATAAACATAAAACCCCCAATAGGTTTGTCATATGTGTGTATCTAGTTTTACGAGGGCGTTAGGAGAGGAATTTCAATTAGAGTTGAAAAAATTCAATCCCAGATAAACAAATGAAAATTGTGACGGCAGAAAAACGCTATTCAAATTTACGCCACCAATCCGTTGCACCAATTTCCCATCGCAGAACTAAATTATGTCCAAACAGCTTTCGAGTTTGCACATTTTAAATCTAGTCTCATCTGCCACTGATTTGTTGAAGACAATCCCGTTTCCCTGACGTATTGCATTAGAAAACAGATTCCCATTTCAAAATCTGCTCAGCCAAAAAACATTGAAATCGAATTCTTTTATAGATTTCTAGACCCGAGAGCAAAATGGGGGCGGGGGGTGGGAGAAAATCCAATTTACCCAGAAATCGATCAGAAAATTGCATCTTGATTGAATATGTTTCCTCTAAATCAAATCACCTGGATTCCATTCACCCCCGCTCCGTAACAGATACAATAGAAAAGAAAAAAAAAACAACAGCCAAAGGGAAAAAAAGATTTAAATTCGTTCAAGACAATATTCCATTCGGTGTGTATGGGGAAGCTGCGTTTCGAATGGATATAATCACCTAAAAGTCCAACAGAGATACATCGGCTTATCTCTCCCCCCCCCCCCCCCCCCCCCCTGCCAGTTTGCTTTTCATTCGAGTATATCTCTATACCGACTCTGCATTATTGCATTTCGAACCTGGGAATGCATATGTGAAATTCACTATTGAATCCACCTCTGGCCAAAGGGTTTACCCTACCTCAGCAACAGTCGAAGCTCACACATAAACACACATCATATTCATACAGAGCTGCAGATGAAAGCGAATGCATCAGCATCTCTGGCTGTCGAGAAATCCTTGCATCCTTGCAGTATTTTGGGTCAGAATTCAATTACTGGTTTCTTTCATCTGACAAGGATTGATATCATAAACATATTTGCCAACTCATCATTTCTCCAGCTATACCTACTCCCTTTGAGTGCCGAATTCAAATCTGTGTTACTGTTTAGATACTTGGCTGTCCTGACGGGGCACCAGCAAATTGAGATTGAGCTAATTCGGGTGATTGATACTTTGCATATGAACAGGCACACCGACTCGAACAGACCCCACCATCACTGCCGAGCCATGCAAATGTGACAGCTGAAGGATTGTATCGATATCTCTTGGCTGTCAACGAGTATACAGTTGAAAGTATACAGAGAATGCAAAAATGTTTTTGACGGACATCACGGCAGAAGGCTAATTACTGTACCTGGCGTTGACAACACAAGACATGCCCTCAAGTCTGGATTTATTGAATATCCTACAGCTGTGTATGTACTACCTCTCGCTTGGTGGATAATCAAAGGTAGCCGGCTCTGACATGTGGGATAATTATGTTTGGAATTTTGATATTGCAAAAGAGTGTACACGCAGCGGGGAGAACGAGATTGTTTGCAAATGCACATATCCATCCTGTTGGGTCATCATCAAGTGCCCGTCGTGTGTCGGTATCCAAGGACAACTAATTTAGAATGTTAATTTGCTTACGACATTTGCATTCGCCAATTAACCTGCATGCAGCATTGATGGTCTAGCCAGTCAAGTGCGCTTTCGACTTCGTGTATAGCGCTTTGTTATGGACTGCAAACTGATGATGCCAAAAGGATTCCTCTCTGCCGACTGTGCAGAGTTGTGTAGATGGCATTTTGCAATTAAATTAGCAAATTGCTGCCAAAGTAAGTTCGAGTGGGCAGTGGGGACTTTGATAATCCTGTGGAGATGCGGTAAGTCCGAGGCAAATGATCAAAGGACTTCGCTACTTACCGTATATGTGATGCCTTTGTGTTCAATCGTATGGGATAATGTGGCGATAAAGTCTTACCTGAAATGAGGGCAATGCAAAGAGAGGCAATTAGTCGGAGCTCAAGTACAAATGCGTTGCGACTTAGTTTGGCAAAGTACAGGAAATTAAAAAGCATATTTGGAAGCGAAATATTTCAAAAAGGGTATGGATACATCAGCTACACTGCTTCAGCATGAATCATTACGTGCGGGACATCACGGTAAATCAACTCTAAAAAAAGCTCTTCTTCCATTTACTGTAGGAAAGTCTTGCATTTTCATCGGTCGTGGATAGGAAGGATCTGCAGCCGGTCTCAGAGAAACAAAAGGAACAATTGTTTAGCTATTCAAATTTACCGAAATTTTTTTAACAGTGTACCTTCTTTTTCCTGAGAATGAAAAGCTCTCTTTTGAAGCCGAAAATTGTCTCCGTCTATAAACTGATATCGTCAACGGAGTAAGGACCCTACTAAAGTATCAGCCACATTCTTGAAAAAAAAAATCCAAAAGCACAGAAATAAACGGTGGCTCCTAAAAATGCCTGCCAGAATCCTTTCTTGCAACACAAACTACAATTAAAACCAAAGAGAGAGCAGGCCACCCCACAACCCTTAAGTCACTTCAACTTCACTTCACTTGACATTGTTTGAGTTTCGCTTTGCAACTTGCACATTCAAACGGACAGACAGACTGAATTTGTATTATTTATCATTTGGATATTGAAATCGAGAAGTCGGCAGCTCTTGAGACAGATCGCGATAGTCGAGTACTACCAGGAGTATACCCTCCGTATTCAGTGTATCCGCATTCCACGTCCCAAAGTGACCAACAAGGCCGCCGTCCGTCGTCGTCATCGTTGTTGATGTCCTCGCAGACCACTTGCTGACGCTGGCAAAAGTGGAAATGAAATTCATAAATAATTTCGAGACCGCGTCCAGACGCAGAAAAAACGTAGATAGGTGGAAAAGATATCATTTTTCCCGCTGGTCCTTGAATCATTCCTATGCATGTGATATGTGCCTGAGGTAGTTTCGTTTTTGGAGGAGAGATTGTGTGAGTGTTTTTTTTTATTTTCATTGCCTTACGTCACAGGTGTACCGTTTGCTTACAGGCAGTCTCGTTCGGTGTAACAAACACGAATTCCATTTACATTTGTTTGGTCCTGAAAGTTTCATCGGTCATCGTTGTGCGTATGCTGTATGGAGTGCAGTCCTTTTTATCTTTATGAGAAAGGTAACACTCGTAGCAGAGCACGGGCTTACAGACAGCATCTGTTTCAGTTACATTGAGGCAGAATCACAGTATTCTAAGGGAGTGTTCCTACCGACGAAGGACGTGCTTAATTCCAAAGGTAAATTTGTAGTTGATTGATGGAGTATGCTCGTGTTGAGTCTAGAGTTGGATTTTTGGTTTCGTTATAAAGTTCTCTTTTTTTGTCGATTTTTTGACTGCCACTCCTGGGTTGGCCATCATCAACTATGGATTCGCCGCACACACACACACTCGGGTTTGATGAATGAAAATGCACTGAGGTAAGTCGTGAGCGTGTGTACACATGACGGAAGTTCATGGGAGAAGAGCTTTGGATTACGAACTAAGTCCTCGAGGATTTCCGCAGCAAAACGGAGGCGAGTAAGTAATGAAAAGTGAGTGTTACTTCTTGGGCAAAGGATAATTGGATAGGTAAACAATGTTGCAGTGGGTTAGTTGACTCTGCGAATCATAATGTTGTTTGCCTAGTGTGCAGGTAATACGTGGGGTTTGTTATTTTTTGCAGTCACATTGAAAGGATTGTGCATCTTATTTGCACAAATAGTACTGTGAAGGACGATTATTGAGAGATCTGTGGATTAGTTTTTGAATTTTTAAATAGAGTCGCGTATGTACTAGAAATATTCAACGAAGTTCTTTCAACTGAGGACATACCACTTCAATGGACAAAATCTACAATGATACTTATTCACAAGAAAGGAGACAGAGACAACATTAACAACTACAGACCAATAAGTATCATATCAACAATTTACAAAGTTTTTGCCAAATGTCTGTTGAGAAGGATAAATAACACAATGGAAAATAACCAGCCTCGTGAGCAAGCGGGTTCTCGACAACTGACCACTTAGAAGTTCTGAACCAACTCATCGAAAAATGCTCAGAATACCAGCAAAAACTATATCTGGGATTTGTCGATTTCACGAAAGCATTTGACACCATCGAGCACACCATGATCTTCAAGTCACTTAACGAACAAGGTATACATCCAAAATACATTCACATAATTAGAAAGCTGTACAACAACAACACTGCAACAATAAGGCTCGAAAGGATCGGTCGCCCTTTCCAATTGATGAGAGGAGTTCGTCAGGGAGACCCACTTTCTCCTGCTCTATTTGCAGCTGTATTGGAGGGATGTTTCAAACACTTAAACTAAATAATTTAAAATTTGCCGATGACATTACACTAATCACTGAACTCAGACACTGAACTAAGAACAATGATTGAAGACCTACGCCGAGAATGCTCAAAAGTTGGACTACATATCAACAAAGAAAAAACAAAACTAATGACTAACGCACAACCATTCCAAATCCAACTTGAAACTGAGAACCTTGAATATGTAGACGAATTTATATACTTAGGCCAATTAATATCCTTTACTCAACGAATTGACAAAGAAATTGCAAGACGAATAACGAATAGTTGGAAACAATATTGGAATCTGAAACCGATTCTCAATTCTAATATAACGCCGGATTCAAAAAAATACTTGTTCGACGCTGCAATACTTCCAGTCATGACATACGGTGCACAAACATGGACCCTAAACACAAGAGCGGCTAAAAAACTGCAAGTATGTCAAAGAGCGATGGAACGGTCAACACTTAAAATCTCGAGACTACAAAGGATTACGAACGCAAACATTAGTGAACAAACAAAGTGGACTGATGTTATCAAAAGAGCAAACGAACTTAAATGGAGCTGGGCAGGACACGTCATTAGAATGAACGACAATAGATGGACAATAAGAACAACAAATTGGACACCATATGAAGGACGTAGAAAAGTTGGTAGACCACAATTAAGATGGCGAGACGACATTCAAAATTACCTTAGCAATTGGAGACACGTAGCACATAATAAACAACAATGGCGACACCTGGGGGAGGCTTATGCCCGTTTACAATAAATTCCTAAATTTTTAAATACTAAAATTTGAATTAAATAAACCAAATATTCTATTTATGATATAAATGAATACCTATGTTAACTTTTAAATACTTAAACAACCAAAATATTGTAAATTAACTATATGAATTATTGTAAGAATTTTAATTTTTTCAAAAGGGTAAATAAAGCTTATAATAATAATAATAATAATAATAATAATAATGTACTAGAAAGTTGGCGAAATTTAAGACAATTTAGTGCATAGTTGCTGACCTTAAAACCATTTCTTTCACCACATACTGTAAAGCATTCCCCCCAAATATAGCGCCCATCATTAGTTGGGTAACTTAAAATAAAATATCCATTCGCCGATAATAACGAAAGGAATCCACAATACGCCCACCCATCGAAAAGTGACGATGAAAGGTAAACAAGCTTTTGAACTATTCCCGTCGACATGCCGTAGTTTGCCAGACAAAGGAAAATTTATTATTGAGGAAATAAAATCATTTAATCTCCTGTGTGCTTTGTTGTTCGGTACCCTGCCGTCGTCATCATCAGCAAGACCAAAACGTCTTGTTCGACTACCTTTATCCCATTCCCACCAAAGCCCTTCTTCTACTTCGGTGCTGCCTTCCAGACCAGCAGATGCCGAAACTCATCTAAGGGTTGCCACAGACCGTCATGGCAATGAAAGTGAATGCATTGGAAAAATCTAAAAATCAAGCATACCACTGAAGACTGAAGAGTAAAGACTGAAGCCTGATCTGCGATGGAGGAAGAGAAGAGCTGTCATGGAAATATATTTAAAGAAGCAGTCCAAACGTAAATATTATCCTTTCGCTTTTCTTCAGGTGCACAGTCCACGCGGTGAGGTGATTTTTGCTCCCTTTTTCATTTGGGTACGCTCTGTGCGAAATCTCTTCATCAGGATAAGCTTGCTCCTGCTAAATACTTAGCAATTATTCAAGTGGAAATTTGTGTGTCTGGTAAAAATGAACAGCCACTACGTGGGTGGAGCAACAACAACGAGACAGAAGGAATGCAAAGAAATAATAGGTATAGACCAAAGAAGAATCCAGTTGAACCACGGACGACGGAGACGACGACGACGGCAGCAAAAGACGTCAATATTGGTGTAAGTGGAGGTGGCTCTGGTTTGAGGATTAGCAATACAAGGAAGTTTAGCAATACTGACACAACGAAGTTTAACTCTTTTATTCTATCTAACGTGTGGCTGCTGGCGATGGAAAAAGAAGAAGCAATCAAAGGAAATTTTCTGCAGCCAATGGTGGAAAATAAGATGAAAGTGTTTTACACTCGGGCGGCGCAGGCTGATGGCTTTGTCGATATTGGCAGAAGCATGGCCAAAGGAAGACTGAATCTGTGTGAAGCGAATTTATATTTTATGGTGCCGAGAATTTATTTATTTTTTTCCTTCTGTGAGAGCGTGCAGAATGTTTGGAATTGATAATTGCATTTTGACGGGGTCGGTAATAGAGAGCATTTTCAAGCGCTTTAAGGTCGGTTTTAATGTGAGCTAGAAAAGTTCTTCGGCCAAAGTTGGACCGCATTATTGGAAAAAGTAAAGGAGCGTTTTTATTTATTTGGCTTAGACTCAGTCAAGGGAGAAAAACACTTCTTCAGCTACACCCGAAGCTACCTCGACATGAAGTGTCATAGTTGGGTATAGTGTAGTCTATTTTACATTAAATAAAATTGTAAGGTTGCGAAATTTTATTTATTTATTTTTTTCAGATCGTGAACACACTTTTTCTCATCTCTTGTAAAACTGAAACAAATGACAGATCCAGTTTGGCAATTGACATTATATTCTGAAAAACTTCGAATTTTTTCTGAAACTGAAAAATTTGCTTTTAATTGTTTATTTATAGAAAGAAGATAATTATAATGAAAACTTATTTTTCTGTTAATTTTTTGACTGGATATTTCCTTCGGTGGCGCTTACGCTATTTTGCATACTCTTTATTTTTTTCCGATAGCTACACACAGGAATTAACAATTTAGCGATCTATCAACTTGACAAGGCTACACTTTACTCAGTGCAAAAGTGTAGCGAAATTTTAGTCGGTATATTCTGTTTTTGTAGTGCGAAAAAAAGTTGCACCTTCGCACTTTCGCTGCCAGTTGCATCGGATCGTGAATACCCCTTATATTCCAATTCATAGATTTTTATTAGTTTTTAAATCGTATTTACTTAAACGAACATACTTAAATTATTTTTTTATATCAGACGTCTTGGTTTTTTTTTAACATGAGATCAATCACCTTATCTGGATCCACATTAATATCCGAATGAACAGATATCATAGCAAGTGAGCTTAATCTATAGCATTCCCGATAACGCTTTGGGACACTGTTTTAATCAATTTCATAGTTGAAAAGGTTCTTTTAACGCTAGCTGTGGTCTTTTTTTTTTTGGCTGTGGTCACTGTCACATACAAGTTTCAAGCAATTTAAAAACTTCAGTAGAAGGATCACTCGACGATATTTTTTCGCACCAAAGAACGTGCTCAGCGTCAGGGCCGGACCAACCATATATGCAAGATGTGCAAATGCACAGGGCGCCAAGTTCTGGGGGCGCACGAATACCGCCATTTGCATTTTAAACAAAAAGTTTGTTCAAATAAGCCCAAAATAACAACATCCATCACACTCACACCTGTGCTGAATTATTTCTTTCACATTAACTCACATCACTTGCAATGTTGCAATCTAACTCAAAATATCGCAAAATAAAGAATACCACTAGACATTATGCAAGTTCACTTCTTACCTATATAATCTCAAAATATTCCACCCTGTTTATGTAGGTATTTCCTTGCACATCCACTTAAATTTTACAAGAGAATCTAGTTCAAAGATCTCAAAACAAAAAATACCGCAAGAAAAGACTTAGGTATGAATGTGTGCAAATATGAAAAAAGGCGCTTTTTGTAAATCTTGCACAGGGCGCTAGTTTGGCTGCAGCCGGCACTAGGTCAGCGTTCACACCTGACAGCTAAATTGCATTGAGTAACATGTTAGCTTTTCGATTTTGTTCACTCGCTCAACTACAGGAAAGCCTGGGAGAAGGGCTTGAAACGAGGGTAGAACGTCTTCGATGAACATGAATCTGTCCGTGCCTGAGCAGCATTTATGGTTTTTATTTCATCGCAATCTGCCAACTAGCTCAGAAGACATACGATTTAAATTTGTATCTAAAAGTGGAATTGATCTGAAGTTTTTCTCGCACCAGCACACGATTTTCATGTCAAAGCCTTAGCCGATGGATTCCATAACTTTCTAGCTGGATCTGTGTCACTATACACGTCTAAAGTCACCTGTCACCTCCAAACTTTAAACTGGCGGTACAGGTGCCCACTCCGCCATCTCACCTATTTAACGCTAGAATGTTGATATAACTCAAACCCCCGCCACCATCGTATCTTTGGATATTCGAATTACCCAAGGGCACCCTGCTATGTGCATAATACCATTCATCCTCCAAAATCGCTCACCTTACAGACTCCAAGTTGAATATGCATGCGTTCCCCCCGTTTGTGTCTGGATATCGTTTTTTTCTCCGTCATTTTATCAATTATTAGCATAAACGTTGTAGAAAATTTCCTCAATTTGTTTTTCCTTTTATTCTGTTTTGTGGGTTTTCTTTAAGGATCAGCATTTTTTTTTACTCTCCTTATTCAAAGTTAATTTCCTTGGCATATCCTTCTCATCCACAAAGAAGACGAATAATAAACCAGCAACACAACAAAGAAGTTCGCCTTCATTTGTGTGTGCGGCTCGGTGTGTACCATAATCAAACTTCATTCGTGCGAAAAATGCCTTGATAAATAATTTTTCTGTCTTATCTTTGTCTAGCAGGAAACAGGACCGAAAAGAAAAAAAAAAAAACCCCGAAGGAATGAAACGCGAAAAAGAAAGATTAGGTTCAATGAGGCTCCGTCAGGTTTCCGTCGTACAGTTCGCCGTGTTGAGTTATTTTTCGTTTTCCCTTTCGGTTTTATTTGTTGGAATTTGTTGGTGATTTAAAAATATGGAGAATTAGGGGTTGAAATCTCACCACACCCACCGCAACACAGCTGACTAAGTCCTTGCCAATTTTGTTATGCATCTCACGGTAGAATACATGCAAAGTCCTTCCTTTGATACTGGTTCGTTACTCTAAGCCTTACCTAAAAGTCCCATTTGGGAGTCCCAAATTGCCCTCACCTACGTTTTCTGGTTTGTTTTTTCTTGTGCCCCAGCCTCGAGCCTAAATTGATTATTATTATTTAGAGGGGAGGAAAGGTAATCGTTGATATTGATGTTGGTGTACCGAGAAATTAAGGACAATTTGTTCTATTTTTTTCTTCTATGACAACAGACCGAGGGGGGCCTTTCATCTGAGCGAAAGTAAAAGAGATATCAAAATCTTTGCTAGGTGTATGGGGTAGAGCACGTACACAATGTTGAATGTAGGTGCTATTATGCTGTTCGCATGTAGGTAAACATGGAGATTGCTTCCATCTCATCCTTAATTGATTATATATGTTGCTCTGTTTCGACTTTGGTTAATTAAACTTCTTGATGAAGCGTGGGTGGCGGCAACCTATGTCCTTTCTTTTTGATACGGTGTGATGTCACTCCGACCCTAAAGTATATGACAAACATGGGTTTTAAATTAACCTAATCCGGTTGGGAGGGAGGTGGTCTCTTTTGTTGGGATAATAGGATATTAGTTTTCTTATTGAGCACATAGTCGTATGTGAGGTAATTCTAAGGAAATAGAAAAGGACACAACAAAGGGATCATGGCTTGTAAAATATGGCCGATTAATAGGGACCGTTTGACATTGAATGTATGGTCGGAAAGGATTTTCTATATTCACTAGATAATTGAATAGACAATTATACAGTGGCATTGTGGAGGGTTCACTGATTTCCGCTGGACTGCTTTTGGGCCTACTACGCACAATAGTTGTGATGGAGTATTTTGTTTACGTAGTTTTCTTAGAAGTAGTCAAATAGTAGCAATTGACATTTGATTAAAACGAGGTTACGACAATAACAGCGAGGGTGGGCGTATCCAATTATATTTCTTCATTCATACAGACGAGCGATAGATTTGTGCACTGAAATATTGGGCGGCCCATATATGGGACAACTGATCAAGGGATTTTCATTAATGGCATAAAATCGAAGTGAAGCTTGTGGCAGCCCTTTATCAGTACAGGATAAGCTCAGTAACCCTGTTAAAATTTTACAACTGACAAAATCCTTTTGTGGATGTGGAACTAAGGAACAGTTAACTTTCGTTTAAGCCGTCCAAATCGATGTCTCCCTCTCTTTTGTGGGCAACCAACTTGACTACAGAACAACTTTCCTTGAAAAGAGCTATAACGTTGATCTTGGATGAGATGTTTATCTGAATTGAAATATTTGTAGAGCGTAGTTGTGAGTTAGTAACAGCTAACCTAGCTGCATGAAATTAAGCCTTTTTTAGCGTCGGTTAGAAGTAGGTCAACTATATAAAAAGGTTTAGAAATAAGGGTAACAGCGCCAAGAAGAGATACAAGAGGATACCATTAGTAAGGGATATATTTCTGAATATAGGCGATTAAACTTAGAATGAAACCGATCTGTGAACTTGCCTGTACTATCCTGAACGCGGTCATTACTAAAGGGCTACCTACTTAAAGGCCTTCTTTTCAAAAACTGCTACACCTTACATTTTGAAACACCATTCTTAAATTTAACCCAATCAAAGCTTCTATGCAAATGTGAAATTCCGATGAACTACAAACGCGTTAAAATTGAATGAAAAACAAGCACTCTGGTTGGTCTCATCATTAAGGCTCGTTCCTGGAAAAATGGCACATTACATCCATTATATGGTCTATGCACAAGCACACGAAAGGCACATGAAAAGCGCTTAAAAACAGTCTCTATAAATGGGCCATCATAACAGAGAGTGCACGAGAGAGTAAATAAAAATATAAGGACTCCATGTGCGAGCTGTTTTGGTCTACTGCTTGTAAATTTGCATTCTTTCATATACACTAGCCAACTCTTTTTATGAAGTTTTTGTATTTGTTTTGTTTCATTTTTGTGTTTTGTCCATTCATCTCTTTGTTTGGCTAAAACCCGCAGGTGGAAAGTACTAAAAAGAATAACGTGGACATTTTGTTTGCTGCGGCCCAAATCGATTGTGAAAGTGCATTCATTTGTTATTGTTCATATTTTTCTACTTCTTTTTATTGTTCTGTTCGAATTGGTTTTGTTTTTTTTTTTCCATGTATTTTATTATAGCCTTTGTTATACTATAGCGAACAATAAATAAATTGGCAATTGTGTTTACACTTTTTTTTTTTTTGTGGTACCATTTTTTATCGATGTAGCACTATTTGTTCAAAAGTCACTTGTGAATACGGCAAATTTTATGGAGTTATGTGTGCGTACTTTAAAATACACATCAATTGATCTGAGAGCTTATTGATTGCAAGGGCATTTAATTGATATTACTAACTATCGAAGAGATGCATTCCGTTGCTGATTTGTTGAGAAATAATTTCGTTTTTAATGTACCAATTAAGAAAAAAATAAAAATTCAATAATTTTTTGTCATAAACTTTAAAATCGCAGGCGCAAATTAAATTTAATCGCTCTTACCCAGCAGTGGTCGCTTTAGATTAGCGTTTGGAGGGAAGTAGTTCTTTGAATTTCTGGGTTTTTTTTTTTTTTGAGTATGCATTTACTGGAAACACAGGCATAATTTGAAAGCAGAAATAACCGGGTTATAGATAGCAGCATTGACATCAATTTATTGCAATTACCCACGATATCCCTCAAATTATGCAACATAAGTTTAGTGTCATGTACGGGTAGACCTTTTTCAGTTGCTTTCATATGGCACCAAATAATTGAATCAAAATAGTTGTGAGTCCTTTAAATTTTTAAGTAGGTTACTTTTTTCCTATTTAAACATTTATATTGAAGTCTGTTTTATTGTGTAAGCGTTTCTCTTCTTAAATTATTCGAAACACTTTCCTGCTGAAACTACTTGAAATCGTTATAAATCGCTGAAAAATGCATACGAAAAATAGTACGTATCCGCCTCCGAATATTTGGATTACTTTAAGTATGGTTTTCATTTCGGTTTTTACTGAAAAACTTAATCGGATCTTATGTACTAATTTACTACTAGTTCAATAATCTCAATAGCTCGATAGTGGAGGTAAAAATTGAAAGGTTCGTAACGTATTATTGGTTTTGAAATTAAGAGCTCAACATAATTCCTGCGCTTATTTTTTTTATCTTATAAATACCACTTTTATTTTCGGGCACGGTTTGTATGATGAAAACCGATACCGGGGAAAAGGAAAGCCCGCCGAATCTTCTTTTGTGAACTCTCATATTTCCTAAAAAGTCCTCTAATTTATACAGCTTTTTGATGGTGTCCTCGCTTCCCACTCATTCTTTTTTAAAATATATTTCCGCTGCGTTCTCTCACAACTATTCCGGGTGTGTCCTACTATGGTGATGTTGAATAAGTACACAAATTTATTGTTTGAACTGACATTTAGTTACCGCGCTGTTAATCAAAGTTCAACTAAACACAAAGCAACGGTTACTGATAGTGCCAACATCAAGCGTCAATAGCATGAGCCCCACAGCAGCATTGGAGTAGACCCACTTCATGAGAAAAAAAAGCCTAAAACCCAATCAATAATACCACCTACCATGAACACAACTGCGTATTTGTTTATTATGACCTACGAAAATACCACTGTCAATCATCTACAATATTGAATTTCATTAATGCCCGACAATAGGGCAAGGAGGCAGCTCTATGCCTCGAACACGTCCACCTACAACTTCGTGTGCAAACCCCAAACATAAATGCACAAGGTGCCAAAGCAAACTTTCCCAAAATGAAATACTTCCCGAATGCTCAATTTAAATTCAATTCATTTATGTGCACCACACACATAGACAACCATGTCCTTTCTGCAAGCGACAGGAATTTCCGATTTCTAAAACGAGAGACATTCGAAACCAGTCGAACCGTATCGAATTCCTTTTGCTGACAATATACATACTCGTACATACCGCTCGTATATCCCCCAGCAATTCGACCAGGTTATTATCCTTTATCCTTTATATGCCTTATGCATATGAAAGGTAAGAGTTAGCATAATCTGTGAATGTTCCGACTGTGTCTTTGGTGAAATAACACAGTAAAAGGTAAAATTTATGATTAATGTCCATCATACCATAACGTGGTGTCTTATTGTTTGTCCGGTATAATCATGATATTTGCACCTTTAGTGCAGGACGTGCATATGTACACACTGTGCGGTAAGTTGAGAGGGAATGTCTCCGTTGGGTCAGGCTAAGTTGACTGGAAGAATATTGAATTTCCAGAGGACGCAAGTATGGAACATCTCCAGCCACATTCATTTGTTTTTGCCAGAATGGACAAATATTTGAGGGTCCAGGTAATAAATTCATAATTCTCTTGTCCGAACGCAAATTGAACATTTTCGGAAACCGCATATTGTGACATTGGAATGAGAGTTGGGCACTCAAGTATGGGTTCCTATAACACGATGGACTGCAGTTAATATGATGGAAAATAACTGTGGATAGATTGTTCAACGACATTCAAAATGAGAAATTGGGTGTGTTCGTACTGAGCTTTTGCAGGAAAAATGCTAGACAGAGACAAGACGAATGCTGAGAAAGTTATTGAGTAAAAATTGAAAAATGAGACTACTGAGAAATTTATCTGCTTAGTTGCATTACAATCATCGGTTTCTTCTGACTGATGCATTTCGAAGAAACCCCTTCCTACTCTCTATAGTTGCAACGGAGGTTACCAACCAGTCCTTATTCAGGTATCTGAGCTAAAATTTGACAGGACATCGGCAAAACAATCTTTCGAGTTTGAGAAGTCTCATCGACCACTTTTGCTTAACAGCAGTGCATGTACGAGTAGGTATGTAGACGCCATTTTGAATCCGTAACGTAACGTTGAAAATGATCGAGAAAGGAAATGATTTGAACTAAATTCAGCGCAAATCCGAGGTTTGTTACTTGCAAAAGTCACACGATGTGAGGATATAGGGGAAACATAAGTTTGATGTTCCAACTTGTTGTATTTAAGTTAAACAACAATAGCAAGTTTCTTTCTACTCAAAACAGCTTTAAATGGCTTAAACAAAATTTCTTTTTCAATCGATCAGCCAAAGAAAGGCAGCTGTCTGCCATGAAGGTAACAATTTCATTATACCTGCCAGAAGCCGATCATGAAATAATTATCTCGAGAAAATGACAGCTCGAAAAGAGTAGCTGTGGAAGATCAAACCCCTCAGTTGGACATAACAACAAAGAGATGTAGGTAGTTGAATTTCAATTCCATCAAAGTCATACCCTGAGCAACTGCACACAATTTCCTTCCACACTGACAGCTTCAATCCCTCATCTCCAAATTCCGTTCTAATTAAACAAAACAATTGTGCTCTTCGTTTCCTTTAGCGTTAACCCAACTCCTTCTGGTTTGCATTGCAAACTTAGATTTTCAACATTCGATCCGATACAACTGCTGTACCTTGTTATGTCTAGAATACCTTTTATGAAGTGCACATCCATTGGATGTCTAAGGAAACCATGTACACAACCCCCGGAAAAACGACCACAAATCCCAACACAGACAGACAGGATGGCAGTGTGTACATGCGTCTACCCAGTCGTGTATTCCCAAGGAATGAAAAACGAAAAAAAAAACAAATGCAAAACATCTACCACTAAAATTGGAAATTATTTTAATTCCTCATTTATGAAATATTATTCAGGGGGGAGTGTGGATGAACGCCGCACCATTATCCCTTTTGGTAAACAGACAACTATAATACAGGGACAACTTTATTCATGCAAATATTTCCCAACATGACATGATGATGATGAATTTTAATGCAATTCCTGTTACCTGTGGAATTTCAGCTCCGAAGATATGTTATTCGGAGAGAAAGAGATAGGAAGAGATGTAGAAATAAATAAAGGGTTGTTGGCAATTTGAGTGCTAACGTTTTAAGTGCTATTTGCTGTTGCGTGGAAGAGCTCTGTGGTTATGGTTAGTAGGGGTTTTGCCTTTTTTCGAGTACACTTTCATTAGTCCGAAAATTAATTGTACGTTCACTACCTACATCTGCTATAGCTGTGTATAGCCACTTAGCCAGCAGTGGATTTGAAAAATGGTTTTAAGTTGATTTCCATTTAGCCCGTAGTCGGTGTAGGTTTTATTGAAACAAGAAGGAAGGATAAATATGCAGTTTTCTTAAGCCAAGATGGAACAGTTTTCAAATACCCTGCTTTTCTGCGAAGCTTAAATATTTGTCTTTCCTGAAACTGAAAAGCTACAGCATAAACTGAGAGTTGTCTCATGTTGAAAAATATGAATATTTGCGAGACGGTAGGTACATATTTATTTATTTAGAAATTCGAGCAAAACAAGTTAGATCTCCGTATCTCGACAGCAGGTACAGATAAAAAATAATCCTTACATTTTGCAATGAAACTGTGAAAACCAGAGTCAATTTTATTAAACCTATTCAGGACAAACGCCTTAGAGTCGCAAAAAAATTACATTTTTCTATACAAATGGCCTACAAATTAACATTTTTAGTTTGGACTTTAAATTTAAATAGTTCACAATGGCTTTATTTTTCATACAAATTTCAATTGTGAACTTCTGTAATTTTAAAGGCGAGTCTGAAACTTATTTTTATAGTGCGGCGCAAAGTATTCTCAATAAATAAATAGACAGATCCGCATAAATAACGGCTAGCTTCTCATGAAGATTCGTTTTCTGTCCATTTTTATTTGTATGACAAACGGAAGGAACCTACAGCTTTATAGCTCAATTAAGAAGCTTTTTTATGACAGTAATTTGAATCTCGTATGTTTATCTGACATTTGAGAGATGTATGGCGCAAGTGTCAGACAAAAATTGGTAGCTGTATAGAGTGCGATCTCAAAGTTGGATTATCGACACCTGGGGTCGTGTGTTGTTAGTCTATGTACTTTATTTTCAAAATAGATTTTAGCTAGAAGTGTTGCAAATTCCATAAGTAAACCTCTAAAAATCAGTCTCGACAGCCTACTACTCGACTTTCATTAAAACCTTATGTAACATGCCATTCATGGAAGAGGTTTAAAAAAGTTCCTTCTCGAAATGAAGCGCACATAAAAAAACATTGATGCGGTAAAAGCTATAACGTTGGCTTATCAAAGAAGCTGCTAGAAAAATTAAGCTTTATAATTGTAGTAATATATCGCAGAAAAGAGCACCAGGAAGACCGTAAAAAACAAAGACGTAGGGTGAAAACAGATTGAGAGGAGCTTTACCTAGCAACAGGTACAACGTTGATGGAGATCAGGCATAAAAAGATTGGCCTGATTTATTTCTTAGCCATCATAGGTGCGTAAGTTAGGCACGTCCATAATATGGCAAAAGTATAAAAGTCAGCTTGCCAAAAACAGAGATCCTTGCACTGTAACAACACAAAATTTTCAAGAGGCTTGAAAAAGATTCGCCTCATCCCGTATCCAACACTGTTTCTATTGCGAAAGGCTGTGAAAACTTGGAACCAAGCATCCAAAGACGCTTCATTGAAAAATAAATCAAACTTATGGTACGTATATGGAATTAGGCGAAGCACAACTCCTGATGGATGAACTGTTAAACTGTTATCGTCGAGGAGGTTTTCAAGGCTATAGTTTCGCCATCGCCATCCTCCCAATTACGTCGGTAGCATGCATATTTCTGAGAATTTCTCCATTCGACCTAACGATAATCAGCAAATTTTCTCTTAACCTACTCCGCTGACCGCACCATTCCACATTCGAACGAAACGAACCGATATACGCACTCCTGGATCCGGATACCCTCGCACAGTTGCATCGCAACTTATTACCTAATTCAGCAAAACAAACTTTTCGCGCCCAACTTCCAATCGAACACAGTTCCATTTCGCCATCAGAGAGAAGCCACAATTCCGAAACATCGCTACAAATGAAACTGGCAATCAGTTACTCTTCACCGCTGCATTTCGCCAGTCAATTCCCTGTCTATCCGAATTTCATCGGATTCCGCAGAAAAGTTCTGCCTTCTGGCGGCCACAAATCCCCGTCATATCTGCGCGTATTAGTTATTCAACATTTTCTGGAAATTACTCTGATTCGGGCAAGTGTGCTCGACTGCCAAAGCGCATTTCCCTTGTGCATAAGTGAGCCAGGACGAAACAGTACCACACATCCGAATGGGGCGGGGGGCGATTGTGTTTGTCTTTTGCTGCTGCATTTTGTTCCGAATGCGTTTCGCTGAAATTATGTTCGCTGGTGAAAGTTTCAAGTGCCTCACTTTGCACAGTGCACCAGAAGCTGTTTGTAGGAGTTGGCTAACATACTCACTGTCCGTGCTGATTAAACTGATGCGGAAAAGCTTGCAGCCGGAAAGAGAACAAAATCCATATACATGTACTGGTGGCCTGTGCGGAATCCTGTTTGCCCCACGGTGGTATTTGGGAACAATTTTTCATCTCATCATTCATTTTGCACCGACTATATAACTGCATACGCTGAGACGGGACGACACGGAGGCAACGATGATGGTGAAGCGCCATTCTGGGATGCAAACAGATTGGCATCCCCCAGGTTAAATGGTGGTCTTTCGTTCGGATGACACGAGGAGAATATGGAATTTCAGAGCCTTTTGGCCATTTCGCATTAATTCACCTTTCGACGTATAGTTGCCACGTCATTGGAATGCGATGACGATGATGACATGTCTCCGTGATGCGGGATGGCTGAACCAGACCCCCATTTGCGCCAGCGGCTATTGCTCTTGTATCTGAGTCATGGCCACTGGGGAGCGGATCCAATGTGCATCCGTTTACTGTATCATGCGATGGACCTTGACTGAGCGGCCCGATAATGATCACAATATCGATGGAAGTGAGTGGGTGGCGGGTAAATCCTTTTCTGCTATGGCGGTGACAGGGAGTTATTTTCGGATGCCATTGCCCTGGTAACTGCACGCGATGACGATACCCCGTGGCCGTGTGAAGATATTTAAGGCATAATGGCGATAATTAACTTTGGCAATGCTGCGATAGATATCCCCGGGGTTATTGTTCAGAAATGACGGCTCTGTCTAGGATGGGCGGAGGGTTGTTGTCTTATAACCTGGTGTCGGGTTCGAGTTTGGGATGTCAATGAGTTCGGGAATTGCGAACGGGTGAATGGAACTTTTATTGCAATGCAACTTTTTATGCAATTGCAGTGTTGTTATATGAAGACAGACTGAGGCTTGTTTAAGATAGCAACGGCTCATGCTTTTCGACCGCCAGAGATGTTAATGTGGACCACCTCATTCGGTATTATATTCCAGTCCACCGCAAACTGCCCCAATCTAAACATAAAGCCACAACGGCACAACTTCCTCCACTTTAAGCCGTCAGTTAGTTTGCGTTGAAGGCCTTAACTACAGGGAGTCTTGTTACAAATTCATACAACTGATTCTTTGGGTTCCTAATACTCCTCCAATCTGTACCGAAAACAACAGACCAACTGGCCCAAGGCCTAAACAGAAAGGGGAGAACTGCATGAATCAGTTAAAATCATTTTATCCCTGCTCAGCAAACAAGTTAACCCTTGATGTCAACACGACTAAGTAAATACATAAAATTGGCTTAAAAAGGTTCCGTACTCAAAGCAAATACCCAAGTAGCCCTCCAACCAGTCCTAACCCAAAGTAATAATAGCAATCGTCAGCCATTACGCTTGGGACAGATATACCCGACGCACACACCTTAAGAGTCCTTTTTACAAATCCCATCTATCCGCTCGTTTATAATGGAAATCTCAAGCAAAAAATTTAATTAAACCAAAAAAAAAAAAAAATACAACACCCCCAATCCAAAGCGACACCTTTTCCATCAGGTAGATAGCCGAGCCCCGTACAGCCATAATTACAAACGAACGCCGATGGTCATAACCACCAACACATTGAACATCATACAGCACTTAGTTCGGACAACATCCAATGCAAACCAAGGGCGAAAAAGCATGCCATCAATTTGTGGGGATAGCGATGGAGATTTTCAACAGCAGGTTGTCAATTTATTCCATTAAAAATCCGGTTTACAGCCCTCGAGCGTCTTAATTTCTATCTCAAACAAAAACCTGTTTAACATCAAAGGAAAAAAAAGCCCGTCAAATATCCACCACCATGACAAAAAAGTATACTTTTGTAACAGGTGCGGTTTATTATGTCTCCAGTTTGAAGTTTTCCGCCGAGAAACACACAGGCACTGAGACCGATACCGAGACCGGTACCGGTATCAAAACCGAGACCGAAATGCGAAACAATTTGCAACTCCCTCTGGGGCATAATGACCTGCGTTGAAAAGTCCGAAAACAAAGTGAAACCCTCCAACAAAAAAAAAATTAAATTAAAAATGGACACATTTCAAAGGACCGTTCTGCGGAGAGGCGAGAGGGTTAAAAGTGTTACCCCTCTCCTGGTGCTTAATTTAGAAATTTGGATGCCATTTGCTCCTCTTTGTGATCCACAGACAGAGTAAGGTAAATGCTAAGCGCGAATGTCCTACTGAGTGAAAAAGGCTTCATAAATATCCATTTTTCTTGTCCATTGTAGGTAATTTATTTCGCATACAAGTAGGAGGCAATTACGGTGTCACTAGACACACACAGAAAAAGAAACACCGAGTAGGTGTGAGATGATATACCTTGTACCTTGACCCTTAAGCACAAGACGAATATGGGGAGCAACCTGCTGAATGAAGAATCGGGGTTGACACTTTGTTGAAGTTGTCGAATTAGTCTCACCCTCTGTATGTGGAGGGTGGTCTGGTTTCTCTCCTCTGTACCATGGAGGAATTGTGTAAGTGGAAGGGTGGCGCCCGTCTGGCAGTGGTCTGCTTCTGTTGCTAATGCGTTTTTGCCAAGGGAAGTCGGTTTTTTTCCCCCATTCACTGAATGTTTGTATGTGTATGTGTGTTGGAGTATAACTTTGCAACATGTTGCTTAATGGGGAATTATGGGGCATTTTAAAATTCAACGATGTCACAGATGGATGGAGACTAGAGAGATGCGCGTCGAGGGTGCTGTGGATTTATGCTGCTAAATGAGCGCTTGATGGATGTGGCCTTATAGGGGTGGCCATAAATGATGGCCACGCCGTATATTAAGACATAAAGGGAATTTCCAATGAGCAAACTTGGACTGTGTGGTGTGGTCCACATACGGCATATGGCGGCGGTATGCAAATTTAATGGAACCCCGATTTGACTGTGTGTGTGCAGTTTTGGCTTCATTATAGGCCGGCGGACTGGACGTTTGGTATTTTTGATGACTTTTTAAGAGGAGGTAGGTAGATATAAGCAGCACACATCTCGGGCCGGAAAAGGTATTCGAATATTATTCAAGTTGAAGCAGCTACTAAAGGCGAAAACCTATCAAAATTATTTTTATTCGAATATCGGTTCTTGTGTTGCACTGAATCACAAAAATTTCTTTTGCAACTAAGCCCCAACTTTTGCTACAAATGCCGGTAAAGGCAAAAACTTGATAGATATAGATAAGAAAAGGTTGAAGATCATAGTAACCACTGGATTCGCGGATCTGACTCTAAGTTATCATCAGTGGAGGGGAAGGCCTCAGGGGCTTACCCCAGCTTCTAACTCAATGGCTCAGAGAGCTGTGAAAAAACTCTTTGGTGGATTCCATCTGCAAACATTTCATCACAAAACTAAGTCTCTTAGCAAATTTGCACGGATGACTGCAAAAAATGAGTAACTTTCTATATGTCCCTCAGTAGGGATGTCAGTAGACTAGTGCTCATTTCCCATTTCACTTTAGACTACCACCTGAAGCTAATTTTGGATCTTATAAGACCAAGATGTTGCAACGTTACATTTCCTATGTTACTGTTCTTCTCACTGCCCCTAGAGGAGCTGAATCTTTGAAGCTGGCCGGATATATGTTGATTTCGAAGACTCCTCACGGGGGAACAACACCAATCGGAATGGGAAAAACTTCTAACCGCTCTCACCCCAAAAACGAAATAATGCAGTTTACTTCTGAAATCCATCTAAAGTTCATAAATCATAGAACAAATGAAGAATTATTATTTCGTCGGAAATACCGAGCCCAACTAGGCCTACTTGAAAATATTCCCATTTATATTACCACTTTCAAGAGTTCATTTATCACCACAGTCGCCCAACCCACTTACATTACCAAAAAAACATCGTTTTCCACTTTTTGTTTGCGGTTTTTGTGCCCGAAGAGCACAAAATTCATCATCATCAGCATCGAATTTGTGTGAAGAGGATGATGGCTATTTGTGCGACTACCCCACTTCAATATCCCCCCGACTCACCCGCGCTCGTAGGACACCATTGGCATACAAAACTGACAATCCAAACCGACGCAACTAATGTTTAAAATTTTGTTCCTCTTGTGTCCTTGTTTCGGGGTCATTAATAATGAGCCAAGAGCCAGAGCGGTGTGCTGTTGTGCTGTGTCGTCCTTGGAACGCACAAAAACTTCTGCCTCTTCTTCATCGTCGTTGGTGTCTCACCCCTCGTTCGGTTAATTTACCCAACGTAAACGGTTCGTTAAATCCTAATTCGATGGTTGTGATTTGCTCCATCCTCAGGCGTGTCGCGCCCACAACATACATCCACACAAATTACCTCCTTCGTCTTCGAGTGTCACCTTAAATTTTCGGTGAATACAAAAATCTCATTTCTCAAGTGAAATTACGAGATTGCTGGCAGAGGAGTCGGATTTCGAAACAAGCGAGCTTCTCAGCTAAGTGGAAGGACAACCTCCATGAACTCAATATCTTATTATTATTATGATTATGAATGCAAATGGAAAATATATGAACCCCTAGACATGGCCCATGTCCTGGACATTAATTTCACACAACCGCACCGGTTTGTGTCGGGGGAACGCACATTTGGCATTTGCCAAAAATGGATGCGGAGCGCCTCGGAGAGATGATGAATGCGTATAGGCTTTGACCCAAATAAATTTGTCAATTTATCATTCGAGATGGAAAAGCTTTTTGGGTATTCTTCTTCCCTCGTTGGCATCGATAGAAGTGGGAGACGATTTCTGAGAGCGTCTAATGAAAGGGAAAAGATTTCCCAGAGCCAAATGGATTGCGAACAAGAAATTAGATACAAAACCAAATCGTTTAAAGTTTTACTCAGTTTTTTCTTATGGATTTAGATCTTTCTTAAGGTTTTCAAGGATTTTTTGAAATGATTACAAGATCATACAGGTCTTCAAACTTCCAAACGTTTGAAGTGAGCGCGTTGAATTTTTGTCACGAATCAAGGGAACATACAACTTGCAGGTTGCAGCCATATCAAAACTTAAATACACCTTTTGTAAGACGCTCGATCTTTTTTAACATTTGTATGTCTGATAGGTTTTTTTGAAGATGTATAAATTGTCGATATAAGGTGCTGGCTTTGGTTAGCTCAATTCCAAGGACCTGAAACAAAAACTGCGTTCATATCCATTTGCGCTTACGCCTATTTGCGGTAGATACAGAAAATAGTTTAAAAAAAAAACAACAGCATGGAGATGATATTGACGATTACTAGGAAAAATATGAACACGAAGATGTTTCTTTTTATAATTTACAAAGGCAATCTCGCTTTCATTTAATTTTTATTTTATTAACAACACGTAGGTTTTAAAATATTTTTACGGTATCTGTCACAATTGTTTCATAAGCCTCCCAAAGGCTTGAAAAAAGCGGTCTTGCTACAAGTTATAGGAAAAGCGTTTAAACAACTTTCCACTCGCATGCCACTCGCTGATTTTCTGCAAACCCCATTTTGGGGAGCAAAATATTAAAAGTGTGTACTTTTTTAGGACTTAGCTTTCTAACACCTTACGGCTGTTACTCGTAATAATAACCAGTGAGTGATAGTTATTGACAATAGAAAATAAATTTCCAGGAGGTTTCTTTTATGAAGCATACATTGTTTTGTATTTTTTAATTTTTCGAAATGACCCCTCTAACATTTCCAAGAGAGACTTTCTATAGGCTCACGCTGGCAAGATGGAGATAGTTTTAAACGGTATAAGAGACTAGAAAATTATTTTGGACACGTATTTTATGAGATTTTGATCTAAGCCCATTTGAGGGGGCTATCCCGGAAAATGGGTAAGCAACGACCTCACTTGTTGTTTGTTTATAATGGGTACACTTAGTGGAAAGTTGCTGCATTCACAAAAGGAATATAATTTTACAATGGTTTTTGATTGCGAATGATTTTAGAATGTTGGTTCGAGAGTTGGTGTTCTTAAAAGTTAGCAGTAGATTTGATTCCGTGGCAACAAATTTATTTTGTTTTTATCTAAAATATAGTAGATCTATTTCAATTGCAGAAAAGTGGAAGCCCTGAGCTCCAGTTTTTGATTTTAATAGGACACCAAATAGTATTACAAATATTTTTCAAACTAACCTTTGACATATATCAGAGAGTATAAACACTGTCGTCGAAAAGCTTCTCAATTTAGCCATTCAGACTCGGTATTAAACACCAATCACATCGAGTGACTCAACTAAGTAATAAAAGTTGCTTCCACTCACAATGGTAGGTTTACAAGAATTTCTCTTCAGTAAAACACTCTCACTATTAGGTTGCGCATCAAAAGCTGTCCAAAAATTAAAACTTGCTCAAAAATCTTTCAATTCTCACATAAGGGCGGTCTTTAAAATTTTAATATATACCGGACTTTTGCATTTTCATTTCAACACGGAGACCGGCAAACTTGAGGACTCTAAAAGGCAACAACGAAGCCTGACCACAGCAGCTTACACAATACTAATCGTTCGAAGTGTTGTATTCCTGGGAAAAGATTTGAGTTTCGTCCTGAATTTGTATTACTTGAGGGTCGATAAAGATGACCTAAGAGACATTCAGTCCGTTTATGCTCAGCACTTAATCCTGAAGAAGCTAATTGAACTTTCCAGTGAAATTTCCCGAACTCTGCTAAAATATTCTGGAGCATCGAGTGACGTTCAGAGGGTATCTATCTATATTTCAAACAAATTTAGAACTATTTAAAATGTTCAGAATACCCGCCAGAACTCTTGCCAAACAAAACCAATTTTTGTTTGCAACTTCGACTGTATTTTGCTTGACCCCATTGCGCAGCCACCTGCCCAAAGCCAGGACTTTATAAATTGGAAGCTGTCCAAACGACTGCCCCCAGAAATGGATTTCTGTACCAGATTACAAAAATTGGAGCACAACAATTGCCCAATACATGAGCTGTAAACTCCTCTTCCTCCTACACCTTAGTAAACATCAGAATTCCAATTAAAAAACGGATAATTAAATCCCAAAAATAAAAAGAGAAAAAAAATGAAACAAGACAACACCACTCGCAGGACTGGCACTATAGTAATTAAAATGTCCTGTCTGTCGCGAAATCTTTATGTAAATAATGACCAGAAAATTAGACCGTATCTTGGTTAACGCAAACGTAAAGCATCCAAATTATCCCAACCACCAAAAAATCGTTTACACGAAATAAAAAATAAGTAGAAGAAGAAGGACGTCCTTTGAAATTCGTGTGATGTTCCATGTCAAAAAGAGTGTTCTCTGGTTCCCTCCCCTCCCCCTTAAAAAAAATCATGAATAGCGGTCGTTGTTTGTTGCTGTATTTTTTACATGCCATTTTTCCTTATTTTAACGAGAGTTTTAAATAAAAAAAAACGCGACCACCCACTTTGGCATGACGTTGAATTTTGTGTGCCGTCGATTTAATTATGAGACATTTTCAATTCAGCATCCCCCAAGGGACATTTGCGTCTTATTTAATGGTCTGATGAGCATACCAAAAAAAGCAAAACGGGCTTCGCTTGTTAGTTTTTTTTTTTTTTTTATTTCGTTAACGGGAATACAAAAATCTACTTGCACAGGATCCATAATAATAAACAAGAACATGAGTCTGGATATGGTCTTAATTTTGCATCCTTGAGGCATCACAATCCGTGGGAATATTAATGACATCACAGTGGTACGAGTGCGAGTAGGTTATGAAATAAAGTAAAGCGAAAATCTGCCTTTAAAAATTTGATTTTTTTACAACTTGTGTATTCTGAATTTAAATTAAGGTGGCCTTAAGGCGATTAGTTAGTTGTTTCGCCTTCGCTTTGAAGGATGATGGATTATTTTTTCAGCTTGTCGGTTTATTTGCGTACAATTAGGATGACTGTGATTAAAGGCCACAGGTTGACTTTGGTAATGATGGGGGAAATGGTTATTTTTGGACCGGGCATGTTTACAAAAATAAGAGAAAATTCTGACCATGGCTTTTATTTTGGGGAACATTTACAATATTGACCACTTTAAGCGAAAAGCACATCCGATTGCACCAATACTTCCTCCACTCACCACAGCTGTGTCCTCTCAAAAGCGACAATTGAATACAATATGAACGAGATAAAAAAAATGTGACATCCTGTCTTCGAATGTTCATATTTGCGACTCCACCTCTATCGGAAGGACATTACATATTTCTTCGACGTGCATTCAAATGTCGTTGCTTTACAATCAGAAATCAGTCTGTCCGGAATCGGGACGGCACTTGGGATTATTCATGGAAAATCCTTTACAATATCCCTTTTGTGTAAAATTGCGATAACTTTCCATTCAAGGAGACACACACGCATGCTGCTTTTTTTGTTTTGTTTCCTTGGCCGACTTACGAGAACCATTGTTCGATTGCTATCTCTCTCCCTCGACATATCACATGCCTTAATGTATGCACAGTTCCTGCCAACAACTATGGGCTTTAAATATGCACTCGTTCTGAATGAATATACAAATGCAGATCCAGATGCAGAAAAAAAAACAATTAAACTAAAAGTCAAGCAGAAAGGAAAAATGAATTTATCGGAGGAAAAGACCTGACAAGGCAAATAAATCTCAAAGTACAGCCATGGAGTAAAATTCGCATTTTTTTCGTCGACTCTTGCCCACAAACACATAGCTTTAAAACAGTTGCAAGAATTCTTAATTATAATTCTACTGAAACTACCAAAAAAAAATTAAAATCGACTGTAGACCACAATAGTAACCAACACAGTGAGCGACGCAACTATTAGTCCGTGTGACAATATTTTTAAGAACCACTGCTGCTGTGTTTATGTTGTGCATTTAGAAAAGCTTACATTCCCGAAATGGCAATTGTCACGAACTAACGTTGGGCACCCCAAAATAACTGCGCCTCGTACTTGACCAGAAACTAAAAATTAACTTATCCGTGGGTTCATCAATTATAGTATTGTGTTTTGCTCATAGAGGAGTATCCAAGTTAAAATGGAGAAAGAAGTACTCATAGATGCAGCAAGTAGGTGGAGAGCAGGAGGAAATGCTTTTATTTTCTAAAAGATGGCAGTCTGAATAATTGGCATTTATTTTGGAGTATGTACGTTTGTTGACAGTTGTCTAATTGACAATATATGCTTGCAAGAAAATTAGAATTTTCTATATCTCTTATTTTTTTGCGATGTTTGCGATATTTTGTTTTATAAATCATTAAAACAAAATAAAATACTAATTCCATAAAATTCTTCCCATTTAAAAACACTGAATGCAACCACTATTGCCAGAAATGAACCAACCCCAGAAATGCTTCAAGCCTTCAATTCGAATATGCACGAACAATATTCCATTGAAGATAAAGAAGACGTGAACGCGATCTTACTGCAATACTAATACTAATTTGTTCGTTTTTCTTTGTTAATAGCCGTTTTTTTTAGCTTCGATCTCAGCAAAGCAAAGCAATTACAACAACTACGCTCTACTTGACACTTCGAGACTCAGTTGTAGTTGTTGTAATCGCGTGCTGAAAATCCTACTTCACTTTTCTTTGCTGAGATCGAAGCTTAAAAAACTCGCATATTGTTTTCTGTTACCTAATCAAAAATATTAAAAATCTAGTGAAAATCAAGTTTGATGTGTTATTTTATTTATTTTTAAGCATTTGGCGATTTTTGCGATAACTTTTTTGTAATTTTGCGGTTTTTTTGCGAAAAAAATAACTAAAAATTGCGATATAGGCTTATAAAAATCTGGCAAGCCTGAATCTAATACAAAATAATGAAAAAAAAATAATGCAGCCAGATTAAAATTAAAGTTAGGCCATTTTTTTGAGACTAGAAGAACACAGCTGCGAAATAAAACCAAATCTTTAAAAGTTTTCCTTTAGTTACACAATAATATTTTTGTTCATTTGATATATTGTGCAATACACGCGAGAATGCACCTGCGGATATTCACCATTCATTTGGTGCATGTTTCTCAAAAATCGGTTTTGAAATAACGCAGTAATCGGTACGACAAAAAAAATGTAGCCTATTATTAAAATTATTAAAAAGAAAGTACAGTAAAAAAAACACATTTAAAAAGCGGTTTATTAAAAATGTTTACAATTTTTTTGGCCCATTAGAATCCGATCCACCTCAGTCTTAGCATATTTTGAAGATCTAAAATGGTAAGGCTATTTTAACTGCCTCAACTGTATGAATGCTTACCCGATATTGATAACTTTTGCCGAACAAACAGCAGTCGGTGAAAATAAATCCACTTCAGACCAAAAAGCAACATCATATCCTCGAGGAGGACTCTCCGCAGATGATCCTCCAAAAAATGTTCAATATGTAGTTATAAAAAACACAAATATACTCCAAAAACAGGCCATCACACGGAACAGCTCCCAGGAAAACGCTCAAGGGTAAGAGAGAGTAATGAAAGTATGTATTTGTATTTGCAATGCATATATGAAAATCATGCAAGGATTGCAGTTTTAATGCAATAAATTCGCCGCCACAGCCACACGTATATATATGTAAATGGAAAACGTTCATAAACAAAACGAACTCATTTGGTCTATCAGGCGGGTATAACCACATCAACCCCTTCGACTTGAATCCATATAACGCTTCGGCTTCATATTTGTGTTATTTTAGTTCGCTTGTTCTCTTGTTTATTTTTCGGGCGAAAATTGAGGATTACTCCAGTTATTTTTTTTCCCATTTTTGTGTAGTGGGTACGGAGAAATGTTTTTCTGACATCGACGATTCCGGGTGGATATCCTGACGCTCTTCTGTTGCAAAAAAAGCATCATCCTTTCGCTCTTAGCCAAGTTGAGTGCAGCTGAAAAGCTTCCAATTGCGCCGCTGACCAATTCGACTCTTAATTTGAATATTTGATGACTTTGCCGGCAAGAACTACAGTGTGCATGTGTACACACGTTTCCGAAAAGGGAAGGGTGTTTTGTGTGTGTGTACGCCTTGTTTTGAATAAATAAACTCATGCAGTGGTATAATGAAATATTCCGTAGCGTTGCAGCACCAAATGAATATTGTGTTTTAGCGTCCGTTTTGCAATCACCAAGAGGGGTATTGGGTGTATATAAAGCTATTGCAGGGCAAGCCCTAGTTGGGCTTGCTCTATTTTTTCACCATTTCTATAGCTTAAAAATGAGAATACGAAAAGTGCTAATTAAGGTGGTCACTCGTTAAACCCGATGCAGACATATACCAAACATAAATTCGCTCATTAAGGGTGGGATTGTTGCTGTCAAGTTCTACGATGTCATTGTTACATAGTGGTAGAAGAATAAAGATCTCTTCCTCGGTTGGCTTTTTGTGGCTCCACATTTGACTCTGATACGTGATTTGAAATAAGTTTGAAGACTATAACACAATTTAAGAGTTAACGCCTTTTCATCGGTAAATTTGATCCAGAATTGCCCCCAAATGCTAGCAGAGTAACAAGATCACAAGATCACTTGAACCTGCGCTATTCGACAACGCAAGTCGCAAAATGTTCTTCTTTATCGACGTTAACAAACAAAGAGGCTTGTAGCAAACAACATTTTAGCTAGAGATAATTCACAGACATCCCTTAAACTCTGCAGGGTTCGCAATCCATTGCCAAGCTGTTGGCAATGCGACTGAATGCCTTATCAACAAAAGGTTTCACAGGCTGCACGTTTTTTGTCGTACTGATTAAGACGTTATTTGAAAAAAGATTTTAATGAATATGGACCAAATCGCAGGTGAGTCTCCGATGGTTATTACTCCCATATGTAATTTTTACCGCAAACCACTTAAGTTTCTCGTGACGAAGTCTTGCACTTTGTTCGCTCTTTCGTGAACTATGTTCGAAAAGGTCTAAAGAGAGGGGTTCTGCCGCCATGGTACCGTTGCCGTCATAGTTTCACGTAATGATTTCCATATTCCGTATTTAAAGAGGGCCAACATCTAAGATGCGTTAACTGCCTCGAAGGATAAGCGCATACTTATTTCAGTTTTTCTTAAAAAAATATTTCCCTCCGCCACATAGAGAAAAAAACTTTAAATCGCATGTGCACTACCACAGCGAGTCTCAAGACTTCGGCTCATCACTCAGGTAAAGCTCAGATCTTGTAAGGAAGCATCGCGCATGAAGGCCTATATTCTTTTAAGATGCAGAAACACTCTAAAAAAAACTGCTGACATTCCCCTACTGTACCGAAAATAAAGTCCATTAACAACTCGATTCGTGCAATGACATGATATTCCATATTCCACCCATTCACCCACATAATTCAAAAGTACCGGACCAACAATAAATTACAGGACAACCGAATTTAGAGCACTGTAACTGTAACTGCGCAAGAGAACTGCTATAAGAGTTATTTTCATCTTACACATAAATCAATTGGTGGGCGACCAAACAAATTGCCGCAACAAAACGAGTCCTGAAAAACCATTCTCAAATACATACCTTCAAATTGGTTTCATTTTTCATTGCCCTGGCTCATAAACTTTTCATATCACTCGCACAATTGTCCACACCCGACAATTCAATAAACTGCGCTCCACTAAAACCACCTCTCGAGGCAATATCGAATTTGATGAATTCCAAGCTTAAAATTGAAAAAAAAAAAAAAAAAAAACTACTCCTCGCACCAGTCTAGTTTCAGTTCTACCAACAACTGTCGTCACTGGTGACTGGTATTATATGTACCTTGGTGCAGCTGTACACGTATAAATTTTGTCCGTCTTCGGAAATAAAATTTATTGCCAATTGGAACTGTTTATCACCTTTTGCTCGCTCCAGCGATTTCTATTCGCGCAAAGAATTCCCAAAAATACCTGCAAGTTGTATGAGGGAGAAACAATTTTATGTTTCTTCAAATCGCGTGTACCTGAAGGCAATGCCTTAGTTACTGTTACACATAACTCATTCATTTGGTGGCGCATTCACAATTTTCACTCCTCAGACTAAGAGGAAAATAAACGAAACTATGCAGTTTGGTCCTGCCGCTGCTGAACGGCAACGCGACGCGACGAATCGATGAAAATTACAAAAACCCACTAAAAAGGACGAAATCCCGAAATAAATCGCCGAAAAAGAAGTTTTCCTCGTCTGGAAGCGAAATCTTTGGTCGATTTCATTTTGCACACAGAGGACTCTCGTCGATCGTTTGCTCTGAACATGAACACACACACAACAATAGCTCTTGCAGTGGCACTTGCTCTATAAATTATGCTTTCGGGCGGTAAATATTCAGCGAAAAGAATTTTTCCACGCTTGTCCTTTCTTTAAGGTCTGTTGTATTGGATCGGTGTGGTGCTGGCGGTAGGGACAACATTCTTGGGGTTTTATTGTGATGTGTATACAAGAGCGCGAGGGTATGGCTGCGGAGTGCATCGTTGTTGGCAATAAATTTCACTGCCAGATGATAGTTTTCTTTTGTGTCATTGCACATTGTGGCAGCGGGAAGAGTTCTCTCAGGGAAGGCAACACCACCATCATTTCTTAAATTGGATTTACGGCCGATTGAATTTATTCACTGACAGTGGGTAGTTCGCACTATCATTGTAGACAATCAAATCATTGAGTCCATTCTAAAAGAGGGAGGTGGAGGTCCTGATGTGTGTGTGTTGAAATTGTTTGGACGATTGGGATGCAGGTTTATTTCTTCTTCCTACCTTTTACATCATTTTTTTTGTAAGGTTACATTGAAGTCCTGCGGCATCTGTTAGATGGAGTTCTATAAGCTTTGAAGTGGAATGAAGTGATTTATCGAGTGGGTATAGAAAAGCAAAGGCTGTGCGGCTTTTTCAAAGAAGTAGGCGAGAACTTGTGGTTACTTTTAATGTGCAATGGCGAACACTGCAGTGCAAATCAATGCAAGTGCAGCAGGTCCTTAAGGTGGGAGCACGTCCAGTATTTATTTTTTATTTAACTTTTTGATGACTTTTCATTGCATGCACGATTGAGTACTATTCTAGCGAAACAAACTTTCATCATGGTGTAGGAGTCCCAAGTTGGGTGCCACAAGCCGCACGCTCTATCAATTCAAGCGTGATATAGATTAGTCAACGAGTTACTAAGTAATACTTGATTTATTATGGTAACCTTGGAAAGGCGTTGAGATGTAGTGCCACCATATTAAAATCGACTGTAAGGTCGTTGTGCGGAGTAAGAATTAAAACTACTGAACTAAATTAGCTCCGGTTCTCACAGTTGCATTGTAAAATGTGACGATCAAGAGATGGATTTTGTCGTTTTTGCCTATCCATAATATATTGATATAAAATCAGAAAATATTTCAAGAATAGCTTCTACCTTCTGGCTCCGCAATTACTTCAACTACTGGAATAGAATTTCGTTCTTATTTGTTTATATCTTTCTTCGAAAGTTCAACTAAAGCTGTTTTTTGTTATCAGCTATGATCCGTATAGATCATCTACTTACATGCACCTACAACAACAGCACATGATCCTGCTTCTCATCTAGATCACGAATCATGATCTGAAGACTATTTCTACTATTTCCGACTGGCTTGTCGGTGGCTTGTTTTATTTTTAAATGTTGATGTGCCCGTAAACGATAGCCACACAATCACGTTGCCAGACTAAAAAATGGAACACAAAACATCAATTGATTTTTTTCGCATTCGAATAAAGTCCCTGTCCGTATTCCGAGTAATTTTGTTTTTTCTCGTTCTATAAAGGTATGTCCAGACCAGCCAAACATTTGATAAACAATTAAATACCTATAGATGTTTCATAAATATTTCTAAGGCATTTATTAAACCAAACAATTTTTATAAAATGTTTATGAAATGTTTTGCTGGTTTGGATCGGGACACACAAAAAATATTTATGAAAAGTTTCACAGTTACCCAATCGTGATGGGAAATAATTTTTGTTTTACAAGTTTCCCTGCAGAAAGTGAGCGCTGTTTTTCGATTATTATTTGTTTTTAAATAAAATAAAAATGTCCAGGAAGCTTTGAATACCTAATGACAAAAATGATTCATTTAATACGATTATTTGAATTAAATCACGTGTCGCGTAATTGCCGAGACCAAAATTACAAAAATAAAAACTTTACTCGCTGCTAATAATACCACCACATTATTTTCTTCTAGTCTAAAACAGGATAAAGTTGAGACATTTCATAAACATTTAATGAATACATTTTAGAGATATTTTATAAATGTTTATAAAATCTGTCCGATTTGCTTCAAAAACATTTCATAAACATTTTTAAAATGTTTCGGTGGTCTGGCCACACCTCAATATGCCAAGATAAACTCAAGCAATAGCAGCAAAATATTGTTCATGTGTAGCATATTTGAACATAAAATACTAAATTTGTTTCACAAAAATATATTTGAAAAGAGAAATTATGGAAATTTGATTCAAATATGGTAGCACCCCCGACATTGCAAGTGGCATTACATGTGCCTTGTGTGACGTCACGTTGAGCAGAAAATATGCAATATGGCTGGTGGCAATATGAAGTTTGTAGTACCCTGTGTTATCTGTTTTGTTTTTGAAAGCAACTGTTGCCACAATTAAAAAATTAAACTTTTCAATGATCCGTCTTGTTTTATTTTCGTGACCTGATCCGGATCAGATTATGCTGATAATAAAAAACAGCTTATAAGTTGAAAGCTTTTTAAGATATAAATCGTCTTTGTACGTTGTCCGGAAGTTGAATAATTGACACATGAGTCCATGAGTGGTACCTATGTCGCAGTTATGTATACCTACACACGACGTTGCACACAGTAACAAGAGGGATTGTGGAAATTGGCCGACTGGCGAAGTGAACCGAACACTTACTACAATTATACAACTATTATACGAAATTATAATACCCTTTGCTATTAAAAGCAGAAGTAAGTTTTCCACTTTTCGCCTTTAAAGTAGTACCATGCCAGCTAAATACTCGTACACCTTGTGGATACTATTTTAGTTTAAGGGCTATGTGGATCAAGGTTCCAGCACTACAATCTGCAAACTTATCGCACACAATTTTTAATCCATACACTTATCTGTTACTATGTACTCAGTAAAAGTACTCACTTGACAGACACTTGTAAGCGAGTAACGACAACGCAAACAGTGCTAGGTTATATCTCTCGCTCTTCTTTAATGCTGAATAATTGCAGCGCGTACGCGCCCAGGAAGTGTGCGCTCAAAAGTTGCATGTAAATTCTATCTGCTGCAAGGAGAAGTCATAAATTATTTAAATCACATGATCCTCTTTCAAACTGTACCGACATCAATCGCGGACCTTCTTTATACTATGCTCGTGCAGATATCCGCATCAGCGCAAAGTCAAATCCATGTCAAATGCAAAATCAAATTATACGACTAGAAGGACACTTAAGCTGGTCTCTTCACTTCAAAATGAGCACCTCCTTCTTGGCGATACTCTAACACACACTGCACAGTATTTATGAATAATTTATCGACTATTCGTACGTAAAAGTATTTTGCAGTAGAGATTCTGTGAGGAGAGCCTGGACTGGCTATGCGAAAGCATAGCAATGTAACGAATCCTTAAGGTTCAGCAGTCGATTGGCACGCTGGTTTTTTGCTCGGCTTAGCTCGCCGTATTTGTCGGGGATCTTGCTGCTATTATCTCTCACACAAAACAATTTTTATCATAATTTCGTGCCAATGTACACAAAAGTATACGTAGTAATAAAAAAAAATGCACACACAAAAAAATTTAAATGAAAATGATATTGTACTCTCCTGAACAGAATTATTAGGTAACCGTTGCGCTAGATGAATTCGCACTAGATGCTGTACAAAGAAAAAGTACAAACGGATATGTATTACCTAACAGATATCATATCAAGAACTACATCCTCTCTTTATGATGGCGCAGATTTTGTGTCCACCACTTTGGGAAACCCTCCACATATGCCACCCCTTTTAGTGTCACACCATGTCATTAACTTCCCTTCATACAAGCTAGCTGTCAATGACCCCTTTTTCCAAGCCACATATCACTCCCTCTTAATCCATACTGATCTCACCTTTTTATTCTATTTACCTAGCACATATTTAAAAACCAATAAATCAAAAATAAAATGCACTCAATTTAAAACACTCAATATCATTTAATTGAATTCATTTACACGCAATCAGAAATTTGACATTCTCTATGCATTTATGCAATTAGTATTCCCCCCTTTTTTTTTTTTCCTTTTTTTTTTTTTTAACACACTAACAATTTTTCTTCTAATTCTCCTCGATGTTGATGTGCACATTAACTTCCTAGGCTCACAATAATAGATTTCATAACCTTATTTACTAAATACGTAGTTCAAGTAGGGGATACTAACGATAAAAATATACTTTCACTATTCTTAGATTATCAAGTATCGGCAATTAGCTTGGATGGATTACATTGCATTCAATGTTTGATTCTATTTCGGTTAGGTTTATTTTTTTTTGTTTAGTTTAGTTTAGCTTGTAAGGAAAGTTAGGATTTCATTACTTCTTACTTTTGTTCTTTTAGGTTAATTTTCCTTTATATTAGATTAAGATTTTGCTTTTACTTAGATTAACTTTTAACACCAATTTTCCCATGTTTATCAATATAAAAACGAAATTGCAGGAACAAAATTAAACCATTGATACATACATACTGTGTCGTGGTCGAGCTGGTAGGAAAAGCTGCGAGCGACTGCTGCTGCTGTTTGCGTTTAACCGAGCTTTGCTCGTAACTGGTGGTCAGGTGGAGATTTGTTTCCCGGTGAAAAGCAGGACTGAGATAAGCTGATACGTTGTTTGTTGTTGTGACGATGCCGAGTGTACGATGACGACAGATGAATGAGGTTGATAGACTATCGTTTGGTCCAGGGGCTGCGCAGGGAAGAAATTTTGTGGCTATACCACAGCTTCTCCGATTTCTCCCGCGATAAGTGGCAGATCAAGAAATAGGCGCGAATTTTTGTGTGCTACTCTTTATGTGCAGCGCGAATATTTGCTGTGGCGATCGTCAACTCTTAAGCGGAGCAATGGGGAAGGGTATTTCTTTCCAATCAGAATCAGATTGAGAGGTTGGAAAAGAAATTACCATATGCCATGTTATGCCGCTTTTTGAGAGAGATCTAGTATATCTGTGGTGCTCAACTATTAGGCTTATATGTTACAAAATAGTTGTCTTAGGCTTCAATAAACCCTGTATATCGCCCGGTAAACATGGAGAGACATCTTACTCGGTCGGAGTTTGGAGAAGAAAGAAAAGCATAGTTGAGCGGAAATAGGCTGCCATACTCTGTCCAAGTGTCAAGTGCAATCATTGTCACGACCTCTACACATTGAGTACGAAATCGTATCAAATTTTTAACGAAGGACTTGCCTTTGAATGCACTCGAAAGTGCAGGGTGGTGAACAAATTTTTACTTTTTCTGTTTAACGCATTTGCGTAGAAAAAAAAGATTTAAAGAGTATCTTGTTTGCTATATTTGTACATACAATACAGCTGCACGTTACAATTCATCCAATACAAGACACCTACAATCCTACATAATATATCCTTAAAAACTTTCCATCAAAAGTCATTCAAACTTTATATAGAAATAAAAATATCCTTCATGCGACGAAAGAAGAAAAAAAAAACGAAAAATCTATTATAATGGTTGCAAAGTGTAACACACACTTACCTGGTGACAATTCCTCGGTAATCGCTTGAATGGAGGACATCATCGCTAGCAGGACAATGATGATGATGTTGCTGCCGTAGCTAAGGGCAAATGGCATTGCGCCGCCTTTTGTATTCACAACTCGTGGTGTTGTTGCTGTTGTCATTGTATCCACTACTGTCATGTAAAGCAAGTGTTTTAATTTTCTTTTTTAACAAGGATGATGTTGTATATATATGGGTGTGGACAAGGACGACTTATTCAGACGAGTTGCCTTGCCTTGTCGCTTTGTTTTGTTATTTAGTTAGTTGAAAGCGGAGGCGAGGGTTTTTTCTTTGATCCCTGGCCACTTATGTTTGGCGCAATTGCAGTATTGTTGTGGTTGCTATAGTGAATGCTGGCTCAGAACAACGAATCCTTTTTGGTAATTTTATTTTTGTATATTCTTGAGAGTTGCTGTCCGAGATTGCACTTCAAGTACTGCACATGCACAGGTAGAGTATATTCCAGCTGACAGCTTCCTGAAAATCAAACAAAAAGAGGGAGAGAGTCCTTTTAAATGTGTATTTTTGCTTTCTTTTGTTAATCCTTAAAAGAGGTATAAGATTTACATTGTGTGAATGGGAGGGATGGTAGACATCTCACTTTACTATATCCTAAATAATCCTTTCCCATAGCCGAGTAGAAGACACGGAATGAGAGGGGAGAGTCACAGACGGTTGACAGACGGTTAGGAGCTTTCTGGAAATGCAGGGATTCACTCGAAGTGCATCACCTTTGGGAAAGATACCGGCTAATGCACCAGGAGAAGAATGCTTGCATAAGGGTGTGTGTTGTGTCGGGGGGATTACAATTTACGACTTTATCCTGTCGGCTGCATTTGATGTCACAACAAGATGTAACTAAGTTATCGTCGGTATTTTAAATTGACAATAAAACAGAATGGAAGCTCTTTTGTAAGCAATATGTGAGGTAGGTATACGGGTGGGGTTTAGCAAACCCATCTTATCACTGTGTAATTTATTTATTTTCTTTTAAAACGGGCGTTGCTCGAAGGTGTACTGTGGGACTAGTTAAAATGTGATAAGCCTCTAAGGATATCCTTCATCCTACAAATGCAGCTTAAAAGATGTAGTTCAAAAATATAAATTGGGCTACTTTATTCGGGTAGTCATATACCTACATACGTTGGTAGGAAAGGTGCAAGCCAGGCTTCGCGAAACCATGGGAACTCAAACACGAATATCGGGCTTATTAGATATGACGAATTTTGAGCCTTTTCCGGGAAAAAAGCAAGCCACTTAAAGAAATTTTATTTAATTTCATTCTTTTGTTTAAAGGGCTTTCACTTCATGTCCTTAGTAATTCGGTTATATAACATTTATTTATAAATAGGCTTTTAGGTTTCAGTCGTTCCTACCCGAAATCTTCCTTTGCACCTTAAGTTCGTTGATCCTTAAATTAACCGTAGAACTGCTTCTATTTTCAAGACTTAGTACCTTGTCAGAGGCTCTTTTGCTTATTATATTTGCGCCCGCAAAGGGGGTTAGGGAAAACTAATGAACTGGATTGATTTAAAAATTCGACTAAACGGCGGTCCATTAAGTTAACACCAGATAAAAGTATAACAGCAATCCCATACATATTCGATAAACTGTAGATTTCAAATGCTCGCAATTAAAATGTTACGCTCCCTCCTGCTTTTGAAAATCCTAGTCTCGTAGTACGTATAAAATTGTTCTTTACGTTCCTGTCCCTGCAGCCGTCATCGTCGACGTCTTCCAGAAGCCAACGACATCGACTGCCAAAGACAGCTCAAAATCTGCATTAAGGTTGTCACACCTTCATCCAGTGGCTGTTCGCTTTATAATCCGGATCAGGAGCTCCTCCATTTGACTTATTATGACCTACAACAAAATTGCCAGTTGCAAGCATTTAAAAAGACTTGCCCCACCAACACGATCAGCGATATCAGATTCCGTTTCAAATTGACATGAAAAATTACCCACAGTTTGGGTTGAAATTCTGGAAACGGGAAAATGCTCAACGATTCCCAATGACATATGGTCTACATAGTGAAGGCCACATCCTTTCCGTTCTTCGCCAAAGGGATAGAGGGAGAGTAGTACATTTGCACGCACAACATGAGGAGATATGCCCCAACATCTCACTTTGATGTATTGGCTGATATTAAATTTTGTTGGTTCAGTTTGGTCATGTTTTATTTTTCAAGCATACAATCCTTCTCTTCCATACATGTATAGTAGGTATATACACTTTTCATTTATAAAGCACAGTCATTGTTTAGCAATTTTTCATTCCGTCATTACGACGACAAATGATTTTATGTGCTGTTCAGTTGCAATTTAACGGTTTTCGGTGTACACACATTTTTTTTTTGAAAAACGGTCCACCGCACATACAATACAAGTACAAGTAGTATTCGGTGCGCCCGCCAAAGGGGCGACAATTTCAGACAGACGAACGCAAAAAAGGACGATGGCGAAGGAATGAAAAATTACTTTCAATTTAAAACTCAATTGATAATAATTGGTATGTGAAATTGTGAACAATCGGGCACTGACGGTGATGGATGTTCTTGACACGGGTTCATATTACCGATGATTAAGGATGCTTGCCCCTGCTTGTATACTGCAGTTAAAAACGACAGCGGGAGAGATGAAACTCTTTCTACGACAGACCGACGGATGGGGTGTACATTCGCGTGCTCTCCAAAGAGTGCTAGGATTGGGTTTCCATTTCGTAATGGATGGTATTTTCTTTTTAAATTTGATGAAAATTTGTTTAGACGTCTCGCTGACTTTGAGAAAGTCAAATCATCTGGTGGGTTGATTTCATATTACTTTCAGTTTAAATTTGATATGTTTGCGTTGGTAGGGTGAGAGTGGGATTCTGTTTTCGTTTAAATCCTTTGACGGGAAATCAATAAAGTTTTACTAGGACGGAACATAGTAACAACAGGGAATTGGTGTTGTAAATTTTGACACAAATTTGATATAGGCTGAAAGAGAAGGGTTCAATGATGTGTCTGGTTTGAAAGGTTTGCATGCATTTTAGAGCGCGCGTATAGAATAGTAACTCAGGAGTCAGGAGAGTGTCTATATACTTGTGCCTAGTAAAGTTCTACCATCCCTAGCTGGTGATAGACCTCCATTGTTCGACATTATTTTTTAAGCAGTGCAACCCTTTAGAAAGTGCAAACTTATTGCGTAGCCCAAAATATAGACCAGCTGAGCTGTAGTTGACTGGGAAAAAAGTCGCTAAGTAAGATATGAAAAGACCCAAAGTTGCTTTGTGTAAAAAATAGGGTCCTTCACTTCTCGGCACATTTCACGCATTTCTCACACTGTTCCTTGGTCAGCTTTTGAAGGTTCTGAATTTTTTGTAACATCTATCAACGCGTGGACTATGACAAGATAACTTTGCGGACGTATGCTTTTCAAGTAGAATTTATACAAAACGGACTACCAAAAAAATCCTCGATACGATCAGACTCCGATTTGCATTAGTGCTGGATTCACTCCCACCCTATGTCCAAAACTATATCCTCCCACTCAGGAAAATGGAAAACATTCACATTTTCCCATTAAAAGCACTCAGCACGGAACACAACCCTCTTAAGGATGTTGTTCGATGAGCTGTTGGGACAGATTCCATATTGACCCTCTCTGTTTGAATGTACGAGAAAGATGGAAACCAAAATCCTGCCATACTCGTACAGGAACGAACAAAAAATCCTTCTGCGCACTTAAGTAGTTCTGGAGTCTCTGTTATTCTTGAAAATCTGTAGTTTTCCCTTTCGAAACACAACCGAAAGTTTGTGTTTACGTTTCATCTTCACCATAATCAACATAAAAATCATCATCGAATGCATTATACATCCATATACACCACTCCAGTCGTATTTTGCGTCGGATACAACTTTCAGTGATGTGTTGTTCTGCTTTTACTGTCTTTCAATTTTTATGAACAGTGTGCTTTGTATTATATGAGGAGTTATTTATCAATGAAAAAAGGATGAGTACCACAGAGAGGATGTGAGAGTATTTAAGTATACATTTAGTGAGTGTATTGTATTGTTATGTTTCGATTGTTTGAGCATTTATTTGCGAGTAATTTAGAAGGGTTTCCCTCTCGTCAATGCAAATAAGAAAATTATGTAACGATTTGGGGTGATTTTGGACTTGGCGTTGGGAAGAGAAAATACCACATTTCTGTCCTTTTTTGAATAACTCACTGACGTAACTTTGAGGTAGAGGACTTTGTCTATCTTGGCTATGTTATCACATCTGAGAACGACGCGACATCTCATCAGAAAGTGGAGTAAACTCTTCTTATCTTTGGAATAAGTGGGAACTTATCAAAAATTACTAACCAAACCTAACAAACCTCAGAGGGAAGAAAACTCCTCGCTTAAAATTCCAACACACTAACCAATGGGCCACTGGATAAAAGAAAGAAAGTTCAAAAAATACTAAAAAAGTTTGATGAATGAATGAGAGAGAAAGATTGAGAAATTTAAAGAATTTTAGAAGCTATGGCGGATATTCAAAAAAAAAAGAGAGAAAAAAAGCCTCTTAGTAAGGCCTTAAGGTCGGTTACATTTTCCCAAAAGGTCTGTTCCCATCAACTTCAGATCCGTTGTTAAATTAATGAATGTTTGAGCTTCCGCAACTGCTGAAAGTCCAGTGTTGATATCCCTTTGAGACCTAAGTATATCGAGCAATATTTGAGTCATATTGCTGTACTCCAATTAAGCAAAATTAAGCAAAACTGGTATTTTTTTGATATCAGTAGATTGCCGTCCGCATACAGTACAGGATGGATGATCCTACTAATTTGACCGAAAATTTCTTTGAATGTTCCTCAGAGCGTTTTCTGTACTTCTGTTTACGTCGAACACAGTTGCAAGCAACTGTCCTGTGAGCTACTCGATACAGGCTTCGTAAACTTACCTTTCATTGAGCGTCTGACCAGTGTTGCGAAATCGTGGGACTTATCCCTTTTCGTGGGGATTCTGATGTCCGAAAAGCCTTCCGTGGGTAAAAGGGGAAAGCAACAACATGTTTGCGAATTTCAGTAAACGGACAAAAGCACTTTCGAACTATCAAGTGTTGGAGGGAGATTATTAGCAACACTGGGTCTGACTCGCATGAAAGGACAATAGTCACTATAAAAGACGGAATGAGTCTTTCGCCGCAATACCTTTTATTAGACTTACCTAGCAGTACACAAGCAGTGATTAAATATGTAGTAAGTGTTTGCCCTCTTGAGCTTATTTTTATGGCCACTGAATTTCAACAAAAGTACGAAATCCCATCAATACACCTGTCTCAATATAGCGAAAGAGTTTAACGCTCTCAGTCGTGTATATTGTATACCCTTTTAATATACATCATCAAACTGTAACATTTTTGTTTTTACCACAAAGTCAATAAAACCCCTCCCTCACTGTACCTGTTCCTTTTTATAGCACATCCTTTATTAAGTCACCCCGTCTAAGAGACTTCTGAACCCTGTGCAACGGCCATGTCTTTTACTTAATTAATAAACTGATATCCTAGTTCACGTGCACGATTATGATAATCCTACCACTGAAGCGTAAAAATAACTGCACTCCTAACATTACTCGAGCCCCATAAACCAAGAGAAAACATTTACCAAAGCCTTTTGCTACCCGCCTACATGCGGCTTCCCGACCTCACTGCATTCAAACACGGATACATTTCGTCAAAACCAGAATGACTTTTCTTTAAGAGATATATATGTGCCATGATTTAATGACCTAAATAACATAAAAGGAACCTCAGGTATCCACCATACACAGAGATATATGTTTGCTTACATATAAGTACCGATAGAGATATTTTTATAGCCTTGGCTATACACATAAATCCCAATGAACAAGCCAGCCATGGTCCATAAAAATGGGCTGCAAATTCAATTTGACCTATGCGACCTTTAGCAAAACGCCCATAATATTGCTAAAGGCAAAATCCATTTCATTATTACCGCTAAATGCAAATTGACGTGGGCATCCAAAACATGTTTTACCCATCAGGCAGGACTTATGTATGCCGAGGCGAACCCATAAAATCCCTTGCGATAATGAGGGATTTACCTTTCTTTTCTTTTAACACGGCGGTCGTACTCGTCACTCGAACGGAACTAGCCTGGTGATTTACTAGCGTCCGTGTAATTAAATGAAATTTCCAATAAAATTCTTAGAAAAGATTCACTACCTTGCTGCAAGCTAGAAGCAAGGACTCTCCACTCATATAAATAGATTAAAATGACGATCGGAATTAGATTCACCCCTTTAACGCTTTAGCGAATTAAAATCGCGAAATTGTGTTACACAGGCTGGTGAAATTAAATTGATAAAATTTAATTAAAATACAGTGAAAAAAGAAAAACTCCTTAAACAGGATGGAGAAATTTTAATTTTATTTCCCACTTAGAAATGGGAAACTTTTATGACCGTCCTACACAATCTAGACTGAGAGGATCTTCGATTTCAAGCAGAAGGACACCCCGCATCCATCGCAAAATGAAAGACAACAGAATTATGTATGTATGCATGAGGATGAGAGGATGGAATCGATGGAGTTGGTGTAGGTATAGGCACATGATTTGGACGAAGAAATAGGAAAATACACACAGTTTAGAGGCTATTCAAATTCAAACCATCTCTGTGCTGGAACTGTAACCGTATTATCCTTGAAGGCAATTAGAATATTTGTTCATTTTATTCCATCTAGGCATTCGGAATTTTAATGCGAAAAACGGTTACCTTGGTCGATGGGGAGGCGGAGGGTATACTTGTATACAATTTTTGCGCTGCCAGCAGGGAGTCCCATGAAATTGGGTATAAGTGGGGATCCTTCGGTTTAAGTAGGCACGTAAATTTATCTGTTAGGAAGGGATACAGAATGAAGTAGTTAAGTGTGGCTATGTATTTTTTTTTTAGAAAATAAATTTTCGGCAATGGGTGGACTAAGGATGGTTCTTGAGAATTATTTTGTTTTTCGAAATCGAATTTCATTATTTACAGAATGGGGGTATGTGACGAGCTTGGATCTGCCAGTGAAATATGATATCGAGAAGTTCAGGTACCTGTATTGAAAAAGATTCAGGACTTTTGGGGCGATTGGAAGCCCGACTTTGACTCCAATAGCAACTAAACTCGGCACAATGCCAAATATTCCCTAACACATTTATCAATGCTACAGTTCTAAGTGGTCACGAGAATTGAAGCGTTATAGTTTTAATGGCTAGAGAATTCACATAACTCACAAGCTCCAACGACAGCTTCAGACACATCAAAATTAAGATCAAGGCATTTTTGAACTTTTGAACTATTGAACTTTTGAACTCTTGAACCTTTGAACTCTTGAACTTTTGAACTTTTGAACACTTGAACTCTTGAACTCTTGAACTCTTGAACTCTCGAACTTTTGAACTATTGAACTTTTGAACTCTTGAACCTTTGAACTCTTGAACTTTTGAACTCTTGAACTCTTGAACTTTTGAACTTTTGAACTCTTGAACTTTTGAACTCTTGAACCTTTGAACTCTTGAACTTTTGAACTTTTGAACTCTTGAACTCTTGAACTATTGAACTTTTGAACTCTTGAACCTTTGAACTCTTGAACATTTGAACTCTTGAACTCTTGAAATTTTGAACTTTTGAACTTTTGAACTCTTGAACTTTTGAACTTTTGAACTCTTGAACTTTTGAACTCTTGAACCTTTGAACTCTTGAACTTTTGAACTTTTGAACTCTTGAACTCTTGAACTATTGAACTTTTGAACTCTTGAACCTTTGAACTCTTGAACATTTGAACTCTTGAACTCTTGAAATTTTGAACTTTTGAACTTTTGAACTCTTGAACCTTTGAACTCTTGAACATTTGAACTCTTGAACTCTTGAAATTTTGAACTTTTGAACTTTTGAACTCTTGAACTTTTGAACTTTTGAACTCTTGAACTTTTGAACTCTTGAACCTTTGAACTCTTGAACTTTTGAACTTTTGAACTCTTGAACTTTTGAACTCTTGAACTCTTGAACTTTTGAACTTTTGAACTCTTGAACTTTTGAACTCTTGAACCTTTGAACTCTTGAACTTTTGAACTTTTGAACTCTTGAACTCTTGAACTATTGAACTTTTGAACTCTTGAACCTTTGAACTCTTGAACATTTGAACTCTTGAACTCTTGAAATTTTGAACTTTTGAACTTTTGAACTCTTGAACTTTTGAACTTTTGAACTCTTGAACTTTTGAACTCTTGAACCTTTGAACTCTTGAACTTTTGAACTTTTGAACTCTTGAACTCTTGAACTCTTGAACTCTTGAACTCTCGAACTTTTGAACTATTGAACTTTTGAACTCTTGAACCTTTGAACTCTTGAACTTTTGAACTCTTGAACTCTTGAACTTTTGAACTTTTGAACTCTTGAACTTTTGAGCTCTTGAACCTTTGAACTCTTGAACTTTTGAACTTTTGAACTCTTGAACTCTTGAACTATTGAACTTTTGAACTCTTGAACCTTTGAACTCTTGAACATTTGAACTCTTGAACTCTTGAAATTTTGAACTTTTGAACTTTTGAACTCTTGAACTTTTGAACTCTTGAACCTTTGAACTCTTGAACTATTGAACCTTTGAACTCTTGAAACTTTGAACTCTTGAACTTTTGAACTTTTGAACTCTTGAACTTTTGAACTCTTGAACCTTTGAACACTTGAACTTTTGAACCTTTGAACTTTTGAACCTTTGAACTCTTGAACTTTTGAACTCTTGAACCTTTGAACTCTTGAACCTTTGAACTTTTGAACCTTTGAACTTTTGAACCTTTGAACTTTTGAACTTTCGAACCTTTGAACCTTTGAACATATTTCTTTATTTTTTTATAAGCCCACTAACGTTACTTCGCGACCGAAAAATTGTCGTTTGAAAGTTACTAGAATTGTTACTATTCTTATGCGGTTCAACAGCTTGAAAGTAACTTTTTCAGTTTGTTCATTTCAATCTGTTCCGCTTTTCAGTATATGCTTGCGTCGATTTAAAAGAGTTTAGAGTCACCACAAGTTTTTGAACAGTTGAATAATTTTTGGTATCAACACTGTTCATGTTCACTTGTAATTATTTCGTACAGCAAGGTAAGTTCACATAAGTTTCTTATATATAAAGCAATATTTTTTTTACTTTATGATTATTCTACCATCAACCTATATACCAGACTTCTGAATTGTAAACTCACTGAACAAGCCCTAGTACCGAAACTATCTGCGCGGACGCGAACTGGGGAAGACGCCCTTCATGGTCAGATGCAAAATTGATATGAACTCAATTTGCCTGCCACATCTACCGAGCCACGTTTGCCTACTCAATGCTACTTAATAGAGCAGGACGTATTTCACTGCTCTCTCTCATATGATCGATGATCGATCTCGTCGTTTAACAGTTTTACTGTGCCAATCTGTTTCCCACATAACAACAGTGTTTCCTATTTTTCAAAAACTGCGTTTATTTTAGAACCGTGGATGTAAGCCAACACTATTAACTCTACCTTCTTCCCCCGGTACGGTACAACTCTTAATTAACACCACGTAGGCTTACAACTTGCTATCGATTAACGTCCTCAAATTTCGGTCTCGCTTGGATATTCCCTAATTTGCATGCAATTTGTAGAAATGCCCAGAACATTAATCAAAGCATAATAACAAGCCATACGCTCATTTCTCACCTTGGAAGGGTATTATTATATTCAGCCTCCTTATTCACAGGACACAATTACAGGAAATTCATAACACCGGGCAATCCTACACCACATTTTCAATCTAATAATGGAAAAGTAATTTTTTTTATTATTGCCTACTCAAACTAAGGACAATATTCGAATGCTTCTCCTCAAAATCGTACACATTTTCATATTTTATTACTTAATTTTATTGTCGAATTTGGTATGGCCATAGCCAACCCGTTTGGTGAGTTTTGGTGGAAAATTAATTTCCCCCCAATTTCGTTAATGCTCAAAGTACACTAATTAAGGGGAATTAATATTTTACGATGTGCTAATATGCACTGCCCTCGAAAAATCCCTGTCGACTGTTAACTTGCGGATGTACCATGTACGAGTTGAAAGGATTTCTTTCCTGTTGTCAACAAGCGCTGTTTATCCGTCGTCGCATAGTCGCCGTAATTTTTTTTTCTGTAAACGACTTGTTATGTTTTAATGAGTTGTTGTGTGGCGAGGCTTTTTTGATTAATCAAAATGTATTTGACATTAACTGTGTTTGCCTATGTGAATTTGTTTTTCAGTTTTTTTTTACCATCAAATATATTCGTATATCTAAATACCAAAGGGAATGTAATAAAAACCGTTTATGTTGGTGATTTGTTATGCGATTATGACAAAAAATGTTTGTGGAAAGGATCGGCGGGACCTTTGGTTTAAGATTATTTGAAATTGGAGCTTTATGTAAATAGTGGATACTGCCAGAGGATGCGAGCTGTTTGCCTATGCCGTCAGTATTGATCGGTATCGAAATAGCTATATTTTTTTTAAAATTTAAAACTGGCCTTAAAAATGGACAATTTCCATCGAATAACTTATTTGAATAGGTATATGAGCTACAGCTAAACTTGACATGCGCTTTGAAAATCTGTCGAACGTTTTAACATTCGACTTGAAGGCTTTGCCTAGCTTTAGGTGTCATGCGCGGCTGGGTCTTGTATGCCCTGATCTCGGGTTTGAATTTAAAGCTCGACTGTCTAACAAAGAAAAAAACCTTGAACAGCCTTGAGGAAGCAATTCAACATTAACCGTCTTAGAAAGTCTGATGTATCCAAAGCCTACAGAGAAGTCAGAAGTGAGAAACTCGAGGAACTTCGAGGACTCACAGCTTTTTCATCGACATCAAACCTGCATAGGAGAGTGTTCATCGTCGGAACCTCAATATGACAAGAGGAAATTTTGGAAGGTAGTCCCTTACCAGATCTGATGCGGATTAGCTGCGGGCGATATCGACTTTATCGGGATGACAATTGGGACCGAACTTCCGTTTAAAAGATCGAGCTACCGCAGATGGCAGAGTACTTGGTCGTTCTATTCCGTTTTTTCGTTTAGCCATCTTGAAACATCCAGATTATTGTGCGGATCCGAAAGTTTAGAAATAGAATTCTACTTATCTCGATTTTATTATCCCAAAATGTCTCCTCTAACTGCGGACATAATGTAAAAAAACCTAATAGAAAAGTCAATGCCCCTTAAAGGTTTATTACCAAATATCCCGGAATTGTTCTATCAACATCGTAGCATTTTGCTCGACAAACAAATCTTGACGATCCAGACAGCTCACACGCAAATTTTGTCTGTCCAGCAAATAAATGACTTGTTCATGTGAAGCCATCGAAACGTTCACCATTGACAAATTTCCCTGCGTGCTGCCAATGCCCTCTTCCAAGCTAATCGCGAACAAAAGGCTCACCTGTGTTTCTGTATTCTAGAGCGCCCCCCCCTTTAAATGTAAGGCAATAATTTCACTTGGCCGTCCTGAAATCAATAAATAAACATCCATCCTGGCAAGGACCCACTCCATCCAACATATGCTAGCACGAAACGTATGGGGGGAAATGTGAAAAACGAAACAAAAAATATACGAAAAGGGTCGTCTTTTGACAGCTAACAGGAAGTGAGGTTATACCAACTGTCAACAGAGGATTTCGTTCGGATAGGCGTTAGAAATGGGATTCGGATTTGAAATGGGGTTTGGCACACAATGCAATTCGCCGCCAGAGTTTACTCCAGTTCCTTGACATAGTTACCTGGATTATTCGTGTAAGACCGCAATTTTCTCGTGCACACCCGAAAGATGAAGTGCCGACAATTGGGACATGGATATGGATACAGAAATTTTCACACTGCACGGTGGACACTTTGGAGCACCCGTTACTAGGCGGATATTCCAACAGAAAAATACACCGATTTCGGTGAGATTGATGGCACAAATCCGAACGTCCTAATTGTTGTTATTTTCTTTTCTTTTCAATTCAGCGCTCGTAAATATACACAAACTTCAAACACAATTTAACACGGCGCACTCATACACTAACACAGGCATCGAATCGATGATGGACAAAAGCGAAAATACACAGCACACAAAAACCCGGGAGAGTCCTTACGACGACGAAAATGTGTGTGCTTGATGATGGTGGAAAATTTGCAAAATATACACGCAATAAGGACGATTTTCGATAAGAAAATTCACAAATCGGATAGAGAATCCTTTAGGGATTCATCTGATCCTAATTTTTAATTGAAAAACTCACAATATTCGATTGGTTTGGGCGAAAATTTGCACAACTTTCGGGGAATCGCGAAAACCGAACCGACAAACAAATTTTAACTGACGAGCCTAGAGAGAGAGTGCAACGGCATGGAATGTGGAACACAAGGGTGTTTTTGTGATGGCCACCCCTGTTAATGGCAGGGAATGGTGAAAAATGAAATAAATGCGACGTATCCTTAATGCAATCAAATATCGGAAGAGTGTTCTTAATTTTGGTATTCAGTCCCCTCCATTTCGTGGGCATTTTAATTTCTGTAAATTGTAAACAAAAAAGGATGTTCATGTCATTCAATACATTTCACTTCAAGGGTGTTTCTCTCCTATTCCATTTTCATGTGAAAAAGGACAACAACGTTTCTGTGTTGTGTGTTGTTGTCAGCTGCCTGCGAAACTATTTTCGTACCTACTGTGCGCATGTCCTTCGTGTGGCTATAATGTGCGTTCTCTTGACTGAGAGTTTTTTTTTCCTTCTAATGGTAAATGTTGTTATATCCTTTGTAGGTTGTCTGGATTCCTTACCTGAAATTAGAATTTAAATATCTGTTTTTCTTTCTTCTTTTCCGGGTGAAGGGGAAGGTGAGGGTTGTTTTGATTCACACCCTAATGCGAAACGCAAGGAAAGTGGCTCACTGCGGCGTACGAAATTGATTAAATGCATCAAAGCTGATGTGCTTGATGATTAAGGATGAGGGGTTTAAGAGGGTTGTACGGAATGGATACTATAGATGGATTTTCCATTCGAATCGTGGTTAGAAGGGTTGAATTAGTAAAAGAAATACTTACTTATACGTTTTACTGCCGCGTACACGAAAAAGGGAAAAGGACGATACGCCGCGCTATACAAGCTTGATTAACATAGTGTTTGGATCTGAGCGCGGGAAGCCTTGAGATGTTTTAGAATATACGTTCCTATCTATATTTTAAATGGGTCTCTCTGCCCATTTAAGGTTAAAAATAGTTTATTTCATAAGCTTCTGAGGCTAAGCTTCCACATATTTGCTATAAATACACAACTTCCTTACAATTTGTAGAGTTTAATCAATAAAACATAGGTTTTTACTGCAAAAAGGGTATTGTGCGTTAGAACTTTCTTGTACTTTCGCTTTTTTGTTGGGAAAAAAGCAACTAAGAAGCGAATTCTGAGTCCTCTTCTTAAAGTCCGGAAGTCCGGAAGTGCTCCCAAACTGAATCATAGAATATGGTCTATCATATCATGACTTGGAGGAGACGTAGTGAAAAATCTGTAAGAAGGACAGGGACGGGGACATATTATTTTTCAAGAAGCATAGAGTTATCCTGAGAAAGCGTCTTATAAGCCTTTTGGATTCGACATCAAATTGATTGGTTCCAACAATTTAAAAAGAAACTCTCACGCAAACGAATGGCTGCGAAAGCTTTGCCTTAGGTCATTCCATCTGTTTTTTTATAAGCAGCTGGCTCGAAGACCGACTATATTTTTTTTAAGTATATATAGATAGGGTCCCGAAAAAAACCAAATTCCAGCTTATGTTTTTTTTTCCGCTGCGCCACCTCTCGCGAACGTCTGACAAACATCCGAGAGTATAAATGCATGAAGGAGCTTCTCAATTAGCCGTTTGGACCCGGCATAAAATTGTAGATCCCTTCCATTCGTCCCAAAAATGTAAAACTCACTAAAAACTAGGGTCCCTACAGACCTGTTGCGCCAGCTAATTATTAATAATTATAGAAGCACAGCATCCACTTCAAAGTGTCGAAAAAGAAGACCGCAGCCCTGATGTGCAAGGCGTTGATTTATTTTGTGCTTCCTGATGAGCAAGTTACGTCAAAAAAATTATTTTTCCCATTCCATTGTTTTGTTTGTTTGAAGAAAGTGAACAACAAACACTAACGGAGTGATTGAGGTGCACTGTTTAAGTCTGATCCACATTTCCACAGATCCAGAGTGGAGTCATTATAGGTATATCTCAGTTGTTCATAATGAAACCACTGCAGCTTAGACACAAACCTATTCAATTAGTCTTAGGCTCACAAGGTCTCCCTACAATTGGTAGTGTTAACGACGTTACTCTTATGAAAGCATTGCGCATATTCCGCCAAGTCCTAAAGAGTTTGTTGTTTTTCATTGCCTTAACGAAGGCAATTAGTCTTACTGGGGACTTTTGCTGATTATTTGGGGTGATCGTCACTGGTAAGTTCACAATTAAAAACCTAAAAGTATGCAGGGACGTTTGTTACAACGAATGCAATCTCCAACTGCGACCACTTTTTGCGGTTTACGGTCCGAAATGTTTTCAACATACTTTTCTTTCCATGTATCCTGCTCATTGATATAGCGCCCCTCAAACAGAAATCAATTGACAGTTTAAGAAAGCTGATGCTCACTGCCATAAGTAGATACCTACTCTAAAAAGCTATAACGAGTTAAATTCAAATTGGGATACTGCTTGCTTCGATTGTTATTAAAAAAGATTCACGGCTTTTGCGGTGAATGTATAGAAAGGTCTGCTGATGACAGTGGCACATCTCAAACATAATCGCAAAAGGCTTAGTTTTTTTGGAGTTCTAACTCAAAGTCTGTACTAAAAAAAAATTAGTAGGTACCTACCTTCCATAACGCCCTTACCAATCCTAAACCTTTGGAAATACCTTCCTTTAAATGACAGGTCTACCCCCCATTGCCCATCACAACTACAGTTATCACTTGAAATTGAATTTCGAAAAGCAAACCAAGAAAAAGTTGCACTTGCCCGCATCAGTCAAAACCTTAAAATTTGATTATTCCACATTTGCACAGAACCACTCAATTGCTCTAGCCAGAGACACAGAGCCGTGAAATCATATACACAAAACATTGAAAAACACTACCTATAGCAAAAGGGTCTAACAAAACACAACCCAGAAGCCAGAACCTACACCTACAGTCATGTGTCTGATGTGTGATGTGAGAAAAAGAACGACACAAGCCTTAATAAATATACAAACCGAGCAATGAATGGTTGCGGGTGTGCGTCGTCGGGTGTCTGTCGAGTTATCAAGAATTAATTAAGAAAACTTTGTTTTTTGCAAGTGCAAAGTTTTCAATTTGGATTCTGTCTTTCTATATCTCTCGAGTCTCGACTCTCGGCACTCAGGCGAAGGGAGTGTGCACGGTGCCTGTGTCATTCAATGTTCCTTTTGAACTTGCTTCAGCAAAGTGAAAACTTTTTTGGGTTTTCGTTTTCAATTATATCGAGGATTTGTTTCTCCATTTTACTTCCAACATTCACACAGGATGCGAGGTTGCGAGTATGTGCGCGGATGTGCCCTGAGGGGGCGCCAACGATGCCTATACTAATAACAAAGAGTACAACACCCACTGAGGTATATGTGGGGGTACGTCACACATGAAAATCACAAGGAGTTTTGGAATTTAATTAGGAAACTTAGCTTATTCTGGGACAGGCCTTCATTTCATATGCCTACATACACGCAACACCTCCAAACTACCATACATAAGCACCACTATCGAAGCTGTACGAGTGTGTACTGTGTACACGAAAAGGTAATTTCGAATCTTAATGAAAGTCTCTTGAGAAAGTTGCTTTGTTCTAATCCGCCTCTCACTGTGGGAATATCAAAAAGGTATTTGGTGTACATAACCTAATTTTGTACTTATTCCATACCCAACGACGCACGACACGGCCAGCAGCCCTTCAATATCCAGGCAGACCGTGATTAACACCTCTAAACATGGCAAACATTTTCCATTAACAATTTCGGTATAGATTCCGTGTCGTCCTTATATTCCTTTCGCAATCCCTCAATGTTTAACAGTATAAACAATTGATTGAATAATTATGTAAATTTGCGCAGCACAAAAAGGACGCTGAACGTCGACACATCGATGTCATCTTTGGGAAGGGATTTACCGAGTTACCTATAGTGGTTCACATAAATATCGTTTCCTTTCGTTGGGGGTTTGAAAATTCAAATTCAATCAACTGTTGTCGCCATATCTCATGGCACAACAGCTACACTGTTGCATATTATTCGCATATACAAAAACACGATATAAAATAGTATAAAGGACTTCATGCCTTTATCGGGCGTTTATCTCTTAATCGATTCGTGTGACAAGGTGACGGGTTCTTTTCTTTGTTTGACGACTGCGAGGCGCTGGCAGAGATGATGAAATAGTCAAGAGTTTTTCCCGCCGCTGATCCAAGATGGATTGACAGTTTATGGCTGTACACAGTGTTTTCGACTTCAAAGGGATTTCGCGTTCGCGGAAAAGTTTACTTTGTAAATTCAGTTTTAATACACACTCTGGAGTGGGGAAATCTGGATTTTGATTAGCATAAGAGGTGGAGCGATGGTTTACCTTTTCCATCCGGGTGTAGTAAGCGTAAAGTGATTATGTGAAGATTGACGGGGAAATTAGATGGGATTTCAAAGGAAGCGGGTATAAGTTGATATTTTTCCACTGATGGGATAGATGATTTACATACTTTGAATGGAGCGTCAGAGTAAAACTTTCTGATTAACTTTTGATCGCACGACTTTATGATGAATTTTTAGTGCCCCAGGATATATCTGAGTGTTGATTTTGTACAGAAAGTTTCCTTTTCGAGATGACAACTTGTAGCTCCAACTTATTTCAAGGATGGCTGAGGTTAAATGACTTGGCCACGCATATAGGCGGTCATAAAACTTTAAAGCCTCATTCAAAGTCATCATTCCCAAAGTCCAGCGGGGCTTTGTTTTCTCTTAAGGAGTTCAGCTGAACACCTAGGTGCAAAAATATCTGCTTAGAGTGCTTTGACCTATTAAATTTAGAAGCCAATGCAATACATTCCCGAATGACTGAATCATTGAACCAAAAATTCGAAATCACTGTTATCGCTTTCGGAGAAGTCGATTACCCCCAAAGCAATAAACAATTTTACTTTCACATTTGATTTGTGTTCCTTCGTACATTTGTGGCGTGTGCGGGTTCCTAGAGAAGTATTTTGACATACTACAGATTGGATACGGTCCATCTATAGATAGAATTCCTTTTGTTAGCCGCTGTGTTTCCTTTGGGTTTTGTTGTTTTTTTCTCTTACCAACAAATATAGAAGATCGTAGGACATGCATAGATTGGAACAATGAATACAAGTTTGTCTTTCGGCGTATATACCAAAGGATCAGTCCTTTCGTTCCAATAAACAGACTTGAATTAAACTCTCGATTGTGTTCATCTCGTGATTTCATAGTCGGAGTCGTCGTCATCGTTCTGCGTTGTCGTAGTCTTTGTCCTTTCGCTTTTCTTTCGGCATCGGCACGAAAGATTACCATACCATATACCCATCGATGCCAAACATTATATTTCACATCCAGCCATACGAGGGACATCTATCGCAACGATCCTTTCTATATCCAACCCATCCATCCATTCAGCCATTCATTCAACCATCCATCCATCCAGTCAGTCATCCATTCAGTCATCCAGTACGTGGCCTTATCTCTTAGATCGTAAAATTGAATTCATTTACAAGGATTTACATATTCAATCAAAGTGTGAAATAATATGCAAATTTCCCTTATAGCGTCGTGGTGCGTACGAGTACACATAGATGTGTTTGGATGTGTGTCCTGCACACAATATAGTTTGGAAAACTTACATATTCTGGCATACCCGACAGACGCTATGATTGCGTTGTGCTACGAGAAAAGGAACAAGGAAGCAACCCCATTGAATAGGGAATCCTGTGTTCGCACTCGAGAGAGCACCTCGCATACCTGAAGTTTTAGTCTTTTTTTGTAATACCCCCCCAATTCCACACACTATTGGGTGCGGGTGTGGGTGGCGGTTGGGTTTGATTTAGTTGCAGCCGCCTGAAATCACTTTTATCTTTCCCTTGGTTGAATGTTGGGTGTCCCTTGGGTATAGAGAAGGCACCCACAGTCTGCAGACTCATCGCACTGTCACTTGTGTGTTCGATGGCGGTTCTCCTCTATTTGTGCGTCAATCAAAAGGTCGATAAGAACGAAATAATTAACTTCCTCTTTGGCTCTAGCATACATAACGTATAGCAGAAGACGAAGGACGAAGGGAGAAATATACATACATTTGGCAATGTTTTTATTTGCTCCCTATGTATTTACAAAAGTGCGGATGAAAGTTGATACGAAATAATCAGATGTAGGAATGGAGATCTATGCGGCTTCTTGGGTTTAATAAGACTGTATTAATGCTTGAAGGGAAGTAGATTTGATATCGGAAGCTGCCATCAGGAATCGGAGGTCGTACTAAAATTCATCTGGTTGACAATGAGGTAATTTATTTATTTAGTAGGTTTTTTTTTTTCGATAGTGGACGGTGGAGTTTGGAGTACGATCTCAGTAAAGAAGATTCTAATTTAAAATTTGTATTGCTAGCTATCTGCAGGGTCACCATAAGCGAGAGCTCAGAGAGCTGTGTATGCCCTCCTATACATACGGCAACCTCAATTAAACATTTAATGACAAAACCATCTGTGCGGGAATTTATCTACGGAAATGCACCTTCACCTCTACCTAAATAAAATTATCGCCTAAGTTCGACAGTTCAAAGTCCAGCGAAAAAACAAACAAAGCCTTCTAGTACATACATTTTGTGATTTCCTATTTTACTTGATTACCTACATTAGAATTAAATTAGTTTGTTAAAAAACGGATTTTCATTTTTTCGCTATCTTCAATTTTGTTGAGACTTTTTTTACAGTGGGGTGAAAATTTAGTTTGCTTATCTATTTTATCTTTGGAGGAAATTTTGTATGGGGGCTTCATTTAAGCGTCAACAACGTACTTGGTTTAACTCTACCAAAAAAGTAGCTTTATCCAAGGTAGGTACCTACTCACCTAGATTTTTTTTTTGGAAACGTAGCCATTAGGACAAAACGCACGGCTTACATTATAGATACATATCAAACTCTCCCTCCATATTCCTAAAAAAAATAAAGTCAAACCAACGTCTGAACGGATTGGGTAGTGCGAATCAACGTTTCTGCAGCTCACTGGCTTAAGTGTTTACCAATTCATTTGGAGCATTTCTGTAAATGTTAAAGCCCGTATGACACTACATTTATTTTTGCGTTTTTTCTGCTTTTAAAATGAAACTAGAGCAGTACGAAAAATTAGAACGAAGATTCCCGATAGGAGTGAGTGCGTACACACCATCGTTATAAATGTAGACACGTCAAAAAAATGCATTAAAAATGTATTCAAATCACATTTTTCAGCTGCTGGCAACTTTTTTTTGACATTTCAAGATTATTTGAAAATAAATTCAATTGAAAATTTACGGTTGCTTTGCAAACAATTGCTACCCCTTTCGTAATACGCTTTTAGTCTCATTTACACATCGCTGACTTTTCAACATTAGGCGTGTTTTTTTGAGCTTCGATCTCAGCAAAGCAAAGTAAAGTAGGATTTCAGCACGCGATTTTTTTTTTTTTTTTTTTTTTTTTATTTTGAGAGGGGTTGTTGTACTGCGACCTTTTGGTCTATTGTACCCCCTGCTAACGCCTTAGTGAGGTATATGCCCTCATACGAGTTCCCCTCCCATTATAATTCCTTTCGGAATCATTTTAGAGGTTCTTGTACTCTCGTTTCTCCTTGGCGGAAGAAATCCGTCCTATAGCACTCTCTCTAGTCCAGTTTCCTTTAAGAATCTTAGGATGAGAGCTGGCTCCAGTGACCGTATTTCCTCATCAGATAGTTGGTACTTGCCCAAGTATTTCAGTCTTTTGTGGGTCAATGCCCCACACGATCCCAGCACGTGTTCTGGGATTTCACTGGACTCATCGCAAAATCGGCAGAGACCTTCTTCAGATATACCCAGTTTCCTAAGGTGTTCCTTGAGTCTACAATGCCCCGTTAGAAAGCCCGTTAGGATACGGAGGTTATTTTTACTCATGCCGATGCAAGCTTGGAATCTTTTCCGGTTGTATTGTCCCAGAAGTTTTTTAGCCTGCCTCATGCCTTGAGTGTTGTGCCAAGTTCTTGCCCTGTTTTCTTTCTCTAGTTTCCTAAATTCTTCTTTGAGGGTGTGATCCCCTATTCCGCAGAATGGTTCAGGACCTATGAAAGCTTCAGATGCTCCCTTTCTTGCTAGGGAGTCGGCCATTTCATTACCCTCTATTCCCATGTGGCCAGGTACCCAGCAGAGGGTTATTTTGTTTCTCCTACCCAATTCATTTAATTTTTGTAGGCATTCCCATACAAGTTTGGATTGGATGATGTAGGAGTTGAGTGCCATAATTGCAGCCTGACTGTCTGACATTATAGCTATATCACAGTTGGTTATGTTTCTGTCGAGGTTGATTTGGACGCATCTATCTATGGCATAGATTTCGGCCTGAAAGATGCTGGTACTTTTGCCCATTGGTTCAGAATATTTGGTTCTAGGCCCGCATACTCCCACTCCAGTTCCCTCATCAGTTCTTGACCCATCTGTGTACCACTTTGTTGTGTTATTGCTCAGTTTGTGAATTGTGGATTCGTTGCTCCAGTTCTTCTTGTTACTGAGCTTTGTAACAAAGTTCTTTTGGAAATCAAATTTTTTGATGGTATCGTCTCTAGGAAGGGCCAGTAATGGGTGTTTTTTGACTAGTGCATCAAACTGTTTTAGTGTAATGCACTTTCCTCGTCCTATTCCTTCTTTGGCTATTCTTAGAATCGTTTTACTTGCACATTCCTCAACCACGAGGTGCAAGGGGGTCAGTTCCAATAGCACTTCCATAGCTGCAGTTGGGCAAGTTCTCATGGCCCCTGTAATACATAGGCATGCCAGTCTTTGCACTTTATTGAGTATCTTCCTTGTAGTGGATAGACTGGTTCTTCTTACCCATGCAATCGCTCCATATGTGATCATTGGTCTCACAATGGCAATATACATCCATCTAAGGATGGTCGGGCTACATCCCCAGGATTTGCCCGCTAGGCTCCGGCAAATCATTAGAGCCCGCGTTGCCTTCCTGTTTATCTCATCTGTATGTTTTTTCCAGAGGAGTTTGCTGTCTAGGGTTAGTCCCAGATATTTAACTTCGTTGACTGATGCCAGTGTGGTACCCGACAACCTTATCGGTCTCAGCCGTTCGAGTTTTCTTTTTCTCGTGAATGGTATTATTGTTGTTTTTGACGGATTTAGGCTAAGCCCAGCCGTCGCGCACCAATCCCGAGTTATTTCGAGTCCCCCTTGTATGATATCACATAAGGTTCCCTCAAATTTACCCCTGGCGATTATAACTATGTCGTCAGCATATGCTTGACAGATTATGCCGTGGTTTGACAATTTCTCAAGTAGTTCGTCCACTACAAGACTCCACATTAGGGGAGATAGAACTCCTCCTTGCGGACAGCCTCTTGCTGTGTTAACCTTGATAATTCCTTCTGATGTGTGAGTTTCTGCTGATCTAGTGCTCAGAAGTTCATACATCCACTTCGATACTGTGCTATTTACTCCTTTTCTACCTAGAGCTCGTATAATTGCATCATGCGATGTGTTATCGAATGCTCCCTCGATGTCCAAGAAAGCACACAGTACTATCTCTTTTGATTCAAGAGCGCTTTCAATAATTTCGGTCAGCTGGTACAAAGCAGTCTCCGTAGATCTGCCCGCTCTGTAGGCGTGCTGGCGATAATGAAGAGGCGATATACTAAGTACATCTTCTCGTAGGTAGTTATCCACGGCCTTTTCCATCGTTTTGAGAAGAAACGAAGTAAGGCTGATTGGTCTATAGGACTTCGGTAAACTTGGGTCCTTTTTTCCCACTTTCGGAATGAACACTACCTTTGCCCGTCTCCACTGGTTTGGTATATAGCCCAGTGCCAGGCTGCTTTTAAAAATGTTTGCCAGATGTGGAAGCAATTTACGTTGTCCTTTTTGTAGTAGGGCTGGCGTAATTCCATCCACCCCTGGTGATTTAAAAGGCTGAAAGGAACAGATTGCCCATTCTAGTCGCCCCCTGGAGAAGATTTCGGTCGCTGTTTTCCAATCCTCTCTTTGGGGTCTTCGATTATTGGTCATGCTCCTGTTGTCCGTAGTCGGATGACTGCCAGGAAAATGAGTTTCTAATAGAAGTCTTGCCCTCTGTTTCTCATTTTGTGTATAGCTGCCATCCGGTTTTCTGAGAGACATTGATGTTCCTTCTGTTTTTGCTAGTGCTTTGTGCACTCTGGCAGCAACAGGAGTATCCATGATTGTCTCACAGAATTGTCTAAAGCTTTCTCGTTTTGCTTTCCTTATTTCTTTGTTGTAAGAAGTCAGTGCCATACTGTAGCTCTGCCAGTCTCCAGTACGTTTCGCTGTATTAAACAGTTTACGCGTTTTCGACCGAAGTCTTGACAGATTGTTGCTCCACCATGGAACCTTATTCTTCTCTGCACTTCTGCTTATTGGGCAGCTAGTTTCGAACGCATCTGTGATGGCTGATGTTATGCCCTCCACTGTGTGTTCCAGTTCTAAATGATAAGCTGGGGCTCTCCTGGTATTTACCTGCTCGAGATTGTTTTCAAGAGCTGATTCAAAGAGGTCCCAATTTGTATTTCTTGGGTTTCTGATTGGGTTACTTGTGATACAAGTGTTGTCTAGATCGAAGGTAATGATTCTATGATCAGACATAGATGGCTCACTTGATACTCTCCAGTCCCTAACAAATCTACTCATGCTATGGCTGCCTAGTGTAAGGTCTAGTACCTCTTGCCTAGCTCGAGTTACAAAGGTGGGGGTATTACCTACATTATATATATCAAGAGCAGAGCTTAAGAAGAATTCTAATAATGACTCACCTCTGATGTTAGTGTCTGTACTCCCCCAGATGGTATTGTGAGCATTGGCGTCACATCCTATTAGCAACGGCAGTTGGAGCTTGTTTGCATGCTCCACAAGGCCTTGCAGTGCCGCCGATACGACTGGTTCGTCCCCGGCGCAGTAGGCTGAAGCGATGATGATGGTGCGGTATGCTCCTTCCAGTTTCACAGCTACCTGTATTGGCACCAGGTCTCGCGTAGCATATTCTGAAAGTAGAATAAAACTTAGTTTTTTGTTAATAAGAATGCATGCCCTAGGGTTGAGAACACGAGTGTCCCAAATTACCTTTGCATTCTGACATGCGAGTCCTTTGACTGCTCCTCTCAGGATCCACGGCTCCTGAATGAGTACAATGCCCAGTCTATTAGTTGTGAACATCCGTGCTATTACAGCTGATGCCGCTATAGCATGGTGGATGTTCACCTGGGCCATTTTCAGTGTGGGATTCATTGATTTTGTGGGGCTGTTGCCCCATCCTCCTCCCGAAGTAGGATGTCCTCATCCATTTCTACAACCGTCATGTCATGTTCCTCATCAGAGAGCGAGCTCTCCGAGAGGGACATGTACTCCTCTGGTGTCTCTCCTTCAGCTACCTGCTCAACAAGAGGTGATGGTGAGGCAGCCTGCTGTGGATCAATATGCTCCACTACGGCCTCTGTCCCCTGTAAAGCTGGAGTCGAGAGGGTCATTTGCCCCACACTCTCCTCCGACTTTTTGAGTCCAGACACCGCAACCCTGCCGAACCTGTAGCTGAGGGAATTGTTTTGAGCCCTTATGGTATCATAGGACTGCTGGTCGATACCGAGGCCCAGTACTTGCCCGGTTCCCTCTTTCCTCCCGTTCAGAACCTTCCACGCTTTGATGTTCAGGCCATCATTCTGTGCTTCGAGGAGTGCCAATGTGGTTTGGTGCTCCTGATCAGCACTTCGTGGGAAGTAGATTGTTATCGAATGGGCACGTGGTATTTCCTTCCCGCTCATCGCAGTAAGGCCCACTCCCTTCCAATTGCATAGTTTGGGTGCTACTGTCTTCAGCCATTCCACAGTCTGTGGAGTCTCGCATTCAACCAATAGCATACCCATCCTGAAATGTATGCCATTGAATTTGAGCTTATGCTCCCATCCACGGGCCATTTCATCCACTAGAGCATTCTCTAGATCCTTGAGCTCGTCGGTACTCAGCATCTCCCTAGGATATTCGCAAGGGAGAACCGCCACCTGCTCGGCCGTCGCCGTCATGGCACGACTTCCACCAGCTGCAGCTGCTTTTGCAGCCGCTGCATAGCTTTTGCCGTGTGAGACAGCAGCATGCCTAGCAGGCTTTGTCCGCGACCTGTCAGGTTTTTCACTCACCTTTGGCTTCTTCTGCGTATTACCTACAGAAGGTGAGATAGTGCTACTGCACCTCTTTGCCGCTGGTGTCGGACCAGGAACAGGCTTAGCCTTATGTTCTTCGGCCTTCTTCCTTGCCTCCTCAGGTACAAAGCCCTTTTCGAGGTAGCGAAGGTACCATCTAACGCCTGCACCGCTCAGCCCCTTCCGAAGAGGGTCGTCCTTACCACCAGGCTGGCCCGGTGGTGGCATGGGTGGGCATATCCGTCCTTTCCTTTTAGCCGTAGCTACTGCAGGTTGTTTAGGTTCAGGTATACGAGCTTGGCTCGTTGCCATCCCCTTACTTCCCACTGCAGCCTTGGCCAAAGGTTGAGATGCTAGAGCTTGGCTCCCGCTTCCCAGTCTGGCAGCTTCAAGGCGTTCAGCCAACATAGTTGTCGGCACCGGAATTTTTGATTTGGCGGTGTTTTGGCTGGTGCTGGGTTGCACTTGCCGAACACTGCTTCCTCGACTTGTTCCAGGCTGACAACTTGAGTCATCGTGGAGCCTCTGCTCCACTTCGGTAACTAATCCAGATGCGGTGTTACCCCGCAATCTGTTTAGTTGGGTTTTTTGTTTTTGTTTGTTTTTTTTAAAATTTGGTTTCATATCCCACGAGTAACGCGGGAAAGGGTCGTCCGCCACGCCAGAGCCCCGTATAACGTGGTAAGGCCAAAGTTACTCCCTGAGGTGGCCCGGTATCAGAGAGGCTCCGTAATAATACAGTCGGTTACCCCTGACTGCAAACCGTATCCGATAAGCACGGGTCGCATGACTCTCTCGGATTAGGGGTGGCAGACTTAGTTCACCAACCCTCATCACCTTTCGACCAAACCAACTCCACCAGTAACCGGCATACACTGAAGTACTTCGATGGCTGGTAGTGTTGATCCTGCCAACAGGCTCAAGTGAGTTGGCTTAAGCCCCCGCACCCGACGTCAAAGTGACGTCATTCGTCAAGGTGTCTGCCGCGCGGGGGCAGCACGCGATTACAACAACTATAACTGAGTCTCGAAGTGTCAAGTAGAGCGTAGTTGTTGTAATTGCATGATGAAAATCCTACTTTACTTTGCTTTGCTGAGATCGAAGCTCAAAAAAACACGGCTATTATAAAAATGAGTAAAAAATGTACCTAGTGTCATACGGGCTTAACCAAAACCAAAAGAAAATAAGCTGGAGAACGGTCTTAAACACACAAACAGTGACTGGGAAAATTCTGACATAAATAATTAAAGTAAATCAATTTATTGAAGGAATACAATAACTTAACTGAATATTTATGTATAGAATAGATAAACAAAAAAGTAGCACAAAAGTTTAACCGTATCCCTTCAATCCATCGACTATAAACATCCCGCAAGGAATAGTATCGCATTTCTAAAATCCATCTCCATTATTCCTTTGCATGTTCGATTCGACGATGCCAAAGACCAGAACGACGAGTCGAATAGTTGTTGTTGGTCTTTCAAATGCCACCCAAAACCCAACACAGCACACCACCATAACAGCATTTGGTTTAGGGGGCGATTTAGAGTGCCACTATCCCTACTAGCGTTTAAGTATTTCTTCGGGATTATTTAAATTGCTCGGGCATCGGGATGAATTGTAAACGAGCCTGCAGTACAAAATGTTTTCAAGGGTTGTTGTTTTACTTAATTTTTTTTCTCTCTTCAGTTGGTTTTCTTTTGCAGTTTTTTTGTTAAAAGGATACTTTTCGGTTTGGTATAGCCGCAGGGTGGTGAAACCATTGGTAGGATACGGAGCATCTATGGGTTGAAATCCACAGTGAAATACTAATGAACTGCATGGACTGTGCGATTCGAATTCGCTTTTGCACACTTTCCATTTCTTCTTCGATTTTTTTAATACAAGGACATCGCAATCGAAGGGTTAGTTTGATTTGGACTTCTTGTGTTTTTAATTGGTTAGTAAAAAGCAACTTTTGGGTCTTAATGTTACTGGGAGCATAATGTGGTCGACTCGGTCAATATGAGCTACATAGCTATTATGAATCGAGTTGTTAGTTTGTTTGCGCTTGTATACAGTTTTCTATAATTATTATGTATACCTATGTAATAAGCAGATAACAAACTTTTATCGAACTTTCAAGTAGACTGCTTTTATCGTCTAGCTATGCTTCCTCTGACTTTATCATTTGATTCTTGCATTCGGCATTCGTCGAATTTTTACGAAATTTAACAATTTATTATAATGTTTCCGCCAAATGAAAAGTTTTTTTTTTTTCCGTGAATGGTATCTATGACTTTATTTACAATACAGAAAATATAGTCGCGATTTACTAACCCACAAATGAATAATTAATGCTTCCTTAACCTTAAAATGATAATTCCAAGTCCAACAAGAAACTGAAAGCAAGTTCCTAAGTTGTTGGAACCGAAAAAAAGTTTTCATAAAAAGCAACAAATGTTTTAATATCAAGTACTACCTACATATTTGCTGTTAGTAGTTCACAAATCCCGCTCATATGCATGTTTTTATTATAAAAGGTATGAATTTTAAAGTAGTCTAAACACAGCCTTACGTGGTCCCTTCCATCATATTCCAATGGGTTCCACAAAATGTGAAATGTAAACACGATGTGGAAGTGTGAGTGCACACGTAGTTGTCAACAATTCAAACAGAGACCTCTCATCTAGTGCCCGAAACTTTTTGTATATTGATTGTGCAGCCAAATTTGCGTTCTCTTGGCATTAGAAACAAATCATTTTTATGTGGTGATGAGTGATAAACAAATTAAAGAACCATGTCGCAAGTACAAATGTCCAAGTTGCACAGAGAAGTTCGTCTGTCGTTCATTGCTAGCTGACCATATTGTTGTTTGCAAAGAGGCGCCTCAACCTTGTAACATAGATGGCTGTAAAAAGCGCTTTAAATTGCACTATCTAAAAATCCATCAGTGCCTTTACCATAGTAGTTCTACGAAAAATCCCCCTGCACCACCAATAGTCTACTATCCCCAATTCGTGAGCACATTTAAGTCGCTGCATCACAAGTTTCTGAGGAATGCCCTCATAAGTCACCAGCACATGGCATACAACATTTGCATTACCGTCTCGGTCCAGAAAATAAGCAAGCGCGCAGTCAGGTGTTTTAACTCCGATTATATAACTTTTAAGGATTTTGTGGATATTGAAGACACCATCGATATACTGATTCAACTGCTAACTTTACGAGTAAAACAGTTTCACCAGCACCTTAGTCAAATCCAGATTGAGAAGGTTGAGGTGAATACGAAAAGGTTTCATCCGCATACAGGATCATTTATCCCACTGCCAAACGACCTTGCTACAATTGGATCGCCGATGAAAAACATTGAAGTTCATATTACCAACGTTTTCTCTCGGAACACATCTTACATGTCAATACCAAGGGATGTGTATAACGACGTAGTACTTATAAATACGAGAAATGATGACCAATATTGCTTCAAGTGGGCTATCCTGTGTGCAGTGACCAATCTATATGACAATTTGGAGCCAACCGATAATACCGGTTTATCTACACATTTTATAGATAATATTGCCGACAGTAAAATTCACTGCGCGGGAGTTGATTTGGATTTTACTGCACTTGTGTTTCCATGTGAAGTCCGACATTGTTTGGAGTTTGAAAAACGAAATCGGCTGATCAGTGTAAATATATTTGGATTGGACCGATCAGAATCACCCACGAAATGCCGAGTTGTTGGACCTCTATACCGAACCCGTTGCGAGCAGGAATTACATGTAAATTTGCTGTTCCTTGAGGACGTTGAGTTGAATAAATCTCACTTTGTTTATATCAAAAGTCTGGCAAGGCTGCTGCCAAGAGACAACGTAAATGTCGACAGCTGCGATGACTATGCGAATTTGTTTGTGTGCAATACATGTCTGCGGCAGTTTGTGGGAGATCACAGGTTTGAGAAACATAAGTCGGATAAGAAGAACTGTGGAAAGCCCATAAGCTTCGACTGAGTTTTTATGATTACAAGTGATAACAACATTTTTTATATTTAGATGGTGGATCTATTTTTAGAGTTTAACAGAATTGTTCTTAGCCAATTTGATTTGAGGAGTCAAAATAAATGCAATACTAAATACATGGAAATCCTATGCGTATTTTTGTATTTTGTTCAGAAGGGAAATAGGTAATAGGTGTCATCGGATGCACGTCCCATTTAGACGAAGTTCTTAACATAGGTACCTATATGGTAAGAAGACGTTATTCTCATAACTTTCTAGGACATGCAGTTCATCGAAAAGTGTGGTTAAACGCCCAGTAGTCTCTAGGTAATTGCAGTGCACATGCGCAGGGCCCCAAGCCCAACACTGAGCGGATCCTTAGACTCTTCAGTTCGCTACGCACAACAACACTTTTTCAATACGCTGATACAACCAAACGAGTACACACCTAAGCTAGTTTTATTCTTTCTATCGAAAGTATTCAAAGTAAGAAACATTGAGCTCACATTTTTTATACAACATCGATTCGAGTTATAGCATACTATAAGTAGTACTTGTATAGACAATTAGTGATTAGTAGCTGTTATCATGGCCGGCCAGTGATACAAATATATTTCTAAAACAACGATCTCAGCTTGCGACATCCCTTTCTCTCCTTTCTCTTGTTGTGTTCATTGAATTTTTTTTTAACGGTGAAGTGCTTCAGACATGTATTGCACAAATATGTGCGTATCCTGTCTATCGTTAGAAAGCGGACGATTATCGATGTCGACTTGATACACGCATAATGGATGCTGTTCTTATTTATGTCCTCCATAAACAGCAGGTTTATGTGTGTTGTTGTCTCTTTGCGCGTCCGATACAGTGGTCCGATAATTTTCAGTTTGTTGTTAATGCGTTCAACTCCAAACACATTGACACTCAAGTGTGGATTGTGGTCTTCGAATATTCCAACATCATTCACTTCGACAGGGAAAGTCAACCCAGTAAAATCAAACTGTTTACCAACGCAGGAGATTTTTTCTTTGAAAAAGTCCACTTTGTCCATATTATGAGAACGACGTTTTTTTAAAGAATACGTAACCGACATAAGCACAGCATGCTTAAAACTGTAGTTATCATCGCAGTCAACGTTTTCAACCGATTTAGTTCTGGCAATCACCGTTGGTAGCGGTATAAATGCTCCATGTCGTAGTGGTAAACTTTTCACTTTTACTTCCATATGCAGAATTCCTGTTACAGATTTATTGGATTCCTTGGCCTTGAGTGCTAGAAGTTCAGTAAGAACATCTATCGCGTCTTCAATGTCTGATGCACAATTTACCATCATGAATTCAGATCTAACGGGAACAACTAGGCGTTGAACTTGGCAGAAACTTACGTAGATATTTATGTTGAGCAAGAATGGGGAACGTTGGAGTGCTTGATTTGTTAAAATGTTCACTAGCGAGCATTTTGAATCATGTAGGAAGCGCAGGATGTCCCGTTCTCTTGGATTGTGGTTGTTTACTAGGTAAGTTGTAAAGTATTCCATTCTAATTGCGGTTCTATCGAAATCCTGTGGGTCGTCGTGCATGGTGATATCAGTTATAAAGTCGTCGTTAGATGAGCTGGAATCTTCGGAAATTTCAATAACTGGAAGCAGCATTGTTGACTGGTCAGGTTCTGATTGGATGTCCACTGATGAATCTTCTGGACAAAATGTGCTTCTGCTGCGCGTTGAGTACATGCTAACAGTAAACCGAATGTATTGTTGATAATTATCACGCCTTAAGCACTTTAGTAAACAAAACAAATACTCATGCACCGATTATACAAAACGCACATAAAGTTTGAAATGCCAAAGTTATCAAATTGACAGAAAGAAATGCCGGTACTGCCAGAAACGAAATGTATCAGACAAGCCAACTAATCTTTGTGACGTCACTTAGCACCAAATTCCATTGAACATTATTTTGTTTACACTCAGAAAAGACTCCGGAGAAAATACTATCCACAGAAACATGGCAGGAGTTGATAGTCGCTGGAATATACCTCTTGTTCAGAGTTTTTGCAACCGATTGCCGTCAACTACCAGTACATTCGTGCTAACAAGAAAAGAAATATCTTTAAATTTACTGAGATTTTAACCAATGATCGGACATTAAAACCCAAAAACCCATTCTTACATAATGGATCATAGTGCATTGGGGACTTACTCCGAGATTAGAATTAATTTCCCTAATCTTAATTAATCTCGGGACTTGTGTCCCGTTGCAACGTAGGTAGTTTAAATTCTTCACTAGATTAAATGCTTACATTTTCTCTTCATTGGTTGCTAGCGTTTTAGAAGATGGCCATATCAAAATAAAACCACTAGTAAACATAGCACTGCAAAAATAAGTTCGAAAATTTAAAGCCTGTGTTAACTTTAGCTGCAGAAAAATAAGTACTTGAAATGTGGTTCCTTCCAAACTTGTCAGCAGCTGACATCATACAATTATTGCTCTGTGATCGGATATTTTCTTAAAACGTCACATTTTGTATAAAATGGTTGCGAAAATGTGATAAACAACACTAGCTGTAAAACAGAAATGTTATTTTGTTGGTAAATCTCCTGGACCTCTAACAAAAATATCGAAACAGCCATTAATATAAAATAATTATTGCTCGTTTGGTGTTTAAATATTTCTCAGCTTTCTTCTGTTTTTAGAATAGTTAAAAATCTATCATATAATTTACCTTCCTTTCCACCCCAGTGTTATATGCTCTTCAACTGCACAATGGATTCCAATGAGTTCCACAAACTTCCTTCTGTCATGTCTCCGCGATTCTGCGCAAGTCTGTCAACTACAGCCGTTTTGCTTATACGAAATGTATTTGTTGTTTATTTTCTGTATATTCATGGTAACTTGTCTAATAAAAACTCGTTTGTTTTGTGAAAGAGTATGAATAACAAGCAAATTAAAGAATCACATCCAAATCCCACCCACTTAACCCATCAAAACAACGATAGAACTACCAACAGAATCTCTGTCGTGCAACTCGTGTGAAGAATAGATAATGAACTCAATTTTTCTGGATTTCGACATACGCAGCAATACAATCACTAGAAAAGAACCTCCTTTCGAATTTATCACCCAGTCGGAGTGAGGAATGTTGGAATATCTGAAAGGAACAAGCTCTCCATCAGCGTGAAGCAATGAACCAAACAGGAAGATGCACTCACAGCTGTTGTACGTAGAACGCCGGTGCTTAACTCATTACATAAATTACACAGGTTTCTTCCAAAATGATTTCGAATTCGATTTCATTTGCAATAGAGGTCGATTTTTCTCTGCGCGATTACGTATCCGAGCATATTATTTGTAATAAGTGGGTGGGTTACGAACGACAGCCAAATAGACTCCGTTTGGCACGCTCATCAGTTGGACTATCTCGCTAAGTAATCCTTGCTACCCTTGCTTCAGTGAGGTTATTATTCCTCATTACCAAACTGTCATATTTTGTAGTTAAAACAACTGGCGTAAACAAAATTCTCTTGAAAACAAGATAGGTAACCTGCCTTTATTGTCGTCTTCCGCTTTACTATTTACAGATGATTTTCCTTAGTGGACTTAGTCTAAGTAGATATTCAAGCTTATATTAACTATATTATGGAGAAAAATACGCTCCGCATTCACTTCTCGTTTAGGGATAAATCGATAGGGGTTTCTCGCAATTCCTCTTTCTCGACTTGTGCCGAAAGAAGTTGCGCGCCACGAGGAAATGACGAAGACAAGTGTTGCACATATACTTCGACGGCGGGAATCCAAATTTGTGCAATAATTGACGTAGCTGACGAATCCAAGCATAGTGTGATTTATTATGCCGGGAATCTTCGATGTATAACAGATTCACGTGTATTTTTTTCTCTTTTCGCGTTCGGTACAGCGGCCCATAAATTTTACTTCTCTCGGCATCTGTCCTATCCAATCCAAACACATTAACGCTTATGTGGCGATTATTCCGCTCGAATATCTGGCAATCTCTCACCTCGAGTGGAAACTGCAGGCCAGAAAAGTCTAAGACTTGCCCACTAAAGCGAATGCAATCGCTATTGATGTCAATTTTGTCATGTACGTCCCAATACGATTGGTTTCGAGTAGCGCACACTATAGCCCATTTGAAGCAAAAGTCGTCGTTATTATGAATGTTGAGCACTACCTCTAAGTTACAAACGTCCATGGGTAAGATCATATATCCACCACTGCGTTTGGACCGCTTCCTCGTGTTCACTATAAGTTCGTGGATTTGAATTTCTTTGCTAAACCAAAAGGGTTCTTCATGCAGCGATATTTCCAGTTTCAACAGTTCCATTAGAACTTCAATGGTGACTTCGATTTCTGAAGAATGGCCCAGAACAATGAACTTGGAACTGAAGAAGAACTGTTTTTTAACATTGAATGATAAATTCATGTAAAGGTTGTATTCAAGTTGTCCATCCGCTATTAGGGCATGTGAAAGGAGTTTTTCAATGCTGGGTTTGCAATGTTGAAGAAGCTTAAAGAAATTCCAGTGTGTCGATTCGATGTGTTTGATGACGATCTGCTTTGGCAAATATTGGCGATTGGCGAACGTCTTTCGTTTTAAGCGCTTTTCGGGACATCGAAAGTTGAAGCCAGGTTGAGGTATATCGATGGAGTTAATACGTTTAATATGTATATCGTAAGGCAGCTGTGCTACCCTTTGATTAGAGTACTCGTTAGTGTCACTTGGTGGTGCGATTTTCACAAGAGTGTTCTCTTCTTTGCAGTCACCTGACGACGGTTCTGCTTTTATTATCAGTGGAACTCTTTCAAAGTTGTAGTACTTGTCGTACTGAGCTGTTACTGCTAGTGATTCGATTTTTACAATTGTTGGCAGGCTCTCAGTGTCAGTGGTAGACTCTTCATCGGCACAGTCACTCGATGGCTGTTCTGTTTTTATGATCAACGGAATGGATTCTGGGAATGAGTCCATATCGAAGTCATGCTTCCGTACTGTCTAACGATGCAAAAACCTACAGTAACAATAGTGTAATAAATGAGAAATAATTTTTTTTAACAAATGCAAAAAATAAGCACTATGAACTTGATCACTGAAAAAGAAAACAAAATCTTATCCGAAATGTTTGACAGCCGAACACGATCCACAAAATCAGCTGTTGATACTTACTTAAATAGGGGAATCTTGGGCATATGAATCTAATGTCTTAAATATTACTCCCATCCGAAAATGTAGTAACTATCTATTTATACTAATTAGAATTTGTGTGAATAATCCTTATTGCTAACGAACCCTAAATTAAAATAATAATGGACACATTCAAAACAGCCATCTTAAGAACATAAACTAGATTTTTATGTGGGCTAAATTTTGCCTGAACGCTACCCAATACTAGAATGATTTTCAACGTCACGTTTACTACATCAGACATACGAGACACACTATATATTTATTTGACACCTTGCTGAGTATGTGCTCAATAAAACAGGCCTATTGCAGATTGCACTTTTAAAGGCAACAAAAAAAGCTCCGAATTAAATGCACTTCAAGCCAGTATACACCAAAAGCTGCGCCGACAACAACATTATTGGTTACCAATAGAGATTTTATGCAAAAAGTAGTGAGCTGCATCATATTTTAACCTTAAAATGCATAACCTTAACCTGCCCTAGTCAACCTACCTTAAACTAACTCCATGTAGTCCCATTTCATTACGCACCCATAAATAGCTAACGCTAATCGCATCTACTGTATAAAACTGCAAACAATAAGCAAATGGCGCGCAATAAAGTCAACTTTTATTTTCAATTAATATTCTAATTAGAAACGTATAATGTGGCTCCTCGACGGAGAGGATTGCTCACGTAAGCTCCCCAAAAAAGGGTTCATAAAATAGAAGCCCGTCAACACACATGATTTACGATTTCTGATAAACGCCAGCAATTTATTACCATTACACCAAACTGAGCTGCCATCGTGAAGCCATAGCTCTAAAAATTACATATTCACGAATTGGTAACGCCACCATCTTTATTCTGATTAGCTCCTTCCTTCGAATCTGTGTCGTTGGCCAAAAGGGTGTGCGGCGGACTTGTTCATTAATGGCGGTGACCTGATTAACAAGGAGACTCAACTCACAAACGCGAAGATTCGCAAAGTATAAGTAGACTGTGCTTGCAAATTAGCCCTAATGTTATACTATCCTTTCTATTGTGAAGGTGCTTGTGGTGGGGCGCCCCCACCTCACTTGCTAACTGTTATCACGTATATTTCGTGTTTATTATGCTCGTTGTGTGTTTTTATCGCAAAATGTTAAAAATTAGCAAAATACAACGAGTCCACTTTTACTTTCGTCCAGAAAGGGGAAGGTGTCCTTCACAGGCCCACTGGGGCTGGCCATACCCTATGTAGTTGTTATTTGTGTGCGGGCTAGTTAAGGAGCCTAAATACCTTGTTATGCCATTATTATGAGTTAACTAGTCAGCAGTCGGTGTACGTGATACCATCAGGACTCACTGAAATGGAAATACGTATAAAGTAAACGAAGGAAAAACAAAAGAAGTTTCGTGCGAGCAACTGTTGACCGCTCGGCGTTTTGCTCCTCCAGGCTTTGTGGACGCGCTATCGAGTTGGAATTTATGTTCACGTATAGTTTTGTCAGATGGTGTATGGAGTGTGGGTTTTTGTCGGTGCCATGCCACACAGTGATGGTCGTGGTTATAATAGTCAGTTGGAATTTAATGGGCCAATTTAAAAATCTATTTGTTTTAAATCGACTAGATTTATTTGACGCGATGTTAACTGAACGGAAAAAGGAAATTGGTTAGTAACATCACATTTCCCACGTCAGCCACATATTTATAGCCAACTTAGTACTTAGAAATAGATAAAATAAGCCAGCCGTCAAATGTACTGAACTAATGTTTGGCGCTAGAGCTCTAGTGTACGTTGCTCCATCTGTGAAAGCGCATATTGGAACGCCCCCATTTTTAATATGAATGAGTGGATTCTGACAGTAAAACTGACTCATAGGGGATGGTTATAACACGTTTTAATTTTTTTTTCAGGAAGAAGGTATGATTTTACCAATCATTTCACGTGACTGTATTCAATCATTTCAAGTGACTGTAGAACTTCGCGAAAAGAAACATTATTCGCATTAGTACTGCAATGCTCAATGTCTAGCTGACAAGCAATAAGAGACATTGGGTTTTGAGTGTATTCTAGAATAAATGCCAAACTGACACTCGGGAGTTGTAATGCGTTGGAAAGTATTACTCGCTACTTTGAAAATGTTCTACTTCTCTGTCATATTTGACTGTATGTGTATAGACTGTATGACTACGGTTGATTTATAATGGAGACGTTCAAGTACCTAGCTTAGTAAGTCTGACAGCTCTCTCACTAGATGTATCTCGGTTTTGATTGGGGAAATCGGTCATGAGAGCAGCTGTTTCACTTGACGATTATGGGGGGGTAGCCTTTCACAGATGGGCTATCTTTTTGGTTTAAGCGTCAAAAAAACTTGTAGGATAACAAAGCCGTTTTGTAATGGCCAGAGTAGTGTTTTGTTCAAATACATATTGCCAAAAAGCGCACAATTCCCATTACTTTAACCTCTCTTCTTTTACCTAATACATGTGATAAACATCAGTTTTCAATTCTAAAATGTTTTATTCTGTTCTTTGGACTTTATTATAAACTTTTTAGTAATTTTTTAACAAAATCATGCTACAGCCATATAAATTCTGCTTTGTTTTCCTACCAGTTTTTTACCTGTCACTTGGTTTTTTCTTCTTCATATTTGACACTGACGTTGTTGCGAACTACCCTATCGAAGCGCATTCAGAAAGCAAGTACAAAAAGAGTCGAAATAACGAAATTGCGTTCTCCAAACCTTTTGCCATGAGTAGTCACAGTTCATTCAGAATTCACAACATTAAGACGCGTTCCACAAACCAGCGAATAAATAATTTCATACTCTAAATCGAAATGCCATTCGCGGGTACATGGTTGCGACCTAATAAAATGTAATCCTGTGAATAGAGTAATGGACTGTCAAAACGTGCGATTGCGATGTTCGTTCGTTCGTAGGTTTGGTCGCTCTCATTTGAATAGGCATTTAAGTGGCCCATTTCCAAGTCGCTCACTGTAGCTACCGTCATACACATCACATTGCAATTACTACATATATTTACATACTACGCAAAAAAAAAAAAAAAACAATATAACGAGAACCAATGTTTTAATGACAGTAGTTATGTTTAATTTATGCGTCAACATAAAGCGCTGCCAATATCCTTGCTTAAATCAAAATATTTATACATAGCGTTGTTTGGTGTACTTTAATTGCGGCTCTCTGCGTATTATGGCCGGCAATTAATTAGCGCACTCTCCATTCCCCCGCCGGAGAACATGAATTGTTTGGCTCCGCATATCCCTAAGCCATGCTATACCTACTCTATTTTTACTGTTTCAAGTCCTTATTCCACAAGGATATCCCTACGCGGCTTCTTAATGAGCTTGTTCTCGAGATGAGATAAAAGTTATTTTGTTCTATTTCTTTGAGCGATAGTGTTTGATTTGAAATTGGCCGAGGATTTATCACCCGAGGTGCCCAAATGCGTGGCCAAGTTCCTTTTAATGGATTCGGGACAAAAATATGACCGAGAATAGGTGCCTCTGCCTATGCGCAAACCCATAAAACGAACAAATTCGCGAAAAGCTAACTAATTTGTTAACTTTTCAAGTTGTGATGATTAGTTGAAAATTAATGAATGGATTGTACGCATGGCATGTGACTGCGAGCCCATTAAATGACTAATTAAACATGGCCCATTGGGATTTATCGTAAGTGGGGAGATAATGGAGCACCGGTCGGCTGTAGGACAGGACCCAAAAGTGAGACCTCCTGCTTTTATGGAAATGGCCCTGTGTACCTGCTATGTAGCGACTACGTGCGATTTGTGATAATGGAATATTTAATTGCAGGTGGAAGTTGTAATTGCTGCCGACAACAAGCGACACAAGTCATAAAGAGTGTGTGTGCTGTTAGTTTTGTTTAATATTTACTGCTGCCAGATAAAACTGTGAAAGATTTATTTTGATGTTTTAGTTCTTGTATTTTACTTCTGTTTTTTTTTTTTGCTAGCAACAGCAGTAGAATATCTGCAGTAGATAGAGGGTTAGGTCAGGGTCGTAGGTCTAGGGTACGAGTGTATGTGAGAGCGGTAGAGGTGCCATAGCAATTTTGACTTTCCAAAGTTTTTCATGAGGTGTTTTCGGGAGTTTTATGGAACACAATATACTTTTATTGACTTTATAATTACATTTCGGAGCGTACGTTTTAGTTTTAAGCTTTTTGGGATCATGATGGTAATTTATTGCCCGGGCATCTAGGTCAGTCTATTCTGGGTAGGTGTAGCTTTAGTTTTGGACACAATTTGTGTATACAAATACTTGGGCTGGGATGTTTCAATTTAATATTGATGGCATTTCCACTGTTAAATGAGATTCCAGTTTAATGGACAGGAGTCGATTAGTTTATATTGCTCGGAGAGTGTTTTTCGTTTTACAGAGTTCAGCGACGCTTAAGACTGGCTTTTAGATTTAAAATGTTTGACTCACAATGATTTGTTCCACACAGTAGCTGGGTCATATGGGATTGTGATACAAGTAAAAGCATTGGTCGGTTCAGATAAGTCGAGTTGGGGCCTATCGACCCAGGGAAGGTCTTTCAAGTCTGAAGGGAAAGCAAATCGGTATTTTCGATCTATCAAATGAGCTCAAAGACCCAGAGCAAACAAATGGATTAAATCAAAATCTGCGAAAGGTAGATAATGCGAGAATTGACAGGTGGTCCTGCAGCGAGTTCTGTTGGCGCAATTTTTCACACATCCACTGATGGAGATTGTGTTTTTACCACCAAATAAAAACTGTCTGTCATTTTATGGAACAAGATACAGCGACGCAATGTACATTTCGAAGCACTCTGCCTCGTAGACATTTTATTGTGCAGATACTATTCATTACAACTCCACGCTTCCTCTATTGTGCATATTAATTCATAGAGCTCTCGCGCCTGTGTTTGGTCTTAGATTTATTTCATGTGAAGCCGTTTACTGCAAGAGCATCTTTATTCCAATTCAACTGCTGCCAAAACTCATTTCATTGTGAAACCACTTTCAGAGCCTTTTATCCTCAAACCCCCTCCAGACTCTCTAACTCAAAATTCTCTTCCACTGCAACCAACAACAATAAAAAAATAAATAAAATGCAAAGATGCCTTCCAGAAACATGGATTTGCTCACTCCGCACGCCAAAAAGAGGAGATAAAAAAAAAAAAAACAAATTATGACTATCCTCCTCAATCCTGAGGGAAAGAAGTACAGCAATCATCCCGATGAAAGCTGCTACAAATCGTCCTGGCCATTATTGTTGCATTTCGCTCCTCCTCAGTCGTTTATGTCTTCGTCGCGCAGTTGGCAGCCCTTTGCAATACAGTCTGCAATCTTTGAGCAAAAGAAGCCAATATTTGTCCTTTTGCCATTCAATTGAAATATCCTTCTTTTGCTTAGCACAGAGTGTGGGCTGAAAGGCGATGAACATAATCGTTATGCACTATGATTGTCCAATAATCGGTCCTTTTGATTGCGGCTTCATTGAAAGATTTAGTTGTCTAACGATTTATCGTCGCATGAGGACCTTTGTCACTCGCTGCAGAATGTCACCTTCAAATACACACATATATATATAGGGACTGTCATTCGTGCCAACAGGAAAAGCAACAAATACCCAAGCCTGTACGTGACGAAATTAAAAGAAAAAAGGACCCATTCCCTTGTTGCGCTATTAAGCGTGTCGAAACCACATTCGTTAAATTCCTAATTAGATTCCAACAAGGACTAAACGGAAAGATATACAGCCATAACATAACATAGAACGCCATTCACCAGTTTGCCATTACCATTCCATGACCTAAAGGTACACAATACACATATTCGTACTTTTAGTTTTAGTTTCATTTTAAGGACTAATTAAGATGAAGGCATTACTTCTTATCCTTAATGGAATGCGAAACATGTTGTTTTGTGCTGTTTATTATCCTCGAGGCAGTATTTCATATGTGAATTGAATTTTTATTATAAAGCACACACTCACTCAACGAGTGCATGACTTAATCCGTTGTATTTTGTTGTTCCTTATTAATTATTGAGGACCGACGACGACGACCGGGAAGTTAACTCTTGCAGGACCGCAGTCCACAATATCGTCGCAAGGGAAAAGTTTCAACATTTCGTCTGAAGGGTGGGATACACTCACACGCGCACAGCTATAATGCATATCCGTACAGGCATGCAGAAAACTTTTCCACTGACTACTGCAATTAGTCCTGTTCGTCGTGTATGAACATAAATTACCGATGCCAGGACTTTATTTATGGGCGGTCGAGCTCTTACGACGAACTTTTCGCAAAACTCTGATGAATGCGGGACGGAGGAACTGTCGTCGGGATATAGATGTGGTGAATCCTTCTGGTTTTTCGGGTTCCCATTGTTGTTTTTCTGCGATGGGTAGGATTGGATTTTATATTTTTCTTTGCTTTGATACTAAGGATATTAACCGATAGTTGGGTAAAGTGCATATGGAGTGTAAACAGAGGTTCAACTTTTGAGGGCAAATATTTGAAATTTATTTTGAAATTGAAATTCGTTTTGGAATAGAATTATCTGGGAACACTTTGCCGTGTTCTTGAAGGGCAATTTGAATGAATTGAGTTGAATTACTTACATAAGACGTCTCCACTGCGACTGTGTTGACCAATTACATACAACGATTACTTAAACTTCTATAAAGGATTTGCAGATATAAAAAAACAAGCAATTTTTTTAAATGTGAAATGCACAAGTGTCCTAGAAATTCGCTCCACTGAGAATTGCTTGCAGAAGCCCAAACTGTCAAACGCGCTAACAACTTAACGGACAACAAAACAGATTATCTAGTTATATTAATTCGATTGAATTTACTTGGGCTTGATGTACCCAGAACTCGAAATACAATGCGATTCCGTCGCAGTAAATGGGAACACAAAAATTTGCGCCCTATAAATTCGACTTTTCGTTGTGAACGCCATTTGTTACAAATACTGGCCACATTCAAGAATCTATTTATCTTAAGTCGACTAGATTGGTCTGGATGAGATGTAACCTGAACGCACAAACTGATTGGTCGGGAACGTCACTTTTTCTACGTCAGCCACATATGAGAACTGTCAACTTAGTACTCAGTCACGAATTTCTCGACTAGATTCGTCGGATACCCCTCCATAAACGTCAACTGAAACATCTGCTCTCACGACCAATTTCCCCCAATCAGAGCCGAGTTTCATCTAGTGAGAGAGCTGTCAGACTTACTAAACTAGATACTTGAACGTCCCCAATCACACCACCTCTTGCAAATGTCTGTCAAACATTCGAAAGTATGACATTTATCGAAAAGGTGTTCAATTCAGTTGTCGCTAATATCCATAAAATAAAAATTCATGCAAGACTAGGGTTGCCTCAACCACTTTTATTTTTGTTTTATTATTGTTTTTCTCCTGAAATTTGCAGTAATATATAAACTCTCAACCAATTTCTTACAAAACTACGCCACACTCCACCCATAACAAAACCTGCTTCGTATTTATAGTGTTTTAGCTGTCAGTTGGTTTTTCATCCTTCACATTTGACAGTTAAATTTTTTCAGACGTCAGTTGCCACATGGTAATATCGTTGTGTAAACTGCACAGGCTATTTTAATATAAAAACAAATGAGGTATTATTAGTCTTGGAAGTTGGAAGTCTGATAGCAGTATGACAGCATTATTTGTTTCTCTATTTCCGACCGACCGATTGAGTCAAAAAAATCCTTGCTGAATACTCCATTGACATTTCGAATTTCGTCTAGGAGCCGATTTCAATGCTTTATTAACAATAATTATTAGAACATGACAGTTAAATGAGGTGGACATTTCCTAACCCAAGAACAAGGCTAGGGAATTGTTTGGTTTTTCGCTTATCACACAAACAGTAAAAAAAAAAGTAGGCTTAAAAATGGACGGCGAAGTTTCTTAGTGACTAAATAATAAATAAACAATAATTGCTCTTTCAACAATCAACAATTAAATTGACGCATTTGTAAACACAACAGTTTCAGTTTCTGAACTTTTACAAAAAAGCATTTCGCATGGTTTTGACAGACGTCAGCTTAGAATAGAAACAGAAATTTGACAGAAATTGAATATACACATAGTTTCTTTTTTTAAAGTAAATAATAAATTAGAAGGGGGGCCCCTGTATTTTTTAGTATTTTAAATAAAAGTAACAGGGGGCAGAACAGCTATTTTGATGATCGCCTAGATAACATCCAATAAAGAGTAATATGATTTTAATTTGACAACAACAACTGTTCGACACAAGTGGTTTTCCTTTAAGGTTACAATTGGCCACGACACTCTTATTAGTTCCGTCGATGTTTATTTATGCTTCAATATTCAACGTATTTTTATAACATCAAGGTAGATTTTGAACTTTGTGAACATCACCCTCGCTTGAACTCCTGTCATTTATTTGCTATTTCCGACGTCCGGCCATATTATTCTTGTTCGACATTCATTTTACATTTATGTGCTTTACAATGGACAAGGAAAATGACCGCAAAGTTTATTTAATCAAAATTTTCGATATTACTGCCCGCAATACTGAAACTATTCACCAAAACTCTCAAATTCTGTAAAATTAATTGTAAAGTCAATCGCATTTCTGTATATACATCCTTTCCCAAATATGAGCTTATTCATCTCTCTATAGCCCTTAAATCAAATATTTATGACTTGACGTACCTATACGTATATCCTTTGCAGGATACTTCGACTTCTATTGTTTTTCGAAGACCTTTCTCCATCTACAGGGGATGTTAATAAAACTATCAAAATGCAATAAAATGATGACTCTCTATGAACATACAGCATCATCCTTCGACGCCCCTAAACATATTCTAAGCATACAATTTGCCAAATACCATCCTTCGAAATTCATAATAATTTCCGAATGATTTCTCTTTTTTTTTTTTCGTTTTATTGTTTTTTATTGGACTTGGATACCCAAAACGAGACCTGAAGCGCCAATAGACTCATCCCCACATCCGATATACGATATGCAATCCCAGTACGTATGTATGTGTTTCCTTTCAATGCTTATAGCATTTGCAGTTTGATCCTGGTTTTGAGTACAGAAATAGGATGCCAAAAAAGCGGCACCTTCCTTTTGAACAAAAGTATTCATAGGCCGAAGTGTATCTGGTGTATCTGGATGTTGTGTGCGTCTGTGTGTTTTGTTTTGGCACATCCTTGCCGATTTGCACGTACTGCTGCAATGGCATGTTATATGCATTCTGCATTCTTTCGAGTGTGGTTATTTGTTTTGCGCGCATTTTTGGCCGAAAAAAGAAACGGATGCAAAAAGATATCCGATACGAGTTCTGAGAGGGTGCGCTAGTCCACAGCATCAGTATAGCTTTCACAGTTAACGACGTGAAGACATACGCTCTGGTATTTATAGGTTTCAAACTTTCAGGGGACTGGGTAATGTTGTGTGTTTCCTGGGTAGTGCTTATTTTTTTTATGTATGCCGTTGTTTTAGCTGGTCCTTGTGAATGAGAATGCAATTTTGAGGATGTGCCAAAGTGCAACTGACAGGGGAAGAGATTTCTTGTTCCGCTGATGTTGCTTGTTAGCAGTTCGTAATTCATGCAGTGTTATTGTTTTGGAAACAGTTACTGAAATGGTTGGTCCCTGGAGAGGAGGGCTTTACTTGGCTATGCATAAGAATCCGTATTCCTTCGAGTACCTAGCAAGAGAAAATTAAAAAATTTGAGGAAACCTTTTCAAATGATAAAGGTATCAGTTTTGTTTTATAATTTGTTTAAAAATCGTCCCAAAAATCGAAACAATATTAATGGACTAAACTTTACTTTGTTGTAGGCACCAATTTTTATGAATTTTGCGGGCCAAATGAAAGGTGCATTTTGGTAGGTTAATTCCCGCCCACATGATCTAGATCTTGTAGATTGATTGTAGATCTTTTTACATTTTTGCGCTTTCTACAGAATAAGGCCCAGGAGCACATCGATTCTTAAATCATGCAGTCGAAAACAGATTGGGTTTAGAGGATTTTTCGACATCCCCCATACAGCACGAATTCCAAGGCGCACTCAGGCCCTATGGTGAGTAAACTCTTTTACACCTGCTTTGTATTTAGTAGACTCACAAAATATCGAAAGCCACCCAAATGTAGGTCCACTCCGATGATTATTGTGACGATGAATAGACTTCTCACTGATTTAAATAGTGCTTGGAAAGTTTTCCACACCGTCGACCACCATCACCTAGACGTACGCACTAGCTGGTAACATGGCGTCACAATTTCCATGCTCCCTATGCCACGTGTAACACAAATGTATATGCAAAGGACAACAAACAAACTTAACGAGGAAATAAAGGAGCAAAATAAAAATGGGTTAATAAATATTAGTGACACCCTGCCCTATTCACGCGGGACCATCTTGTGCTCCTCCATTAGGAAAATTGTGTGTCATTTTTTATCGCATAATTTTCAACCTCCCTCTGAATGGAATTGCGTTTCAACACACCCCCTCCCCAGTCAGTGTTGTTTATTTGTTTCTAGAATACCCTGGCTCCTCTCTAGTTGATTCTTTACGATAGTATTATGGATATGTGTATAATCCCGCTCAGAGGACCCCTCCCCCCGCGCAGTGCTGCTTTTTGTAGGATATATAGCAGCGGCTGAGTCTTGTAAATGGGAGATAGAAATCTCATATCTGAAATTGTCATCGCGCATTGAACACTCGGAATAAAAATCACATTTTTTAACATCAAGTTGGTGTCCTTCTGCTAGTTCTATTTCTGTTTGCTATTCATTGCTCTCTGTTGCATGTCGCCGGGGTTCTTTTCATTTCTTCGTATTCATACCCACTTAGGTACATAAATGTGTGTGTGTTTTTGTTGTGGGCGGAGGAAGAGGGTCATTTCGGCCAGGAGGAGCAGTGAGCGGGGTGGTATCGCACTCGAGTGTAAAAAAACGTTGAGGTGTGTCAGTGTCGCATGCCATAAATATGTGTATAGCGAAAGCGATTTCCTTTATGGATTTTTAAGACTCTTCAAGTATGACTCTGATTTCACCAAATTGATAAGAGCGACTGTGTCTACGGAAATCGACTCGATGAAAGGCGGACGGTAGAAACTTGCTTTAGATCCTTTTTTCTTTGGTGGTTCTTAGCTTAGGCGGTGTGTCTGGCGGGCGAGTTGAATGGGGTGTGAAATTGCTACGTAAGCTTCTGTCATCGATAAGATAGAATGAAAATATGCTCAAGAAAAAAAAAAAAAAGAAGTAAAATCTGCGAGAAGTAGGTTGTGAGTCAGTTATAAGGCGATAAACATGTACTTAAGGAGGTCGTTTTCACGAGGCGAGGGTGAATCTTCTATTTTTTTATTTAAAAGTCTAAGGGTTGTAAAATCACGAGTAAATCAGTAGAAGGCTTGAATTTGGCTAAATGAAATGTTAACAACAATATTTCACGGCATCGACTATCAAGATGAGATCTTGTCTTGTGGAAACGTAGACTTGTAGTCATGTTTCAAGCCTGATTCTCAGTTCTATTGGAATGGGACTTCACATGTTTGCTCTTATAGCTTTTTTTGTGCAACATAACCGATTCCCAAACTGCATATGACCAGTTTTGTTAGCACTCTCTCTTCATTTATCCCACGAAGCGTGGTCATTTTTCCCTTTTCACCGTACTCAAATTCCCTTTTAAAAACCCACGTTACTTTTCTGCCTCAAAATCCAGTTTTTTTTTTCCAGAAATTCCCACAAAAAGGGATAAACCCCACGATATAACAACGTTGCATTATGACTGTTTAAATGTTGACAGTCTCTGTACCAGTTCTGTTATTTCTTTATTAGAATTAATTTTTTTTTGAAAATTATTCCGAGCTAACTTTCGGGTGCCAATTTTTAGAAAATCCGCCGAAAAAATGTTCGCCACTCTTTGGTATCTGCCTACCGTCTCCCGATTTTTATTTTTTAAAGGTTTTTTTATTTAATAAATTAGCACATTTATTGTATAAGCTTATTCTAACATCTTCTATTGAAATTTTGAAAGTTCTGTCCTTGGTCGGGAGCAGGAAGATGAATAGGAGAAAATGTGGAGCAGAGATCCATTTTTGTGAACAAGAAGCTATTAATCTTAATATAGAAACCGTTTCAACATTTAAAATCCTTATAGGAAATATTTAAAGCTGCGATGCATATTTCTATAATATTCTTCTTCACCCTTAAATTGCACCCCGAAATTTCGTTCTCCAGGAAGTTTTCATAATCTTCCTGTAAGCATTCACATGCGTCTCATCTAGATGATCGCATTTTCTTCTTCCATGAGAGCTTTCGCGAGCATGGCATCCGATTCGAATATCGGGGATTCTGAAATGAACTCGCTGGCGAAGGAAATTACCTTCCCGGAAACTTTAAAAAGCCAATTTGCAAGGTGACTGTAGGAAATGACATCTGATCGCTTGAACCCATCAGTCATGGAATTCGAAATGAAATTTTTAAGGACGCTTCACCTCTAATAACCCATCGAAACTGCTCCCCCCAGAAGTGCGGAAGTCAATCGCCCTTTTTCGGTTGCACGAAAATCGATTTCGAAAAACCAAAAACTATCACAAAGTGTGAAACAATAATGCGAACACCTTGCTCGATGGAGGGAGGAGGGAGGCCATGGTGGTCGACGACGACGACGATGACGGCGATGCAATACGATACGATATCGTGTGGTAAGGGATGGTGCGGCGGTTGGCGGATCAGATCCACACCCCATCTCAATGGAACTAATGGAATTTCAATGGCTGATGGATGGAGGTCGCCCAGTAAAGTGGTTATGCCAGTAGAGCGATGCATTAAAGCTAACTGTTTCCACAGCCATATTTGCATTTGTACCGAAAACTTTTGATTGAATATGCAAAACCTATTCCCATTTTGAATGCAATATTCTCCGACAAATATACACATTTCCCCCCCTCCCCCAGCAAACCGACGGACCGGTTATAGAGAGCTGCCCAAGTCCGACCATACCGCAAGAGATCTCTCCCATGAAGTGAACATACAAACACTCCCCCACAGTATATGCCAAGCCGATAAACCTTCTATGCGTTCCACGTCCACCTTCCTATGCTCTATTCCATTTCATATCTCTCGGAAGCTTAAGTGGATTGGGGAGGAAGGCGGAGCAGCAGCTCCTGACATTTGCATCGACACAAATGCATTCGGCAATGAATTCGGCTATGATGTGGAGTGGCAAATTCGAAGATGTCTGCATTACGGTATATCAGGTGATAAGGACCACTGCCGGTCGGTGGTGTGGTATTAGTATTGAGGAAGTTCGGTAGCGGTCCTTGTGGTGAATGCCACTTATTTACTGCACCGAGGTAAGAAGTCATCATGCGGAATCATCATTAGAGGAGACAAAAGGAACAACTTGCTCCTGTTGCCAATTGCTCTCAGCATCTGTGCCGCTATACCCACACATACATATATATATATTGTACTCGTAGCTGTGGAGTTTGAAAATTGAATAATTGGTTTTGCTGGACAGGGTTGGCGCAGGGTCTCCTCTCTGGGCAGCAGTTTGAAAGTTGACAATTTTCGAGGAAATCCTTGCTATGACTTGCGATTGATTTTCCAATGACGCAGCATACATATCTATGTGAATGTACCAACGGCAACGGAAGGATGGACGATTAAGGATTAAGGCAAATCTTGTTACAATAAAGTTCCAAATGAATTTAAGTGAAGTTTCATCTGGTGTTGGGACATAATTTGAATGCTGAATGGTAGATTGATGATGTGCAGTGCGCACTTCGTGTTTGCTGTTGGACGGCAGGCATATATCCAGAGAAAATGTGCATGCAATCAATTGACATGCAACTGCAATTGCATTTAATATTCATGGGGTAATTCTTTTGCATTTGGAATATATTCATTAGACAGGCTGTTGAGAAAGTTCTGGAATGGGATTTACAGATTATGACATCTACATGACAATTTAGCCAAAGATGCGGACTTTGTGTGAATAGATTACAGGTAAGAGTTTGTGGTTCTCGGATTGGGGGGTGGACAAGAACTTGTTGACTACTGAAGACGGTTGCTATGTGCTTTATACTGTCGACAAAGCCTAGTTGTGTCTTTTGGGAGTGAAAATTCGACTGCAGCTCAAATCGCAGGATGTCATTTAACTTTCTTCCAAATGGGGTATCTTGCCATGGAGTGGAAAAGCATTTTCCCAGAAGTTGAGTGATCCTTTGAGAATTTTTGAAGACTTGCGAACTCAAACAATCACGAATTGAAACGCGTTAACTGAAGCGAGTAGAAATGCAAGAACCCATTCCCCATTTACTTCCTAAATACTCTTCCATTCACATCGAAACCATTACGAGTTCAACCACAACGTTTGGACCCTAAAACTGCCCGGAATTCAAATTTAATTCATGTGCGCGCTCTAAATGCACCCCAACGGACTTGAGTGATAGATTTCTTTATTACTCCGCGAGCACATCATACATCGTTTGTGCGATATAAATTCGAGCCCGTTGTCCAATTTCACATTCCACGTCCCACCACAATCTGTTACTCATTCGAAACGAATTATTCCATTGAAAAATGTTTGTGCTCACGATTTTGTCAAAGGACTGAGCAATAAAATGGGCAATACTCAAATGCTCCGCATGCCGTTTACAGCCGACGACGCACAGCTTAGTAAATTGCACACTAGTGGCTCGGCCGCTTGATAGATGACCATCTGCCTACTGCCCGTTAACGCCACGATTTCGCCATATATGCTGTGTCCCTTTTTGGTGAACCAATATTACAACACCAGGCCCAGAGAGAGAGGAGAGCCATATTATACTACTACCGGTCAGCGTTGGCAAAAGGAAAGTCCATAATTGCGAATCTGTTTGCGTATAAATGTTCTTTAACATGCGGCCGGGGGTAACCGCAAAATTCTGCATCAGACAAGGATCAAATCGCAAAAGGAAAAAAAAAAAAACCTTTCACGCACATCCGGGAACGATTTTCAACGCCGCAACGCAGCAGCGGTGACGCTGACGGGCACCGAAACCTCTGAATCAGTCATTCCGTTGGTAATTTAAACGAATTTCGTGCGGCGGCCGAGTATCATTGCGTTTTGTAAATACACGCGAATGTCACCAACATGGAGCACTCTAGTGTAGGACATATAGCCAACCAAATGGTGGCAACATCAGCAACGACATACAGATACAGACTACGTAGCTGTTGGTCAGTTAGTTAGTGTATAGCTTGCTTGGTAGCAAATGTCCAGTCTTGGGGAAAATCCGTTTGATTGCATTGTCAGTTGGGGAGTTGCCGTTTTTTTCTTTTCAAAGGATTTTGCGAATGGCTTGGAGATATTTGCATTTTAGAGGATTTTCGTTGTGGCAAACTGGTCTCAGAGCAAATTAAAATAGTTTTGTCGAATGAATGTTAAAGGTGGCTCTGATTTAGACAGAGCAGAGGACGTCTTTCGCGCCGCAGATTTCAGTTCCTATAGCAGCTTCAGCTTAAGTGGTTCGTTAAAGTGTTTTACCCGCTACCTGGATAAACTGTAAGATTTTGAATGCAAAAGACTCTAACGTGAAGTTTTTCTGTTTGATAGAAGGCAGGGGTCAGATTCTGTAAGGCAAAACGATCGAACGTTTTCGTGCGCAAGAATGATTTGCCCTGTGTAACACAAGCAAACGTTTTAACGTTTCGCCTTACAGAATGCCGACCCAGGGTACTGATCATACAGAAGACTGTTAAAGACAGATTTAACCTATTGGCATTTCAGCCTATGGAGCAGTGTCCAACAGCAGTAGGTTCTGATTTGGGAGCAAAAGCAAACCCTAAGTTATATAACAGGCCATTCAATAAGTCCGTAGGATAAGTAAGAAAAAAATAAAATTTTGACAAAACTCATTTTTTTTATTCAACATAGTTGCCTTCGAGGGCGACACAAAGAGTATAGCGATTTTCTAACTTTTCGATATCACTTTTATAGTACAATTTCTCTTTCTCGTCAAAATAGGCCTCAGTTTCAGAAATTACTTCATCATTGGACTTAAATTTCTTTCCAGCAATCATTCTGGTGTATTATAGTGAAGCCATGTTTTCATCCATTGTCACATATCGACGATAGAATTCGATTTTATTGCGGTTTAACAGCGAAAGGAGACCCTCTAAACTGCGCCAACTATAGAGGCATCAGTCTCCTTAACATCGCGTATAAGATCCTTTCTGCCGTACTGTGTGATCGCCTGAAAACATATGTCAACGAACTGATTGGAACCTATCAGTGCGGTTTTAGGCCCGGTAAGTCCACAACCGACCAAATATTCACACTACGGCAGATCCTGGAGAAAACCCAAGAAGTCCAAGTCGATACCCACCACTTGTTTATCGATTTTAAGGCCGCATATGACAGCATTTATAGAGACGAGCTATACAGAGCCATGTCTAGTTTTGACATCCCTGCCAAACTTGTCAGATTGTGCAGAATGACGATGGAGAACGCTCGCTGCTCCATAAAGGTCAAAAAGGTCAAAAAAGGATTTAGACAAGGTGACGCGCTGTCATGTGACTTTTTCAATATAATTCTTGAGAAGATTGTGCCAAACTCACAAGCCAACACCAGAGGCACAATTTTCCCGAAGTCTGCAACTACTTGCATACGCTGACGATATCGACATCATTGGCAGAAGCCAGCGAGCTGTCACTGGTGCGTTTGCAAGTATCAGTACAGAAGCGGCAAAAATGGGTTTAGTGGTGAATGAGGGCAAAACAAAATATATGCTGTCAACAAGAAGGGACACACAACATCGACGAATCGGACAGAACGTCACGATAGACAGCTTTAACTTTGAGGTAGTTCGGGACTTTGTCTACCTCGGCTCCGCTATTAACTCTGAAAATGACATCACCTCAGAAATCAAGCGAAGAATCACACTTGCCAACCGTTGTTACTTTTGTCTAAGAAGGCAATTGATTAGTAAGACCGTGTCGAGATATATTTACTAAGGAGACTCTATATAAGTCTCTAATCATCCGAGTCCTGCTTTATGGTGCAGAAGCATGGACCCTATCAAAGTCGGATGAAGAGCTCCTTGGTCGTTTCGAACGGAAAATTCTTCGTGTGATTTTTAATAGCGAACTCTACGAGCTGTACAGCGACATCGACCCAGTCAGAAAAGTACGTATCTGTCGTCTAAGATGGCTGGGACATGTAGAGCGAATGGACACCAACGCTCCGGCCCGAAGAGTCTTCGATTCCAACCCGGAGGGACAACGCAGTAGAGGAAGACTTCGCCTTAGGTGGCGCGCGCAAGTGGAAGGGGACCTCAACCAACTTGGAGTGCGCAACTGGAGGCAGTTAGCTAAAGATCGCGCTAACTGGAGAAGCGTATTGGTTGAGGCCCACGTCCACCCCGGACTGTAGCGCCACCTAAGTAAGTAAGTAAGTAAGTAACAGCACCAAACACTCCTCTGAAGCATCAATTCGTTGTTGTTTTTGGTCGACTGTGAGCTCACGCGGCACCCACTTTGCACAGAGCTTTCGCATACCCAAATGTTCGTGTAAAATGGTAAAAACACTACCATCTGATATCTTTACAATGTGAGCCAGCTCGTGCACCTTCAATTTGCGATCGTTCATAACCAATTTGTGGATTTTTTTTATGTTTTCTGGAATAACAGCCTCATTTGGGCGTCCACTGCGCTCTGCATCATTTGTGCTGGTAGGACCACGTTTAAATTCAGCAATCCACTTGTCTACCATTTGTCTCGATGCAGCAGCGTCCGGATAATGTTTATCAAGCCATTGTTCCATTGCATTTTTTTTCATCAAAAGCAATGCTTTATCAAAACTCGAAATTCACTTTTTTCCATTTTTTTTTTCAATAACAAAAATTGCTTCACACAAAATGCTGTAACTCACGAATCAGTAGTCAGATTGGTGTCAAATTTATACACTTATCGGTTGAAGGCTAGTACTAAATAAAAATCGTATGGAAAAAATTCTATTAACGCCATCTATGTGTCATCCTATGGACTTTTTGAATGACGTAATATATAGGACGTTCGTTCTATTATACAAAGTTGACTTAAAAAAATTGGGGAGTATGTTGCTACAATAGTAGTACCCCTTACAAGTAGAACAGAATATGAACGACAAAGGCCGAAAATGTTGTCAGGAACAATTTTATAGGCAAAAGGAACCAATCTGGCCACCACGAGGAAGACACTTAACAAAGTGGAAAAAGACTGGCAGCCTATGGAACCATAAGAACTTGCTCAATCGCAGCCATAGAGGTGCTACCAGAACTGACTCTTGCACTTTGCGGTTCGAAAAGCTCAAAGTAAAACGATTCTACGTAAAAAAAACAACCACTCTTGACCTTTTTTAGCGACGATCAGAAAATTAAATTTTCACAAAGCTCTTGAAAAAATCCGATATCAGCGAAAAGAATTTTTGGAACAAACAATCCAAAATCCTAAAACTGAGCAATTATACAAAGAAAATTGGAGCCAGACGTAACAGCGTCTTGCAGGTTGACATGGCATAGAAAGATGCATTTAAATCAACCTCTGCAGAAACTCAGACAACTGTGATACAGCTAGTTCGTCAGATAGCCAAACTGTTATCATGGCAGTGGACTCCTCTCTAAGGTTTAATTCTTCCAATACCTTACTTAGTCGGCTCTAAAATTTGATGTGAAACGAGGGCATCAACTAAAAAGCCCCTCCAATTCACCAAGCCCTAAGCTAACTCTGATGCAGTTTACGTTATTTGAAAGAAAAAGACTCATACCATCCATTAGCAAAATATTCTATGTCTATCTCGCCTTTCGACTGATTTCAAAGACCAACTTCCTATCTTTAGACTCTGCAGTCTATGCTCGCAGGAAGACGGCTTTTTCCGTGAATTTATTTGCATTAGTGTCGCTAATTGTTACAAATTGTCCTCGCAAATGCATTCCAATTGTAAGGAGCTCGAATTAATCTGACCCATTCAGACAGGGTTTTTATGACTACCTACCCCCACTACATCGCAGGGAAACTATTTGTCAAACTGTAATACGCAGCCAGAGGGTTGCAGAAGCAAAAACTAGAAAATCATTTCCTACTCCATTTGTAAGGACAACAAAGGCTACATGAATCATTTGTCAGAAATGGAAAAATAATTCCATCATTTCATTCTCATTATGCTAAAGGAATCAACCCTCGCTGTCAGAGAGTTCTGTTTCTATACTTCTGCTTGGAGTGTCATTGCAAAGTAAGTATCAGCCAAAGTGTCTTTGTTCATTTTTTGTTGTCGCCCTTGCACTTGTTCTATCTGGCACAATATAGAAATTGTAATAACCAAACAGGAACCGAGGAAGCAACAAAAAGGATCAACAAAACTAAGGGAACCACTCAAAGCCAATTGGAAGGGATGTTCACATACAGTTGGGCGACTTTAATGCGTATTGCATCTGTGCAGGGACGTACACCCAATACCACCCACATCCTCTACAGACTCCTTATATATGCGGAGACTAATTTATGTGAGGCCAGCGCACCCCACTGCCTGGTCTCGTTATGAAAAAGAAAACATTTAGAATAAAAGTGTTTTGACAAATATCCCCTGAAAAAATGGAAAGGAAATTATGAATTTGTCCAGGGAAACTTTAAAGTGGCGCGGGCTGGCTGCCACTCTCTGAAAACGAGGGGATGCGCCGCATCACTCTCCAGAGGGTATGAGGATTGTGTTACGTTGACGAGAGAAAATATATCACCAATGACAGCGTCATAAATTTCAATCCATTTAGTTGTACGGGGGGAGAGTAGTTTGATTAACTTTATTAAGTAATATTAAAAAATGAAATGGGGAGACGGAAAATTCTACAATACAAAAGGACACTTTACGTCAGTGGCACTCGTGTGTCAATTATTCATCACCCTTGACTCGTGCCATTTATAAAGTCAAAAGGCAGACAGAACGAGTCACACGTGGGACTCTTTTTGTCAGCTCTTGGATTTCAGTTCGTCTCTGCGCAGTGTCCTTGGAATGGAATACAGCTGGCAGTGCTTTCGTCTAAAATATGCTACACATAGACTGCTAAACACTTTTCCAGTTAATTTAATTTCACATCAAACACATATCTTTCCGTGACGTGCGTCAAGAGCCAGATTTTATATTCTGCGTGTGACAATTATACAAAACAGTTTCAGGCATTTATCGCTCCGTTAAAAAAAATCCCATTTAAACTGTTTGCTGTGTGCAGCTACATGTCAGCGGTCAAATGCTCGGGGTTATGCTTTGCAAATCTGCGTCATCGCTGGTCCATCATTTATTTGACACAACCGTGCCCCGAGTCTATTTCGCAAAACAGAAAACACAATAGCAAACCAAATGCCAAAATGATGCAACAATGCAGCCCCATATGCTATATAATTTTAATTAGTTGGCCGACAATATACACACGTGAACATGATGATGGAACTGAACTGAGTTTGAGTGTACATGTCATTGAAAATTTTAATTTAAATTCCCGCGAAAAAGGACTCCCGGGCTTGCAACTGTGTTTGGCACTCCGCCCACCCTTCGTCACGAACAACTGCAGCTAATTGCATGCAACCTTAGAGTGCCGGGTGCATGCCGGTGCCAAAGGGGAGATTTATTTACATAACGTGCACCAATGTTACATTGATGACTGTGCGGAGGCACAGCGTAGAAATATTAAAGCCGGTCGGGTGGTCAGTCGGCCGCATCAGACGACTGGGGCCGTCGTGATCAGGACCACAATTAAGGCATGTCCAACACAATGTTTGTGGTATTGTGACATTTTCTATGGACGATGGGTAACATTTTTGGAATGCCCAACTATTTGTAATATTTCTGCGAGAACAGAGAACACTCTCTTGAGCGCAGCTGGATAGTGGAGTGGATGGGGTGCGTTCGTAAGCTCTATGATGTGCGGATGAGTTGCAGTGCAGTGTAGGGTATGACACTGACACTTGGGTATATTGTTCAGAGAAGAGTTTCGGTTTTGTTCTTGGTTCGTACAAGTGATGTGTTGTTGTGTAGGGTTTGGGTATGTGACTGCATCCGGATGTGGAAGTGGACCGGATCCACAGACAGGTATTTGAAGTCTGCCGAAAGTACGATGCCCAACTTATTTGGGTTGTTTTTTGGAGTACGAGTATGTGCATAATGGGGCACTTGAACACGATAGCTAGTTGTGTCTTATTGGCAAAGGGACCTCAGTATATGGTTTGGCAATGAGTTCAATATCAGCAGACGGAATGTAAATTTGATCTCAGCTAATTGGAAGGGAGACCATTAATACTCCGAACTTTGGGACATACCGCAGAAGTGTGTGACCTGAGGAAGCGGAATTCACCGTGTTTTGCATTGGAAGGGTGCCTGCTTGCGGTGATGGAGGAAGTGAACCACTCTGTCGATTTTGGCGTCCTTAATTCAATTCAGTTGATAAATTGGTTTATTAACTCAATGCTACGATTAGAGGTAAAGACTGATAAAAACTTTTGAGTTTCAGTGGTCAAGCAAGCTTCAACTGTCAAATAGGTCATTATATAGGTATTTAAATGGGTCTTGTTCATATATTTTTAATTTTTTTTACAGTCAGTCGGGTTTTTTTGGTATTTTGAATTAACTTTTTTTATTTTAATCTTTTTAGCCTATGACACTATGTGGAATAATGCGAATATTATGATACCTCACATTTCAAAATCGGTCAAGCCATTTAGGCTACAGGGCGTCCCGTAGGAACGAACATAGGATACGCGCGAAACACATAACCCTCCCTGTGTCCATAGTCGGGTAAAAATATAGTCTACCTTATGTTTTTCGCTATTTCTTTTAACTTTCTTAAAAAGCAGGGATGTCTTGAAAAATTTACGCAGAGAGCTATTTTACATGAGCTTAAATCATAAAAAAGTAATTGTTGCTTCGTTTAGATAGACCCAAGCCAGCTTTGCTCAAACATTCATTTTTGTGAGTTTCTATACTAGAATTTTATGACGCTTACGAACAGCTGAATTGAGAAGAAGCTCTTTCATGGCAGTTATACTTGTCAGACGTTCACAAGAGTTGGTGGAAAGAACCTGAAGATGGAATTTGTGTTTTTCCATAGTCCGAACCTGAGGCTGAGACGGAGACCCCTCTCTAAGTAGTCCTGCTTTCACTTGGCCGCTGCTCTCTTAACTTCAAAAAGGCAGGGGAGTCTTAAATCATTTCCTCTTGACGATTTTCTGGTTAAATAAATTCACAATCTTTGTCGATAAAATCTTTTGCAGATGACTCTAATTCAGTGATAACACATAAAAAAAAAAAACCTACCACGGGTCTAAAAATTCCCTACCGACGTAAGATTTCCCCTACAAATCTGATTGCCTACATAAAAAAAATACCTACGTTTACAGCAAACGGTTTTAAATATTAAAAATCTGTCCTTTTTCCCCTACAGAGCAATTTTTTATTGACCTACAATTTAGATGATGGCCGCAGAACAACAGCTATTAATTATCAGACAACCATATTTCATGTGCGATTCAAAACAAGCTCGTGCTGCAAACTTTCCACTCACGATGCCATCCCACACCCCTTTCAACACTTAACTAAATTTCGGGCTTCAAATTGAGCAGTCTCGCAAAAGCCTCTGCCAAATTAAACAAGCTAAATGAAATAAATTCTCAACAAAAATGCACGAATCACTTTAGAGCCACAATACTCGTTTTCGTTTAAATTTCGATTCAATTACAATCCCATGCATCTGCTGGGCAAATGTACATCTTTTTTTTAAATACTTTCTCCATCTGGCTATCATATAGTATAATATGTAGTTGCCCCATCCCACTTCGCACCACTTCCTCCCACGTACACAACTCCATTAATTCACTAAATTGAAAGCAATTCGCAATTTAAATAGGATAACTCCATAGACAAGTCGGGTGCACACGATAAAAAAAAAAATGATGAAAATCGTCCTGCAATTGACACCGCACAAATTGAAATCGCTAGTTGTCGGAAATCTAATTTTGAGCAGTCAATTTGAAAATCTGTGCTACAGAGCGAGTGCTCGTTTCCATGGCCTGGCCATGCATGATTCCAGAGCTGCTCATCCTTATACCCCATCATCGAACACACCCCCACCCCTACACCGCTTAAAATTCAGTGTGAGGAAAAGAGATCGAGTCCAATTTAACAAATTTTTGCATGATTAACACGGCGTCCTCGTGGATGGTATGTCTATATGGTGGGTGCGAGAGCGCACTGATCCAAATGGCCTCAATTACCCTTAGCCAAATGGAAATTTTAGCTACACGAGCATAATGAATGCGGCAGAATACGTTAGAAACAAGATTAAGCCACTAATCCTGACGATGTGTGGTGCAAAAAATGTTAATATTTGCCTGCGAATACACTCTCCTATTCACATGTCAATTTTACGCCTTATGAGTAGCTCTGTAGCTGGATGGCGCACTCGTCGGTGAATGTTGCTCTGTATGTATCCAATTAGCAGCTATTATTCAACAGATTTAAATTGCTGCACCGTTGAATGGAAAAATTGCTCCGATTTGCATCTTTAATTGTATGGAAGTGAGAGAAATCACGGCTCTTTTTGATGGCGGATACGTTAACAGGTCGCTTGTGATGGAGGGAGGGATTTTTTTTTTCCACTGAATGACAGATTGCCATTGGTTGAAGAATCTGTTTAATGATGTCCTTAATGTGTATGCAGATGCGAAATATCTCCGGATGCGTTCGACGACACTATCTGATGGAATGACAAATTACGTTGTCGATTCAATGAGACGGATTAAAAGAATAAAAATAAATAAAAAAAATTGTTTAACACAGGTTTCCTGTTGTTGGCTGATGCATATCAGATTTATAAATGTTTTCAATATACGTGCTCGGACACAAATTGCCGCCTTTGAGGCGATTTTCCTGTCTCACTCGTAATCCGAAAATAAAAATACAAAAAAAAAAGTCGCATAAGCTGCGGTCATTCGAAAACATTGTACACCGTTTTTAGGTCAGCGGATGGACGAGTGATCATCGAGGATGGGACATTTTGCTACGGTCTACAGTATAAAAATTCGATTTTGAATCGAAAGGGCTTGTACAATTTCTCGAGCATTTCCCTTACCAAGTTTCATTGTAAAGCTGGTTGAAACAGTTTCATTGTTAAACTGGTGAAACGCTTGTCATTTTTTTTTTGTAAATAAAATTTCAGCATAACAAAGATGACTATCAAGAGCCTCTCCGCGATACCAATAATCATTTTTAGTTTCTAGGCTACATTTTTCGAGCTCCCAATGCGAAATTTTGCATACAAAATTGCATATTGTGACCTACAAAATATTAATTGTGCAGGCTAAAAATGATTATTAGTAAGGCCCTCTGTGTTATTTCACATCTAGTCTGCCACATTTAAATTCAAACCTTATCATTTAAAAAGCCACTTACAATTTTACTGCTTATAACGCGAGACATTTCAAAGGTAGGGATTAAGCTATTTGTGAAATACTTTCTGCTTCGAAAACTCCCTTTTTAGAGGCCGAATAAAAAAAATGCACTTATTCTGTTTTTGAATCGCGACATTTTACGCCATAAGAGTGAAAACCGCAGTCAATTTCGTGCAGTTGTTTTCAAATCTATCCCAGACAAACACCTAACAGTCGAAAAAAGTTACTGACGCTAATTCTGAGATTCGATCGAATCGAGTATTCCTCGAATGAACTCCTCACATTCTAAGTTCCGAGGGAAAGGAGTTCATTATCGAATGATTTCACTGGATGAACTTGATTTTCGAAATCAGCTGCTTAAAGTTTTAGCTGTCAGATTGTAAATTATTTGTTTTGCTTTTATTAAATAAATATGGCTTTATATGTATTTTTGGAGGAGGAATCGTCAATTTGAATCGAAAAATACTGCGGGTCAAATCGAATCCATTTAATCTGCCGGACGACATCATTGTATATAGAGACTATAACAACTATACATTTATATACAATGACAACATGTAAAGTTTGTATTTACTTTAAGATTTGTTGGAAGTTTTCGGCTCAATAGATGAAGGTACCGAACTATTTTTCATTTGCGTCTTTCCAAAACGAAGTTCCATCAATTTTGTTGCTGCTGAAACCCTTTGCAATATACGGATTAGTCTCCAATAACTTTATCAGCATTTCAAATTGCCTGTGGTTCGTCCATTTGGATTGCGACCTGCGATTATTACAATTTTTTTTTTTTTCATAAAACGAACAAATGTTGCTTCCTAGCTCATAATATGCCTTTTATATACATTTTGTGATAAAATTAAGCAACATTTCATTCGATTTATTTAAAAACAATTCAACTTACATTTTTAAATACAGCTTTCGGCCACAAATTTCCGCTCGAATAAATTTTGTACATTTAACTCAATGCAATCGAAACTGAGAATGCGGGGAGAAATGAACAAAAAATAATTCTCTATCGAAATCGAAAGTAGGAATGTCACTTTCGACTCGATTCGAATTTCAGAATAGAGGTGACTGTAGATAGAGTTCTTGACCAATTTGATGTTTACACATTTCCACGAATGAAAAAAAAAGTTATACAGAAGAACTTTTTTTAAATAGTACGAGAAAAAACTTGTTGACATTTTGGTGTGGAAATCAGTCATCGGAGCCGTTCGAAGTAAAGTTTTTGCTTGCTTCAGAGGGTCGACGCAGCACAGGAAGACCCTGCCTCAGTTGGCTAACTCTGAAATTTGAACTGTGCCTCTTAGGAAGAAGGAGAGAAAAGTAATTTGTCAGTCTACTTGCTATCTCTAAGTCATTTTTCATCATTTCAATTGCTGCGAGACGCTTGATTCACCGACGAGTCTTTTTTTTAATTTTTAAAACTTGATCATTAATCACATTCCCATTGGTCAAACAAACATGAGCTCCATCAGTAAATACGTAACGAAAAATCTACATCTGTTGCAAAAAAAACTACGTAGACTGGGTAGAACTAACGAATTGTGACAACGTAATTTTATGGAATTTAACAGGCGATTTGAAATATATTCACATTTCGTTTAAAAACCGCCACAAAAGTCTCATCATTATGTTAATATAAAGGGTTCTCCAATAAGAGGTGTTATTGTGAATGACCCGCTATTTCGGTTGCTGGCACTTTTGAAGCTTTTATTCTTTGACATTTGACAAGTAGAAACTACGCCATTACTAAAAATGGAAGGATACACGCTTCAACAACGCATTGAAATTATTAAAATTCACTACAAAAATGGTGAAAATCTTGCAGTCACAGTTCGCAAAACTTAAGCATTTTTTGATTAATGATTTTTTATGGTCGGAGTTGGATGGTATTGATCTGGACAACGTTTACTTTCAACAAGACGGCGCTACGTGCCACACAAGCAACGAAACCATTGATCTTTTACGGGAAAAGTTTCCGGACCGTGTTATCTCTCGAAGAGGTGATCACAATTGTGATCACCTTGCGACTTCTTCCTTTGGGGCCACGTGAAAGATAAGGTCTACGCCAACAGCCCAGCGTCGATTCAAGACCTCAAAGATAAAATTCGTGAGGCTATCGAGGACATAGGGCAGCCACTTTGCGATTTGGTTATGGAAAATTTCATGAAAAGGATATGGTCCTGTATGCGTGCTCGTGGTGGCCATTTGGCTGATGTTGTTTTTCATTATTAACGGCATACCTTCCTCTTTATTATGAAATAAACATCCGATCATTTATCTCAAAAAATGGCATTTTTCTTTGAATACCAAAATAACACCTCTTATTGGAAAACCCTTTACTACAGGTCTTTCTGTCGTACCAATTACGGCCTTATTTCGTCTCAAATTTTCAAGAAATAAGAACCAAATAAAAGTAGAATTTCATTAGGTGAGTTCTCGAAAGTAATAGCTTTTCTCTTGAATTTGATAAAATTTTTACCGCTGATATTGTAGATTGTAACTTAAAGGCTCGTGAAACATAGCCTCGGACCTTCGGAAGGCATCAGGTGTTTTTTTTTTCGATACCCGGAGCTATAAAATAAAATAAAAATGAGCACATACACCCAGCTGCCCTGGACAAAAAGTGTTGCCAAGTCGAAAATCACACCTTTTATTACACCTAAATCTCTGCCGTGCACAATATTTTATTTTCTCCCTTTCTCTTTCTGATCTCGGTCTATTCTTAAGGGTTATATATAAAAGACAAATTTTCAGAGCAAGTACCTCTATACTGACAGTAACATACCATAATCCTGCTCAACAAGTACAGAAGCTTCTCCTCTTAGATGGCAAGTTAAAAACCCGGCTAGATCCGCTTCTTCCAAAATCCATGAAAAGAACCTATTTTCAAATAACTCCTAATTATCATTTTTCAATAAACAGCTTTTTCATTGGGATCAGGGTTGCCTGCCATAAAAAACAGAAAATCCTCCAGAAATAATGCCATAATTCATTGCGATAAGAACTGCGAAAATCATCATTACCAGGCCGAAAAGAACGCACCGCGCTCGCACTTCCGCACGCCACAACGGGTGTAATATCAAATTAAAATCCCCCTTTTAACGACTGTTTAATTGCCAGGATAACACCACGAATACTCGTACACCCATTGCCATTTGGAAGTATTCCACAGACAGTATTAATAACAACCAACGACGACGAACAGCATATTCCACTAGGCAACAAAGTCCCCAACATAGATACGCACAGATTTGGGATTTGCTTGGCGGGATCCTGGAAAAAGGTCGCTTTTACGATTACCTCGGTGGTTTTTTTTTTTTTTTATCTCGAAATCCCGATAATGAGATCGCTTATCTGTGCACCAGCCGCCCTATAGTCAACAAACATTTGCTATGTACCCTTCAACGAGCTGTTGGGGTCGGTCGTCGTGAAAAATGTACACGCATCCGGATGCGGATGCTCTCCGTCTATCTGCGGCCACCACAGTCTGACACTAAAGTCGGCGTCAGAGTCTCATCCTCTAAAGGGATTCGACTGGTGATAGCTAGCTTGCCAGGTGGAGACTGTGTTTAGAATAACAAATGACCTATCATCGCCACATACACGTATACAGAAAACACACGTTCGAAACTGGCACGTTGACTAACGCACTGGAGCCCTGTGTTTTTTGCAAATCCCCGCCACATACGAGCTAGGACTAGGACAGCTAACAGGACTAATATGGGGTGGAAAAAAAGAGAATTTTCAAATTTATGCGTAGGGGAAATTAAATTTCCTGTTTTAAAAGGCTCAGCGTTTCCTGCGTTCCTACTCTGGTGGGTGGAGGGATGGACGCAGAGACGCCGTTGGTGTGTGTGTTTTGTCTGATAGCCTTTGCGAATATTTCTAGGTTTTTTTTTGGATACACACTGAGCGTATGGATGTGCATCGCCCTAGTTGGGAATGTAATTTATGAAGCCAAGTTGGGCGAAGTTCTCGGAGCTAATAAGTCTGGGGCGCATGGCGTGTGTTTGGATTAGATTAAGAATTAGGACTGACCTGATGGGGAAATTAATGTTCAGAGATTAGAATCGGATGGCAATTAAGCAATTTTGGGGGCAGCCGCACGAGTGGGAGATTATGAATTTTGGTGTTTGTGTGAGAATGTATGAAAAACGCCAAGATACTCGTGTTACGTCTCAGTCCGTGCTTTCTCGATAATCCGAGGGAAGAGTACTGAGCGGAGAGCCGAAATAAAATTTAAACAACTTTTTTATTTATTTATTGAATTGAACAACAGAGCCCGCTGTCTTAGGCAGGGCTGCGACTCTGAGTTTCTTTATTTATTTATTTTATTGTTTGGAATAACTAGGTCCGCTGTCTTGAGCTGGGCTGCAACCTGGTATCCTATAACTCTAAATTAGCTCTGTCTTTCCTTGTCACAACCTTTGCCTTTTATACAATTATTGTTCATGACCCATCTCCTATCTTCCCCCTCCACGCACCATTTGTTTCCTTACCAATTACCATATGTGCATACGCGCTATTTTTAGTTATTGCTTAATTGTTTTCCGTTCCCATTACAAGTACCCAAATGACATCTTGGGTGTCATTTGCCTTACGCTGGTGTCAAGTGTCATCCATTCATAAATTATTATTATTCCACTGATACCACAACGTAGTATTCCTCCGATATGCAACCTTTGCAGTTTTGCCATGTGTCGGCGTGCCGCTGTGCAATCGGAGTTGGGTTACGTGTGTATCGTATTGGGTAGGTATGCACTTCATTCATTGCGCTTGGGTGGCGTTTGGGTAAATGAAAAAACTAATGAAAACAAAGCAAATGACCTATTAATAGCCGTATGCTCTGGTAATGTATGGAATGGATCGCTAGCGAGAAGGTGATGATTAGGGTAGGTCATGAGTATGGTTATGGTTGTGCGGGTCACAACATCCCACCCCCCTTGGAAAAAGAAAATTCTTACCTGAAGGGTTAGAATTTTCTGCAAGTAGGCTTGGGTGTGACGAGGAAGGAAATTTATAATTATTTTAATGATTTTTTGTTTTTGAGTTACAAAGTACCGTGTTAAACTAAATACAATGCTTGAATGCTTATAACGAAGTGCTTAGACTAAATATAATGTTTGGCTCCTACTACAAAGGAAGTACCTATAACAATATTCTTATTCTAGTATAAAAATTATTTTTAACAATTAATACAAGGAAATATTAAAACAAATATTTTTTTTTTTTTGAAATACATAGTTTTATAGTAAAATAATTATAATATAGTATACATATACATATATATAAATTTTTTTTTTTTTTTTTTTTTTTAAACTCCTGTAGTTAATACAAATGTTGGTTTAGGAGATGGTGGTTCGATTTGATTATTACTTATTTCTAGTATGTGTTAAGTTGGAGGATTTATGTGTTCAGTTGGGATAGGATGGGATATTTGTGCTGTTAGTTCGTTGGTATCTTTCGTTATTTGTGTTTTTAAATGTCTTCTAAAGATGTATATAAAGGTAGCTACTATTGCCAGAATTACATAGATCGAGATATAGTGGTGGATATTGTGCGAATCTAACGGTGTCAGTAGTTCTTTTTCTGCAGCTTCCAATTGCTTTATCTGGTTTGATACTGATTTAAGTTCGTCTTGACTAGAGAACCTTATGTAGGCTACGTCGCTTGTTTGGTTGAACTTTATGTATGTGTTGTTTTTTAGAAAATGTGAAATATTGAGGGGTGATACATAAGAATTATGAATGGAGGAGGATTTTTCATTGTATGAGTGTATGATTAACTCCATTTTTAAAAAAACGAAGCATAGGGTGAGATTTACTTGCCGACTTTAATCGTGTTTGTGTGTATGTTGGTTTATGTAGTGAAATTTACGAGATTATTATTATGTACTACTTTCGATTTATTTCCTATTTTAATTCTTGTATTCTCATCGGATAAGATTTCCAAAACCTCGTAGGGGCCTTCCCAAAGGGATGAAAACTTATTTTTTCTTGCTTGGTTTTTTAGAAGAATCTTTTCACCTATATTAATTTTCTTGGTTCTTGTTGACAGATCATACAGTTCTTTGGAGATTACTTTCTTTTTATTTAAAATTTCTTTCGCTGCCTGGTATCCGTGCTGTAATCTAGCCTTTAACTCGTTGACGTAGTTTTCGTAGTTGTATAGTGTTTTTGGGATTTGTTGCAGGATACTGGGGATATTGGCAGGGAATCCGTAAAGGAGTTCGTATGGCGTAAAGCCTGTGCTGCTGTGTGGTGTCGTATTGTATACGAACATAGCATAAGGGGTCCACGTATCCCAAGTTAAGGGATCTCGCTGAACATAGTGTCGTAGGTATTCAGAAAGGGTTCTATGGCTACGCTCAAGCGCTCCATTTGTTTGCGGGTGGTAAGGTGATGTAGTGAGTTTCTTTATTTTCAGCAATGTGCATAATTCTTTAAACATAGAACTCAGAAAATTTGTACCTTGATCGGTAAGTAAGGAAATCGGAATACCATGTCGGCATATAATTTTTTCGGAAAAAACTCGTGCTACCGTTGAGGCTTCAGCATTAGGTATAGGAAAAACTTCGGAAAATTTAGTCAGGTCGTCCTGAAATGTTAACAAATATTTTTGATCGTTGTGGCTTACAGGCAAAGGACCGACTATGTCCAAAGCAATTCTTTCGAATGGTCGTGAGCTGGTTGTTGTAATCCTCATAGGTACCGGAGGGTTCCTCCTACATTTGTTAAACTGGCATGATGTGCATTTTTGTATGTGTTCAACAATATCCTTCTTCATACCAGGCCAGTAGTACTTATTTTGGATTCTTTTAAGTGTTCGTGACACGCCTTGATGTCCTCCGAATGGTGAGTCATGAAAGTCAAAGAGGGCCTTTCTTATAAGTTCGGGTTCATTCAGAGTGATTCTTTCGTTAGTATAGAGCCGAATTTCCATATCGTCTTTGTCAAATAATTTTTCCAGTAGTATTTTTATAGTATTTTTTGCATTGTTGCCCAAGTTTGGTAATGAAAACCCGATCATTTTAAAATGTCGGTTTTGAATTTTCTCTTTTATATTTTTCAAGCATTTTTCTGCAACTGATTCATCCTTCGTGCTTCTAAAGGGTATCGGTAAGGTAATCACAAAACAAAACTCTGTCTCAAAACATTTACCTACATCAGGTTTAATAAAGCTTGGTATGAGTTCTTTGAGTGCTTCCTCATCTGGTGAATTTATTAGAGGCAAAATTACGGTTTTTAACGATAAATTATAGTCTTTGTGGATATCACCGGTTTTTTCTGTCAGAATAAAGCTAGAAACCTGTAGCAGCTCGTCTTCGCATGACCGAGTATTGGTATTGGTTTCATTTCGGTCTTCCAGACGATGTCTTTGATTTCGAGTTACTACCATTACCTTATTACTTTGTTCGGAATGGGGAGTTATGTTGTTTTGGCTCCTTTTCGTTGTAGTTGTCATGGCTACTGCCGGTATTCGACTTAAAGCGTCAGCGTTGGAGTTATGTTTGCCGGCTTTGTATTTGATTTCGTATTCGTATTCCTCTAGATCTATTCGCCAACGTGCTAATCTAGATGAAGGATCTTTCAGATTCAATAGCCATTGTAGTGGTCTGTGATCGGTTAGAATGGTGAATTTTCTTCCATAAATGTAAGGACGAAATTGTCGCACTGCAAATATTATTGCGAGTAGTTCCTTTTCAGTAGTTGTATACTTAGTTTCTGCTGAATTTAAATTACGACTAACGTAATAAACAGGCTTGTCTTCACCTATATTCCCTTGGGACAAAACAGCGCCTATTGCGAAATCGCTTGCGTCTGTGGTTATTAGAAAATGTTCCTTAAAGTCAGGATATATTAATATAGGGGAAGTGATTAATTTCTCTTTAAGTCTTGTGAAAGCCTCTTCGCAGAATGCGTCCCATTTGAAATTTATACCCTTTTTTAAAAGATTCGTTAGGGGTTTCGCTATGAGGGCAAAATTAGGAATAAACCGACGGTAATAGCCAACGAAACCTAGAAATGCCTTTATATCTTTAGCCTTTTTTGGTCTCGGGTATGTTTTTACTACTTCTATCTTCTCTGGATTTGGTTTAATACCGTTGTCACTTATGACATGCCCGAGGTACATAAGTTCCTTTCTGATAAAGTGACATTTGTCGGGTTGTAATTTTAAATTATGCTCTCGTAGTCTTGCTAATACGTTTCGCAATTTCTCATTGTGGTCTGTTAAATTGGAACCATATATAACGATGTCGTCGACATATACGAAACACTCAATGCCAATCATTCCCATAAGAACATTGTTCATTGTCCGTTGGAACGTAGCTGGAGCGTTTTTAAGCCCGAATGGCATCCTGGTATACTCATAGTGACCGAAAGCAGTGCTAAACGCGGTCTTTTCTCGATCTTCTTCTTCTACCAATATTTGGTGAAAACCGTTCGCAAGATCGAGCGTACTAAAATATTTAGCTTTGCCTAACTGATCTAATATGTCAGTTATGTTTGGGAGAGGAAATGCATCACCTACAGTGGCATCGTTCAGGCGCCTATAGTCTACTACTACCCGCCATTTTTTATTTCCTTGTGCGTCTGGTTTCTTGGGGACGAGCAGCAAGGGTGAGTTCCACGGGCTGTAACTTGGTCTGATTATATTAGTGTCTAGCATCTCGTTTACTTGTTTATATATTTCATTTCTACTGGTTTCGGGCAGCCTATAAGGTCTTACGTATATGGGTGGTTTTCCTGCTTCCGTTATTATTTTGTGGGTACTTGCTTTAGTAAAAGACAATTTATCACCCGGTAAAAAGAATAGATCATTAAACTCACGGCATATCTGTATAATAGCAGTTTTTTCTTCATGGTTACAGTGATCTGTGTTTAAAGATTTTTCCAGATTTTCCAATCTTTTATATACTGGATCCTGTTCTAGACTTGGCTTAATGAAATCAAATTCTTCTAGCTTGTCCCATTCTAAACCCATATCTTTTGTGTTGATATTTACTTGTTTCTCATTAGTGTTGAGAAGTAATATTTTGGCTCGATTCTTGTTTGATTCTGCAATGGAAGAGGCCAAAAAGACCCCAGGAGAAACCTGTTTCTTCCTGAACACTACGTCTTGTTCTGAGTTAAATGCAATCTCTGTCACTAGCCTGCTTCTAGGGGGAATACAGATTTTATTGAAATGCTGTTCTACCCGACGTGATTCCGCAGTTGTGTCCTCGGGATGTGGATATGTAGCATTGTACTGTCCCCCGGAGTTATCTACTTCAGCGATTGAATCATCTTTTTCTTCCCGCTCCGTTTCTACGTTGGTGTACTTTGGATATGGAAGTTTATCTTCCCCATTTTTGTACGTTAGACCTGTAGAATTGTTCGAAACGTATGGACGAATGCCTAGAGTGCTAGTTTTATGACAAATGTAACAAGAGTATTTTTGCAGAAAATCATTGCCAATGATTCCGTCGAATTCTTGAATGTAGTCATTTTTTACCACGTGAAATACATGTTTTAGTTTAATTTTTTCTTGACCTGATTGAAAGACTAAAGTTTCTGTTGCGGTGAAAGGACTAATGATACTTTTACCTACTATGGAGGTTATTACCATTTCGTTATGGTTCAATGGTTTAAGGTTAGTATAGTTTTTAATTACGCTAATTTCTGCTCCTGTGTCTATCAGAAGAGTTTTGATTATACCATTTTCGAATGGGATGCGGATCATGCTTAAATTATTTTGAGGGATAAGGGAAATTTGAATCAAGATCGAGTTTAATTCCTCGCTTGGTGCACCTCGGCTTGAATGTTTACTCGGGAAGGATCGCCGGGGTTTTCCTCCCGAGACAGTTCGTTTCCCTGAAATTCGATTTCGTTGCTTTGATTGGACTGGTTTTGATGATCCGGTACGTGGTGGTAATTGATTTGCCGATTAGGGTTGGTACGCCGGTCTTGGTAATGATTTTGGTTCTGATTATGATTATTGTTATTACGGTTTTGATAATTATTTTGATTATGGTTATTATAATTGTTGATATTGCCTCTGTTTTGTTCGTTTTGAACATTTTGTCGAGCTTGCGCTAGACGAGTCCTACAGTTTTGGAACGAATGATTAGGTTTTTGGCAAAATGTACACGAGAGGAATTGCACTTCTCTTTTAACTGAGTTTGGAAATTGTGGGAGTCTGTTAGTATTTTGGTAACATGTTTCAGACGAATGCCCTACTTTGTTACATGTTCGGCAAATGGGTCTGGTTGCGTTTGATGTGCTACCGGTAGGTGAAGAAAAGTGATGAGGAGATTTGTCCAGTCGAAATGACTGTTCAACTGCGTAGGATACTGCGTTTTTGAGGTTATCTGCCTTATGAGCTTTAACCAAAATTTTTAGGGTGTGATTCCTGAGATTATCTTCGAATGTTTGCAGAGCCAATTTGCTGTTTTCTTTCGTTAAGAAATCCCTGACTGGTTTTTCACTAACAGTTCCTAACGTGGCTGAATTTAAAGCAGAGAGTAGTTGTGCAAGTCTGTCGCCGAATTCATAGACACTTTCCTTGGCCCCTTGTGTGGCTGACATTAGTTCGTTTTGGGCGGAAGATCGTGACTTCTCTTGCTTGAATTGGCTTTCGAGCTCTTTAACGAGTTCGTTCCATGTGGTAAAAGAATTGAACTGAATCAGTTCGAAAGCTGCCCCCTGTAGCCTGGTCTTGACGATCTCGAGGAAGGTTTTATGTTTGTCGGTATCGACAGAGGAAAACAATATGTTACCGCATGCGATAAATTTGTTAAGGTCGCCGGGACTTCCGTCGAAAGTTGGCACGATATTGAATATATCGTTTATGCTTACTTTGAATTCCATTTTGGGTTCTTCTACTATGGAATGGAGAGGAAGGAATTCGAATAATTCCACTATTCGCTTATTTCGACGCGTAAGAATTTTGCTCACAAAAAGATACCGAACTTAGCACGAAATAGTAATTTGGGGAGTGTGTTTAATTACAAAAATATTTGGTTGTGTTCTGTATGTGTAAGAAAATAAAATATCTTAATAGAAATACCTTATTTAATCTTTACGCTGCTACTGGTGTTAATGATGCTGCTGCTGTTGTGGTTGATGCTGGTAGTGCTGGTCTTGCTGGTCCTTGGTCCACACTGTTTCGTTGTATACACTGTTTCTGGTGTAAGCCCCAGAGACGCTATCACTTTAACACAATATATATATTATTATATTATTATTATTTTTTTTTTTGTTATATTGACGGTGTTTAGCCCCTGTCACGCATCAAGGTCTTTGCCTTGTTCTTGGTAGTTGGGACCTCTTTGGGTATCCCACCGCTGCCACCAATGTTACGATTTCAGTCCGTGCTTTCTCGATAATCCGAGGGAAGAGTACTGAGCGGAGAGCCGAAATAAAATTTAAACAACTTTTTTATTTATTTATTGAATTGAACAACAGAGCCCGCTGTCTTAGGCAGGGCTGCGACTCTGAGTTTCTTTATTTATTTATTTTATTGTTTGGAATAACTAGGTCCGCTGTCTTGAGCTGGGCTGCAACCTGGTATCCTATAACTCTAAATTAGCTCTGTCTTTCCTTGTCACAACCTTTGCCTTTTATACAATTATTGTTCATGACCCATCTCCTATCTTCCCCCTCCACGCACCATTTGTTTCCTTACCAATTACCATATGTGCATACGCGCTATTTTTAGTTATTGCTTAATTGTTTTCCGTTCCCATTACAAGTACCCAAATGACATCTTGGGTGTCATTTGCCTTACGCTGGTGTCAAGTGTCATCCATTCATAAATTATTATTATTCCACTGATACCACAACGTAGTATTCCTCCGATATGCAACCTTTGCAGTTTTGCCATGTGTCGGCGTGCCGCTGTGCAATCGGAGTTGGGTTACGTGTGTATCGTATTGGGTAGGTATGCACTTCATTCATTGCGCTTGGGTGGCGTTTGGGTAAATGAAAAAACTAATGAAAACAAAGCAAATGACCTATTAATAGCCGTATGCTCTGGTAATGTATGGAATGGATCGCTAGCGAGAAGGTGATGATTAGGGTAGGTCATGAGTATGGTTATGGTTGTGCGGGTCACAACACTCGTACTAAAAGCAAGGTCGACGAGAAGTCCTCAGGACACTACTATGAGAGCTCATAGAACTGCATATCGGGAAGGGGAACTTACCTAACCGAAGGACCACTCAGTACTAAAAACAGAAGCTGAGCCAGGGTTGACAAACGTGTTACAATCGTAACTTTTTAGTTACAATGGACTTTGGAAAAATTCGCTATACAATCGCCCTGAAAAAGTTACACTCAAAGAGTATTTTTTATTTGGGATTTTTATTTATACTCATTGGGCGTAAGCATAAAAATATATTAGGACTTTTGGAAATAAAAATCAATTCTAGGTCTAAATTATAAGAAATAGAGCATTCAATTTTGCTTTAAGTTAGGAAATAGTTACAGGAGTCATCGATCCGGGTAAATTTTCAGAAATCTCAATATTTTCGCAGATTTGCATGTAACATGATTTTACTAATAACAATTACGAGTATGGAAATGAGTTTTTACACACAGTTTCACAATAGCTAGCAGAAGTTGTCTTTTGTTGAATTTATTTCATTTCTATAAAATGCTAAATGGGGTTAACAGTTCACTGCCTACCAAAAGAGGACTTTAGATTCGATTTCTTTTTCTATACCTAAGGGCCAATGCATATTTTAATACACTTCTTTTATATGTTATCCTTAATTAGTGCTTTTATCCAATGTTCGGAAGTTTCGGTTGGAATGTTTTACAGGTGATAACGAAAACGATTTAAACGAGTAAATGTTTTTGTAACTTTTGCATCTTACAAGATTTTTGATTAAAATGGTTAATCCTTTCGGAAATGTTTTCAAAGTACATAATTGGAATTGAATGGTGATCATGAAAGTTCATTATTATGCAAATAAACAAGTTCAAAGTGAAATTGTGGGCTTTTAGTGAACTTACAATTTGATTTCTTCAAAAATGAAACTACGTGATCGCAAATAAAGTGGGAGAACTTAATTTATTTTACAAAGTACACTTCTTCAACTGTTAACCTAAAAATTGGTGTTCGAGAGCTGTTTAAGTCCTTATCTTTTGTTATCATTAAATTCTTGTGGAAAACGAAAGACAACATCATTTCAAATAAATTAAATTGCTCATGCATTTTGGATAACATTTTTTTACGTGGTTTTTTGTACATAGCCTTAAGAAAACCAATGTATAAAATTGAATTAAGTTAGCCATAGTATACCTTTAAAATACATTTTTGTTCACATATCGCACATATCATATTCGAGAAAAATTCAAATTTTGAAATTTCTGTGCAAAATAAAAAATGGCTCTGAACTTTAAGCCCACAAACTCTGAAAACAAAGTTTGAAACAAGTCCGCCTAGCTGTTGGCCTCAGAACCTGACGGACGAAATTGCGTAATATTACATAAAATTAATGAACATCTCGAAATCTTTCGAAATTTTGTGCGAAAATAAATTTCTCGTATACGGAAATAAAAAATACAATTGAGCCCGAAAAAATACAATCGGAACTAAGATTAGCTTACAGTCCACACCATTCATTTTCTGCTGAGCCCCCTCTTAATTGTGCTTCTTGTTGAGAAATCTGAGCTTCGAGCGATGTCCAAACTTGTTTTGCAAAAACCTGAGTTGGTTAAAAAATAGTTTTCACTGTAAATGTTGTTGTTCACATACCCAAGGCCGAGACTGCGTTCGTATTTCAAGTTCAGATTCTGTAACACAAAACGATAAAACGTTTTCGTGCGCACGAATGATTTGCCCTATGTTACACAAGCAAATTTCTTCGCGCACACGAAAACGTTTGAACGTTTCGCCTTACAGAATGCCGACCCTGGTTTAATCAAAACTTTACTACACATTGGAATACAATGAGTCTTATCAAAAGTATTGGTAGAAGGTTGCCTAAGTCTTTATTTTAAGGCTTACATTTCAGCCCTTTACAGTGTAGTTCCTCAAGAGTATTTGTCTCACAAACTGAAACCAGAGGCAGAGGCTTTTCATAGAACCAATGCGAAGACTTTTGCTCTTCAATTGAAAAATGGTCAGAAGGTTCGGAGACTAGAGCGTACCTACAGAAGTTTGTCATACTTATTTAAACTGCCTTAAGGAACCGCGTTGGAGTGGGAGTCGGATACGAAATATCCACTGCAACAACCACTATTACACTTTTATTGCTTTCGTTAGCTTCTGTTCAAACCAGTAGGTAATAACAGAAAATGACTCATAACCTTAAGCGCAAATTAAAAAGGTAGGGTAGACTGGGTTCGGTTGAAACAGAGGACGGTTGACACAACACAAATATCTCAGAAGCCGTTCGCGCAATGTGTATGAGTATTGAGAGAAAATGGAGCAGAAACCAGTGCATTTACGACATTCAGTCTTGCTTCTATCGTCGTGCTGCTTGGTTGTGGACGAGCGTTGCCAGACGGTTGAAATATTTCCCCCCAGACAAATCTGAAAAACCCCCAGATTTAGCTATTTTCTAAAAAAAAACCCCAATTTTTTTTCAAATTATGTAGGTATGTAAACTTAAGATTAAATAAAAAGACACGAGTTTAAAGAACTAAAAAGATTTTTTAATGTATACGTATTTAAAAAAAAAAGGGAGTGAATTCAGATTTCAAGATTTAATTAGAAAAACTTAGCTAATAAGTAAAAATAATCAACTTTCATAAATAAGTCCTAAAATATAGTTCTCGTTGTCTTAATCTTTGTTTTTGTACATCTGCTCATGAACATTTTGATCATTTGATCGGAAGGGGTAAAATTGATACATCCCGATCCAGGAACAATCACAAATTGGTTTTGGCAAGAGACACAATACAAAGAAAGTCTCGCTCTATTTATTGCTTCTCATATGATTGTGAACTCTTCGCAAATGCAAAAGTGTGTGATGTATGTAGCTTTAGATAGGGGTTTATCAATATCCTTCCACCAATGAATATTGGAATGCGTTGGAATGGAATTGGCATAAATGGAACATGAATTTATTTGGTTTGTTGGTGTTGCTTTATTATAGCTTTTAATGTTCACTTACGATACTTTTTAGTGAGAAGAAAAAAATAATTGAACGCAATTACAATTAAAAAACCCCCAGATTTCCCCCTAAATAATTTCTCCCCCCAGATTTCCCCCTGTCGGTCAAGAAAACCCCTAGATCTGGGGGGAAAACCCCCAAACTGGCAACGCTGTTGTGGACTGAAAGTTTTTAATTTTTTTGAGAAGCTAAAGTAAGTTTATTGGTTTTTTTATTTTTCTTTGTTGTGTGAGTACTATGCAAATGAGAGTGTTGAGTGTTTTTTTATTGTGTGTAGAATATAATAAAGTGATATGCAGAAACGTTTCCGTATTGTTTATGTTGTCTTGTAACTTTTTTTTGCTAGAAAAGTGGCTGGGGACAGTTGAAACGTTTTTTATGGGGACGGTTGAAATAATGTGTTTACATTTTTTTTGTTTAGATCTAATGCCACATAGCCTGCCTCCTTCCCAACCGAACCCAGTCTCCCCTACTTGTTCTGCATAACTATTTCGAGCGTGCGGTTTAGAACAAACAAAGAAAGTAGCTCTATCAACTGCACAAGTAAACCGATAGTCGTCCTAAGTAATATATTTTCTAGATCTTCCAGTATTTGCTTCTCGAACTAAAAATCTAGGGCCAAGTGCCTTTGATAGTTTGCCAAACAACTCATGTGTTAGGCATAAACCATCATCGGTGCCAAAGTGCAGTTGACATCTCTGTGCTTACCAACATACAAACTTGGGAACACCATTTTTGGTTTTAAAGCTGACTAGAGAAGGTTCATATTCACAAAGCCCGTGTAAGGTATCCTTCGGGTAAAACACTGTACACCTGCAAGTCGAATCAAAAGGACTGCCTCAAACCTTATAGTATTTCGAGTGACATCTCATTCCAACTGGTTTATTAACAGAATGATACATTTTTGCGAAATTGTGATTTGCTATGTCTTGTAAAATATTTACATCCCATTTCACCATCGAGCACATTCCACATCGAAGACCCGTATTTCGAACGGAAAACTAGGGACGAAAAAAATAAATCCGATGATCTTTTTCATTTTGTGTTTTTAGCAATCGCCTTTCAGAACGCCAAACGTCAAGACCCCTATTTGAAAGTTTCTCTCTTTTTGGCTGATGTCGCCTGACAAGAGAAAGATAAACACATTCCAAGGAGGAAACTTTCTTCCGTCATGTTTGCCCACCGTTCCGTTCTGCTTCGTTGACTAAGCGCAAATACGAATTGGGACTTACGGATGCTAAAGGGATCTATGGGAATCCCTTATTGCGCGCCAGGCCAAGTCACGATACACTACACATACCTCCGCACCTTGTATGTGTATAAGTGTATCTACAGATGAAATATGGGTGGCTGGGAGTGGGTTTCATGAATCCCGGTTTTATGCTTGAAATAATTTCAAATGTCTTAAGATGATGCCAAGAAAAGTATATTTATAGTTTTTTTTTTTTTTTTGGACTCCTCTATTGGGAAGCCCTCCTTCAGCAGAAACAGCATGTTTCATATTATGAATGTGGGTCTGTGGACAAGCAAGGACGTGAACCCTATGCAAACTCTATTACTTTTGGTTAAACGGAATGACAGTTGGCCTGTCAAACGAAGATTGCAAAATAGAAAATTCATAAATTTGTTCGTACATTTCCTCCGGGATGGGGGTATGTATTCCTTATATTGTGTGTTGGGTGTTCGGTGTTGGAATGTGTGCAAGAGTGTGTTTCCTTGGTGGAGGAAAATATATGATAAAATATCGAGAACTCAACTGAAGTACAATTTCCTCCTCAGACACTATACTTCAGATGTCAATTTGATAGACAGGTACAGGTGAGCACTTACAGGCTGTCATTTGAATTAATTTCGGTTCACAACAGTCAAAGTGTCGCTCGTTGATAGAGAATATTTGACTATTGGGTGGTGTGTATTTCAATACAAACTGTCACGACAATAAAACGTGCCAACGGAAAAGAAGTTTTCACTGACCTGTAGGTTTTTGCTTACAAAATAAATAGATAAAACCACTTTGCGCAATTGGAAGCGAATAATAAGAGCCTGCAGGAATCCACTTACTTACATTTTGTTCTAAAATAGCAATGGCGTTCAAAACCACTATCCATTGAGAAGACAGAGATTTGGAAAGTGAGTACTCACACTCCGCTTATTCTTCTAAGGAACACCTAGGTCTTTATATTAATTCTGGCTCTTCTTGACGGCTGGCTAGTATTTAGTATGATTAATAAAGGAAGACGAAATTACCATCAAAATAATTGAGAGGTGGCGCTGTAAAAAAAAACCTTAAGATGGAACTAGGTTTTTTTCTGGAATCGAACCTGCGACCCCTCGCTTCCCAAGTAACAATTTGACTTCGGTAAGGTGCTATCGAAGCTATTTCACCTCCCGCAATATCAACTGCATAAGGCCTAATGGAAACAGATATGGCGCACTTTAATGCAGGCTTACTTGTTTAAGACTTTCTGAACAGCTTGGATAGACCTTACTGAAAACACAACTTCTTCGTCTGAAAGGCAATTAACATCCACAGTAGTCTATTGCTTCGCAAAAGAAGCATCTCGCAATTATCAGCAGTAGGTTATTACTTTCATAGGGCCTTACCGAAACTTTATGCAAGCTTTATAGAGGCTCAAATATAAACAAAAAAAATATTTATGTTTTTTATTACATTTTTCAATTTTTTCAAATTTTTTTATTTTTTTTTATCTTATTTTCAAATACTTTTTGCAATTTTCATGGAGTTTACATTTACGTACTCGTTATAATTTACATTTTACTTACATGCGTCGCACTGAGAATCGAACATGGGTCCTGCTGCGTAGTAGTCCAATACACTACCCCCTACGCTAATTCGTCATAAGGCTGTAGCAGTGGTAAATCTGAACTACTTGATACATTTTAGAGTTTCGTTAAGATTTGCAATAAACTTGCAGCTTACTCGACCGAAGTTGTAAGCAAGACATTTAGTGTTAACCAATTTATTTATGGGCGAAAAGACATATTTTTCACTGTGCTAAAAGTGTTTTATTTTTTGTCATTTTTCCCCCAATCATTAATTTTGGTTTCTTTAGACAGCTTTGATTCATTTCATATGAAATCAATTTTTACCTCTATAAAGCCTCCATATGTAAGTTAGGAGGAAGTACGAGTAAGTGCTTCTGTACAGCTTCCAATCGCAAGCGGTTGACTGCATGACAGTTCATTGCTTCTAAAGGGTGATTTTTTAAGAGGTTTAGAACTTTTTTTAAAAAAAAAACACAAAAAATTCGAAAAAATGAATGAAATATTTATTTGAATCGATAGTTTGAACCTTGCAATTTAATGTTTAAAGATAATTTCATGCAAATGTTGACCGCGGCTGCGTCTCAGGTAGCCCATCCGCTGAGTCCAATTTTGGCATACTCTTTCACACATATCGGCCGGTATCTCACGAATGAATGCATGGATGTTGGCTTCCAGTGCGTCAATCGAAGCGGGCTTGTCCCTATACACATTAGCCTTGGCATACCCCCACAAAAAATAATCTAATGGTGTCAAATCGCACGATCTAGGCGGCCAATTGACCGGCCCGAAACGTGAAATTAACTGTTCACCAAACTCGCCTCGCAATTGCGCCATTGTTTCGCGTGCTGTGTGGCATGTGGCACCGTCTTGTTGAAACCACATATCATGCAAGTCAAGAACTTCCATTTCGGGCAAAAAAAAGTTTGTTATCATCGCTCGGTAGCGCTCACCATTGACAGTAACGCTGCGATTCGCATCATCTTTAAAGAAATATGGCCCAATAATGCCGCCGGCCCATAAACCGCACCAAACAGTGGCTTTTTCGGGATGCATTGGTAGCTGTTGCAATGCTTCTGGCTGATCTTCACTCCAAATGCGGCAATTTTGCTTATTTACGTACCCATTCAACCAAAAATGAGCCTCATGTTGCCAAAACCAAACCAGCTAAAAAATCACCCTTTATAATGCCTTCGGTCAGAAGCTCTAAATAAGCTTCTAGGAAGCGCTTCGAACCACAAGCCTTATCGAAGCAAATCACTTTCCACACATCTCCAGACACATTTTCAGAAGTCTTTTAGAGATCTTACCGAAACTTAATTTCATATCCCTCTACAAAGCCTGTGTATATGCTTCGTAAAGGTCTTACTGAAGTTATTATCGAAAAAATTACTTCGAAATAGATCACCTTCGGTTAACAAAGACTATAGACCTATCGGCATACCCGCTACATCCTACCTCTCACATAAAAACAAACAACTCTTTTCACACTCTCGAAACCACATGGGGTTATAATTATTTATTACACCCGCACGCACTTTTTTGTTTATAATGCAATTACACCCTAGATACGTAATAAACAGAAACAAGAGGAAAAAAAAGTTAATACCCATGCAACACCTCGCCGCTTTAGCCTGATCGTTCTCAGCGCACCCATCCGTCATTCCTAGACACAAGCTGCTCATTCATTTTCAAATCTGCAATAAATTTAGCGGCAAAAAAAAAAAAAAGAACACCGCCCGCTCTTAATAAAGCACACCATTGGGAGTAATTATTTTCTGTTGGTATTGTATTACAAATGATTATCCCTAAATCACTTTCGGGCCTACACAACACATATCCACCTACCGAGTCGCTTAATAAAGGAACAAACGCGCCGCAAAAAAACATCCTCGCTTTCATAATGCTCGAGCTGAACATAGGTACGAGTACAAACAACACGCTTATAATTAATGTGCGTCATTAAGTCAAAATCAGCTCTAGACGAGCAGTCCTTCGGTTGTGTGTGTGCCGAACTTCGCTTTCATATCCACTATATACTCATCCTGTTCGTAATTAAGTTAGATCCCTTCTAAAAGTGCCTTTGAGTGAAGACTACACTTTGTCATGATAACAAGGTACAACACATTCGGCGGCAATTCAAGTCACATGCAAGACACCTAATTGTAACTGTTTTGCCAACAAGGATATTTATACAATTTCCAAAAAAAGAAGAAGCAAAAGTGAATAGAGAGAGGCAGACGCTTCAAAAATGAAAGTGCGATGGGCATATGTCAGAATGTCACAAATGCACTCGAGAGTCGAGACTCGAAAACAATGAACAACTCACAATGACGAAGACGATGGCTTATGTGATGTACAAGAGAGTGCCTGTAATTGCCGCCTTAATTTCGTTAATTAGAAAACGTAACGTTCAGTGGGCGAATTTGATAATAAAAAACCGCACAAACAATGAGAGCCAGAGATGTAGGGTATAAGGACCTCCACCTACACACCCTTACACGCACATTCAGTGAACGAAGATGGAAAACAATAATTATGTCACATCAAAAAGTTATGAAAGTTTTAGTGGCTCCCAACGAACATTGTTGCCATGGAGGACGGCACACGACAATGACGATGAAAGAGGACATGTATGAATTGGGTGGGGGAGAGCTCCACACTCCACACACAAAATTTATCGAACATGACAGCCAACAGGACATGTGTGTGGCAGCAGGAATTTCGGCGCTGTGGGGAAGATTTCTTAGCACTAAAGTCGGCTGTCATTTATGTGGTGCGATATAAATTTTCAAGTTTATAATTTCTGATAAAGGACGACCACGAATGATGGAGTAGGTGTTGGTTGCTGCTAGTGGTTTATTTCTTAACTTACTTTGGCTGACGGGGTTTTTTTTTTTTTGTTGCTTTTGTACGAGTATAGTTTGTGTCGGAGAAAAACATTGTCGTATGTGGGCTTATGATAAGGAGTTGGGCGGACTACGAACACGGAGGGAGACTTTGGCAGTATACATCGTGATTTCCGTTCTAAATACATAAAAGGCCTGTCCCTGAATTAACAATTCGATTTGAGGCACTTAAATTGTAAACCAAAAGAAAGCTAAACTTTTTTTTTTATAACTAGGCGAACCAAAAAGGGTGGTTGTTAAGGAGCAGATGAAAAAAGCTACCAAATCTTATCTATGTAATTCACTTCTCCTTAAGCCCCGATAGTCGAGTTTGCTTTCCCGTCTGCGTTTCGGTCTTACATCCAGACAGTTGCTTGCCTTTCCTATAAAACCTAGGTATGTTGCTACGGCGCAAAAATTGTCGATCTCCTTGAGTTGTGGGCGTCTCTATTGGCTTCAAACTCTTGTCACATTCATCATCATATTATCTACTGAATATTTCACTAGGGAAGCCAAGCTAGGGAACTACCTTTATCACGTTCTCAGTGAAAAAAAAATTTAAAGTTTCATTTAAAAAAGTAGGTAATTAATTCCAGGAGTGGACAGCGTGACACACCTGTCCTTACTGATCGCAGAACTGTGAACCTATTTTGGTCAACGAGGACCAGTCCTACATAAATCAACCATTTCGGAATAAAAAAACTTCTCACTCAGTCGTTCTTCAAGAAACTCTAAACAATGCAGGCGTATTTAAACGTTTAACAAATCGAAATTCATTTTAAGGGCGGTTTGCAGCACCTTATCTTATCTGCTCTGAAGTGATTGTAATTCGACGTTTGTTGCCTTATATGTGTAGACGTTAAGGATTTTTGATGTGAGCTTTGCATTGATTACCATCTTACAATATATCCACCTGACATTGCCATTTTAACACAGACTCATCACTTTTACGACACAGCACTTCCACTCCTCCCTTTAAGTTGTCCCCTGCAGCCAATAATGAGGCGTACCGACTACCAAAAGAACTAGCGAATAAATCAGCTGAAATTATCAAAGAGAATTGTAGTCTATTAACTGGCGCCCAACGTGTGACATAGTCAGAAATGTTTTATAGATATTGAATCTAAATAAAATCATTTTTAAATAAGTTAAAAGCTTGTCACAGTCTATTCATGTTATGCATTTACAGGACCTCAATGTGAGTAATATTTTTAAGCAGAGGGATATAAGAACTACAGAAAAACATATTTCTTGGTGGAAAAAATGTGAGAAAAATCAAAAATCGTCAAATATCACAACAAAAATGTAAGACAGACATATAAAAACGAATCTTTGCATTTGGCCTTTTTTATTATACTCACATGATCTATATAGATCATTGATTTGAAAAGTAGGATCTCGTACTATTGTTGTAAGCCGTGGAAATCAATGATCTATATAGATCATGTGAGCATAATAAAACAGGCCTATTGTATTAATGGATTTTCTACTCTTTGTCAAAAAACTTGCATGGCAGGTCGCGTGAAACGGTGATCGCTTGGACGATATCGTTTTAGAAATTCTGATCACCAAAATAACATATTTTCTGGCCAATATTTTTTTTTTTGTAATTATTATCAGTTTTCATAACTGGGTGAAGCTTTCAAACTTTGGACTAGTCCCAAAGTGCTAGTTTTGGAGGTCTATCGTTTCGATGACAGTCAGCTGAAAAGTGAAGTGATCAGGTCCCTGTTTTCCCGGGTGGTGTTGACAAACAGTTTGGAGTCACTCTTCATTTTTATTTAAGCCCCATTAAATTTAACTACTTTTCTATATGAATTTTTATTTTCCAAAAACCCAAAGCGCCTTCTAGGGTATAGTCTACAATATTGATACTGAAATTTTAAATGGTTTTATTCTTTTCTCCAATAATAGAGCAAACTGTGAAATCAGCCCCAGCACAGTCCCTAAGTGTATTTATAGCATCCATCATCCCATCTTCCTCCAAGCAAATGACACCTGTCAAGAGACTACCAGATGAAAATCTGTTATAACATATAAACTCCAAATAAATAAACAAATACACTTTCTCGGCATTTCTACCTCCCTGTTGAGTACTAAAAATTAAAGGTTACAATAGTGGGAGCAGTCCGCTGCACTGCGCATGTCACCGGTTGTGTCAATATTCGTCTCTTCCATGCAACGACTAAGAGTGAAAGTCTGCAAAACGTACGCTTATGCCATTTGCATCATCATTCAGCTGTTTAAATACCTTAGCCAGCCTATTATCCGACACCATCAAGCCAGTCAGCCATTCCTCACTTGAATCAATCTCCACCCACCTCCCACCCCCTATTAGGGCTAAAGTTAATAGGGGAAAATACAAAAAAAAAAAATCACAAAAAAGCGACGGAAACAAATCGAGAAAAAAGTGCTCTGTCGTCTCGACATTGTACCTGGGTGGTAGAATGCCGGTAATTTCGTTTTCATCCCGCTTTATGCGATTTGAATGGAATCCTGGCGGGGAGCTCGGATTAGAAACATACACTAGGTACTAGAGCACATCCACCCGCACGCACAGCACTCATGTATATGTAGGTATGTTTTGTCGTTGATGTTGTGTTGCCATGATAGAACGCGCAGTTTATGGATTTCACTTTTGTACATTCGGATGGATGAGCTTTGTCTGTCCGCATGGGGTATTCTACTGCTTTAGTGGAGCTCTCTTGCATGCCTCTTGATCTGTCTGGGTAACTCGTTTTGAGTCCCGCATGTCTGTCTATTTATCTGTTGGTTGTGGTGGTGGTGCTGCTGCTGGTGGTGGTGGTTGGTTGGTTAGTTGACTTCGTCGGGGTTACAAATTGTTTGAGGGGTGGAAAATGGCAAACAGAACGCTTTTACTTTTACTTTTATTTTCAAGTTTATCTCTAGGCGAGGCGTCAGTCGTATTATATTTTTTTTTCCCCAACCATGCAGAAATGACAGAAGAATTACTGCAACAGTCGAGGTAGAGGTTCCAGCTGCTGTTTAGTTTAGGTTCCGCATTGTGCGGGTGCTTTGTGGTGACATAGCTATGGTATGTAGAACATTGCGAGGGTTAATTCAAATCCGCATGTGCTTACCTGTTTTAGTTGACTAATTGATTTGAGCCTCAAATGGTTTCGAAATAACTGACGATTACCACCCGGCTTACTGGCAGCTATGTGCCACATCCAACTGGTGAGGAATTTTCTTTATTTCCGTAGGTGGTGGATGTGCATTCTTTTCGATGACTGGAAATTGGTTCTAGTATTCAGAGTATTTGGAACGTTGACGGCTTAAGCCGGAAGAACAATTATTTCAAGAAGATTCCAATTAAAGTGTGGGATTAGCGAGGACTTAAAATATTTCACTGAAACTCCGACTAGGCTTTTTTTGCAAAAGAGGTAATTTCAATTATCCTATTCTGCGAAATGTGTTTTGGTAAGAAAATAGCTTTCGTTGGAAATGATGTTGTTGCCAACTTAAGGAAAATAACAATTTAAATGACTAACGATCTCCAATTGGTTTTACATGAATTCATCGAAGATCGGTTTTCAAAAAATTTGCATTTGTAGCTCGAATTAAAACATCTTCTCGAATTCCAAATACTTTCTGCTTAGAAACCAACTTAGATCTAAGGTTCTGGAGCCCGCAACACTGATTGAACATATCCTATCCTTTAATCGCGCTTTTCGCAACAAAAATGTGAAAACTACAGTCATTTTCTTGCACTAGTTTTTTAATCCATTCCGGACAGCCATCCTAAAGTCAGAGAAAACTAACAGTTTTAATTATAAAAAAACAAGGTCCATGCGATTGAGTTTTTTTTCTCTGACGAGTGCTAACGACCTACAATTTAATGTCGAGTCGGAACGGCTTCTGAATACAGAAGCCTTTTCAGGACAGTTATACTCCTTTTTCGTTTTCAAATGTTCGCGTATGTTGCAGTGGAAAAAACACTCAAAATATATTTTTTTCCTTCCGGAGATCGAACCTAAGAACCCTCGTACTCAGTTACATAAATATATTACACATGTAGACAAATCCAACATGCAGCTGTAAGAATTAGGTGTTTAAAGATTCAACCAATAAGCTCGAAATATTGGAGATTCAACTTTCGAATCAACATGTAGATAAACTCAATTCGTTCAGCATAGATTTCAGCCGAATAATCTACTCGATGTCCCATCTGAAGAGTTTCTTAACTGGCGCCCAACACTTGCTCCACTTGAAACCACTTGAAACGCCAAAGCGAACCTTATTTTTTTATGTAGCCTGGGGTCAAGAGACCTGGCACAGACCATACCATCACCATCTAAAAAATACCAAAACAAGGAAATCTCCCAGTAATTAGAACCAAAGGAGCAACTCTGCTCCTTTCAAAAACACATGTGAGTGACAGCATTGTGAGATCATCATCAAATTGAGTGTCACGTATATATGCGCTCACACACAACTGATGGGTTCCAACTCGGGCTGTCGCTGTCCACTGATTCCAGTTATTTAAAGTTAATCCCTATACCAACCAGTTGCTGCTTTGACGTGATATACAGTGTCAAGGAGGAAAATTCCGAAACAGAAGCCAAAAAAAAAGAGAAAACATAAAATCAAATTAAATATAATAGAGTTTAAGAAAAACTCCAACATTAACAGAGGAGCATCCTGTTTAGCTATGCTATAGCATATCCTTGCCGTCAGTCACATATTGGAACGCACTCAACAAATAAAGGATTCAACAGACTGAACGAGCGATATAGAGAGTGAGGGAGACAGTTTATGTGTGAGTGTATAACTCACGTTGCTACTTTTTGGAATTAAGTAAATAATTGCTACTTAAAATTCTTGCATCGTTTTCACTTTGAGTTTGACTACTCAACTCGGCTGTGGCGGCATCAAACGCAGCCCACAACGCAGAGGCATATAGGATGATGTGTGAAAGTCGTAAGGCAAATTGCCTTGGCAGTTCTCCTTTTAGTTTCCGCTGTTTTCAGTACCAGTATGTGTGTACGCTGTCAGTGGTGCCGTGTGTGAGGGTGGGAGGCTGGTGCGTGCGTGCCGTGAATTGTGGCACGTTTTTTTTCCACCGTAGCCGTGCTCTTTTTGTTAACATCAGGCCGAAACTCAAAGAGATATCTCTTTGGTGGAATTACTCGCTTTTGGGGGATTTGTGGTGTAAAACTCGTCTTCTGTGGTTAGGTGAGATATTTTAGCGTTTTCTATAATTAATGAGCCTAATTTAATTTTCCCTTTTAAGTAAGCGAAGTGTGTTTGAAATGGGGTGAGAATGTATTTCCAATGGGATATATGATGTGTGCAAGGATATATGGATACTTCAAAGGGCTTGGTGCAATGATTGGCAATATGACGGAATATTCATAAGCAGTCTACAAAAGATGGAGGTATTTAAAGAAAAAAAAAGAAAAAAATTACTCCGTAGGGATCCTAAACCTAGCTTCTCACAACCGTTCGCTTTGTGTGCGTTTTTCATTTTTGTTACGAATGGAAGGGATCTACAATTTTATGTCGAGTCCACACGGCCAATTGAGAAGCTCTTTCATTTGTCAGACGTTCGCGAGAGGTGGGGCAGTGGAAAAAAGCTTAAGATGGAATTTGTTTTTTTTTAGGGGATCGAACCATTGACTTACCACCAGATGGATAAAATGTCGTGGGATCTAGTGTTGGGCGCCAGTTAGAGAGTTATATAAATATTATTTTAAAACAATATGTAGCACACGCGCAACTTGTTGTTGCTCGGAATAGAAACAATAGGTGCGGAATAAAAAATAATCGGTGCTGTCTTCATCGACATGTTTGTGCGTGTTTCTGGGAAGCAACAAAATAAATGTCTCACTGTTCGGACTGTCTCAGTTAGTCAAATGAATTTCATAAATTAATTTAAATTAATGTTCAAATGTTCAGATGTCACCAGAAGGCGGATACTTATGCTTAACGAATTGGGTTATTATCATATTGTGAGGTGGGATTCGAAATTTTAATCTTTCAAGACTCCTTTTGATGCCTATAGACTCATAGGCACGGTCGTTATAAAACAACTGGTCCTTGAATGACTGAATTTTTTGTGTGAGAGGTGTCTGAACTCTAAAGGTCCAATCTTAGTATAGCTTCTTATTGAAGTCGAGTACGATGGCCATTTGCTTGCTCCTTCTCTAAAACGGGTGTTGGATATATAGCAGTTCCACTATTCCTTAAGAAGAGGGTCTTCTGTGGACTACGGGAGTTCCAATATTTATGGCGTTTATTACTTGAAATTTTGATATGTTTGTTAGATATGAAGCCTTGACACTGCACTAAAGAGGGAAGGTCTGCCAAGGCTAATTTCTATGGCCGAAAGAAGAACCAAGGCAGAAGATGCAGCGTAAGTTGACTGGATGTGGTTTCTCCATGAAGCAATTAAGAAAGATGCTGTTCCTTTCTACTGCATGCCATTTAGCTTAAGCATGTGGTATCGGTATTTATCGACAAAAAAGGTCTATCCCCTTTAAGGTGTGTGTTTTTTTTTAAATACTAAGTCCAGCATTCTAAAACACTCTCTATACTCCATTTAACATAAGATGTTACCTAAGATAGCGTCTGGTCCATTCAGAGTCCACGGAATTCGAAGCTGCCAAGATGTAAAGATTTGAAGCCTCTTCTCGAATCGGCTGTCCTTCGTTCAAATCTTTCTGCAAACTCTACAAAATCTCGCGGCCCACTAAATATTCTGCCGATAGCGAAGAGTCGACAAAACTCCTCTGTTTGTCTGGCATGTCAATCCATAGGTAGATGATTATTAAGGCTATGGTGCATTTTCAAAAAAGTTCTCTACGAATGGGAACCCACTACGAAAGGAACCGATAACTATCCTTGAGCAACTCGTATAAGACATACTTGCCTCTTATTCGAGCTGTCTTTATTTCGTAGAAGCTGTGTTTGATTCTAAACAATTAGACTTAAAAACTTCGGAAACCGCATAAGCAACATACAAGTCGTGTCCAAGGCTGCGGCAACGATACAGTACCTGTGAGTCTAATCAGTTGAACTTGATTCCAATTTCCTCAGATCCTTACCTACATCTGTATTAAATTGAATGATACTCCCAACAAAAATCTTGGTACATGTGCCTGTGTGCATTGATGCAAAACGCACAGTTTAAGAGCTACTTCTTCTAACTTCTAAGATTGTATTCAAAATCAATCTTTGCCAGGAACATCCTTTAAATCTTTGCAACCTGAAATTCTTATCAATGGATTCCATGTGAAAATTATGTACATTTCCACTTCCGACCTCTATGGCAAGGCATTAGGTGCCTAATATTGATTTTCCAACTAAATATAGCAACCTCCTGCCCTCAGTGATACACAACATTTCCTCTTCATTGCTTACAGTTAACCAACCAGCCAAGATAAGTCTTCACAATCCATCTATGGCCACCACTTCCCAGATCTATCTATTCTCATTCAAAACTACTTCCGTAAATGGATTTCCATCTAAAGGATAATTTTTCACATAAAGTAATGTAAACAAATGAAAGTTCAGGCACCACACTCGAGAACCACAAACTTTTCGACTTCCCTTGGCTGAGGCATTCCAATTGAATCCTCTCTACCGATTTTCGATATCCAAAATTACGAACAATGCTGGCTGTTATGCGCCTAATTTTAATCAATTTATCTTAATTCCGTTTCGAGAGCATTAAACTAATGGATACCACACCGAGCATCATCCCACCCGAAAGCAACACCACACCAGCGGCATCTTTGTGTAAATCTTTTATGAAACCATCAAGGAAATCGAATCGAAAATTCAAAGTAAACGAAGCAGTGAGTTGCCCTGCCCCCTCCCCCCCATTCGAAGGCACACACCCACGATTACTTATGGGAATACACCTGAAAAATGGAAAATAATCCCATTGAAGGTGAATAATTACCTGGCATTCATCTGACAGAGGCAATTATTTTGAACATTTGTTATCGGTATACATACAGACTCCTGGCACATCGTCTTCACGGCAGGGGGATGCACTGTACACGAGTAGGTTAGTGCTATCTTGAAGGAATTGTGAAATTTTTCGTTGAAACCAACAACTCTGCCAGAGCAGGTCCTTATTAATGACGGTTGGCAATTTGCAATGGCTGATCCCGAAACAATTAAACTAAGTGATGAGATTAGGGACATTCGCGCTGTTAAACTCATTTGGACACAACACCATGTTGGCCCTATATCCGCTCAGAGCTCAACTCAGCTGCCAACTCAATGGGAATGTACTTTAAGTCGGTTGCTGCTTAATCAAGCTCATTTGTTATATGGCAAGCGTTTACGGCTTAACATGATGTTAGTAGTGGTCGACGGGATTAAATTAAATTTTGGGGGCTAAGCGAGGTTTTTTTGTTGTTGTATATCCTTTGGTTGTGTAGCTAGTTTTTAGGATAATTTAATTAAATGTAAATTTAACGGTTTTCGATTTATTGGGGAAACGCTATTTATATATTTATGGGGCGAGAAATAAATTCAAAGACATTTGTCGGCATTTGTCGGCTCCTATGGTCAGGACGGGCGATTCTTTTGGGTACAAAGTATACGAACCTGTACGGCATTTGAATATAGAATGGTATAGTGGTGGATATTTATTGGGGTTTGTATGCAGTTAAGGCTCTGGTTAACCAGCGCTTTGTGTTGGATTAGATTGTATTAATAAATTTTCCTTTTAAGGATCTGGAGATGGTTTTTGGACGCCCGGCATTACTGTCGGAAGATGATAGACATATGGGAGCTGCAGGACAGGCCATTTTCTCTGATTGGATATGGATTTAAGTGGGTATTCTGTGGAAACAAATCATCAGCAGCTTTTGAGATGAGTAAATGAGCTGAATAGAGTCTACTCTCTGACTTTAGTTTTGCAGCTAAAAGTAACAAATTCGTTCAGTAACAGTTGTCCTACACTAGAATTCCATTAAGCAAAGACTGTCGGTATAAGTTAAAAGGTGTTAAGTTCCCTAATGAAACGAACAACCGTTATGCTGACGATAATATTTTCCATCGTTGCGGCTGCTTTTGTACGATGGGGTATTGCTAATTTTCGATATCGAAACAACCGCTACACGTACGATGATTTTATTGTTGTGAGGGAAACCATCGTAGACAAGGTTAAAGTATACCGACAGAAAAGCTACCTTCAGATGGACGAAAACTACTGTGGATGAAAATCAGTGTTATGGCTCAAACTAAGTAAAGACGATCGCGAAGGCAGATGAGTGCCACATTTATCGAGCTTTCACTCGGCTCTTTGGTAGAAATTTAACGGCGGATAGGATCTTCCTCTTCAGCAACTTTCAGTGCACAGCTCCAGAAAGACAGCGTTAGTTGGAGAAGCGTATTTCGGTCCCAGTTCCATTCCACATCGTGCTGCAGCGCCACTCATCTTATAGAGTAACTAAGTGGAACTAAATAAAAATCTGATTACAGGATTCGCCAATGAATCTTCATCACAATGATGTACGATTATCATATGGAGCTCCATGCTTGTCTCTCTCACTCACGGCACTTCAAACTTTGGCGGAAAATCTGAACCAACCGATTTAATACCGACAGAAAGTCGACAAGACGCTTTCCTGGTGCAACTTCTAGATCCGCATGGCACTTTCTGGATAGCTGACTCTGAGTATAACCCCCTCATCGTGGGCAGTGGTTAAAGTTGTTCCTATCTTCAACAAGGATGAAATCTACACTCAGAAAACAAAATTGTAATGCCAACAATTTCGTTGGTTAAAATGAACCAAAATATCAAAATCTTTGATTTAAGAACGAAATTGTTGGCAATTATGTAATAAAATACTTATGGAGAGTATATTATTCTTACGCTGTATACCTGATTCTTGAAAACTTAAAAACGAGTTCTTGTTAAAAAAATAAAATTTGCACCAAGAACTTTTACATAACTTACAATTTTTTAAAAATCTCAAAATTCTTTGCTTAACAACCTTTTTTTTTCTGAGTGTATAACACACACCCTCTGTTATTAAGACTATTATCGGCTTCCATGCCAAGGGCAGCGATGTCAGTCATATCTACGCCAAAAGATTGAAATATCTGTGCCTGTTGCAACAGTCAAGTTGTACTTAAGGCTTCGCCCAATCTAATTTTCTTGTATTCCAAGGCTTAAAGCAGACCAATGCCTCCTAACTTACTTTTAATTATTTTGTGGCGTTTTTTGAAGTTCACAATTGAATCAGTCCTAATCTGGCTACGATTGCAAATACAGCGAGGCGATGGGCAGAGCGTATATAAAGCAGGCAGGACAGACAAACAAGAAGACAAATGGCAGCAACATTTTAAACGAAAATGGAGCCTTTGAAAAACCGCCGAGCTGTCTCAGCCTCTTTACCTAAAGTCTTCCACTTTATGTGACAGGAACTTTAGTAAATCTGCAAATTATTGACTCCACCCCATTTGACTGCCAAGCCCCTTGATTTTCATTTCGGCGAATTGATAATGGTAATGCCATCGCCCACGATACAATACAAAATCGACCAACACGACAGCTGAATATTTAACATTTCGCTGGAGGAGAGCTTCGCAATAATTTATTGTCTACCCGAAAAGAGGATAAACATAATAAGGATATTAGAAAATGCGGAAATCTTCATTGTATTTCATTTCTTAATGTTGCACACGAACATCTTAAGGCGTCGTTGGAACAAAAGAACGCCAAACCGAGCGCGGTATTAGCAGCTGGTAAAACTTTCAACGTGGCAAGGTATATTGGCCGAACCGAACCCACTTTGGTTCTCCACAATTCAACCATAACTCCATCTCTCATCTGCTCAGGATGGTGGTAGTGGCACATCTACTACATCGTCTTTCACATCCTTTCGGGCGCTCAAATTTCAATTGGGAATTTTCGTACAGTTTACGGAGCCAATTTAAGAAAGACAAAGCTTTTAATCCGATTTGAGTATTTGCTTTTGGCAATCAAACATGGATTTAATTGGTGCAGATTCCCGTCTCTCCGCCCCCCTTTGGAGAAGAGAATCTACCATCAACGTACAAAAGCAGGCAGATCAGCTCGTCCTTTTTTTATTGGAGTGTGTTTCCCCTTTCTTTTTTTTTTGGGGAAAAACAATGGAGCTAAGCAATGAGCTAGGGAATGGGGGAAACAAAACAATGATTGACTGCAGACGTGGCTTACACAAGAAGTTAAATAAATGTACTCAAAAATTTGGTAGCGCAATTACATTGGGCGCTCACTCTTCGATGCAACGCTGAGGCCACTGTGAGTTGGGATCCTCATATAAACAGCCAGAGTTGATAGAGTCGCTTTTGATTTAGTTGGATATGGAACTCTGTTTTGTGTTACACGTGCCTTTGGGCGGAGGTGGAAGTGCGGAAAATTTAAGAGGAGATGAAATCAGTGCAAAATTGTGAAACTGTTTTGTATTTCAATTTGAAAGAGGTGCGGATGTTAGGTTTTGACATTCAGCTTCAAGGATCTGAGAGCAGAGAAAGTATCAACCAACTGTCATTATTTATAATTTTTACAAAACATTCAAAGAAATAAAGAGAAATAAACATAAGGGGTTTGCCAATTGAGACGGGTCGAGGTTGGCAGCCTGTGGCGGATAAATTGTTTAAGTGGCGTCTGTCTGTCTAATTTGGTGCTTATTATTAAGTCACTGGTGCAAGTGACAGGGGACAACCAGTTTGGTAAGCAATTGGCCAAGACCCGTACGACAAATTAACTATATATCGGCCGACGACGTTGGTGCGGTCCGTGAAAGTATATACCTATAGAAGAACCCGACTTAGCAGTCGCAAGAAGTCGGCCTTTCGTAGACTTTAACTTGGCGAATTTTGCAAAAGGACTCGGGCCTACACCCTTACAAAGTCCAACTGACCCCGGAGCTCAAAGTTAGTGACCATACTAAGTGCCACTTCTTCCCTGACTGGGCTTTGGACTTCGCAGCGTTTGAAATAGGACCACAATTTCGGCCGTAAACCTATCTTAAACGACGAGGTGCATTTTCGGATGTCCAGCTAAAATTCCGTATATGGGACGACGCCAACCCACACGACGTTCGTTTATCTTGTGGCAGTTCATCCCCAAAAAGTTACTTCGTTTGGTGCGGATTGTGGGACGGCGTTTCGTCCGTAATTTTTTGAAAACGATTTTGGTAAGCACTGCACGCAAAGATCGTGTGATTTGACACCGCCATACTTCTTTTTGTGTCGTCTTCTGAATTTACAGGTCCATACCAATAAGCCGCAATCGACCCGTGTCCCTAAAGCCACCATAACCAATGTCATCGCCTAAGTTCAGCCAGATCTATGCGACAGAGTCATTCAAAATTGTACCACTATCCGCGCCACCATGAGAAACCGGCGGCGGACATTTGAACCCTGTTATATTCCATTCATAATGATAAACATGGGCCTTTCGTTAATACCGTACATACAGCTTGTTTTATTTAATTGAAGCATTGATCCGTCCTCTTTGAAGAACCATTTAGCATGCTGATTGGCTAGTGTCGCTTCTACAGACGATGTGGAGCGCCACTCTAAAAAACTGTTTTCTATATACTGAAGCTAGTAATTGGCATCACGAAAGCTCTAGCTCTTTTAGTCGACAACACCGTACGCCGCTGTAATGCCGTAAGGTTCTATCACTTTTCTTAGAGGGAATTATTTCGCTAAAATCTTTCAGGAGACCAGGGGTCAGATTCTGTAAGGCGAAACGATCAAACGTTTTCGTGCGCACGAATGATCCCCTATGTTACACAAGCAAATTTTTTCTTGCACACGAAAACGTTCGAACGTTTCGCCTAACAAAATGCCGACCCAGGAGAACCACCGCAGGATACTACATTATACGGTCACACATCGATGAAATCAAAGCAAATACACCAACCCAAAAGGAACATTATTTCTTGGCAAATTTTGTAGACCAACTTTCATGCAAAGCTCCTCCACATTTGAGTTCATAGCAGCGAACTGATAGAACTCCAGTCGGGCGTGCAACTTGTTTCCTGAGTTGATTGTATTTACCTGATCACTGTCCTTCGACCAGATGTTGCCATGGTACAGCAAAACCCATTCGCTGGAAAACTCCTAAATTGCATCTCTATTTACGCTCCGGCTGATATTTGCTTGTCAAAGCGGAACTATATTTTCTTTTAACCAATTTCCTTCAACTAACATGGCTCTCGATATCTCCTCTCAAAAGCAAATAAAATCAAAATCACAGACCAAATTCCATCGCCCTTATTGTCAATTTCCTCTATACCCTCCATATAAATATGCGAGCACAGCCATTACTACTCCGCATCGTTTTATTGAGCTGTAAGAGTGGGTCGGGGGTTCCTCCTAGCGACGCATTAATTCACGAAGAATAAATCGAAATGGAAAATATTTTTCAATATTATTTACATTGCACTTTTGCACTGGTGGTGGCTCTTTGGCATAACAACAACAACATCAGCAGTATACCGCTTTGACAACGCACCCAACACAACAACAACTGGCAAAAAATGCATTCTCGTTAACAAGAAAGCGAAAATCTCTTCCGTTGGTTTCCGGTGGTGCTCTCTTTCCCTATCAACTTCGAATCTGAAACGCTTCACTGAATCAAATCACGTACGAAAATACGAACGAAAAAAAATGTGAAATAAAAAATACCGACGAGGATGCAGGAAAAAATCGGAAGAAAATGCGAAGCGGAAATTCCTTAGCATGCATCTCTTGAGTGAGTGACGACGATGGCGAGGAAATATTGCACACACTTTCGCATTCGACTTGTATCCGCTCCGGTAACATTCTCATAACTTGGATTTGAGTCGTTCCTCTAACTGGGAGATACTTTATATTTTGCGATTTCTTTTACACTCTGGCAGGACCGAAAATCCTGACGCTGAACATATCTGCCATCGCACTCCCCGCTGGTGGTGTCTTATTGTCGCCGTCATTGGAAAATACTTTCATGCAATTCTGCACTTTGTCTCGTGTTTATTTGGTGTTTTTTTTTTGTCAACAAAATTCGGATGTTGTTGCATCTCAGGATGGGCCGGTTGGGGGTGGGGGGGGGACTTGGCTTTGGTTGCTGATGCTGTTTGATTCTGTGTGTGAGTGCATGCACTTTTTTCAATGCTGTCATGCATGCAATTCAATATTTTTATTGCATCGATTTACTTAACCATGAAATGTTAAGGGAACCATAACGGTACAGAGCAACTTAATATGAAAATATTGAACATTGCATATTTGTGTCCCAACATACACATCCATCACTCGTATGGGAGAATGTACTGTGCATATGATTCGAAAGCAGGATCGTATAAATCGAAAAATAGTAAGGAATTTCCATCTTCTTTTGAACAAGGCAGAGGAAATTTGACAGCCGGAAGAAAACTGCGGCGTGAAGGCATTTAAAGGAAATAAATTATAGACGAAAGTCATGAAGGTCGTGTGAGAAGGAGTCTGGCAGTGGAGACCAGAAGTTTCATAAAAGGGGCGCCCAACCAGAGTCCTATGATGTTGAGATATCAAAATATGAAAATTGACTTATGCCGGCTTTCAATCTGAATCAATAAATTTATTTCTGGTATCACTTCAAAAAATCACCTTGTTCACGTCTACCAATCCAATTCGGATCGCGTCGAAACCGCTTCTAGAAAAGCTCAAAAAGTTGATCAACTCCTTCTTTTGTTGAACTACCCCCTTCACAAAGTTGATCAGCTCGTTAAAAAAACAACAACTTCGAACATGTAGCTGAAAGTAGTTGATCAACTCGATTCAATATTTGATCAACTCCTTCTTTTGTTGAACTACCCCCTTCACAAAGTTGATCAGCTCGTTAAAAAAACAACAACTTCGAACATGTAGCTGAAAGTAGTTGATCAACTCGATTCAATATTTGATCAACTCCTTCTTTTGTTGAACTACCCCCTTCACAAAGTTGATCAGCTCGTTAAAAAAACAACAACTTCGAACATGTAGCTGAAAGTAGTTGATCAACTCGATTCAATATTTGATCAACTCCTTCTTTAGTTGAACTACCCTCTTCACAAAGTTGATCAGCTCGTTAAAAAAACAACAACTTCGAACATGTAGCTGAAAGTAGTTGATCAACTCGATTCAATATTGATCAACTCCTTATTTTGTTGAATTACCGTGTCCACAAGGTTTATCAACTCAATTCAATAGTTGAACGACTTCAAAAATGTAGCTGATCAACACGCCCTACAAAAAGTTGATCAACTCGATTCAATATTTCATCAAATCATTCCATTGTTTAATAAATCCATCCACAAAGTTGATCTACTCGTCCAAAAAAGAACATGTAGCTGATAAAAAAGTCCTACAAATAGTTGAGCAACTCGATTCAATATTGATCAACTCCTTCTTTTGTTTAATTACCCTGCCCACAAGGTTTATCAACTCAATTCAATAGTTGAACGACTTCAAACATGTAGCTGATCAATACGCTTTACAAATAGTTGATCAACTCGATTCAATATTTGGCCACCTAGTGTAGAACTATGAATACTGGTACATTTGTGCTTTTGTTTTGAAGTGCCTTTATTTTTAAGTGCGATCTCAAATCCAAATCTGATATAAAATCCTGTTAAGAACACCTACACCAAAATCTAAGGATTAGCTTTATTAGGGCTGGGTAATTATTTAGATTAGCAACAAGGTCTTTTCACTAACACACCCCACAGATATCCATTCACCGACATCCTTTGTTCTTGCTGTTAATGACTCAACAGGATTTTATATGAGGTATATAACAGCTCAATCCCAACTAAACCACTTTCAGAAATTTTTCACTGATTAAATCCACTCTGCATGGAATGTGTATCTGAATAAAGTGCTAACAAGACAATCAAAGTATGCATCAATCTTCTTCTCAAGTGTGTGTACCCCATAGCAAATTTCTAACTTATATAAAATTAAATTAAAAATTTAGTTTCAATGTCAAATTTGATAATTCATCCTGTGATCAGTTTTGCACACGAGATTTTCGGAGAAGACTAATTCACCAAATGCAACTCAAGTATACAAAATCGCAAACAGATGAAGAACAAAGGATTCGCCTGCTTTCAATGTGTGAAATCCTTGCGGCATTCTTCCTTTCTCAAAATCTCGGTAATTCATTAACGAAGCAGAATGAAGGATTGTTCTTGGCAGCAACAGCAATAGTATCAGCATCACACAGAGGAACAACAAAAACAAGACATTGTGTGTGTAGGTACGTCATTAGTGAAGGATTATCTATGGAGCAACACATTATCTTCCCAAGTGCTAATTGAACCAATTGACTGGCATGGAGTGTACACATAGTACTCTGTAGGGTGCTAATGCAAGAGTTTGAATGTACTCGTTTGTTTGTATGCAACTTTGTGAGAATTCTTATTGAAGTTGGTATGTACAGTCTAAGAGGATCGGAAAATAAATTAGTTTTAAGCTTGTAAACATTTACAACTTGAGAATGACGGAGGAGGGCACCTACTCCATCTCTTTTAAGAAGCCGACGCTGCCAATAATAACACTTATGCCAAGGTGCGGTGCATAGCTGCTTGAGAAAAAATCTCTGTCATTTGTTCAAGGATTTCAAACAGATCATCGGGCATTTTCTGTGATGAGAGAAGTAAAAGAGCGATGCCTGCATTGAGGTGGTTTTCGAATTTAAAATGTTGAGCTCCAGTAGTTCTAAAAAGGAGATTTAAAATTACTCGTATTATACCCCTTAAAAAATATAGGGTCACTGACATTAAGCCTTGTTCTTCAAACAGGATCAATTGTGTCATATTTTTCTAGATAGACGGCTTTTTCGTTGAACTGGTTCAGTCCCAAAAGAGAATTTTTATTTTGCTGTCGTTGTTAAAAGTCAATTGTTGTATGTTTTTTAGTCCCAGCTATTTCTACCTCTTTAAAAATAGGTACCTTTTGAATGGGTCTTCTGATTGCAATGAATTAAATACTAAGTGTTGCTCCAATAAGCTCAATGTTTTAACTGGAAAACCATACGGATTGGGCAAGCAAGATGCGGTAACAATTCCAACTCTAAATATAGTCATACATAGTGTGACCACCTTCCCAAGAGCTTATTTACGTACACAAAAGTTTTCATTATGGCATTCACTACAAAATTTTAAACGCAATTTTGGAAAAAAAAAAAGATTCAGTGTATTAGACGATATTTTGACCAATATTCCAAAAGTATTGGTCTGTGTAATCAATTCATTCTTGATTGGTTTTTTTGAACGCATACTTTCCATCTGATGCAATTTCATTCAAAATTTGAGGCTGCTTCTTTAAACTTCGAAATTTTAACAGAAAAATTTCGTTTAATTTATCAAAAAAGAATACATTACGAAAGAACACAATAAAAGCACTCCACAAATGTCAATCGAGCGCAGTGATGGGGGGAACTATCTATTTCTAGGGATGGGAACTATCAACTAATAACCCTCCCTGTGTCCAGTCGGGTAAAAACAATGAAATTATCGTTGTGCTTTGAAAAACAAACAGAACTTTTTCTTTGTTCCTTTCCTGTTGGTGTAGGTACATTTTGCGTACAACAATAATTTGTCGCTTCAATTTACGTACATTTCGTGATTTTCAGTTATCACTTCAGTACACGGTACATGACTTCAAATTTACGTACTGTACGTTTCATTTACGTACAGGTGGTCACACTAGGTTGTTTTTCTTTATAATTCCTCTGGAGTAAAAATAACGCGACAAAAGGTCTTCACTGAAGCAAATAATGTCAAAGTATCTTGTCACATTCATTGATTTATTTTTTATTTTTATGTACATAAATAAATATAAATAGTTAGCACTTAGCATAACTGGTCCAAGTAGAGCCCTATAGGAGTAGCTTCTCGCAGCCACACGATTGTCTGAATGTTATTCATTAAGACGAATTCAAGCCTCAGCTGCACTTTAACGATGGAACAACAATTCACTGAGATTAGAATTATTTTTGACCTGGCAAATGATTTATGTAATCAGAAGGCAATCGTTTCAAATCATTTTTAAGCTTTTGCCGTTTTTTGCAATCACTTTGGAATTTTTTTAAAATAATTTTTTAACCTTATACAATTGAGTTTACAATTTCATTCACTTAGAATAATCGGTAAACAATTTGAAAGTCCTCTAGTGCAGCTCTGTTCATCAAACGATGGACACCATTATCTGAAGATTTAGAAGTAGGTACCATTTGGCGACTTATTGCTTTTAGTGCAAAAGCAATACCGAGCAATGGGTCCCAAGTTTTACATAACATAAGTTGCGTCTTTATGCATATCGTTCATTTAGTGCCCACATTAACCCAGTTTTTTTCAACACTTTCGTTCAATAAACAATTTTTTAAGCTCACATTGTTCAACGTTAAAATAAACAATTAATTGCTAGACATTACAAATACAGGGAAGTAAAAATTCTAAAAACTTCATCACAAACTATCTCCGGACTCTGACGATCGGTAATCGCCTTTGTCGACCTCTTTTCCTTATACGTTATACCCCGTATAAAGCCTCATTAAATTGAATTATTTGTTTCATTTTTAAGGAAACTACGCTGAGTGGGAAGTTCTTCCTCTCCGACGTCCGCTGAAACAGAACCCTTTCCTGCACATTGTTGAAGAAGTCTCAACAAAATCAAAATGGCACATGCATTTTTTTTTCTTCAAAACGAACGAGAGAGGATTGGAGTAGGTATAGTTCTGTTTTCCTTTCTTCTATTGAATTGATTTTGTATTTCTCCCTTTTCTTAGCACAAAACCTGAGAAATTCGCTTTTTATTGTATACTCCCTCTTTATTGGCACTCGCTTTCTATCGCTTTGCTCACAATTGGCAATTGGTTAAAACAATAAGTGCACTCGCACTGGCAGGAGAAGAAAAAAAAAACAAAAAGAAAATCATAAACTCCTTAAGCGGAACGGTATAGGTGGGTACTTGTCGTGAATGAATTGGGCGCCCGCTTAGTGGAGCAAGAAGTAAAAGAAAGGGGAAAATCCTTCAACAAAAGTTAATGAAACACGTCTCGAGAATGGAGAATTGCTGCCGACCGAGCTAAAGGAAGCGAACAGGAACAATATTTTCACTTAAGCTGCTTCTTTGAAAGAAAATCTGATTTTCAACTTAACGGTGTATTGAACGTGTTCCTTTTCATATGATGTGGGAATTCTATTGTTAAATGTACACCAGGTACAGGATATTGGGGAGACAGACTCGATGAAGAAATGGGAAAAGGTGTTTGTTCCGCCTTTGGCAAAACTGCACACTTGGGATCCCTCGAGGTACTATATAACAGTATGCTGGGGGCACACCGCATAAATTGCATGTACGAGTATGTTTAGTTGGGTGCGTGTATCTAGTGAGAAACATTGGTCGGCTGTAATTGCAGATGTGTGTTCCCAATTTGATGCCTGCCTCAGACGATTGCCGAGATTTCAATTGCCATTTTGATTGACACATAATTAAATAATTACGAACAAATGTGCGTATGTTGCAATGGAGTATTGGCACATAATCGCCCCAGGGTTTGGGCCATCGAAAGGAAGGTCGAGGCTAACGACAGAAACTGATGATGCCGGACGATAAAGTGAATTATTAACTTGTCACATTTCGTATGAAGGAAATAGCTCTTAGGTTCCGACTAATGTGGCCAAAGCTGCTCATGAAATTGGCGTTCTGCCTAAATTTCTCAGTTTTGTAAGAAAGTTGCTGAAATACCTCATGCGAAATTAGAAATTGTGCGGGGTTTAAGTTGCAACACAGAAACCTCTGTGTCCACCAGTCTGTTATGGTTCCAATTCCAATCAGCCTGTCGATCCTCGTGGCTGATTTTTGAAACACAATGGGCCTGACTAACAATCATTTTGAACCTTCATACTAAATATTTGGTTTAACATACTTTCACCAGTTTCAGGAACTTGTTAATTTTTCTGCCTTTTACTGCCCTGAGGTTTAGTTATTGTTTAACTTAGGTACGTTGCATTTGGGTATCCCCCTTTAGCGTCTGTTGGTCGTTCATTAATTTAGTTGCAGGTCCAAGACGAGTTATTGGTGCTTGCTGTCTGATCTTGCCATTTCCTAATCCCAGATGTTCTAACTTCCGATTCAAAGAGGATATCGGGTATGGAATCACCGTAGCACGTCCCTCTAAAAGTTCATGTGTCTTCATAACTTTAATAAAATTCAGCATCTAGCTTCCATTTCTAGGACTCGTTCTCCTCTTGAGTGTATGCTGTTTATTTCTCATACTGGGGCCTTGTAGTTGAAGTCACGAGTCGATATTACTGCCCTACGTTCCCGATTTTCCGGTTGGATTTGATCTCATGACTTCGGACAGTTGCCCTGTTTTTTTCCAAGCCTTCCTCACAATAGTCTTCACGCAATAGGTTCAAACGGACTTCATCAAGATTTTTGTTTATCGTACAGTTTAGATGTCCGTCTCACGTTTTGAGTTTTGCTACGTGTTTCTCACACTACTTTAGCATAAATGGGTTCACGCTCAAAAATTGGCTCTAACCGAGTACAATTCTTGCTCGGTTAAAAAAAATGGATTAAAATTAACTAAGTCTCTGTTAAGAAAAAACGAGTATTCGTTGTTAAAAACTACCGAGATGAAAAGGTTAAATGCATACTGTTAAAAAACTCACTTTATTAGTTCTTATCAATCAAGTTTCTTGATTAATATCAACCAGTTGGTTAAAATCTACTGAGCTAGTTTGTTATTAATGAACGAGAATATTTGGAGGAAATTGAAAAATCGGTTATTTTCAGCCCAGTTTCCTTTAACAAGTCGAATCGGTTATTTGTACTCCATTAACTCTGAAGGAGCTATATTAACAGTATTACTTCGTAGTTTTTAACCGAAAGTTGGTTAATTTTAAATAAGTGAATTTTCTGCGTGTCTTAGGAGAATTTCGTCGACACATGCTTTCAGTTGCTTTTTTCTGCCGGATGGAAACAAAAAGTCGCCTGTATCCCAGCCATCGGAAATTTGCTCTTGTGCTCTGCGGAATGTGTAAGAACTTTGTATCGGTTTAGGCTCAGATCGAAAGTTTCTTCTGTTTTTTTGATTCTTCCCTCCTTTTCGTTTATTCTAAGCTTCTGTGACCTTGAATTATCAAGCTGTTTTGGATTAAAAGTAACTTTTCTCGATCGTATCGTTTACTAGACCAGTTTGTAACGTTAACATGTTTTTCAATGTGCCCTGCCCTCTCTTTGGTTCATGGGTCAGAATTTAATGTCCTATTGTCCTCCTCTGGTGGTTGGTTTGTCTTAAGTCAGTCATCCCAAGTCACACTTTCTGGTAAAGTTCGCAGGTTCTTTGTATCCGCAACTTTGCATTTCATACTTACCCTGATTGCATCGCTATTATTACCCGCGCAATGAATTCCATGAGTGCAAACTATAATGAATGTTAAGCTTCTGTTGCCATTCATATTTCTTTCGCAGTTTTTAACAATAAATTAATTAAAACAAAAAAAGATGGACACAATTGAAACTGTATCTGATTAAATTCAGATGCGGCGCCACCCGCATACGAAGTAAACAATTAAACACAACAGCCTGATTAAAACGATTTTCAATTTTTGAATTCAGCTCCTCCCGCAGTCCGCGCGGCACTTGCATGCCGCCCAGACGCATTAATCAAATAAAACATTCGAAGAACTGAAACAAAACAATAACAACAACAAAAAATGCAACCGCCAATATAACGCCAGGACTATAATATCCCTGTTGCCATAATAGCTGCGTCGCGTCGACCACCCATCGCCTGCAGCAGACCGCCTCCATCGGACATATCTGATTGTTGCATTTATTTTCGGCTTTTGTAAAGCAATTATTGCTGTCATTTCCATCATCTCTTTTGTTAATTAGAGTCTCGTATATGTACGAGCGCATGTTATGCATGCAGCAATATCCTTGGCAGAGGATATCCGTCGACCCATTGAAAACGAATCGCTCTGGCTGGCTGAACAGACATAGTCCGCCAGCATGGGTTCATGTCGCAGGATACTATATACTCGTAGCGATAATTGATTATTTTCATTCCGCATATATGAATGTAACGGGCGCTTATATGTAGAAGTCGAAGTCTCTCGGGGGGCAACAGACATTTGTTTTTGTTTCGCGAATGTGAAGCGGGTGTCCTTTTTTTTTTTTGCTGTGTGCAATAAATTTTGGGTTTATTATCGTGATGCACAGTTTCCCATGGCGCCAGACTGCAATTACCCGATTGAAACAAGCTCTTCGTCTCGCAAAGGTTAGAAAGTCCTTGCAGTTAGAATTTTACTTTCACCTACGCGCGAAAGGAAAAGTGGTTGTTGCACGTATTTTGTGTCTCTGTGCATTTTTAATCGCTCCTCGACTAAATAGCAAACCCCACTAACGGCATGTTCATCTGTAAACGTCTAAAGCTCTACCGGCGGCCGTAAAACCAAAACACCAACAACACAGCCCGGAGCGCACAAAAGTGAAATGGGTTTCTTTTGACGTCTTCCAGCTAATTGAAAACCGAAACCCTTTTATCCGATGACATTTATAGACAGTGTTTGCTATCCCCCCCACGGTTACGGTTAATTATGTAATTTCAGGTATTAAATTCCAACTAACACCGTGTCGTCCGGCGCTCAGTTGGGATCTTGTCTCTGGTTATTTTAATGTCGTCTTAAAGTTTATTTCCAGGCGTACATACTACCTTGTGTTCTGGACACAATATAATACCGAGAGCCGAAAGAGTTGCGTCTAATGACAAATGAAATATTCATCATTATCCTTTTGGATAATGCCAAACCCTTGTCTTTTATGGTGAAATTTGTGTGAGCGAACCATAAAAAAGGCAGAATTGACAGAAAAGGACCGGCGAACGACTATGAAATGAACCTACTTCACCGTCTGCCTATGTAGGTATATAGAAAGATGGTCTACAAAGGTGTGCGCCATGGGATTGTTGCCGTATTTTTAGGACCGGCGACAGAGACAAAAGTGAGTGGAAAAAAGAGGCAGGCAAAGCGGGAGACGAAAAAGGGTTCCTCCAATCAAACAGCCCCGCCGAGACAATGGGTATAAGATTCATTTAAGTGCGGGTAAGAGGCTTTTCACTAAATGGATTTATTTTCTCAAGAAATGTTTTAACATAAACAACAAAGTAGGTTTTGGTTCTTATGGCAATCGATTTTGTGACGGTACTAAGTCTGGTTGAAAATTCGTTGACTTTGCATTAATGAGCAGGGAATCACCTGGCACGGGTGGTATTAATCTGAACGGTGTTTGCCTATTTTTAGTAAGGATTTATGGTTTAAAGAGAAGGTCACATTTGGTCCTTTAGAAGACGACGTTTGACTTAAAAATGTAAATTGTTGGTGCCACAGGTCCGTTTTTAGGTACCCTAGGCCTAGCTTCCCACAACCATTCATTTTGTGCGAGTTTTTATCTTTGGGGCGAATTGAAGGGACTTGAAATTGTAAGTCCCAATTTGAGGGACTAATTTAACTCAGACTTATTCTACATTATTCTACATCTTCATATACCAACAGTCGAAAGCCATCCTTATATTTAAGGGCTTTTCGAGTTTTTGCCCCACCGCCATTACCGCGCTATTTCGAAAACGATCTTAATAAAATATGGACCAAACGGAAGGTGAACTTCCCGAGACCTATTCCCGAATGTAATAGTGTGACAAATAAAACTAACAAAACACAGATTTGTTGAACAGAAGAGATTTGTAATAGTTATTGCTAAATCGCTGCACTTACTCCGAAAGCGGTCCCACGAAAAACACGGCTTCAAGGAGCCCATCTGTCCAAAGAGAGTCGTCTTTCTGTGTGACATTTTAATGGGCCGTTCAAGCCTGTCTCTCAGGCAGAATTGTTTTTTTTTTCTGACGGAGGACTCGTATTCAACCGATTTTCAAAACGGGAAGGAATGCTTGCCATAAAGCTACCTTCCAAAAGCAATAACAAACATGCCTTGCATCCAAGGGAATTCATTACTTTCTTGGAGTCGCAGTCATTTGGAGGATTTCAGAGTAGTGACTCATATCAAATTTAATAACATCAGGTACCTCAGCGACTTCTCTTTATAGAGCACAGGGTAGACCAGACCATGCTCACATATATGGAGCTTGGCCCCTTCACTTAATATGTACTTGAGAGTTTACAGAGAAGAGGATATAGCCTCATAGAAGATCCTACACTGTCATAGAACTTACAAAAGCTGTTGGTGTGTGGATGATAAGTGCTCTTCGGCTGTGTGCTCGTTTTGGGTCGAAAACTTCACGTAGAACTCTGAGCGCCGATGTCACTTTCTCGCTTAGTGCATCTTGATTACTTTTAAGATCTAAACGCCCAGTCAAATCCCTGCAAGGGACGGTTCGAAAGTGGAACTATCGATTGACGAAAGGCAGCCCTATACAGCGTTGCCGACCAGTTTTGACGAAAAAATGCGTAACTTGAGAAAAAAATATGCCTTTTTCAATAAAATAATGCCTAAAATAATTTTTTTTAGGTAAACTGGAAGATCATAAATATAAATCTAAATAAACCAAAAATTAAACATAAATTTTAAACATTTAACGAAAAACTATTTTTATTTCCAAAAAAAAAAATTAAATAATAAATCGCAGAAGAAATTTTTAATAGGAACAAAATTCATGACTTTTTAGTTTCATAAGTAGGTTCAAGGTATTGAACAAAACAAACATAGTTTTAGTCCATCAGTTCGTCTAGGAGTTACCTACATTAAAAAAATAAAAAGTCAATATATGTTGAATCAAAAAAAAAAATTAAAAAAATAAAGATGCCTTTTCGAAAAAAACAAGCCTTAAAGCCTTGGCTAATGAAATAATACCTAAAACCTAAAAGGTATGTAAAAGCTTTTCGAAACCCAAATGTATGGGCCGTTATATTGTGACGTATCTGCACACGTCAGGAGCAATTGCAACTGACTTGTGGCGGAATCTTAAGTACAAAACTCCGCCAAGCGCACGTTTTCTCTTCTAACTACGTCTCTAGTGACGTATGCAAGTAAATATTTAGTGAAGAAAAATGAAACCATTTGGCGTAATCTTGTATTCCCTAGATTCAAGGTAGATCCTTGTTGCTGCGATCACATTCAACTGGAATAGAGCTGAATTCTTAAAACGTACGCCGAAAGTAGATTTGTTGTAACCCCAAACGGTCCGGAAGACACTTTCAATTTAATTTCCCCGACCAAAGCAAAATTTTCCGCTGAAATTTATGTCTCCACAGCAACGGTAACCCATCCATTACTTGCACATCTCCACAATGACCACCGTATTATTGTCGATAACAATTGCGACTTAATTTAATGAGCTTGTACGCGCACATCTATAATTTCACTTATGCCACCCTCAAAATCCAATTCACTTGACCTCAGCCCCATCTCCGTTCGGCAGTGCTCTAAATTTTAATTGCCACGATAAATGCCGCCCACAAACTGCCCAATTACATTCGCAATCAACTCACATTAAAACTCACATTAGAGGCTAAATTGCTGCGAAATTTATTACACCTTGGAGTCGGGCCAGATGGCCTAAAATTTACGCTCGATTTCGCAAACCCACTGCCACTCAATCAAAAACCGTCTCCCTGGCAGCTGCCACCCGCCATACTAGCACACACAACCCACTGTGGACCTTTCATTGCGAATAAGAAAATTATTATCCCCGATCGGCAGGTCTCGCGAATGACTGCCCGCCAAGGCACCCGGCAAATTTAGCTCTTCGATCATAAATGTCCACTCTATGGAGCCGTTTCAACTCTAGTTAGTGGATTTTTAAGTTTCGTCTGGTCTTTCGGTTCTTATTGCGTATTTACAACCCGACCAATCAATAGGCGACAATAAAATGCAACATTAAGCAGGAAACACATTGAAAACAGCAGCAGCAACGACGGGTATTTCTGGCCAATAAAAGTCATTGTGTGTGTGCAACTCTCTAAGAAATAGTTGACAACATAATGCACCATGTTGACGTGGCCATGATACGTGATGTGTGATAAAGTCCGTCATGGGGGTGAATCTATACCAGCAAAATGATAAAATTCATCATCCATCGCTCGTTTATTGGCAATTGCCGGCCCGGGACAAGAGTCAAAAGCCGCTTGTATCGTGGAATGTCGACCCCGGTTAGAGCTCGCCATTATACGGTATGACAAATGGCCGAAACAGCATGTATAGACGGATGTATGGCCCGAGCCCCAACCCAACACAGCAACCCTTTTTTGATTGCCGATTTTAAGGGCGCAGGATATAAGTGATGTAATGCAATTAGTTTTAGTCCTGTTTCGATTTGGAATCATCGTCATCGTCCGGCGATATATGGCAGATGCGGACTTGGCAGTACCTAACCCAACAACAGGAATTTTTCAATTTAATCCAATTGCGTCATGGTGCGGCACTTAATCGATGCACCAAGAGATGTTGCGGGGTGGTTGCTGTTCAGGAATGTTCTATAGGTCTGGACTTTTGTCGCGGGTTTTTTTTTTTGTAGATTTTACTGTCTACTTGGCGTTTTAACTGCCAAAAGGGTTACGGGTGATGGGTATTTTATGGAGAAGTTATTTGGTCATAAAGGGAATATCAACGGAGTTCTTTGAGGCACAAGGTTCACTTTAAAAAAGTCATTGGACTTGACTTGCAAACATTTTCAGAAAAAGTGGAGTTTATAAAAGGAAATAAAAAATGAGTCAAATAGATGTACGCACGTAAAGCAACTTTGCTTCTAAACCTTAAACACCTACCCCTAGATCTTCTACACGACAAAGTCGAAGGTACATAATCAAACCCAGCATTGAAAACATACGAAATGCCTACGTAACAGAGATTCCATCAATAAAATACTCCCATCGAAGTCCTTCGAGCACATGACTGCCCCCATACCTCAGTTCACTACAAATCCAATTACCAAACTAAATTGAAAATGAAAACATGTTAAATGTCCTCCACAAGCCACACGCAATTCTCACTCACTAATCCATTTCGAAAGCTAAGAATAAAACCTCCCAAAGATTCCTTATCAAAGGACAAACAAAAAAATCTCGACAAAATTTCTTTCAAAACATAAACTTTTATCCAATGCGATGGCGAATGCGAGGACGTGTCAATCTCGTTGCTGAGATTTGAAAATCATCAGAGAAGAAATCAACTTGAAAGGCGACTATGACTACGGCCGACACGCCGCCCACAACGGAAGGAAGGAAGAATATAAAGCTTATATACCAATCTCATTTCACTTGAAATATCACTCACACTTGGGGGAGAAGGAACAAACGCCATACCCTCTCTCGCCTCAATGTTTTACTATTTCTCTGGTGTAGTGTCAAAAATCCATCACTCGAGACCTAGGTACTTTCGTTTTCTTTTCATATTTTTTTTTTTTTTTTGTTTTGCCTTTTCTAGCTCGCCCCACACCACTCTTCCATCCTTACAAACAGAAATCATCAAAGCACCATAGAATAACACTCAAGCCTAACATCAAAAGTTTCTTATTCCAAAACAAGGAAGAGGAAAAAAAGTCTTAAAATGCCAACTGGAATGGGGAACGAGCTGACAATACTAACCAAATAGCAACACTGGCACGAGGAGTGGCATAGTACTGCAACTTTATTTTTTCAATTGCGAGTGCTCGGAGAATTTCCTTGAGATTTTATTTATTTTATCATTTTAGTGAGTGAAGTCGAGTCCTTAATCTACTGGGTGGGTGGGGGAAAGTTTCACATTTGTGCAGGATGAGTGTACGCATTTTCTGGGGCATTCCTCATCCGACCAGGAGGATCTAGATCTAGGCAGTAATGCTACAACAATCGACACTTTCTTTCGGTGGGCTAGGAGGGGTATATAGAGCCCCTAAGAGAAAACATGAAAAGGATATTTTGCGTGCGCTCCTTTGACATGTTTTTTCTCTCAACGGTGGGTTCTCTGTCTCTCCACCATTCCCAACTGACACTATAATTTGTTTTCACCGGTGGAATGGGAGGAGTATGTTGTGGTGGTGGGTCCTTTGTCATATTTTGCCATCTATTGAAAGTGCGGAGGTAACTTTCTATAAAAACATAGATAACTTTGGTGAAGGTTGTCAGGGTACCCCATTTCAGTCTATACATCTTCAAAGTGACGAAAATAGATTAGAATCAGCTTAAGAGTTGCAACAGCGCATTAGCGTGTGGGGGGGCTGGTAAATTGAATTCTGGAGTTTCTTGAGGGTTTTCCATTTTATGGAACACATATATAGAACATTGGATTCCTTGAGGTGTAATGGAGGTGAATTTGCTGGCGATATGAGGGTGGAATATGAAACTGTTGGTGGAGTGATGCTCGAAAGATTGTCCGCCATTCTCTGCTGACAAAGACGCCGAAGTATAGTTATGTGCAGTGAACCATTGGCGGTGTTTCTATGGGCAGAATACTTTAGCTCAGGTTTTAGGTTGGGATGGAGGAAGAATTAAGAGTGATGGCTAAATGTTTCTTTTTAACCTAGGTGACTCTAAAGAGGAACTCTTCTCCAGATAGGGACAATTAGGTCCAAAAAGATCTTATGCAACAGAATTATAAACTAAAGAACTAACACACCAATGATAGCACAGCAGTGCAGTATAAATGCATTCTCGGCCTCGAGACTGCGGACTGAGCACATATGCGCAAATAGACCTACGGTCATTCGCCTTTCAGTCGGTTCATTATTTGTAAAACTCGGTTATAAAATAACACCGCCATTGGTACGACAAAAAAAAGGCAGACTATTTACGCAAACATTGGGTCTTCAATAAATTTAAGTGGAAGACTAAAAATCGGTGGTAAGGCCCTATGATTCCGGCTTAAGAAAGCCTGCAGAGCTTCGAAAGGCAAAAGATTGAGTGACTTAAAAAGACCCCAGCCCCAACGCCACATATTCCAGTCCGGTAGAGTATAGTTAAGGTCTACTTTAAAGTGGATTTCCGTGGGCAAGTTATCAGTGATTTTGGGAGACGAAGCTAATCCATAGTTAGTAAAGCGGCGGATCGACATGTTTTTAGTGTAGCTCTGATAGCCAGCTAGCCAAATATTGAGTCCTATCAAGGGTCTTCTATTGAAGGTTCCGTCAAGGACTTCGTATTAGGCCGATAGCCCAATTTGGAGCCAACTATCTACAGGTTCGGCCTAGCTCCTCACAACTTAGGTTCGTGTTTTCACATTTTTCGAGACCTATAATTTTATTACTTATCCAAACGGAGAGGCAATCGCAGGACAGTCCTTCTCTTGAGGGTTTATCGACGTTTTCGAGAGCTAGGCACTGGAAGACCTCTTATAAGATACAAGTTGTGTATGCAATTTTGCTGAACTGCTACTACCACGTTTGCCAAGACTTTCTCTCTTCATAGAAGCCAGATATTGGGTTACAAACAAACCCAAGTGAGGTCCCGTCTGCCTAGAAACTAGTGTTGCTAAGGAGCTTCAGCTCTTTGGTCAGGTTGATGAAAAGAGCACAGGTCTACTTCCAGGTGGATGGTTTACGAAAAGTAAATTGCAGAATTTTGGAAGGTGGTTCAAGAAATTTTCCCAAGTATTGCTAGGTTGTCATCGTGTGCTACAGATTTGCACTTAGTACTTAATCAGGATCATAAGTTTCCAAGAAGAAAATTCTAGAGCAGCGAAAATAGCGTCCATTGGTGTGAAGCCTCTTGATGGTTGTATTTTGCCCACTTCCACTGATAAAATTATTTGTTCTGCGTCAGTCTGAAGGAGCGAGGTATAGGTTTCAAGTAAAGATACAGACCTATTATCTACCACCAGCGTGACCATCATGCGACTAAAGCTATGCAATTTGGCTTTTTCTGAGAGCCTGCCACATTTTTTTACTATTTTAAAGTCAGATAAAACGAAAACTTTTGAACATCGGTCGCCCTTTTGTTGGCCTGCAAGTTGAAAGTTCACATGACAGCTCATCCCCTTGACTTAAAATAAAATCGTCCCTCTACAGTTTTTCGCGCATTTTGCTGGTCAAACCTGTGATGGAGCTGTGATAGTTTTCAGCATAAAAAGTGTCGGTTTGGGCAGCCAAAAAAATTGTTCAAGGTTTGGTCTTTACTTTATTTGAAACCTTTGGCGCAATCTATTTTCAATTGCTTGATCTCGCTTCTCACACACCATCCTCATAACCATCAAGCTATTTGCTTTACTATACGAGAAACCATTCCCACGCTTTTTCCCCATGAGAACACAAATTTATGAAAACAAGAATACTGCAAAGGAATCCTTGTAATCCTTGTTAGTGCATTAGCCTGATGCTAATTTGATGGTTTCAAACTTGACTGCTACACCGAGCGCCGACACACTGCTGATGATGATCTTTCTAATGAGATGTGCGTTCCGTGTTCCTTGTTATTATGTATCTCTGGCTCCTGCCAAATCCGGTTACCTTTCTGTAATCCATATACGACTGCAGGTTATGCCGGATGGATTTCGTAGCTTTAGGATTATTACCGGTGCCGTTACTTAAATTGTACTCGAGAGCGCCACCTTCCAGGAACAAAGAAGACGTGCATGCCAAACTCTAAATAATTATATCCATATCCTAGCTGGCTATATGTCCGTGTGTACATCCTTGCAGATGTGCATTCTGGTCTGATTTACTGCTTCGGCGGAATGGAATGAAACAATCTACTAATTAATTGCAGCAGAGTTCTTCCCCATCCGCATCCTTTGAGCAGCAGCACTCATTTACATGTAATTACATTAGCTAGAGCTGGTGGAGGAAGGACTTAATCGTCGGGGCCAAAACGGATTTCAAGTGTTCAATCGAAAGCAATTCACTTAGCTTCGTTGCCGGTCGATGAACGGACTTACTCGTTCACTTTGTCGGAGGTGTCTAATTGTTTTCCTAGCTGCAAACAGTTTGACAGAGAAATTTACTCAATGAATAACTCAAAAAGGAAGACAAGCCGAAGCAATCGGCGCGTAATTCGTCACATCATGTCAACGGTCTAATTTGCCCGTCGCACTTGAGTGGCTTTCATCGGCTCGCCACAGTACACGGAAACACAACAGCCAGCTCACATGTTGCGTGGGGGACAGACGCACATGATTTATGACAGCGACCGTTCGGTCATGTCATGTCAGATCGAGTAATCTCGACCAAAGTCCCAAGGAATCACCCAAATTCACCCTTGGAGCTCGAGAGGCCAAAGTAATCTCCGCAAAGTCATTACCCCCCCCCCCCCCCCCCCCCACACTGCACGCCGCCGCCAGCGAATAGTCCAAACCGCCTCCGGGGATGACACAGCTTGTCTGGGCAAACTAAGAGGCAGTTTCCTATGGTTGAAGAAACCTTTTGCGTATGTATTCCCATTTCATGGTTAATTTCTCGACCGGTATGACCGGTGGGTGTCGGGGATGATTGATGAAAATTCAATTGACAAGCGAAGTGGCTCGGCTCCCCTTCAAAGCTGTATTCCATTCCCGTTTCTGGCCAAATCATTGTGCTGCAATTACCCGTCGCAGACTCGAAGACTGCGTACTACGGAAAAGTTAATCGAAAAACTTTCGCCTATCACCGGTGAAGAAGATTGACGTTCTTATGTCATGCGACGTGTCGCGCTTCTCATATCGCAAACAACTTTGTTGCAACATGCGATAATCGCACCCCCGACACTGCGATAAAGGTAATGTGACAACAATAACGGAATAATTCCGTACTTTAACAACACAGCACTGATGATGTGGCAAATGGGGGTGTAGGTGCGCGCGTAAATCAATTTTAATCTCATCGGGCCGGCAGTCAAACACCTCGTATCGAAAGCCTCATGAAAAATAATCGCGCGAACATAAGTAGATTCGGCGGCGTGATCTGATTCTACACGCAAAAACAATCCCCCTTTAATGTTAATAAATTAACGTAGGTAATTATGTTAATTGCAGACACAAACACTTGTGTCTACGCGTGGTGTACAGTGAGACTGAATTCGAACGAACATTTTGCAATCGTGGGTGAAATTGGAAATTGGTGCCGCCGATCGGCGAAGAGTACGTGACTCTTTCATAGCTTTGCTTTTGTTGTTATCGTGAAGCGACCTAAGGATGATTATTAAGAGGGCTCTCGTGGACTATGTCGACATAGTTCAAAATTTCTTTGATTTGTTTTTATTCCCAAAATAAAAAAGAAAAACTAGTTAAAATCGAATAAAAAAGGACTTAAATACTGTCCAAAAATGCGTTAGAAAATGCGTCCGATAAAGCGTTCAAGAACCCAAGAGACATGAAGAAAAAAGCGTTAAAAGTCCGTCTAATATTTCAATCAATAAAAAAAACATCGGAAACGGGGCGTCAAAAAATGGGTCCAAAAACCCATAAAAAAGAAAGATTGCTTCAAAAATCGTTGAAAACCTCGTCAAAAACCTGTTTCAAAAAGCGCAAAAAACTGGCAAATATCGTATCGAATAACCTTAAAAATTCGTCAAAAAACGTTCCCGAAAATTCATCGAAAACTATAAAAAAAAATCGCTAAATAAGAGTGAAAGACTTATTGAAAAATACGTCGAAGAAACAATCCTAATCTGTTGACACTGGCCAAAAATGGGTAGAAAAAACTGTTTAAAATCGCCTCAAAAAGCTGTGAAAAAACGCATCGAAAAACACTTAAAAAAACTTTTCCCAAACCGCCTCAAAGAACTGGTCAAAAACAATCGAAAAAAAGGATGAAAACCGCGTTAAGAAAGCGTCGGAAAAAGCGTCCAAAAACACATTGAAAAACACGCTAAAAAAACTGATCAATATTATGATCAAAAACACGTATCGATGAAAAGACGTATCGAAAAACGGTGTAAAATATGTGTCAGAAAAATAAATATTTGTCAAAACAGCGGCAAAAAAAACATTTTAATATATGGCTTCGGTTAAAAAAAACGATTGAAAAAGGCATCAAAAGTCGCTTCAAAAACTTATCGAAAAAAGCGTCAAAGAACTGATCAAAAACGCATCGAAAACACATCAAAAACTAGTAAAAAAAAAACGTTAAGCCCATCGTTAAAAGGTCTAAAACCGCGTTAAAGCCGTGTCGAAAAATATGTATCTTCATCGACTGTCAATCGCTGAAGGGAAAAAAAGTCACTTAAAGCTTTAATCGTTATTATTCACAATCATTCCAAATGACCTTTTACAAATTCTGTAGGATCTGGCAAACGCCAACGCTGTACTTGTCGTGTTGAATGGTTGTAGCGGTCGAGCACAGTGCGTGCAGCAACAAGTGCAAAAATTCGGTCCAGCTAAAACCATGCGCAGCAACTCCCTTCACAAATTCAGCCAAAGTATGTGAGTTCTGCAATGACGGTCACAAATGTCAGTAAAATATTTTTTTACAGACCTTCACACTTACCACAGCCTTCTGGACCAGTTGACGGAACTTCGCGTCGGTAACCAAATTCAAAACCTTCTGGAATTTTGAGTTACCTTTGGCCATGTTCTGCAAAGTGCTGGTGATCTTGCCCCATGGCAAGATCGATCCGGCTGACCTAGGCAGTGCATCGGATTCCTCATCAGCTGCGCCCAAACCGACCAACACTTCTGGCAGGACGTCCAATATTTCTTGAATGTCACTAGGCGATAGATTGTAGTCCAAGTAGTTGACAATGTCTTGGAATTCCTTTGAGTTTTGGGCTTTAACCTTGACATTGGGTCCCACTGGATGCAGGTTCAATGTTGGGCGATATCGCATATCCAAGTCTGATTTAACAGAGATGGCCAATGCTGACACCAGCACGACGAAGTAAGCAAAGCGCATCGTGAAAGGGATGGTTTTCCACAGTAAGCGATGTATTGAAATTATATTGCGGTTGCAGAAGGCGCATTCAGCTTATATAGCTCGAAAGCTGTGACTAAACTTAATTGTATTTGAAGCTTTACGAGGCTTGAAGTTCTCTGTCAACACAGTCACTTGTAAGCACTTGCCGTTATCATTTGTGTCATTATTTACCTTTGGTGTTAGCTATCGGTAATTAGGTTTCAAGTTGCTAGTTCTTAGCTATGACGGGCGTCGCATAACTGACTACGAGAAACCTATTACTCAGTACCGCTTTAGTAGGTTGATTATTTGTCCTGCTTACATGCGGAGAATTATGGAACCGATTCGATAAGCTGAATTTTTGTACAGGAGAACTACTAGGCTGCTAATGGGGGTTACGCTAGAGATGGATGACTTGATCTTCGAGTAAATCGTGAACTGTAAAGCCCACAAGTTACAGCATCTGAGCCACTTCTGTATGTAATCTTTATTTTTTTTATCGGGAATTTTTTGAGTATTGGCAAGTGAAAGGCAGAGTAAGGAGAACAATATTGCAATCAAAAACACTGCTAAAAAGTGGGCGTGGCAATGAACATCATAGCCTTTTCGAAGCCTTAAGAGGGGCTTAAATATTTTTTTTCTAGCTTTCTTGAATCTTTAAGAGGGGTTCCAAAAATGTTTCACCGAGATTTATGTCCAGTAGTTTTCAAGCCTACTGGTAACTCACATAAGACCCCTTTTCGTATAAATAAAACTTGCAACTGTGTCAACACTTCCCACCTTTCGAGGCTGTCGGCTACATCCTCCGTATAGCTACTTTATAGCCACCTCTGATATACGCCTAAACATAGCGCAACTTGGCATTGAACCGAATCATAACAGTAAGTCAGTAGTATCAGTTCGGATTTTCCAACTGATATTGACGACTAAACCCTTCTAAATGCCGTCAATTTGTTTTTTGTTTTGCTTCCATTTTACAGATTATACGAATATGCCTTCCAGGATGGCAAAATGCATCTCATGCTGCACATAGTTGTGGTACACGTACCTAACTTAAATTGCATAAACGGCCCCCTTGGGAGAGCCGAAGAGCAAACCGCCCGCTTCTGCCTATATACGAGATTAATTTAGTATGTTGTGTGTACGCAACGGCTTCAAAGGACCAACACTCTCCATAGCTGCAGCCAGCTGCAGGTGATATTGCAGTTTGTTGCAACAACCTTCCGAACGATAAACAATATTTGCTACCCTATGCGAAACAAGTTCTGCGCGCGGGTCAACATAAGGGGGCTGATTTAGCCACCGTCACCTACACTGACACCGTTTGCCACCACCACACGCTGTTTACCAAAAGCCAAAGTGCACACGGATGCAGACGTGTAGAGTCAGTAGTGTATGTTCTACACTGATGGTGGACATGATAGATTCATATAAACCACCCACCAGGCATACATATTTATATATGTATGCATTCCGACAACCACCCCCACCACCCCGAAATGAGTGAGTGAATATCGCTTTGGGATATTTTCCAGCAAACGCCATCAACCGACGCAAATAGACCACCGTCGCTGGTTAGTTATCCTTTAATGGGGTGAATACAGGAGAAGCAATCAACTCAGCAGGACCATGTCATGTTCTCTCGATAACTTGTTACGGCCATTCAAATTGAAATCAGGGAATGGGGGGCAGCTAGTGTCCTTTTGTTGGGCCTAGTTCGACAGTGAACAAAAAAACTCCGCCGAATGGAAATTTTATCACTTTTATTCCTATCCCTAGGGGTAAGGCAAAATTGATTTAATTAATAAATCCACTTCATTTTTTCGTGGCGATTTTTCGTATTGTTTCAGGAGAAATATAAATATGCAGCTGGCTGAGCCTGAACTGGATAAATGTTCGCGTGTTGTTCGTCGACTGTATATACCGCAGAAAGGCAGAAATAATTATTGCACTCCCAAGACTGGGCCAGTTGGTCTCCATGGAGCAATTCAACGGATATAATCGCATAAATTCGTTAATTACGAAATCTGGTGGGTTGGATTGTGGTTTGGTCCGCCGTTGGATTGCCTAGTTGCTCGTGTATGTGTGTTTTCTTGGAACATTATTGTCGTTTCTATAGAATCGAACATAGGGGTGTGTGAAGGTACACTCAATCATTTACGAGTTCGCTGTGAATATTTATGGGGGCTATGGTTATGCTAGGTTTTTGTGAGGCACACTAGTTTTAGTCATGAACCACGGTCCAAGAAATAACTTAGGCCAAAGATTGGATGAGCTTGGGATGAATAATGAAATGGGCATAAAAGTGCTTTGTATGGATCTTGGTTTTGTAAATTTGGATGACCTAAGTCGGAACTAACAAATGCGACTACGTCGATATACTCTGCCTGGGGATAGAAATGGAACATACTGTTTCAAGGGAATGTGTTTTTTCGATGTAAGCCGTACTTGCTCCGTGCAGGTCTTTGAAGACTGAAACAAGAACTTTGCTCGTAATTTTTGTGTAATTTCAAAAATGATTTTTATGAAAAATGGACCAACAGGAAGCTGAATCTCTGTAGATACACCTAAGGGTTTAACTGGCTGCATATAAAAATGGGATCCTATAGATTTTACCAGGTTGTTCAAGAGGCTATACAAGAATACACTTTCAGAGGTTTGTTCACAAAAAAAAAGAGTCTCAATTTTATGAATAACTTTTGACATCGTTTGTTTCATTTTAAAACCACTTTTGCATGAGCTATCATTTATTAGAACAAAGCCCTCACGATAGTGGAATATAAACCTCTATGTCGACGTGGTAGCCTTTAGAATGAATGATGCACACGTCATATCAAGTCGCATACAAAGTGTTAAATAATATGTCCCCGACATTGAACTGCAAAGAAGTAAATACTGTCAAGTGTTTTGTGTACAACGTACGAGGAGGTACGCCCAGACCTTGCATCTAAATGCTATCAGCCCTTGATCTGCTGAATGCATTTAGATAATTGTCAGACAACATTATGTCAATACCCTTCAGCGAAAGCTGGATGGCGTAGTTGAAATGAATGAAGCTCTTGAATGAACAACTATTACATAAAATATTATAATCGGCATGAGGGTATGACGCATGACGTTGACGATTTCTTGAACTTCTCGAAACTCAAAATGTCTCTTTGTACAACCACTCAGGTCTTAATAAATATTATTATTTGCTTTATTAATAAGTAATTAAATTACAGCAAGTTACAGCAGTCGGGTCTCAATAACAAGGACAAGTTTTTCAGGATTCTATAAAATATTGCGAGTCTCCTAGCAACGAAAAGTTTTCTTTAATGTTATTTGGTTCAAAGTATTTGATTAATTATTTTGCTTGTCCTGAAAAATGGTGTGATTGCTCACAACGTGCGATATGGTGCGCATTACGGCATCGGAGGTGAGAGGTAGTTGGGAAAAATTCGATCTTAAGACTTAGAGATGTCGAGTTTCTAGAAGAATATATTTTCAGATGTCGCACCCTCATTGCAATAGAGCGATAAGTAAAAAATGTTATTTAATATGGACATAATTCAAAAAACAATACTATAAAAAGTTTCGAAGTTGTTCGCATTTTCCAATTCAAAACTCAGCTAATACGAGACCCCAAATTATTTTCAGCTAAATGTGCAAGTATTTCAGAGCAATATAGAGACCAGCGTTGCCACTAAAATCTTTAGCAAATGTAGTACGTTAGCCAACAAAATGTAGCATTTTCAAAAAAAATTTAGTACCTGTTTTTTTTTTCTATTGAAATTTAAATTAAGTAGTATAACAAACAAAATATGTTATGTTTCTAAAACAGTCGGACACACTTGGAGTTTTTTTGCACTATTATATTTGGAAATGTGTATGGGTAAGAGTTCATGTCTGACAAACAAATGACTTCTGACAAGCGCGACAAAAGCGTTTGCCAGACCTACATGCGACCCACGAAAATTGGTTTTCCCATTCCTTGCGATATCTTTGTGGCGAGTTGAAGATTTGCACTATGCCAACTTTTTAAATCTATTTTTTTAGTTATGAAAGCAAAAGGGGCAAAATTCGAACTGTTGTTCGTAAAAAAGTAAAATGGTTAGACGGATCTTAAGAAATGTAGTACATTAGGGTAACGATGTAGTATGTAGGTTGATTTTTTAAGAGGTTTAGAACTTTTTAAAAAAAAAAAAACACAAAAAATTCGAAAAAATGAATGAAATATTTATTTGAATCGATAGTTTGAACCTTGCAATTTAATGTTTAAAGATAATTTCATGCAAATGTTGACCGCGGCTGCGTCTCAGGTAGCCCATCCGCTGAGTCCAATTTTGGCATACTCTTTCACACATATCGGCCGGTATCTCACGAATGAATGCATGGATGTTGGCTTCCAGTGCGTCAATCGAAGCGGGCTTGTCCCTATACACATTAGCCTTGGCATACCCCCACAAAAAATAATCTAATGGTGTCAAATCGCACGATCTAGGCGGCCAATTGACCGGCCCGAAACGTGAAATTAACTGTTCACCAAACTCGCCTCGCAATTGCGCCATTGTTTCGCGTGCTGTGTGGCATGTGGCACCGTCTTGTTGAAACCACATATCATGCAAGTCAAGAACTTCCATTTCGGGCAAAAAAAAGTTTGTTATCATCGCTCGGTAGCGTTCACCATTGACAGTAACGCTGCGATTCGCATCATCTTTGAAGAAATATGGCCCAATAATGCCGCCGGCCCATAAACCGCACCAAACAGTGGCTTTTTCGGGATGCATTGGTAGCTGTTGCAATGCTTCTGGCTGATCTTCACTCCAAATGCGGCAATTTTGCTTATTTACGTACCCATTCAACCAAAAATGAGCCTCATCGCTGAACACAATTTTTCGATAAAAAAGCGGATCCTCGGCCAGCTTTCCAAGAGCCCATTCACCAAAAATTCGGCGTTGTGGTAGGTCGGCTGGCTTTAGTTCTTGCACCAGCTGTATCTTAAAAGGCTTTACGCCCAAATCCTTCCGCAAAATTTTCCACGTAGTGCTGTAACAAAGGCCTAACTGCTGGGAACGGCGCCGAATCGACATTTCGCGGTCTTCTGTCACACTAGCTGATACGGCCGCAATATTTTCTTCACTACGCACAGTACGTAAACGTGTTGGTGGTTTAATGTCCAACAAAGTAAATTTGGTGCGAAATTTGGTCACAATCTTCCGAATAGACTGCTCAGAAGGTCGAGAATGCCGATCATAAAATGGAAGCAGCGCGCGATGAACATTTCGAACCGAGCACGAATTTTGATAGTAAAATTCAATAATTTGCAAGCGTTGTTCATTTGTGGTTAAATTGCAAACCAAACTGAAGCTGTTTGACAGTGACACAAGGTACTAAACACACGTCAGCTGTCAAAACCAGTGTTGCCAAAACCAAACCAGCTAAAAAATCACCCTTTAGTACGGCGTTGAAAAATCCAGCAAATATGTAGCACAGTACTACATATGTAGTACAAGTGGTAACGCTGATAGGGACTATCCAAAATGACTCTTAAAACAAATTAGGTATACTATGAAATAAAAAATCTATCCAATAGAAAAACATTACAAAATATGTATGGAACTTCAAATATTCATTCATTCTTATGCAAGACATATATAAAACGTAATATTTTCAATCGGTTTAGTGCATTAAAACTGCAAACCGAAATATATCTCACTGTCACATATCTCCTTTCTGTGCAAAAGTGCGATAGTTGGCATGAATTTTTTTCTTATCGCTTTATTGCACTTGAAATATTTTTAATTAATCGACGCTAACTGAAAAAAAAAATATTTGTTTATTTAAATAACATTGTTAAAAATTTTAAGTTTATTGTTTCGTTTTTCTAAATAAGTTTCAGCATTATGAAATAACCCAAATTCCAACTTATGGATTTTTTCCGCTGCGCCACCTCTCGCGAACATCTGACAAACATCCGAGAGTATAACTGTCATGAAGGAGCTTCTCAATTATCCGCTTGGACCCGGCATAAAATTGAGATCTACAATTCGTCCCAAAATGAAAAACTCACACAAACGAATGGTTGTGAGAAGCTAGGCCTAGGGTCCCCACAGACCTGTTGCGCCAACTATTTATTTATTTATTTATTTAGGTATTTATTACGAAATACAATTTTTGTATGGCAAGATACAATCAAAAGTTTTATCCGGAATAATGATACTCGTAACAGCTTGTATCGTGAAGGTCACTATAGATTACATTTTAATTTTCCCTGTGACTTTTTATATGTGTGCGCAAAATATCATTGTTTAAATGCTTATTTGTAACTGAATTTTAATTTTATTTTATTTATATGTTGTCCTTGAATAACATTAAAATGGATGCAAGAAGCAAAAGAAGCGAACTTAATAATTTCTGCAATAAAATCCATTAAACTCTTCCTCTTAAATATAAATTTGTACTTTGTTCTACTGAGTTTTGAATACTACAGCCTAGGAAAAATTCACATTTTTCAAATTTGTGGTTCCTTATTTTGAAACAAATTTAAGATCTTTCAGAAATAGAAAAAAACATATAGTCCACGACGGATATAAGAATCTTCTAAATCCAAAAAAAAAAGTTTCTTTTATCCGAGGTGTTCTTATATACCAACACATACACAAGAAACAAAGCCTACGGTCTTTCCTTATACATTCATTACAAGCAAAGTGTTCTTATATGAGTGTTCCTTATATACGTCATGGACAAGTTTTTCTTAACGAACTGTTGGGCACTCATTCCGTAATTTTTCAGATGATTATGGCCTGAAAATTGAAAATTACAATTCAAATTTACATTCCTCCATTTATTCTATTCATTAGACAGATCAGAGTCCGCTTCCCAAAAATATACTCCTTTTGTGCGTTGTCAGTTGTCACTCTTTCGTGATCCACGATAGCAGCATGCTGATTCCTTTTTGCTACAAATCAAATCCAATTCAATAATTAACCAGAACAGACGATTATGCGGAAATGCTTTTAGTAAAACTTCCCCGCTTACCCGTCAGCACCTTTTCGTATCCCTACACAATCAGACTTTGAATAAAAGGATTTGCCATCGCCCCATTGCAAACAACTGCCAAAAAAGAAAAGACTATGAAAATGCCCTTCCAGTTGAATGGCAGAGTTAAGTGTTTAACCAGAAATCGATTAAAAATAATTTACTAACGATTATCCTGATGTTTTATCCCGACTACGTGAGAGTCCTTACTTTCGTGTATTCATAACTGAAGAATGGCCAAAGTTCCAGTAGTTTTCTGCTCATATTTTTTGTTTGCCTTTGTTTCTCTTCCTGCCAGCCAAGTCAGTCTCATCGTCCTGATTTGAAAGATGTAAATTTGTGGTTTGTCTGGTGAAGACACCAACAGCAGAGGGTGGAGTTGATTGTTTTAGCCGTTAGGTATTCATGAAAATCTTCATTATTCTAGTCTGGAGAGCAATTTTGAAGTGGTGTCAAAATGTCTGATATTCATCTATGTTACATACTACAAGGATGCCTGCGTCTTGGTTCATTTATGTATTTTTTTCAATATTTTAAAAAGGTTCTAGCTGGATGGGAATGTTTTAAAATTTTTTTCAACGAAATGAGGACGGATTTGTGGACTGTTGCTTCCTTTAATTGGAATTGGCCAGTAATAGTGACCAGAATGAAACAGAACCAGTGCCATTGTATGGTAGCACTGCAGTGAGCGAATTTTTCAATTCTGCGAAATGACTGCCAACGCCGCCAACGAAATTCCAAAATAATCAACAATAATTCCAACAACAAGTCTTTTGACTGTCAGTTTTGACCGAGCGAGTGTGTGGGTATGGATTCCCACCATACAGTCCTTTTGCGAAATGATTTTCTCCCATTTGCGATTGAAATGCTGATCCATCTGCAGACAGAAGCCAATGGAAAATTGTATCGCAAATGCACCAAAAATGGGAAGCAAAACCCTTACCCACCTGAAAACCGAAAAGGATATAATAACTCACAGGTCCTTTTAGAACTTGTGGAAAAAAGAAAACAAAGTTTCTTGCTGCAAAAATCTTTCTAGAATATTAATTGGTAAAGTTTCGCTTTATGTTGTCTTTTTTGTGATATTCCTTCCCGCATGCTGTGGTTAACGATTTTTTATTTTTTTTTTCCTGTTGTTCATCCTTATATCCTGGCAAGTGCCATCGTGGATGTCATCACTGTTAGAGGTTAGGGGAGTGTAAAAGAAATTGAAACTTCTAATTAATATCTCAACTACGCTGTCGTTTTGCTCTTGTATACGATGAACAAAAGGACATCGCATCTTGTGACTCGTTAGTTCATGTTTTCGTGTCTCGTCTTGTGTTGTGTTTTATATTCCTGCCGGCCCAGACAGCGATATTGCGTGGAAGATTGCAAAGCCAAGGCGAAGCTGAGGTGTGCAATATATTAAAAAGAAAAGTAAAAAGGATAATGCGGCTTGGATTTGGGCTGTGGAGCGAAAGAGTTCACTACAAACGATACCACGGCAACCAGTTGGTGTAACAAAGCTGATTATTGTCGCGTATTAATCTATTTGCTTTGCAAATTTACAATGACTTTAGGGGATGATTACTATGGATGCTGTGATTAGACAAAGACAGCGGAAGTCGGTTTTAATTAGTCTGGCGGTCTGCTGGAGACATTGTTGGTGTACATTTTTCAAGGAAACATAAGCAGTTGCCTGGAATAGTGAGACCTTGGATGGAGGGGGTATACAACTCGTAATTACCTATCATATCTGAGTTGGAAAACAAAAAAAAAATATTTATTGGCTAATTTTTCGTTACAAACGTTTGCGGAAAATATTTCGTAAGTAAGAGGTGGGTCTTCAAATAATTCTAGAGCTTTAGCGAAGTGGGCAAAGTGGCGACCCGTTCCAATACAGAGTCTTGCAGACGTTATATGAGCTGACACGCAGACAGAGGATAAAGACTGTGGAGCTCTAAAGAAAGCTTCTTCAAAGATGTTGGTCGCTCGTACAACACACACATACGTTTTCCAATTACAACCAAACTTTACAAAAAGCATATATAGACCAATTCCAAAGATGTGTGAAAGTTTGGTTAAAATCGGTAAATGCGTTAAGGCGTGAATCGGCGACAAACGAACACAAATTTTAGGCTCAATTTTTATATATATAGATTGGACATTAAATTTGCTTGTATAGGTTTCAACGGAATAGGTGACATCATCAGAACCACTACATATTATACACTTATCTGTGCAGAGATTTTAAAATTCAAATTCAAAAAGTGACCGTGAGGAATAAACTCTGTTCGATGCGTCCTTGGAATACCTAGTCTTTGCATAGCTACATGGCACCAAAATGAGACAAAAGCTTATTGGCTTCACGACGGAGTAGTAGATTCTGATGCCAAAAATACATTTGCCACATCTCGATATATAAATGACAAAGTGGCTGTCACTTAGTTTTAACAAGAAGAACCACATTGAATAGAGAGAGTTCTGCAGAAAATATACCTCTCGTCTTTAACGCGTCTTGTCACTCTAACAGTGGGATATTCTGACACCGATACTTTTATACAGGCGATGTACATCTAAATGACATAAAATCCATGAAAACTGTAGGAAAGAAGAAGTCATTTGGATTATGCCAATGAGATCTGAGTCTTCGCAAGTACCACCAACGGGCCAGACGATATGTGTCAATCACTACAGGTGAATGAATCGATTGTTCCAAGGATCAACGGCAAGAAGATACAATATTTGGCCCCTAGGACGAAGAAAGAAGAGGGAATAAAAGAAGCGCGTGTCTGAGTCAATGGAGACCTGCAACCTCATGAATGAGGTACTAAATGTTAAAAATAACATGCCAATGGAATTTTTGTAGTATATAGTCGCAGATGATGCGGAGAATTGGAAAGAACAAATAAATTGGTCTGTTGTGGAGGAACTATGTCGACCAGGATCCCCGCTGTTCGGGTAGTATGACCAATTCAACACCGAAGCTGATAGACCAAGAGCCCGGCAATCTAACAAAAACGTGGAGGCAGCCACATCTAAATCTAAAAAAACTGCAAGAGCAATTTATGCAATTTTGGAACAGCATCCCTATTAATTAGATGTTGACGACTTTTGCAGGACTTTTGCATTAAACTCGCCGTAGTCCAAGCAGTGCCTTAAATCATCCCCATTTTTCAGGCCGCTACGCTTTGAAGGATAGCATGCGAATATTTCCTTTTTCAAACTTCGAACTTAAGGCTTACACGACTATCTGCCTTTAGAAAGCGACAGCGCATGTTTACAGGCAGCATAGATTGTTACAAATTCAGACAACAATATTACGCTCAGAACAACTCTCCAACGCTATTGCCCGTCAGTGATATCATTTTATTTCAACAAATATTTACAAATCTTTCAAAGCTTTGCAGACTCCCTCCGAGTAGACATCGTGATGCGACACAATGGCTGTGTCGCAGAGCACCTTGAATGCGAAGGTAACAAATCCAGACCAGGTAAAACCATTAGCCTCCACTGATTTGGTGTAGTCCCTCAAGGCCTTGGAGCTCTATTTAAAAATACCACCGACCAATATCATTTGAAATTCAGTAATTCATTTAACGAACTCCTTACCACTGCCCTGTTGAGCAAGTTCTTGAATTTGGGATCGTTCACCATCGAGTAGATTTTGGCGAACTTCGGACTGCCAGCCAATTTACCCTGGACGTATTGGTTAATTTTGGCCCATGGAATTTCGTGGAAAATCTCCTGCGCCATGCTGCTCATGGAACGTTCCTCGGGACTCACGTCCCCCAGGGCATCACTGAAGCATTCGATGATGTTATAGATGTCATTGCCAGATGCGTTTTCGTTCAAATAGTCGACGATATCTTTGAATTCCTCGGTTTCACTCAGTTTTTGAGGCACTTCAACTGCCTGCGACTCCTCGTCGGCGTAGATTGCTGACCGGAGCTTGGGATACACTCCCATTTGGACATCGGCAGAGATAACTACTGCCGAGATGAGTAGGACAAAGCAGGCGGAACGCATTTTTGTAGGTATAAACTTGAATGGACAAACGCAAACTGAATCGCATTGGGGGTAGTCGGTCTTATATACCGGGGGTTGTGATTTTGAAATTACCGCATGCACCGTGTCTGAAGTGATTTGTCAATACAATTATTACACTAATTCAGATAACTTGAGATTACTGCAACGCGCCACACTTCTTCGGAGAAAACACTTGATGCATGTGCAGGAAGGTGCTCCAGTTCGAGGGGCGAGATAAGGCTTGCACGTGACCGGTATCGGGTGTTTGACAGAGGTGGGTAGCATGCAAACTGACTTGGGTGATATGCGTTTGCAAACTCGGTTCCGGGTTGGGGTTAAAGACTGGAAATGGGTGCCTTTTGAAAACTATCTCCATGCCTTAGCAAGCAACGCTTCTTTTGAAATTTAGATCCCCAACTGAGATTTTTGTACTTAAATCAGCGCTTGTATTCCATTTCGACGACAAGAGTCGCTTTAGACCCTACTGTAACTCATGAGCCCTTTAGCTACCCACAAACAGCATTTCCATGCACCCACTTCCAGTTCAAATCGAAAAGCTCACCCCGCGACATTGTATTCCCCATCCGGTGTGCATAAGTCCCCCGGTGACCGAAAATGTTTAAACTAATCACCAATGCCTTCTCAATAGCCATTATGGGACACACAAAAACCGCATATAATAGTTTCCACCCGCACAATGCGGAAGCATTATAAAATTTAGCGGTCTAGCATGGACATCGAATAATAACATGACCGTTTGTATGCGCGCAGGTTAACCCTTTTCACAGATAAGCGAAATCGCGCCCTCCCTTCTCCTTACGGCCTTTGAAATTGCTTAAGCACATTCGTGTGGTATTACAGACTGTTCAATGAGCATGGACGCAACAAAGGACATCTATGTACACACCATGCCGCGATGATGATAATATTCCGTGAGCATACTTTTGCGAGGGAGCGACAGAGAGGCACTATTGCGTTATTGTTTCATATCGGTGTACACTTCCGACTGCTTTGCAGGAAATATAAGCAAACGGAAAACATGACGGTCCTTTCGCATGCAGAAGTTGTGGCAACCACCGAATGACGACGACGACGGCGTAATAGCTAACCTCGAAAATGTCCATTTCGGGTCGAAGTAGAATGCGATGCGTTGGCTCATTAAATGAATTTATGATATCCGGGCGGATGCCGAGCTTTGTTAAAAGGTGAGCGCTACTAATATACGTGGTGTGCGTGGGGTTGCATTGGATTATACCAACCGGATGGGAGTTTTGGGCTTGATGAAGTTTAATGGGTAGATGAAAAAAAAAGAATTTTGCAACGCGATTTCCATCTTAATGAAGATGAATTCCTTTTTTTTTGTTCAAATGCATATCGCAATGAGATATGCTGCGGGTCAAACCTGAGATGAACAGTTGTATGTGGTTCTACGACCTTTTTTTCACCCGGTGATGTATACTAAGCACGCAGGTTCACCTTATCAGAACTGATGTACGAGTTGCTGATTAAAAGTGCTTTAATGACGAAGCATAATATTAAATTTAAATAGAAGAAAAATACTCGTACAAAATTTAAAGACCTGAAAATGATAGACGGCCATAAAAGTGAGTGCCATTTTTTAAGTCTCAACAGGCGAAACGCCTGGAGGAAGTTGAAAATTCAGGAGCTTGAACTTCCGAACTTTATAGCACAATAGCTTGGCCCGGGACTTTGTTCATCGTACCCCTGAAGTATGCACTTTTCGCACGCTTTGTTTTTATCAAACCCTCGATGTAAATCTGGTTGACTGATGAGCAGAATTCTTCTTTAAAGTCCACATAAACACCTAGCGGCCTAGGTCTCCCGTACAGTTATTGTTAAAAAAAACTGTACTGTAAAACGAGAAATATTTCGACAGCTTGAATTTATAAGCTCTTTGAGGAGGCAAAGAGCAACAAATCCTTTGTAAAGATTACATTTTCAACTGTTTCGGTACTAAAACGATTACGAATCTTTGTTCTATTTAAATTTACAGCGAAAAATATTCTTCCAGTTGTTGCAGAGAAATGTGGAAGCGATAAAATATTTAAAATAAAATCTTTAAAGATTGGATATGTAAAGTTTCCATCGGCTGTTTTTACTAAAATATTTTTTCGAAAACATACTACATCAGTTATTTTGTCGAATTCGTGGAAATTCATATTTGTCATGAGTTAGTGGAAACGTTAGTAAAACAGAAATTGTACATGGGCTCTATTCGACCCACGTAACAAATAATAATGGAGTAAATAGAAAACGGGTCTCTTCAATAGAAAAGGTTATTTTAATTTGTTAGACTAAGAATATTCTTGATACCATAAATCTTGGAATTTGATGAATTTGAGGTAAAATGTCTTGTACATGTTTTGGAGCTCAAAAATCTTGAAAAAAAAGATATATCTTGTAATCTGGCATCAACGGTTGATTGCTACAACTTCTTAACTAAACGTCGAGCTTCTCTGTCAATTGCTCTCTTTCAGAATCGATGTTCAGCGTTTTGAGTTCCTTAGTCGGTTTTAAAGACTTTAGGGTTTCATTAATATGTAAATAAAACAATTTCGAGTTCCAACCATTTACTCCGCTTACTGAGATAAGTCAGGTTTTAAGGCCAGAAGGTAACATGATCGTCATTACCTATTGTATAAGCCTCGGGTAAAAGTGAATACGCATTTTCGTCCCTGAGTTCTGAAGCCTTCTTGAATGATTTCGATTTTATCATTCTTATAATACTTTTAAAGATATTTTTAAAATTTTAAAAATTACATGAACATTACTTACTACAATAAAACTGTCAGTTTTTGCCGACTGGTGGTCAAGGAAAGATTTAAAACCTAGGGGCAACACAAAATTGACTTCTAAAATGGTTGTCACATAAATGTTCTATTTTATCATTATTCGCCCCACAGAAGAGGAGATCTGAGCTGAGTATTTCATGCACACATCATAGCTCCAAGCTTATTTTTTATTTATTTATTTGTTCTTGAAAAACTTACACTTTAAGACAAAAGAGTCTTATAAAATAGTGAAGATTATAATTTTCAAAATAGAATTATGAAACAAGCCACAGATTAGAGTATAATTTATTTTATTATAAGGTTCAAAATTATTGAAGGTCTGCACATTTTTTAAATGCAGTCCTTAGACATAAATACGAGTACATTCCCCGCAACTTCAATGGGCCTTACTAATAATCATTTTTAATCTTCACACTTCATTTTGTATGTCACAATATGCAATTTAGTATGGAAAATATAAACCATTTTGAGTTCAAAAAATGTTGCCTGGACTCTAAAAATGATTTTAAGTATCGCGGAATGTCTTTCCATCACTTTAGAAGTCCCCATGCCATATAGAGAAATCATCTCCCACCTCTTCTGTTGGAAATCCCAGAACCGGAACATTTCATTATGAAAATTAATTTGATTAAAAACTTCGTTCATTTCCTGCGCAGATCCTCGTGTTCCATTCCTTCGCGCTCTCATTACACATTTGAAAGGATGCAAGTTAGCTGTAACGCTGATTGACATTAATGTTGCGCTATCCAAAAAATTTCCCGCTTTAACAAGTCTGCAGATACAAATACACACGTTAGCATTGACGACAGTGATGATGATGATGATGACGGTGACGATGATGGCACACAAGTAAAATATTCAACTAGCACCTTGAGTCCTTGAAGCATCCTTCGGTGGGACAATATCGCTGGCGTATATGTCGTTCACGTTCAACCTCTCAAAATACTTCGAGGCAATATTATTCCAACCCCGAAGGATCTAATTTGCATTAATACTTTGTGAGAATTAAAATTAAAATCTCTTCAACCGAACGGCGGCACATGAGAACAAACTGTCGAGTATGTCAAGTTGAAGGAAGTATGTGCGTCGGAGAAAGTTTTTCGGTAAGGTACTCTCAGCGTTCCATTTGCTGCTGCACGGCGAGGAAAGTTCATTCCTAAGAAAAGATGATGTTTTGCCAGGCTGTTTGAAAGATGTGACATGGATACGACGTTTTAAAAATAGAAAAACCGTGAAAGCATTCAGGCGCACAGAGAATAAAAGGATCAGACTTGCGTCCTCCGAACAAATCATATAATTTAATTAGCCTTGTAATGATATCCCGAGGGAGTGTGCGCTCCGTTTTTTTGTTTGCCTGCTGTTAATAACAGGATCCGAGATTGGGAAAGTTCTGCCGCACTTCAAGTTTGATTTTAATGTCGAAAACATTTTATTTGAGCATTTTTGGCGATGGAAGAGTTTATGACCCGTAAGCTGATTTCAAGAGCCAAGCAAATACCTTTCAGTACACATTCCGAACATAAGTGGGTTTTTAATAAATACGAGTTGGAAGTGCGGTTGTTTGCACACACTCTCACCATCGATCAAAGGGATTTGAGAGAGTTCATCATGTATGTTTCACAGAAAGTTGCCATTAACAAGCCTAATTAGAAGGAGTAAATGGTTTTAAATGCACAAGCACACAAGGGGACTGTATTCCTTTACTCGGTATTGGTTTGGCAATGAATTTTCTAGCTTGGGATTTTAATTACAGCCAAGGCAGTACAGGAGCTCAATTAGGCGCGAAATTGTACGTCTTTTAGTCGGTGTATTGTCACAGCAGGAGAGCTTGGATTTCGCAGTAAGACTCAGTAACTAAGGGTGGGTTCGATTTTATTGCAGTTATTTTTGGTGCAAATAAGTATATGACGTTTTATCCGTAACCAGATTTTTTGGGTAAGTCTCAGGTTTTAGTTTGGTGTGATCGTCAAGCCGAATCACCTGCAGACTGTGCCTTGTAGTCGCAGGTCAATTAGTTTAGTTGTCATTTGCGAAAGATTTTCGAAATCGGTACATGAAAACCCTCTTGCATATGGATCTGCTGGCGATTCTTTTTATTTTGTTTAACTACTCGCCACGGTTGCCACCGGCAAAAAAAATTAGCTACCAAAATTGGAAAAAAAGTTACCAAACCAAGATAAAATTTACCAAAAATCTGGAGACGTTGATAAAACCTAAAATTAAACATAATGTCTTTTAAGATATTCAATTTCGTACACTAGGTTTGTAGGAACTTAGTCAGTCTTTAAGTAGTTTCACCATCTGTCAAAAGAAGAAAATGAGTGCATTCAGTAATTTTTTAACAAAATGGGTTTACATGGGAGGTGCTGTCGCACTTTCAAATGCAATACGTTCACTCAGATATCGAGTTCGAATTTTCGGTGCTCCTGCTCAAAAAGTTACCAAAACCAGATAAAAATTACCAAAACTCAAAAAGCAAAAAAAAAATTACCAAAGTGGCAAACGTGCTACTCGCCAAAACGCTTAATACTTACTTCGACCTAAAAGTCCTACATTGCCAAAAGGGTCAGCAAAATATTTAGACAAGTTGAGTCTCTACAATCAAGGGTAGTTTCAGGAGAGAATTACTTAAATTCTTCAGGATATTTCCTTATCTCTCTATTTCATAATTCTTATTCCAGCCTTCGTGATGAGTTTTTTTGCCAAATTTAGAGGCCTCTCAAACAAAAATTCAACACAGAAATATACTTAGGGAGATCTGTGGACAATTGCTAGGCATCTAGTCAACGCTTGTGTGGACTTGAATTCTTTGCAGGAAAATTAATTTCAATTTATTTCCTCCACTGAATATAAGGTTCAAACGATTTAAATCTTGCTCTCCTCTGTATTTGCATTTGAAAAAATTGGGCTTCCATATCTAAAGCTTGCAATATGATGCACTGAAAGAAGAATGTCGAAGAATAGCTACATGCCACAGAACCGTTGATAAGGAGTCGCATTGTTTAGGAAATGGTTCTAGAGGTGTGAGGCATAGCATAGCAATTCAAAGCTTTAACATATAAGCACTTTATACGAAGTTCTATGTTCGCATTGAGCAAGGGATTAAATGCAAAAATGTGTGATGCATTTTAGGATGTCATCGGATGAAGACGTAGCAAGTTAGTTATTGTAGAAATAGTCAGAAAAAAGTAATTTTAAAACCAATCCAGTAGCAAAGCTGTGAAGAACGAATCAAGATCGCTGATGGATCAGAAACCGAACCCCTAATTCATACTTCCATTTGGTTCACTCTTCACTTTACAAGAATTGTTTTGCCACTATTTTGAAATGCAAATCAACATTTTCTTTTGGGGTATCGCATAGTTAATCGCAATCAGATTGTAAGTTTACTTTCACACATCAACCTAACACCTGATGTGTAGACTGAAATAAGGCTTCTGTTGCGCGCTTTTGTCGATTTACAAAAGTAGCATGGGAGTATTTTATTTTGCTTAACATAACCTTTCAATAACAAGAACAAATTAAATATCAACCACTCCAGCTCTCTTCGATTAAGGCCACAAAAATATGGTTTATTGCGGATCAAACATACACAACCGCATGTAACCAATCATCATGGTGGTCATTATATCCGGCTTGAAACTGTTATGGCTACAGGTAAGCACCTGTCGGTTCGGGAGGGGTTAAAATAATTTATGCAAAATTAATTCGGTGTGGCAATTCTAAAAACAAATTGACAATTTCAAGCCTTTGAGGATTAAAATGCTAAAGTGCCGCCCCATATTCAATTTGCATGCATCAATACCATAAGAGTGCGCGTGCAGTCACTTTTGAATATTTCATTAAATGTCCCAACGTGTGTGGTGCTCACTCGGGCATATGAGTGACCTGCCACTTTGGAAAGCGAAAGCTGTAAAATTACAAGTACTCTTCGAGGGAGCCGAGCATAGTAGGACGGGCAAGAAAGGAGATAGTAGTCAATGAGAGGCAATACTGCAGAGAGATTTTTAAGGGGTGACGGCTGGAGACAGTTATTGAATGACAACTTTAAAGCTTTAGGATGTATATATCCATCAGAAACGTTTTAAGAAGTTTTTACTTTGTTTTTTAGATGAAAATCAATTTTACTTGACATTCAAAAAAAAAAAAAAAACAGTAGCACCAGGTCATAACTGGAAAGCATCCGCTTGTCTGATTCCTTGTCTTTTTCACCAATGGAGGGAACTACAATTTTAGCTCGATTCCGAAAGGATGAATTGCGAAGTATTCGCAGATCAGTTATACTCTCAAATGTTTTTCAAGCCTTCATAAGGGATGAAGCAGTGAAAACAAATTGTTATCGCCATATTATTACAAACACTTGCATACTTTCAGGCTACAATCCTGGGTAAAAGCAAGAGCAGTTTCCTACGCACGCCGATAGCTGTTCTGAAATCTTTATACTTAGATTGTTTTTCTTTTTTTTATGTCCACTTCTTGCCACCCCGACTGTCTACTCATCATCGAGTCCGAGTGACAAAACATTCAGTTTTAATTCACATAACATTAATCGAGCAACAAAATGCGAATTTACCACTTAACATGGTTGGTTGGAAAATGTGCGCCAATATTAAGGATGCACCGGGCAGATCTACCTCAGGTGCGGCCGATGCCATAATGAATGGGACAGCTGCCTGCAGCAGTAGCAACGCGCCTCTCGTCTTTTTAATTGCAATTTTAGAGATTGTCAACCAATTTACAGAGCAGTAGCCGAAATGGTCAACCAACGCATGCCGTACGGTTACATTAATATAATTTGGCCCTTTAAGTATCGCGAATGCAATAATGTATTTTGTATTTCCACCACCACACCAATATTGGACAATTTAAGTACCATTAACCAGGGTTGTTGAGCGCGTAATGAATTTTTAACCACACTACCACATGGTACAACATGAGAGTACTGCGTTCATTGAATTCTGCGGATTCATTTTAGTGACTAATTAGCGCATTCAGTGTTTCAGGTTCAAAAAGTTGGAGCAAGGATCTATGTAGCTACCTGTATTTGCAAATAGCTTAACAATGTGGACTTAAGGAACATTATCACATTTATGTTATGGAAACAACACCGTTCGCACAGCCAGTTCCATTCAATTAGTTATAAAAAATTAAGGCAGCAAAAGAATAAAGAAAGTCTGTACTCACCTCCTTAATTGCTGCAACGATTAATTTTCCAGAGCCTTAATGTGTTCGTTTTATAAAACGACCAGCGAGAGCTGTCAGCAAAATCTTTCGTGCAGAACATCGAAAACTAATACCAATCATTTAATTATCCAGTCTCGAAGGACATGTACAGGTAACTGTCAATTAGAAGCACAATTCCGCAAGTAAAAGAAAAGGAAACTGCAGAATAAAATCACATGGTGCACAAATTACAGTGCGCTGACGGGGTTAAATGGCTGGGAATAAACTCGATCGGTAGCATATGTTATTTTTGCGAAACTACCAGTTTTATTAACCTTGCTAATGGAAAAATATATAGGGGAGGTGTATCGTTGAACTTTATAGTCAACTGTGTAGTTGGCTTAACGGAGGAAAATAAAATGAAGCGTGTGGAACATCCATTTGGGAAAATAGAAACCAATAGCTGAAGACATGGCGAACTAATTGAATTGTGTCGAATGTCATGAAATCGGTAGACAACTTTCATTAATTAGATTTTATATGACAAACGAAAGGAAACGACCGACGGTCCACAAGTTCATATCTCCATTGGCATCCACCAAAAATAATGGAACAAAATCGTGTGCATTGTTGTGTTAAAAAATGCTGACGTTTATACTATCGGATGTACTTTGAAGGTATACAATAAAAGCACGTTTAGCCGTGTAATTAAATGGTTTGATTTTTGGGACGCATTTTAAGCAAATCGTGAAAAAATAACTGATTACGTTGTCTTTCAAAAATTTTTTCTACATATTTTTAATTTTCTTTTGCTAAAAATAGACCTTAAAATAATATTAAAGTTAAATTACCTACATGCAAATATTATTAATTTTTTACAGAGGTAGAGTCGCTATTATACGTCGCGTCGGTACTAACAAGCTTTTCCTTAACGCAGGAAGAAATTTCATTTACAAACTTTTCATACAAATTGGGACCTACAAAATATAAAGGTGAAGATAAAAAATGATTTTACTAAATTGTAATAATTATAAATTGCGAAATAGGGCAAAGATGCCTGTTTTATCAGCAATCTGGCAAGTTGAAGGCAATCGAGTCTGAAAAATGTAGGTGTATCAAAAAATGCCACAGCCTATATCACTCTCGTAGTTTTAATGAATATTTAAAAAAAATTTCATCGAAACCTGTCAAGCAGTTTTCCAGTCAACCCATGACAGATCTCATAGTGTTTTATTGTAATGTGTAGATGTCAACCATCGGCTTAATTTTGTATTGAAATTAAAAATGGGTTTTCAAATGATGTGGCTTAAGAGGCGAGTTGTTAAACAAATCTAAAGTTAAATTTAGGCCGATTTAGACTGAAATTCTACGTCGATTTAAGGTTTGGTCTGGTAACTTTTGGGCAACATTTTAAAAAGTTTTCTGACTTGCAACTAAGCGTTTAGATTGTGGTTATTTAAATAATATTTAAGCCTCTTTAACGGTTATCAAATGGGATGTAGGTATTGACCACACTAACTCACTCATTTATGGAGTTGCCAACATGAGTTAAAAATGAACATCAGAGACATTTTTAAATTACCGTACATTTTGGGCCCAAAACCAAAAAATCCCAAGTGCACAACTCATGAAACACTGAAAAGCATCTGATGAAATTGAACCGCTTAATTCACCTCCTTAAATCATCAATTTGATTGGGAAATTTAATTGTAAAACTCGTCTCAAATTATAACTATCCCCTGAGCCGACTACATTTTCTCCATTTCTTTGTTTATTCAAGCTGAGATGGAAGCGCATATTAATTTGAGGTTCATTATGATATGTACTAAGAGTCAGCGCACAAAACTAAAAAACTAAACAGTCCAAAGGCTAAGAAACGAACACCACTTTTCAGTTCAAACACCCCCACTAAGAAGTTACTGGCATAAGTAAAACCGCCTTTTCTAGTAAAAACAAAGTCTCAAATTCAAGGAGATGCACTCGCATTCATCTCGACATCCTTTTCCATTCAGATTTATCATTAAGAAAATTCATATTTTCATTTTAAATAAAATTTATTCAACGTCGTGTTTACACAGGCAATCACAGACTAACCTTTTCAAATGAGAGCATGTGTGGTGGAAAAACTTGTGCATACATCTTGGCAGACAGCCTTATGCCAGTGAAGCAATTTCACTGCCACTCCGCAGGCTGCGGAGCGAGCATAATTTTAATCAATTAATAATATTTTCCCGGTTCAGTGTCTGTTCACTCAATTCACACATCACATAGCCCTTGCTTCGTATCATAGCATCCTTCCACCCTATCATGTTATTAAGTAAAGATGTTACCCTGGGGTGGGAAAGACAAAAAAAAAAAATAAAACAAAAAAAACCGAGATGAGCAAAGAACCCGAATTGAGTGGTACGTCAGAAACTGTATCCCTTTGAATCCTCCTCACATTAGTTGATATCCTTTCAGCTTTTTCTCACCATCGTCAGCGTAGCTACTGCAGCAGCATTCGCTTCTTCTTTTGGGTTGAAGTTTAATTCAAATTGAAAACACGATCACTTTCCAACTGAGGATATACACTTGTGGAATACTAAATGAGAGTACAACCATAGTTATTTGCTTCCCTGTGAAAGGAGGAGAGCTAGTCGTACTACAACAAGGAAGCAGTTTGCTCAAACAAAGAATCCGTTACTATTTTTTGAGGCGATTTACGAGACGACTAAAAGAATGCTGGATGAGAATGAGTTGAAAATGGAAAATTGTTTTTTTTTTGTTTTTAGTGTTAGTGTTTAGTGTTCTCCTTCTTTCGGCGCATTTTCCTTAGCTATTGGTTTGCTTGCTTCCCCAGTCCGCGCGCACATATACATTCGACAGAATACTTTGTAATGGATGCGAAGTAGTAGATGGATGGCAAAAGTGCCAGAGGAGATTCTTGTTAGTCTATTAAATTATCTCTTGCAAGTTGTTTTTTTTTTCTTTCTTTTTGATGGCGATTTTTTTTTTGTTGCACAGAAAGAAAGGGTGATTTTATTTTCCTCAATCGTTTTTGGTTGGGGTTATGTTTTCTTTGGAATTAAAACGATCGAAGGGTGAAATTCACAGTGGAATGAATACCAAATCAATTTTACTGTTGTCTATTTGACTTTCGAATTCAAGCTTCCCTCTGTTGGCTATAAATAACAATAAAAAAAGTTTACAGCAATTTTTGTTAATTGCGCCAAAGCTAAGGGCAGGTTACACAATCAAAAGGTTCTATTTGTTCGGGAATTTATTTGCACTTTTCGAATTTGTTGGGGTTCGTTTAATAGTTTGCCGAGAAGTACCAGTGTTTGTCTTGGGAAAATAAAGTTTGACCGTTTCCGATGTGTATTATTTAATTGAATGATTTCCTTAAAATAGAAAACAACAAAATAGTGATGTATACTACTGGCAATCTTTAGCGAACGTGAGAAGAAATCTCATTTGATTTCATACGAGGCGTCTCTTCAAAATGGGAGATGCAAGTTTCAACCAAATCTGATCGGCTACTTGTGCCCTCATTTTTTTTTAGTAATGGATGGAGTAGACTTCAGGAAGGGGTCCTCTTTCCTCTGTGCTGATGAAGTTCGTGGCAGTTTTTAATAAATTTGTTAACTAACCATTTGTCAAAACTCTTAAGGATACAATTAAAAGTTTTTCTTCGTTGTTTTCAATAATTTAAGGCTGCAGTTCCTTATATTTAGTTCTGTTTTTTATTTTGTTTAAAAATGAACCAGCATTCCATTTTTTTAATCGCTGAAGCCATTACCTGTCCTCGGTTCAAAACGTTTGTTGAGTTTGCTGAAAACGCTTTTAAACGACACAACAGCCTAAAGATTGCTGTAGAAATATTCACCGTTGTCTAAAATAAATTAAATTGAGACCTACTGCTCTCATTTCATAATTTTTTTGAATATTAAACAACTTGTCCAAAACACCTTTCGCAGCATTCAATAGCACAGCTGGAAACAATCAAACTCTGATGAACACGCGGACACAATTTGTTGTCATCCCAAAACAGCAAAACGGAGGAAAACCATTACAAATTGCAATACGAAACCTGATGGCAATTTTAATATCCTTTAATGATACCTATACCCAAAAGCGGAATTGAATTTCCATCTTCATCCCTCTCCTACGTACAATTTCTCCATACAAATGCATGCAAAAAAAAATATTAAAAATGCAAATTTTACAGTGATGTCGGGGCTTGCAAGAGCTTGTAAATCACTCTTCCAATACGAGTACAGCACCATGCCTCATGCAGAAAAAAAAATACAAAGTAATGAGGGCTGCCTGTATAAATAATTTTTTTTACTCGTCTTTACCAATTGGAAAATAAGTACCTCCACCCCCAGGAGCGGTTACCTCCAGCTCTGCAGTTACTGCGCGAGGCTCAGGGAGGCTTCGTCGTAATAGCTTATACTATAAAAAAAAACAATGTGGATGACATTAAACCAACGCTTCACGTTCACAGATGTCACACTTGGTCACATTTAAATCGCATTTGATGTCGACATTATGCGGCTTTTTAATGTTCGTTTGGGTCTGGCTGCTTTTTCGGAGGCAATTTGCTCTCACATTCAACTAAAGGAAACGCAAATGGAATTTTATTGCAAAAGGAAATAGGTGTTTTAATGCTCTGTCTGGTAAATGTACTCGCTGTTGGTCGCTCGTTTATTTATTGCACTTTAATGCGACTGTGGATGGTCAAATTCATACCGAGTAAACAGTTTAATAACGAATTAAAGAAGTCCTTGCAAATGATATGCGTGATTTAAGTTTTCTTCAAGTCCAAGCTAGAGCGACTAGCTCTATCCGATTTACCTTCTTATCCCGGGTGCATCCAAATCCATTTCGTCCTCAATTATTTATCCGTGCAGCTAAATCGTTTTTGGGAATTTGTTGCATTCCTGCTTTCGCGAATAGGTGTCATGAGATAATAAAAATAAATTCACTCTGTAATTTCGCTACAACATGATAGTTATGTGAACTTCCCTACAAAAGGACGAACGACTCATAATACTGCAGTGCAACACCAGAGAATGCATTCCTCTGCAACACGCAAACACTTAAACCGGAAAGAGAGATAGAGAAATATATTTTTTATATACTAAATATTACTGGATAACAACATGCGGCACTATTAACATGCAACCGGTTGGCAAAAAAATATAAACAACAGAACTCAAAATGTCACAATTTAAATTCCATTCTTCCGCAATAAAATTAGGGTTAATAGCTGAATGCGGCTTCCACCAACTAATGCTGCACTCCTAGTTAAAAAGGAACAGAATCACAAACTCTGCGACGACGTGGATTTATTCAATTAACCATTAAAATATGGCAATGCCTGACCGTCTGAAGGAAGCACACTCATCTTTGGTTATTAAAAGAAACGATTTCTGCAATATTTTTTATAACTCAACTTTGTGCCTGTCGATAGTCTGAATAGAGACACTTTGTAGCAAATTTTTACGGGGCAAAGTACAGTCTGGAGAACAGGAGGGCTTTAGGCTTGCGAATTTGTCAAAGTAGCCACTCTTCAGTAGTGTCTCGTGCGGAATTATTCTGATTTCAAAACCCATTTGTCGCTTGAGTGATTGTATCATACTCTCTAATGTAAAGTAATTTTCAAATAACCTTGGACATTTTATATTTAACTTGGAATTCACACTTACATTCGACCACAGTCGGGGCAGTCATTAAAGGCTGTCAAGGTCTCTAGCGTTCTAGTCCTCCAGAGCTACGCTGCAAAACTATCTGATGGGCTTGGCCTGATTTCCTTATCTGCTGGAATGCCCTTCGATGCCCCTTGAACTCTGCAACGTAAAATGTGTTTCAGTAATAAAAAGAGCTCTGTAGAGCCCAGCGATGCACATGAGCACTTCTTTTCGAACAATGACCGAAAGCGAAAGGGGAGATATGGGGATTTTTTCTGGAGTTGTAATCTACAAGCCTAGAGTCCCCAAGTTCGACTATTTAATGTGTCTTGCTTCGAGAATGCCAATCCAGTTGACAAGGGGGAGCTGCTTGCCAGTGTTTAGCTTCCTATATATGCCAAACTCTTGTCCTTGAGAAATAAAATCGAACGCTCGAACGGCAATAAAAGTTACAGTTGTCTAAGTTTTGGTCCTTCCTTCGAGGAAGATATCGTTGCATAAAAAAATGTATTAGCCTTAAGTAAAATATATATTTTTTCTTGTTCGTAAGGGACTGAGGGCTTGATGCCCCATTTCAGCTTTCAGCGAGTGTGTCGTAGTATTATTCATATTGAAGGATAATGTTAGATATGTTCAAACCTCTTTTATAAAGAAAAATAAATCAGGATCAGAATCATTTTTGTGACCTTGGCACTTTGCGTACTAGATTTTTAAACGATACTCTCGTGCACGCACTCATTGACTCAATCACCTGGCGTAGTTTCATGCTTTTGTCGTAACCCAAATTGTTATCAGCAATTTCGAATCAAATGGTGCCAAAAAAGCGTGAGTAAGTCTTTCCTATTGCCACCTATTGCCCTAGATCCTGCTTTATTTGTTATTTTTTCCAACTAATCTTCAAAATTATTTGTTTCCTTTTTTATTGCACATATGCTAACATAGACCCCCACAGAACAGGACATCTTTCTTGTTGGTTCCAGTGTGATTATAATACACCCAGGTCGTCAGTTTTTGTGTTCATAATGTTGTCGCGCGTCGTTATGTACAGGGAAAAACGAATGGTATCATCACCCTCTATGCGCCACGAACAAAAGGTTAATTTTGCAATCATCCAAGTGGAAAATTAAAATGAATACACTTTTTTCTGTTGGTTTTTTTTTCCTTCACCCCCATTATACCCACTCTGCATGTGACTTTGGGGTGTCTCTGCAGTGGTGGGTCCCCCTTCACAAAGTGACTGCTACTAAATTTGGTCGCCTTATGGTTCATAACATTCCGCACATAAAATGGAAATAATAAAAAAAAAAAAAACCAAACTTGAATATAATTTGCCAAAGAATTTTCCACAGATTAATTTTTATGGATATTCCTACATTGTGCCGCGTATCGTATGAGGCAAGAAAAAAACGCTTCCTGGGGCTGGTAACACGTCTCATCCTTAAGTAGCAGGATGCAGGATTAGGCTTCGCTCTTCTCTTTTTCTCTCTTTCTCTCCCTCCTCGATGGGACGGGCAGCGTGTTAGCAAACTTTTGACCAAATATTTTGAGTAGCTTAATCACTTTCGCGAGAGATGATGATGGGGGTTTTTTTTTTTCTCCCTTTCTTTTGCCATTTTATCACAGTCTTCATTAAAAGGACTTTTTAATTTTTGGTTTTTAATTTTCATCTACTTATTCTAAATGGAAAGTGTACTGTGTAGGCGTTGAGCATAGGAAGGACTCTTTTGAATGTAGCTTTGATTCGGTAATCTGTTTTCTTTTAATTGGAATTGCAAATATGTTGTTCTTTTGTTTACGGAAGTCGGTGTGTTGTTTGCAATTTTTCTTTTTCAAAAATTAGAAAAAGGAATTCAAAATGCAAATTAATGAGATCCTAGAGGAATTGGAATTCTAAGAGGATTTCATCCCATGTTGCATCGACTAAGTATGCCTATGAGTTAACTGATTTTTCAATTGCTTTTTTTTTCTAAGAAACTTCATTAAACAAAAATTGTGAATATATTTGACAATCTTTTAGTCATCATGTAGCTATTTTCATGTTTTTTTTTGTTTCATTAATAAATTCTGATCCGGAGTGCTAACATACTTCTCAACATATTTTTCTAAAATTAACAATAATCAAGTTTTTAAAACAAACAAAAAATCTTTCATCTCCCTGTCTATCTTTATAACAAATGTTTTCCACTTTGTCCACCTTTTTACATTTCTCGTACAATTTTGCTATAAAATGGGGACGTGGCTACTCCCGAACAAAAATTGTGGACGATTGATATGCGTTGTCTGAAGAAAGTACTGCGTGAATGGTTAGAAATGCCTAATCTATTCCAAGTCAATTTTGTGACAAAATTACATGAAAAATCTGACTTTGAAGAGTATGCTCGAAAAGGTTTAGAAACTTTTACAGAAAGTTCCTACAGATTTAGATTTTATTTTCCTGCGAAAAACGCATTTAAATCTGACGCAACAAATCTGACTTAATCAACCAGGTTTGTCTTTTGTAGGGGATTTGAACATACATCACGGTGAAGCTACTGCCCAAATCGGTATATCTCTCTCAAAAAACTACGTAACTTAGCTTGGAGCGGCTTTTAGTTTTGTGTTCACTGAACGACCAACTCCTTTTTCGCTTTTTAAAAGTCCCTGATTGGGAAATGTTTGCATATGTTTGCATTTTAGTGGCCTTCGAAGTCTTTTGCGCAGCTTGTCTAGCTAGCCCACTGACCTTCGGTGCAGTGTCACAAGCTGGTCAAATCGATTCACACTTGATTTTAGCTTAAAAATCGTCCTCCTTTCCTACCATTCTATGGCTCCTTGCTCAATTACCTGGATAAATAGGTATACCCCATACTCAACTGCATGTAAGTAGGGCTTCTCTTCCAATTCAATCACCGTGCAAAACTGCTTGCAATATATCATAAAACTAAATACTGGATTTTAAAAATATGCATGACCTAAGGCTTGATCCAAATAACCGCTGCACTTGTTGCAGCCTTTAAGCACCTAAACAGCAAAAGTCCCATCGACCAGCTTTCAGAGGTATATGTGAAACCTACATTTGATTCTTTAACGAAATCCAATTGACTAGAGCAACCAATGCACCCCGCACCCTCACCTTAATCACTGTCACAGGAAATTAATATTTCAAAAACTCCTTACGAGGCATATATAGGTATACGAAGAATAGACTTCCACAATGCACTCGAAGCAATGTCCATAGCCATATACCAGGGAACAGAGCAGAGCTTTGTTTTTACATCTTGCCACTCGATCAGGCTTCGTCCACTCCACAGAGTTCACATGAATAATTCATTCCGTTCGATTAGTTTCCGTTTCGATTTCATTTAATCAAAACATCGGAACATTGTAATGAATGAGCTCACCATGCCACCGACTACCGACTACATGTATGTATATCCTGTGGTCCTGCTGGCGAGCGCATTCACCCATATTTCACCCACTTTCTGGCCAACAACAAGCAAAACAAATACTACACCCAACTTGAAGGGGAGACTTGAAAACTCACTTCTTCAACCCCTTGCAAGCATAAACAAAAGCAAATCAAAATGGTTGAAGGGAAATCATGGAAAAAAATGAAAGAAAAGAATCAAAAACATATGCGGACAGACATTTAAAGTGAATTGAATTATCCTTTGAGCAACAATGCCACGACGAAACGGGGGGTGGCGTGTGTGTGCGCGCGGGTTGCATGCCGGCACGCACGAACGTAACGTGCCTGCGAACGTCTCCACTCGGGTCGGCGAAGGAAATTTCAAATCAAACACTCGCCCATAAGAACGAAAGGGAAACTTTTTGCTGAGCTTGCGTAGCCCTCTGGTAAACACGGCGCTTTTACGAGGCACGGGCACCGTTTAGCGGCAGCATTCCGTCTCGACTCGAGTGGAGGAAAATGAAAGCAGTTCGTATGTGGTGGTTTGCATGACTAAGCCTTGCGCTGCCGGCTGTGAGGGAAGATGGAATTCCTGCACCCCATTCACTGCACCCCAGCTGCAGGGCATGGTAGTAATGCCAACGACGACACGCCATACCGCGCTTTGATGGCATTCCATGATAAACGGAACCCGGCATTGTCTCAGCAATGGCAAACCGAATGGAAAACCATTTTATTATAGGTAACCGATTCCAAGGAATTGCGGGTAATCTATATTCGCTGCCAAGGGCGGGATGGGTGTGGGTGCCAGCCGTCTCCCAGTATACAATCGACTTATTAATAGGTTTGTTTGTTTTTGTTATTGCTCGTGTTTGCAGAGGTCGCTTCGCATTCGCATTCCCATTCTGTATGAGGCAAGGGGTCCTTTTTGATGTTTACATTCGGTGCTGTCGCTGTCGCTGTCCTCCCGCCAAACAAACGCACACACACAACAGTATGACCCTGAATATTGCTTTTGAGCGGAAGTATTATGACATTTCTTTGCATTTACCGTGCTGTTGATGTCATAGCCACAATGTAAAGCGAGCGCTACGTTTGCTTAGGTTGATTTATTTGATTTTATGAGTGTGCGTCTGCAAGTGCGGTAATAAGAAGTTCGTCCTGATGGCATCTGGCTGCATGTGTATCGTTGTCGCCGTCTGTATGTACTTAGCCTGGAGGATATTTTCGTTTTATTACTATTTTCCAATTTCAATTCCGTATTAAATGAAACAATTGCTTGGAGAGGTAGATGGAGGGCAGTTCTTGGGGGATGAGTCGGAGCACAATTGCGACCGGAAGTTTGAGTGTTTGCAAGTCGGCTTTATTTGAAAGTGCTGCGCTTTTATAAAGCATAAAGGCTAGTGATTCGAGTTCGATTGGCAGATTTCGGACAATTGTCCATCAGAGGACCGGTTCTGCAATGCGTAGTCTGTGACTAAATGGGTCAGTTTCGGTAGATTATTACGCGATGGCTCGGTGTGGACTAAGGAGAAAGGGGACAAACCCGTGGAAATTGACAAAACCCCATTTTTCCTCCGCTGCACCGGAAATTGCGAACGTCGACAAACATCTGAGATAAATCTTTTTATAAGCCTTTTAAATGCGGCAAATATTTGTAGGTCCTTTTTTTACTTCCGAAAGTTAATATTTAGGGAAACTTACGGGAAGTTCCACTTTTTGTCGTATATGAGCTGGAAATTGATGACTTTACGAGTCTCATTCTGACCAGTAAAAGAGAGCTCCTTAAAAGTCAGCACCAAATGAAAGCTGATGATGGATTCATCACGGCATACACGATATCTACAAAGACTGTTACTGTGAGGTACTTTTAACCATTTTGATTGAGGCCACAAAGGATTTCGCGTTCAAAAGTCGGAGAATGGAGAGGTTCAACTCTAGGATACCGAAGGTTACCAAGAAGCAAAAGTACCCGAAAAGGAAATTAAACAAGGGCAGCTATGTTACTTTACGGATATATATGGCTCGGAGTGTTTTAAAAACAACTTCTGTACCTATTATGAGGCTACTACAATCCAAATTCCATTTCACAGCTTCAACATAGAAGGTGAAAATTCTCTAGTTCAAAAAGTCTACTCGATCGGGCATCATATCTCCGCGACTGCCTAAGGTAGCGTTAGACATCTTGCCCCGTAAGAAAAATAGGTGGGTAACTGAGCGCTCTTGTAACAGCTGACAAAGCTTAGACTATCAGTTGCATCAATTGTCTCCATTAGATGAACCATATGTGAGCGCAACTGTTTTCCTCAAAATACCGCTTTTTCTATTAGAATCACTTAAAACTCAAGAGTTCCAATAGCTCTGGCAGTAAGATCCTCCAGTTTATCTTAGGAGACTGGGGACTGGTCACATCGAAATTTTCGAATTTGACGCTTTGGATTCTTTCGAAGCCACAACTTGGGTAAAGTGCTTCTTGGTGAGTGCTTCAAATCCATTTCGTGAGCTTGAGAGAGATAATAATGTTTCAGAGTTTTATGTTACAAATAGGTCGTCGAAGAAGGCTGATTTGCATGACTGTGCTGTCGCAGAATGGGCTCTGTTAACTAAGTCGTGTTTCCAACATCTTCCGCTTCAATTTGTCAAATGAGATTGTTTGGAAAATGTTACCCTTACCGATCACTGTTGCCACTTTAGGTCTATTTTTTCTCTAAAATAATGCACCAGATTGAAATTTTTTCCAGTATAGGTTTTTCTTTTAAATAAAAATAGCATAAACAATACAAAATTAATAAAAACGCGTATTTAAACAAATTACAAAAATTCTAACAAAACAAAAACACACACGCATGATTCCGGTAAAAAAATCGACTTTTTCGAAAAGTTTTGTTGTTATGATTTCTGATAAAAGGGATACATTTTCTCGATCCAGATGTGCATACAAGGGTACTACAAAAATGCAGTAGATTTAGTTGTTCGAAAAAAATGCAGTAAATCTACTGCAATTGCAGCAAGTGCCAAGGCTGTTGATGCCCACTGAAATACTTTTGCTAGAAAATTTTCAACAGCATAGCCCCGTTGAAATTGCGATTAACAGGCTCCCGACCAGTTAGATCGACTTTTCCATGCTTTCTATGTCACATAAGTTCGTAGGGTTTTAGATGAGGGATTGATGTTAAGTTGCTCGCTTGCTCGAGTAGTTTTTCTTTAGTCGAGTCATTGCACTGCAAGTTTGAAAGATGAGTTCTTTGAGCAGATTTTAGCTGCTTGTCTTTCAAAGAAGACTGATTTATCTACGTTAGTGTTGGTACTAAGTATTTTGCAAGCCTCTCTAATCGGGAGTACTTTCGCCTTGAAGACATCGGAAGAATTTTGATTTCCTGGAGATATTCAGTACCGCCGAGAAGCAAATCTTCTGCAGATCCGAAAGATTCAGTTCAAACTATTATGGAAATATCGCGTGTCAATGCGAGTATTAAACTGGTAGGTAAGTACTTTTATTTACTTTCATTTTTAAAGCCAGCTTAACTCCACTTCAACTCCTACAGCTGGTTGGTTGGTTGGTTTAAGTGGCTGTATTCCCGTCTTCTGAACAGGGAAAAACACAAAGTAACGCATTAAGGGCCGTTTTCAGACCACAACTAACGGAACCAGAATATAAAAGGAGGGAAAGGAAGTTAAGGGAGCTAAAAACCAGCCTGTGGAGTTGCAGCTATTAAACCAAATCTCCAGCAAAGTCCGTTCAAAGCACTCAGTCAGGTGCGTCTCGCTAAAATAAACCACAACCAGCTTTATGGTGCACATAGTATACTTTGAGAAGACCTCATTGCCTGACAAATAAAACAAACTCAATCGTCCATAACCAGCCCATCAAATGCTCAGGCACAAGTATACAAACGCGAAAGTTCACTAAGTAGGTAACGGCAAAAAGGAGAACAAAAAAACTCCACCATTACAAGTTAATGCCCCTTTTACCAACCATCAGCCGAAGCAAATCAATTCCACGCAACCAACACCCACATGATGATGAAAACTCATTTCAAAGCGCTTCCTCACGCAGAAAAATAATTTGTATATCCCCCAGGATATGAAAATTGAGGACCGCAACAAAAAAAAAAAACACGAGGAAAAAAACCGAAAAGCTCATAAAATGTCGAATTTCATTACCCCGTCTTCGGGAAGAATAATAATTTAGAAACAATGTTAGGGCCACATAAACATATTTCGTTGGTGCACATAAAAAAGTTTCAGCCCCTCCTGTGGCATTTCATCTAAAAACCGAGGAAATCTTTTCCCAACACCCGCCAAGAAGAAAAATCTTTGCGCCTTGGAATGAAAACCTTTTCGCCGAACAAAGTTTTAAATCGCTTAAAAGCGTTGCCAGAAAGTTTTCCCTTTTTATGTCCCTAGCCCCTAACAGCCGATACAATTCGAAAGACCAATACGAAATAAATTTCACGCTAATAAAGTCGGAAGTGAAAATTTGCGTGTCCAACACGAAAGTCAAATCTTTGTTCATAATACTTTTTCCACCACATTGCCGACATCCCACGGTGTGCACTTCCGCTTTTAAAAGCAATGCGCGCTTGCAGATCAATGAATTTCCCTTACAGTTATATAATAGTACATTTGGTGGAAAAAATCCTAGAGACGTCCTCCTTTTTGGCACACACTCCCGGCTTCGATTAAAAGCCACAAACGAACAATAAAAGCATGCACAATAAAATATAAGTAACTCGCTCGACTCACTTGCCGCCATTTGGATGTGCGTGGCAGCGATGCCAGTGAAATCCTTGAAATCCTTTATCCACTTGAAAGTCACATCGCCTGGCCTCTCGTACGCATAAAATTCAGTCGGTGGTTCGGTTTAATAAAATTTTATTGAATCGCAAAGGATTTTTAAAATTATTGCCATTCAAGCGTAAAAAATCCCTTTTCCGCAAAGCCGCCAGACCCCCCCCCCCCCCCCCCCCCCTCTTTGGTATAGACTAAACTGGGTGAGGGAACAAAGCAAACACTGTGCGGGTGGGGTAAGCTGCACCCATTGAGACTTTATGCGGGAAAGGGTTCGGGCTCGGGTTCGGCTCGGAAGGGTGTACCATCAGGTAGACTTATGTAGTAGTACGACTAAAGTACATACTTTGTTTGGCCTAATCGGTAAGCACGTTCTGTTTTGTTATCCTTAAACGAACAAGTGGTAAAGGAGATTTTCGTTTCTTTTCCACCGTTTATACCCCCTGCCGATACAATGGACTGTTTACCTTATTAAAAATTGAGACATGCTGTTTTTCGGCGAAGCCTTTATCTCTGTCGAGAGAGGCGGACGGCAAAGTGGATGAAAATGCGAAGGTAATCGGCCTTAGATGCTGATCTAAGCACGTAGGGTGAGTTGGGCGTACAAACCCCCATTGGAGAACAAATCAATACATTCAATATTTGAGCTCCTTATCTTTTGTTTAGCTTGAGGTGACCTTCGGAGGGTAGGTATGTTTGGGTGTTTGCTAATCTTGGTAACTAATCCACTAAGCGAAATGGGGTAATTGAATGTTGTGTTCAATATTCCTTTGAATATGGATAACTCGTGTGCGTCTATCAAAGCGCAACGAAAAAGATGTCGAAGCGAGACTTGAAACACTTATCGATGTATGAGCAACCGATCGTGCGCTACACTTCGGATCTATCATCGATACATTCCATCACCGGCAGCGGAAGGATACGGACGTGTTGTTGAACTGTAGAAGGAAGCACGCACGATTAAAATAATAAAAGAAACATTATTGAAGTTGTTTTGTTTTTGTTTTCTTTTTGGACTACAGTCCGCTGGAATATAAAACTAAATTAATCAGTTGTCTTACCAGACATACCAGAGCAGACATATTCGAATACCCTTCCTGCAAAGGAATTGGTGTTGGTACAAGCAATATTTCGGTTTCAAATGGTTTGGGGTTAAGGATATACACTTCTGTAATTCCATTGTCAGGTAGAATGTACTCTGGCAGCTTCTTCAAATACCAAAATAAATACAGATCGGTACTTTGCCGGTACCTACCTTGCCGACGGTAACGAATATGGCAACATTTTTAAAAACGATTTGCTTGGTTATTTAGGAGTATCTGCAAAACTTGGCAGTCGGTTGAGAAATACGATAGAGAACGTTGTCTGCTCCTTTAAGGTCGGCGGCAATTTCACCGAGACCTTTGACGAAAAAAAAAAATAGTTAAGCAAGGCACGCTCTGTTAATAAATTATTATCCTCAACATCATATATCATGACATACCACTAGAGGAACAGTTTTTCACAAGTCTGCTGAATTACTTTATACGGATGACAACGACTTCATTAGCAGAATTGAGCGAGCTGTCACTGACAACGGTGAGTTTAGAAATTTTTTAATAATTTCGAAATAAGGCTAATGATAAAAAGGTTTTACTTCTGAATGTATACGCATAACTTCTAATTGACGTTCCTCTTGCAATTACTAGTTTTAGACCCAAGAGCTACGCAACAATAGGTGGCCTAGGACTGAGCCCTGCGGCACACCGCCTGTTACATTACTCGAAGGTAGTCCCGTCTTTCCATCCGGAGAAGTCAGCACATAATGGGATACCTTTTACTAAATTAAAGTAGTTGGCGTTGTGTAATAGATCACTGAGCGATGGGTTCACAAGTTCGATCACTGGGAAACACATAAATTCCGATTTATAAACCTTTTTTAGTTCTGCCACTTTCCTTGAATGTCCGACAAAGATCAGAGAGAAGCTATAGAGAATATTTGTCTAGCGACATTTTTTGAAGTTAGAGAGCCAGACTACTGCGCGGGTGTATCTCTTTAAATACAGAAGTTCCATCTCAAGGCTTCTTTCTCCACTGCGCCAATTCTAGGGAATATTTGACACACAATGTCCTAATAAAACCATATGGATATGGCATAAAATTGTGGGCTCCTTCCGTTCGCTCAAAAAATTAAAATTCCCAGAATCAATTGGTTGTGAAAAGCCAGGCCTAAGACCCTATACAGGCCGGTTGTTCCAAGTAATTTATTTATAATGCGGATCCGGCGCTACAACGAGGCAGTATTTTTTAGAGTATTTTTTTCCAGTGCCTGCTCTGAAACTCGAGGTTCGATATTAGCAAGTCGAATACTGAAGACTTGATTGTCGAAAACCGTGATGGTGTTTCGGGAGGCTTTGCCATTTCCTTTGCCATAAAACAGAAGGTTATTGGTATACCTAGGAATTTGAGATTCGAAAAATTAGTGTCTTTCTTCCATTCCATTCCATGGAGCCATCCAGATCTAGATAAGAATTCTGGGAGAGAAGTAGGCTAAGGACGTCTTCGGTCTTCTGTTCTTAAGGCATGGGCAGCCCGACAAAAGTTTATATAAGACATAATAAGGCTTTAAAAAGAGCAACATTTTGATTTTATTATTTATTATTATTTATTCATTGCAATCGGCCAACTCACTCGATTACAAAGTTTTCTGAAAGAGGGTCTGATGTCATTGAAGGTCGCCAACGGCACATACTGGCTGAGATTTGAACTAACTCGTTTTCAGTCAAGCTTTCTGGTATAACATTCACAGCGGTCTCTTATTGGTGTCCTTTTTTTGTTGCTTCCTTATCTTTATTATTGAGGTGGATAAGAAGAAAGTAATAGTGCCGACATGTGTGTTTATAAAATACTCCATCGGCGAGTATTTGAGGTCAAGGTCTTAAGATCGCAGCCCGATCTTTAATAATACCCATCCGCAGACTGGCATAGTATTGTAGAAAAGATTCATTGTGGTCCTTAAGCGCTAAAGTGCGAAATATTATGTCTCTACCTTTTGACAATGTCCTTGATTAAGATGTAAATATAAGAAAAAAACTGAGGCCTTCATTATTTATGTGCCGTCGATAAACTGGCCGGACAAATCCACAAGCCTATTTCCGACACTTTTTATTTAGAACCTCTTGGTCCTTGCTTAGATAATAACCATTACCTTGCATTGGCCCTAAGGTACATTTCAATAAACACGAGTAAAGGTCAGTCATTTTCTTACTGAGTAATTATTTTCTGCAAATCAGGCTTTGTTGTATTCCATTTCATCTGTCAGAATCACTCTGCCAAATCTCAACTTGATTTCGTTTTCATCACAATTACTAAACCTACATAGTTGGTTCACCTTCTCCACAAACCACAATCACAAGCACAATTACAAGCCCAATAAGCAAAAGTCATAGCCAAATGTAATTAAACTTCTTTCATTATTTCGTCTGTTTTCGCATCATCAGAGTCCTTGGCATATTCATTCCATTGTTTGGCAAAAAAAAAAAAAAAAAACACAACAAACCCGACGACAGACACGGAGGTGCTAATGCCAATGTGATATGAGCCTATTTAAAGTTTCTTAATTAACGAATTCGTTCAGAATTAATTCAATTTGCGTCCTTAATTCACTCGCTAATGATCCGCTCAGCCATTATAATACATAACTCCAGCAGCAGCTTCCATACATACTTACCTTACTTCATCACTCTCTTAGTCAAATGATATTAGTTAGAGGAGTCTTTGTCCTTGTCGGTTTCGGGCGAGGGCAATTTTTTCATCCCCAGCTCTGTGTGAGTGTGTGTATTTGGCAAAGAAAACTTTGCGCGGAATTAGCAATTTTGCGAAACGAACAATGCAAACACAAGGCCACTTGTAATTAATTCACCAATCTATATGAGACTCCTGCCGTTCGGAGTGTGTCTGCCTCTGTGTATTGTGTGTGCGTCAGCAAAATGCTAACTTGATGCCTATCGCCTATTATAATTGAAAATTGACTTTACATCTGACAGCATTACAAGACAAGTCTTCAATTTTATTTGAATGACTTAATAACGGAGCCTACTCGAGGAGATGGATGTATAAGATCGTCCTTCTATCTGAACAAGTCAGTGTCTTATATAACCCTTGTGTGCTTTAATCAAAGAAAGGTCATGTTCACTGTGTAGTGTGTATATTGACAAGAGTCAAGTTGAATACCTGTATAGTTCTGGCTTGGTGGTTAGGTAAAGGGCTCCCTCACTGTTGCGTTACTAATGAAGTTGTTCCTCTCTGCCGTCCTCTAGTATGGTGTCTGTAAGGCAAACTGAAAGTGTTTATTCAACATTTAATCTTTGTAAATTGTTTTCTTTTGTTTAACAGCAGAGTCCTTGCCTCCTGCTCATCCGTGTGCATGTGCCAGTGACGACTGTGATCCTCTGAATGGCAACACACACCTACCTATACCTATATATAGAGTTGGGGATATGCCGAGGTGAATATTTGAAATTAAGGACTCTATTGTTCGTTGTAATGAGTACCATTAGGAGAGATTCTAAATTGTCTTATCAAATCGCATTTCATTTGCACAAACTGCTTGAACTTTTCGGAGAGGGGTAGGTAGCTATGTAGTTGAAGTATATAGGTACAGACGCCTTTGCGTGGTGTACGTTGTACCCCAAGGTGAATGGTTTTATAAATTTCATTACGCTTTGTGCTAAACTAATCGTTGATAACAAGGATGATGTAGCACAATGAAATTTATTTAAATGGAGACTACATCGACTAAATCAGAGACGCAATTAAAAAGCTCGTTGGAGTAATGAAGTGGCATAGCTTCTGCGTATATTTATAAGAGGAACTGAAGACGTCAACCCGTTATTATCATTTCGTTAAACTAATTATGGACCTGAATAGACCGTGGGTATGGAGGTTTGAGGACAAAACGATTCAATTAAGATTGGAAAGCCATCTGTTGGCAAAAACGATCTCAAATAGGATTGTACTTATGATTTGTTGCTAAGGGATGGAACCGATTTTATGCAGACATATTTTGTATCACTCAAGTTAAGAGTTGTATACTTAGAGAGGCCTACTTTACTGAAAATCATCAAGCTTAGGGGATTATAGGCACTTCTGAGCTGTTGACACGGAGCCAAATCGTGCCCTACATCATTGGTTGAGGGACCAACACTCAACGTAAAGTGTGAAAGCGAAGATACACAGAAGGTGTTGTCCACTCTCGTAAAGAAGTTAAGGGGTTTTTCAATAAGAGCGCTACAAAATAAATAAAATAATATAAATAAATAAACAAAATAAATTTTTAAATAAAACAAAAACGGTTTTGGATATTAATGAAATCCTTTATTCCTGTGAAAGTACGTTCGATGCCATTATGTATGGAACTCGATTTCTTTTGCATGGCCACCACGGGCACGCTTGCAGAAGTCCAGACGCTGAACCCAATTTTCGACGGTTTTCAAGCATAAATCGGCCGATACTGCTGCAATTTCACGTTCGATATTCGTACGAAGTTCATCAATCGTCACTGGCTTGTTGGCATAGACCATATAGACTTGACGTAGTTCCACAGGAAATAGTCTAACGGCGTCAAATCGCACGACTGAGTCGGCCAAGCGACTGGACCATTTCGTGAGATAACACGTTCTCCAAACTTGGTTTCCAATAAATTGATTGTGACATTCGCTCTGTGGCTTGTGGCGCCGTCCTGTTGGAACCACATGTCCTCCAAGTCCATATCATCCAATTGGGGCCAAAAATATTCGGTTATCATTGAACGGTAGCGATTTCCATTCACAGTAACGTGCCGGTCTTGATCATCACGGAAGAAGTACGGCCCAATGACGCCGCCGGCCCATAAACCACACCAAACCGTATTTTTTTCGGGATGCAATGATGACTCATGGAGTACGTGTGGGTTGCTGCCTGACCCATACCGCATATTTTGTTTATTGACGAAGCCATTCAGCCAGAAATGAGCCTCATCGCTGAAGATGACTTTTCGATGAAAATCCGAATCATTTTCAAGTTGTTGGTCAGCCAAATTCACGAACATACGACGCTTCTGGTGGTCAAGCGGCTTCAGTTCTTGCGTCAATTTAATCTTGTAAGGATGTAGGCCAAGATCTTTTCAAAAAATTCGCCACAACGACGTCACAGAGATGCACAACGCTTGAGAACGACGTGTGAGAGACACATTTGGGCTTTCTTCAACTGAAGCCTCAGCGGCAGCAATATTCTCGACACTACGGGCACTTCTTTGTCTCACTTGCACGGGAACATTTTGTACTGTGCCTGTGGATTCAAATTTTTCCACTAGCCGCTCAATTGTTGATCTGCTAGGACGATTATGACGACCATAAATTGGACGTAGCGCTCTTAACGCTGAGGCCACTGACCCCGAATTTCGGTAGTAAATTTTAATAATTTCGACTCGTTGTTGGCTCGTATATCTTTCCATCATGAAATGGCAAACCTTACTGAAGAGAAATGTCAAAAGAGCGGCAAGAAATTCGGCGTCGTTTGCTGTCCCTGTCGCTCTACTTTTGTAGCGTCCCTGTTGAAGAACCCTTTACTATAGGCTTTCGATAACCAAATAAACAAGATATCAAAGGTCAGGTATACGATACCAATTAGCAGTGCCGGCTCCAGCAAAACTAGCGCCCTGTGCAAGATTTACAGAAAGCGCCCTTTTTTCATATTTGCACACATGCATAAGTCTTTTCCACATTACTCAGGAGGTAGACTTTCAATGTGTTTTTTTTGATTGAGGTATTTTTTGTTCTGAGATTTTTGAACTAGATTCTTTTGTAAAATGTATGTGGATGTGCAAGAAATATACCTCTATGAACAGGGTGGAATATTTTGAGATTATGTAGGTAAAAAGTGAACTTGCATAGGTATAGTGGGATTTTTTATTTTGCGATATTTTGAGTTAAAATCTCCTTGAAGTTGCAACATTGCAAGTTAATGTGCAAGAAATAATTCAGCAAAGGTGTAATGGATGTTTTTATTTTGGGCTTCTTTGAACAAGCTTTTTGCTTAAAATGCAAATGGCAGTATTTGTTCGCGCAAGATAAAATTAATTTTTCTTTCGTAGAAATGCGCCCACAGAACTTGGCGCCATGTGCATTTGCACATCTTGCACATATGGTTGGTCCGGCCCTGCCAATTAGTAACAAACGTACGTAATAATAATCGCAGCTATAAACGCTGCCTAGAAGTTTTTGACACTTTCTCCTCGCACACGGTGGGAGACCTTGAACAATTCCTTAGTGTAAATGGGAATTTGTTTACGCTTTATGGCAGCAATTATTTTTTTGCTTTCAAGATAACCAAAACACAATTGACCTGGCGGATTTTTGTGGTCACATAAAAAATAAATATTATATAAAAAATAGTTCTGAAATGGTAAGTTGAACACTTATTGTCCAGTCGACTTATAATAAACTATAGAAAAAAAATCAAGCGGCCGAAGTTCGATCCCAAATAAGTTCTAAAATTCTATTTTAAAAAAGTGCGGCATAAATTTCTTTCCGCTAAATTTAAATTTAATCGTATTAAATTGAACTATCGTCTGTGACAAAACAATACATGCGCAAAAAGACTTACAGAAACTTACCTTTCATTTGGTTCATCTTTCATAAAAATCATTTTTGAAATACTGCTGTGATCCGTTCGACAAAAAAAAACTGTAACCTATTAATAGACTGTTTTGGAAAATATTCGAGGGCTTTAAAATGTTGTGTGGGAGATCGCTTGTACAAATTGGTTTTTGAAAAAGTGGGTAGATATCTATACAAGCTTAGGCACTTCATCAGGCTAGACATTTCGAAAATAGGACTCTTACGGTATGGTTTGGTGTCGTTCGGTAGTCACTCTCAAAAGTCTATCTATGTTGCGGGTGAAATTGTTGGATGGGAATTCATACTTTTAAAATTCTTTATTTAGTGTACAAACTTTGTAAGGCAAGTTCTGTAGTTTAGGTATCAGATGGGCATTCATCTTGAAGGTCTAAAAGATGGAGAAAAATAAAATAGTTGACTGATCCGTATAGGCTCCTCACAAAAAAACGTTCGTGAAAATTGTCTTTGTCCTTTACATTTCATTTGTGTTTTTGACATAGTTTTATATTTTTACTTTTACTTTACTCCAGCAAACTTATCAACGAGCGCACTGCTCGTTACAAACCTCTGACAGAAAACAATATAACTCCGCCTTGTTGATATCTATAGTATGTCGAATAAAATGTTAAATGCGAGGATGTCTGAAGATAGATATAATCGGGTTGGAGTAAGTTCGCCTAAATTTGGGGCAAGACCCTTTTAAAACATACTTAAAATTCAGGGCCTGCTAAAAACAGCTTCCATTATATACTTTTGGAATTAATATGTACAAAAAGTTGTCTCTTTCATATCTGGCCAACAAAGGTTATGAATATTACGAACATAAAAGATATAATCCGAACAGTACGATTCTTAGCTTCCGCGAGCGAATGACAGTAACACTGAAGAGAAGGCCACTGTTGGACCTCGCTTTATAAAAAAAAAGCTTCGTCACAATACCTCAGTACTTATTCCTCTTAACAGACCGTCGTTAATTCGGCCAAATTTGAAACAATCTTTGCCAACGAAACTTTACATTTTTTCAAATATCCTCTCTGTACATTTAAAGTCGAATTTCCGTCTCAATAACCTCCTAATTACATAATGGGTTCAAAGCTTTTTATTTCAAGAAGCCCGCCTGAGAAACTGTCAAAAAAAAATCCTTCGTCTCGTGGGAGAAGTATGCACAAAGTATTCGGTTAACACTGTCACAGTATCATCACAAAAATTACTTTCGACAACGAAAGCACTTAGCAAAACCCCAAAAATGTTACCCGAAAACTTTTCCAACAGTGCTTACTGTCGCCATAATGTGTAGACGGTTGGTTGGTATATTGGACGGGTACAGCACAAGATTGTTGAAGCGTTCACATTTCGAAAATCATTAGGGTGGCCTGCAAAATATTTATCGGTCATTATTGTCAAAGAGGGGCGACAAAAAAAAACAAGTACTGAACTATGCCTAGGAATAATGTAAACATTTTAATGACTGTAACCAGAAATCTAAAAAAAGGAGACTAGTCTTCCCTTGATCCGGTTGCGAAGAAATCGTTTGAGTTAAAAGATAGTCCACGGGGATTATTTTGGTTTTCTACCCCTTCGCAACATCTATGGGAAGTTGGGAAATAAATTAAAAACTTTTCTAATTTTTCTTTCGGAACGCGCATAAAAAGGAGGAAAACTTTCGAGATGGAAACTTCTGTTTCGTCGCTAGATACTTTTAATCCTTTACCGATTTTTCGTTCTGGTCGAATGTGTTTTTTTTTAGCGCACTGCAAGGAATCTACTGGCGATTCTGGTTGTAGCCAATTTGTAGGATATGGTATGGAGCTATGAAAAGCGTATCAATTTAACCAATGAAACGACAGAGCAAACCATACTTCTGCATAGTAAGGGTTTCCATAAATGTGACCCAAACGAGTGCAGCTCCTCGATATGGCTTTATGTTTTGGTTTGCCTTCTTTGTCTGTGTATGGTCGGATGGCTCTTAGGTTCACTCTATGATTCCTTCGAACACATTCACTTGTCCCACTTATTTATGGTTTCTTTTCGGATTAATTGCATCCTCGGCAAGATGGTGAAAAGTTTTTCTGTGAATGGACTCTTCGACTGTATATCTGAATCTGTAGATGTGTGTGGTATTTAATGGGTGCTATTTTCGAAACCGAATTCATTGACCATTCGCCTGGCACACACATTGACTGCGAGGTTGAAGAAAACTAATAAAGTCTGCTGATGGGTTGGTTTTTTTTTGTTTTTTTTTGTTTTTTTTTATTTTTGAAAATAATTACAAAAGCGGATTTTATATAGCTTAGAGTGGCCTGCGGCTGCTTGCTAATAATTAAACAGCCGCTAATGAAGCCGACCACATTTGTAATAATAGTCATCATATAAACATACACTCATTAAAAAAAAAATATCCACAAGTTATAAAGCACTAATGAAAAATTCAATTTCCATTTAATGATTATGAATTTCACATCCAATCAGCCACAAATTGCAATCCCCAACGACATGTATTAATTAATTAATATCTACTCTTAAAGTGTTGTAAATTAGTCGATGGTTGCAGATTATGGATAATGGTGGCGGTTCAGCGATTAAACATTAAAAGCTGGTTGCTCTTGGGTGGTTGGTAAATGTTTTTACAAATTTGTATGGCCGTTTTTCTTTTAAATGGTTTACTTTTCTAATTGTGCTGTTATTGATGTCCTCAGACTGCAAACATTTTGAGTTGAATTCATTTTAGATACCCAAACTCAATCGCAATTGAAATCAATGCCGACAATTTGCCGCACACCGTTACCTATACACAATACACATGCACCCAGATCTGTAGCATTCCCTGATAGTGTAATTATTTCTAGGCGGATTTCAATTTGCGGAATGATGCCCAGAAATATTCCTTTCGAAGGACAAACAATTTTCGGAAGAGACTTAATTCCCAAAAGGATGTCTTACGCCACCAATACCCATCACAACTGAATGGCAGTCCAAGTGAATTTCCATGTTCACTTAGCACCATCGAAACTAACATCAAGAGGAACGAATAGGGAGTATAGGGACAAACTCCCCACCCTACTGTCGCAAGCACCCGTTTACAACTAATAGACATTTTGCATCGTTGCGAGAAGATTTTCAGTAATATACCTTGGGAGTATTTCGGTTTCAAGTATATCGATGGCATTGACATTGACATCATCGTCAGGGTATAAAATCCCATAAGCTGGTGAGAGTTGTAGTCTCCGCACATGTATAGTGATGCGTTGCATAATTAAGGAGGCTGTTTCTTGGTCGTTAACTATGACTGACATCAAGCAGGCTCTTTTAGACCTATAACCTATAGCCTTGAAAAATGCAAAAGCCAGTGTATGTAACTTTTCAGGTAAATAATGATGTCAGACGTATTGACAGTTGATTTGAAGGATGATGGTGCCTAGACTATGTGTGCAGATATCGCCTTCAAGAATAATTACTATTTGGCAATGATTTCGAGGTATATCTCAGGTGGGTCGAGGGTATGGGAACAAGTATATAGAAACGAATGCACAGTGTGGTTTCTGTTTCTGTAAATAGTTGGTGTGCATAGGTATATTTGTTGTAAGAGTGAGAAGCACATTGCCACAAAATGAGGTTTTTAGTGGACCTAGTTTAAATATGTAGGCGCAGTGGCTTAGTGGTTAGTGTGTTGGACTACTAAGTGAGGGGTCCGAGGTTCGAATCCCGAAAAAAAAAAATTCCAACTTATGGTTCTTTTCCGCTGTACCACCTCTCGCGAACGTCTGACAAACATCCGAGAGTATAACTGTCATGAAGAAGCTTCTCAATTAGCCGTGTGGAACCGGCATAAAGTTGTAGATCCTTTATTTATTTATTTATTTATTATTTTAAATATGTGCTCTTTTACATTGGCATGTTTTTTTCCTCCAAAAATTACTAAGTTATTTCGGCATATTGCTTGAATTCCATAATCCTCAGCAAAACTCAGAAAAATCAGTAGAAAGGTATTCGGTAGTAGCAAAAAAAACAGACAAACATTCCTATCGGGGAAATCTTCAAAGGTGCTGAAAATATTTTCTTAAAATTAGAAAACTGCATCTTACAGCGCTCGTAGCAATTTAAAAAAGATACAAATTATTTAACATTACGTTTCTTAAATAAAGAGTTCTTTCATAAAACACATTGAATTAAAGATAAATTTTTTTTTTTCAATTTTCGTTATTAGAGTGTTTGAAAATCATCCCTGAAAGTGATGAAAAACGATTTAAGATGTATCCCACCTTAGACACAGAGGACATGCAATATATAGAGAGGTTTTTGATTAGCTATAGCACATTTTGTCAATATCTGAGTAATATCGGACTTTTGTAGTAGAAATCTTAAAATTTATTATTAAAGGTCTGGGCTAGGGTTTGCAGAACATCTCTTTAAAAAAGAACATGTTCTCTTTCTGAGCTCAGATCTATTTTGCACTCACTTTTTTTCAAAAATTCTTTTTTTGTCCTCTTTTTGTTTTAAATATGTCCCCTATTAGTCTCTTTTTCTATATTTCCAAAACATAAAATGAACAAGAGTTCAAATTGAATTCCATGCGGCAACACTTTTGACAGTTCGACCTTTTTTTTTATTTATTAATTGATGTTCCTTAAATTATATACATATAAGATTCCGAAAAATGAACTGAAGTACCTAATATATTTATTTTTTTTAGTAACAAGTACAATAATTTATTTAAGAAACGTTGATTGAAATTTTTCAATTGTGAGTTTGGAAGAAGCGGAGGTAGGTGGGCCATGGATTGGATCGAGGTGAATTGAAAAGGTTCTCTTTTTTTAATTTGCTTTATGGAAACCCTACTCTAGGCTATGTTTCCAGGGACGAGATTTAACACTAACCATAGCCGTGAAACTGTCACATGACAGTTCCAGTCAAAATTTGGAAAATTTCACAAAATGTGCTGTAACTGTGCTGAATTTCGTCAGATGTGCTTTTTATTATATTTAAAATAAAATCATTGTTTTCGGTTGGAAATTACAGAAGACGCTCGATATAGTGAACTAATAAAAACGACGCCTGTTCATTAAATCGAAATTGTTCACTATTTCAAGCTGGAGTTTTGAAATTAAAGCTTTACTTGATGTAAAAAAAATATTTTCCTTTTAGATTTTTATTTATTAATTCAACAGTTTAAAAAAAAACAAAAAAAAAACATAGTATACATTTTTATTCCAAAACACTAAAATAACAAAAAATAAAATTGTATCTATCTTTAAAAGACACAGTAATAAAAAATCTTTTTCGAGGAACACAGATATAAATACATATCCATTTTTTCAATAATGAAAGAATTACATTTTTGAAAAATAATTTGTCACCTTCATTTGTGTCTTCTTTAAACTAAGCAAAGATACATCATAAACTTGTCTTTTAATAGGGCAGCTGTATATTTACTTTCGTGCCACAATGTGAAAAACACCGAAATGAATGGTAAATTGTTCTGAAAAATAATTGGAACATTTTTCGTTGAAAAATCTGAGTTCACTAATCACTATATCTACTGTAGTGCACTTTGTATTGCTGTCCACTAACTACAATTCCTATCTACATATGAATGGTAGCTGTGGTGCTTGTAGGCGGTTAATGCTGCCACTAGTCGTCCATTAATTCGGCTTTTCCTGTAGGCTACTGTTCAGTGTTCAGCGTTATCGAGTACCTATGCATATTCAAAAGAAAAACCATTCACATGGAAATTAAATTTTCTTTAATCGTTGGAGTGTTCACATGTTATATAGGCACAGTTGGTATATCCACTTCTGGTATGAGATTTCTGAATAACGATTTTTTGTATTTCTTGATCTCTGAGCTTAATTAGCACCAACAGTCATCGATTCGTCGAGTGCCATTTCGGTGGTGGAAAAGTATTTTAATTGGCTTGTATGGATTTCATAAGAATTAGGTCGATTTAGATTTTATGTATATTTTTTCAAGTCAATCGTGCAGTTTGCGGAATATCTAAATAGGTAGTAAGCCCAAAAATAATTACAGTCCAAACGATATATTTTATTAAACATAAACTTAAGCAAAGTAAAGTCAAATAAATGCCCAATAAAAAAAATCCACAGAAATCTTTCTGAATCAGTTGCAATCAGCCTGAAAATCTGCAAGCATTTCCGATAAAGTGTCATAAACTGGCCTATATTTGGGGTAGATTTATGTCTTCATTTGCTTGAGACTATAACAGCATTACATCATTTGACTCTAATAGATAGCTCAAAGGAAACAAGAAATCTCCCTCAGGCACTCTATGCCATCAGCATCGTATACGAATACGCGTCAAGTAGATGTCATCCAAGAACCAATTCAAAACCTCCTCCGACAACTGGCGATTGCACCACAAATTCCTTCTAAATTACTTCTCTCGGAGTTGCAGATTGAAACATCAAAAAGAAAATGCACCCAAACACAACATCCCAATTGAGTTTTGCATTCCACATTCCGGCGGCAGTATTCGTCCTCACAAATGCCAATGCTGCACAGAGGAAAAGCTGAAAATCCGTTTAGAAATTCCATGTGACAGTGAGTGCCCCAAGTCAAATATATCGGTACAACAAAACAGCAATTAGTAATTAACTTCCTGTCACATCCACAAAAGCAACGATAGAAGAATTAGTTAATGTCCACCTCCATGCAGTAGCCGCTACACGTAAGTCATATAATATCTACCTATAGATGGGGGCGAAAAAAATGTCGCACGACACAACCAAAGGGCCAACCTGAAATACGAAATACGAAATACCTCTTTTATTTCCCGATCAGACCACGTTAATTACACAAAAGAACGTACTACCTACACGAACGAACGATGGAATTGTTTTTTTTCCCTCGTTCTGCCCCGTAGCCGCCCTCCGATTTCAACTGTATACCGAAGTTCGTTACAGTTTGACCTATCGAATGCATGCGGGGGCCTCAAAAGTTTTATGCCGACCAGTTATCGACGTTTCGATTAACTTTTATCTTTCGCATTGAATTCGGGGAAAAGCGTGCAGCCGCACGTGTGGTATTGCAATGGAATGTGTATTGTGTAGTCCTATGTGAGCGTATACTGGGATACGCACGAAGGACCATAACGGCAGGCGAAAAGGGTTAATGAAAATGAAAACGCTTGCATATTTCGACTCGTTCTATTACGTAGCATTCCCTGTGGGAGTATCGCTTCAAGGATGTGTTCCAAATTCTCTTTCAAGTTCTATCAAGAGAGCAAATGAGTGCGCACAAAACCCGAAAAAAAAATCATGCACACAGCCCCAGCACTACTAGAAGCGCAGGATAATTGGAAATTGAATTTGGTGTCAATGGCAGTTTCATAGCTTTACTGCTCTGTTTGTTGTGTAGTTACTTTGAGGGGGAATTAAGAGGACACACTCGAATTGGGGGGGGGGGGGGGGGGGGAGGAATGTTACTACACCCGCCCTCTCACTCAGCATGTGGCATGCAAAAGATTAGTGAATAATTGTGTATGGGTTTCGTTTTCGATTGGACACGACGACGGACGAACAACTTCAAAGAATTTTGCCATTAAGCGATTTTGATGCAATTAACAGTGAAAAGGGTTCTATCATACACTCGGTGTATACTATATCGGATGGCGGCCCAAGCATCCTTTTGCCAGACATAAAAATCAATGGCACTGATGAGATTTGTGCAATTTGGAGTAATACTTTTGAAAATTATTATTATTTGATTTCGAAAAGGGATTCTCCGCACTAAAGGGATATAATATGTCTATAGGGATGAAAACCACTTTCGAGTATGGTGCGTTGGTTTAAGGAATTATATCTTTGTTATGGATTGTTTTATTGTTGTTTGCAAAGTGGAGAGCTAGGAATAGTCTTTGGAAACATTGTGATCATTTTTGAAATACCTAAGGGCTTCGATATTAGTTCGTACATATTTCAATATTGTTGGAGGTAGATATATGGGAAGACCTTTTGCTTCCATCTGGAACTGGGTAAAGGTGTTGAGACTGTAGGGATATAAATAAAGGAGCCCTTTTTTATTTTTAAAGTGTGGAACAAATTCTGCGCGCGTATTGCTAGTTCCCGGAAGACGCTATTCGACCTCAGATATTTGGCACGACCTTGGATATTGCGTGTACCTTACCTCCTTTTGATCAGGTAGATGGAAGCTTTGCTATCATCGTGGTATGTTGGTGGGAATGTCGAGTCTGCGAAAATAGTTTTTGTCAGAAATCTAAGTCCTACATGGACGACGCCGCCTTAAAAACTTCAGGAAAGTACCCTCAAACACTTATTTTCCATTTTTAGCAAAACCATCTACGCAAACGCTCGTCTAGATTGAGAGCTGTTGTCCTACTGTCAACCAGACAAAAACGAAGCCAGGAGCTCTCTTCGTTACTTTCGTTATCCAGAGCTGCCTTGGAACACCACTTCAGCTCTTTGACAGCGCCCAATATCTGTGACTGAGACTAGATAATAGGTTCTAGATATCTAAGGAGAGCCCAGTATTTTTTCTTCTGCAAAATGGAGGTAGATCTCAAAATAGGCTTCTGGTCTTACACCGTGGTAGTTAAACCGTAATAGTGTACAGGGTCCGCCAAATAACTTCTTTTTTTTTGAAAATGCTATAAAAAAAACTACTAAATATTTTCTCTAATTTATTTTTTTATTTGAAAGTACAATCCTTCCGGTTAATAATGGAAAATAATTTCATTCAAATGGCTGCCTCGGCTGGCCATGCAGTAGCCTACACGATCGGTCCAATTTTTAAGCACATTATCTATCGATTATGTGCAGCTGTATTTCACCAATGGCTTCACGAATATTGTTCTTTAAAGCGTCAATTGTCTCTGGCTTGTCGGCGTAACACTTATCTTTTACGGCACCCCACAAATAATAGTCCAACGGTGTCAAATCGCAGCTCCGAGGTGGCCAAACGACATCAGCTCTGCGGCTGATAATGCGATCTTCAAAAACAGGGCGCAAAACATAGAGTGTAGCTTCGGCTGTGTGGCACGTAGCGCCGTCCTGTTGAAACCAAATATTGCCAATATCCTCCTCTTCAATTTTTGTGAACAAAAATTCGTTCAACATGGCCCGATAACGATCGCCATTGACTGTAACGGCCACTCCTTGCTCATTTTCGAAGAAAAATGGCCCAATTATGCCTCTGGACCAAATTCCGCACCAAACAGTGACTCGTTTTGGGTATATCGGCTTTTCAATGTATGCGTGCGGGTTTTCTGTGCCCCAAATGCGACAATTTTGCTTGTTTACATACCCGCCAAGATGAAAATGACTTCATCTGAAAAGATGATTTTTTTGGCAAAATCGGCATCTTCGTGTAGGCTACTGCATGGCCAGCCGAGGCAGCCATTTGAATTAAATTATTTTCCATTATTAACCGAAAGGATTGTACTTTCAAATAAAAAAAGAAATTTGAGAAAATATTCAGCAGTTTTTTTTTTATAGCATTTTCAAAAAAAAAAAAGTTATTTGGCGGACCCTTTAGTAGGTCCTCACCAGAAGCCCAAATTTAAAGGCTGTGTATCAGAGGTGCAATGAAAACATATCCAAACGCTGCCTAACCTCCTTTATCAAGACATGCTATGCTCCAAAGATAGCAATCAACTTAAGAGAAAGAAAAACCTTCTCAACCTGAGCCCCATCGCTCAGTAGTAATACTGAGCCACATATCAGTCGGAGGCTAATGAAAAAAATCGCAATTTCGACCACCACAGATAACTTCCAATCTACAGGGATGGCTGGCCTTTCCCTCTGCCTTCAGCATCAGCATTAAAGGTCGAGTATCGATACTCTTGTATACGGAATGAAATAATATTTCAAATATATTTGTCACTATTATTCCTTTTAAAAGCTGTATTAAAATGTAAATAAAATATTGGGATGAAACTGACCAAAAAAACTTCAAAACACTATGTGGGTGAGCCCAACGAGTTATTTTGCAGAGCTTTTCCATCGAATTGTTAGGAAATACCGATTCTGAAGGAAGGTATCATTTAATAAATGTACAGCTGTCCTACGAAAAAGTTCTGCTTATATAATTCTACTTAATTTAACGATCGGCCAAGTCTTTTCAACATATTGAAAGATAATGAAAAAACAACACTTTCCAAAATAAAACAGTATGCGTGGAAGTTACCTACGGAAATTCATCTTCCATGTGGTGCTTATGTCATAAAAATCGGTTTTGAAATTACTCCGTAATCGGTGCGACAAAAAAGCGTTTGCCCTTTTTTTTGAGTATTTGACCATCTTTCCAACTCATTCCACTTTAATGTCGGGCAGTTTATTACAGACAAGGTTATTGAGAGTATAACCAGGCAATCCCTTGTTCATCACAAAAATATCGCCAATGTTGTGGATAATTTTGGTAGTCCAAAACAGAAGTATATTCCAGCAGTCACCCAAATCACTTTAGACGACATTTTCTTACCTAGAATGTCGCTTGCAAAAAAAAAGAACCCCCCGCTAGTTAAGGTCCAACAAAATAATTAAAATTGGAAATAGCAATTAAATTAACTTCCCAGCAATCTACATAGACTTCAGCACATGCTTTGGTTTATTTTTTTTTTTGTTTTGTTCAACGTCCGAACCGAATTTGGAAGACAAAAAAACATCTAACTCACGACGAACATCTCCCTGACACAAGAGACGAATCTCATTTTAATTCCATCCCGTCGCAGTACCAATTTTTTGAAAAGTCCACTTGTGTCTAGAGGTAATCCCCTCCGCCCCGACCTCCCCCTGTTTACTTTGGGGCTAATCAGAGTGAGCCAACAATCTTTATGCACGGAAGGGAGAAGTGAAAACGAAAATAAGATCCCAGGTGAAACTTTGGAAACATTTTGGTTTTTTTTTTCCCTAGTCAGGTTTCTTCTTTGTTTTTTCAGTTACCCTAGCATCACCTCAGTCGCCGTCTTCTTCCAAAAATGGGAATTAATGGCAAAGTGAGGAGAGAGCTTCTCACTGTTCGCTTTTCGGCAGGCAAAGGTCCACTGCCGTCGTTGCCATCGTTCATCTCGTTGAATGCAATCCAATCTTAAGGTAAACGAAAGGACATTAAAATCAGCTCGAGGCAAAGGGCATTAATGGATTTACATTTTCTTTTATTCATTGCACATTTAAGAGGTCCAGTATTTCTCCACTTATTCCACATTGGTGTCGTCGTTTTTTCCCCATTTCTGTTTGTCTTTTGTCATCCTGATGGGTTTGGTGCGGCGACAGACGGTGGCAAGATGATGTGGGATTAAAGTTCAAGGACTCATCTGTATTACTTTTCAATCTTCACTCTGGCTGATGGGGGTGGTGTTTCCATTATTCTAAGATGTGTCTTAGGTGGTGATAATTGAAAGCTTACTCTCGGCGTCGGCGTGTGGCTCCACTCTACTTTGATGCGAAAGGTCTACCGCGGGTGGGTGTGACAACAAGTTTTCCCTAAAACGAAGCCCGAAGGAGCACTGACTTTTTGAACATCCTGCAGCACAATTTCTGTTTAGTTCTACTGGTGACAGATGGATAGCTGCCATTCTGACTGCGTCTTGTATATCGAGATTGTTGCCCATTCCATTAATACACTAAAAAAATAATTGAAAAATTACTGAACAAAAAAAAATCCACCATCAAGTGAATGCCTCAAATAATGAGGCACACAATTCCAAAGCCACAGAGAGTAGAAGATTTTTTTTTTCAAGGAATAGTCCAAAGAGAAACTTAATTAAAAAGCGGAAAACTTATTTCTCGCAGATTTGTAATTGCGCTACTTGTATTGCAATGACGTCAGCGCTGTACTATGCAGCGCTTGATAGCCGCCGTGGACAAATGCCCTCGAATTGTCTCTCCTGGTACAGCCTCATCCGGCATCAACTTGCGCGCACCAAAAACGAACAAGACAGAATGGCCCGATAAAAGGAAAAAATACTGTTATAAAAGAGAAGGGATGTGGGGATGGCAGAAAAAAAATTGTGAATCGTAAAACTCTACTTTAACTCGTGGCAAAAAGGAAGTCATTTGCAATTTAATTACTACGAAATGGGCAATGGAAGAGAAATTAATTGTCCACGAAATGCAATTATCCTACAAAGGATTAGAAAAATGAGAATTGGGATTTTGCTGCTTTCCACGAACACGCAGGGTAAATTAATTTGACCGCAAAACAGTTGAACTCCATGACTGATACAATTCATTTGGGATGCATGCCGTTGCCGGATATAAACAATGACCGTGTATTGGAAGCGGTTTTGCCTGCTCGTATAGTCGATTGAATAAACTGGAACGAGTTAGTGCAAATCGTAGGAGGAGAGTGTGCGAGGAGACTTAAAGTTAGAGTCCAGCAAGGCCAGTCTCTTAGAAAGTGCGTCTATAGTTGAACAAGGCGGTTTTTTAGTTGCCTTTCTGTACTGCCTTGTTCTTGTGGCTCGTTGGACCAGAGCGCTTGATTTAATTCCCTATATCTACATATATTTCCTATCTATTACAAGACGATTCACTTGCAATTTTCTAGCAAAATCAACGTCGCTTCCACCAGACTTCTCCACCCGCCTTTGTTTTGCTCCTGTACCACAAATCAGACTGCAATGACCTATAGCCGAATGTTCGTAGTCGTCGAAGGGTGAAAGGAGTTCGTAGACCTTTAGTCTTCTTTGAGTTTCTTGAAAAGGCCTTACTACTTAAGTGACTTTTCAGCTATTAGTTTGATTTTCAATGTGATGCCACTATCAGAGCTTACAGCCATCTTGTCTACATTATTCCACTACCTTCTAAGCTGTTCTGCGGTGATCCATTTGGCGATCGAGTGTTCCCTACAAATTGAAGACATATCTACATAGGTAGGTTCCGGTCAAGCAACTTAGCAGTTGACCACTGTTCTGCAAGAGAAGGTGCTTTTTCATTGCCGTCTATTCTTGCATCCTAAAAAGTGTGCCTTCGTTAGATGGACAGGAAGACTATAGCATTCTATAAAATTGCCCTTTCCAATGAATGGTGTATCCTACTGTGTAAATGTTACTGTAAAAATTAACCCTTCTTCCCGATTTAGGAAGGAATTTCTCATTTGCCTCCCTTCATGTCATCGGAAGCCAAAGCCATATAGAAAGTATAGGAGGACATTAACACAATTTTTATGAATCTCGGTTGAGACTTTGGTGGTAACCGATGTTTCCTGCTCGGTAGCCTATTTTCCCTGTAAACATATTTTAACCTTTCGGAAAGTTCTACGAATTTTTTTGGGCAACTTTTCGTTGACACCAAAAGTCGACATCCTGGCCAAATATGTGCTGTAAATTTATTCTCACAATCAAAACGCAATTTATCGCCAGTGAGTCGCAACATTTTATTGTGAATAATCTAGCCTATAGCAGCACATGGCCCAAATTTCACTACAATAAATCACCCTCTAACAGAGACCCTCCCTCCGCCCTCTACGCAGTTAATTTAGTTTCAGCGGTAATTATTCCGCCATTATATCCTTCGAAATAAATCAAAACACGTTTCCTGAGCCATCAGGGAAATATGTTATGCTGTACTGAAAATTTGTCCCGAATATCCCTTGAAATCTCTCCATTGCAAAGCTATAATTCGCGTTTTTAAAAACAGATCACTCAACACTCGGTTTGAGTCCTTCAAAGTGTTCAAATTTGCCACCCTCGACGGAGATGGCTTCAAAAGTATTGCTGTAAGTAAATTGATTTAAAATGATTAGATCTCAACAATGGAAGCATTAACAAGCAGTCCCCCTATGTGCGCAGTGGACATTATTATTTAAACCTCCCACTGCCGCCAAATCAATATGGACGACGACCCTTGCCTGTCAACAGCATGTGTGACAACAACGGACTACACCACCTACTACGTCTCCATCGACAACAGAACGAGCATGATGACGCGTATAAATTTGCGTTTGTCAAATAGAAAATTTACAGCATAATAATAGCGGTACACAATACAACAGCACATATATCCACACACACACTTCTCTCTTCCCATAAGTGGTACCGTCTGCAGTTTTGATTTTTGCATACATAAATAATTTATGGAAATATGAGTGCAGACAACATACATCCATCTCGGAGAGAAGGTCCTTGAAGGCTACACAACACATCCCTTAGTTGGTATACAAATTCTGGCAGCATAAACCTATTGTAATGACCAGAGCTATTGCGATACGACGAACGTGCGGGCCTTCCAGCTTCCAGGTCCCACTGTACACCTCGAGTGTTGTCATTATCAATGCAATTAACATTCTTTGAATTGGTAGCGTGTCGTTGGGGGAGACGATTGGACCGAAAACTTAAAGTGGAACCTTGAGTTTTGAATGTGGAGGACTCGAAACACAAATCGGCTTTGGGCAGTGTCAATGGCAGGTGCGAGGTCTACCCATGTGATTAACAATTGAATGCAGACTGTGACGATAAGAGTGTGTTTAGGCAGAAAATTCAAGCACCACCTACCTTTCAATTGGAAAATTGGATTTTCATATGTCCCAACAAAAGCAAAGTAAAGCAGCGGAAACACTCACAGATATGCTCTGTCCATTGGTTTTGTACTTATTTGAGTTCTATTGTCAGAATGAGCTTGGTTCTATTATGCTCGAGTGGGCAGAAGTGACCTTACGTTTGTCGAGTTTCAACTTACGATATGGAGATTCTTAGAGGGGGTTTCAGGGTACCATACAAGGCGACATTCAAGGTTGGAAAAGGTCTCTTAGCCACCGCCTACCATCAATGATTTCAAAGTTACCTTTGGATGGAGTTGCAACGTTGCAAGAAATCTTCTGCTCCTACCTTCCTTTTTTGTTATAAAGGGTCTCTGGCGGACGTCGCCCCTAGTCATCTTTTATTTTCTTCGTACAGGCGATGCTTAAGATCAGCAAGAGAGGTATGTTCCCTCCAACATTCTATATCTACTACATTCTTGGTGGTTGTCGTATTATGTATGGCTGTTCGACTTCAAAATTTATCGGCAGGCTTTTGCCACTAAAGTCGATTTGAAGTAAGAGTGGTATTGCACCCAGGGCTTGAATAGTAGATATTCTTTTATGAGGTTAGATCCATAATTTGAGCACCTACTGTTAAAGCCGTTTGGGCAAGGCAGGGAATAATACTCGCTCTCGATTCAAACCAAGACTATCTATCGAGTAAGGAAGTTATTACCTTGGAGTTGACTTGGCGCCTCCCCTGTTTGATAGTAAAATGAACCACTCATTTTTCCAATGGAAAAATAAACTGACCTTGGGGTTCAAGGAAATTCTTTCGGTAAATATTCTGGCAGAAGTCTGTTTTTGCGATTCTATGTTACTGGTGTAAAACTAATGAAAAGCATTCGCTAGGTTAGCAGAACTGCTCAGATTCAAATTGGAAGACACCAGTCCAGGTTCGAGTCTATTTGAGCACCGCTGCGGAATCCTTTCAATCATCGTCTCAATTGCATCATGATGAAAATTTTTCCCCTCCAAGCTTCAAGTGATTTGATGAAAATTTTTTAGTCGATTGAAGGGGCACAGTTAAAGCAGGTATTATCCAAACGAACAAGTCTGCTAAGGGTATTTAAATACCATGCGAGGAAACATCATCCATATTGGCGCAACAACAAATATAAAAATATATACCGCCTTTGTGTGTTCTTCTTTCCTTCGGTGAGCACATCAATTTGTTGCTAGCCTTCCTTATTTTTTTCTAATTTAGAAGAAGCATACCTTCGGGAAACACTTCTGGCTGATTAATAATTTATTTCATTTTGTGCGGCAAAATACTCAATGTGGTGGTCTCTAAGCGAAAAATGCCAAAAAGTCGTTAAGAAAGTTTTCGGCTCCTACCACCGAGAGAGATAGACAGAGCGTGCACACACACAACAGCGAGTCAGCGAAATCATCAGAATGAATAATTAAAATTAAACTGCAGATAAATGCCTGAAAAGTTTATCTGAGCAAGTGGAACTTATTTACCTGCCCGAGCTAAATATTTAATCCTGCAGAGGGGTAGTTTTTGGATTTTATTTTATCTATCCCCTGGGAATCCCCTATATCCTTCGCTGTGGTTCCTTTTTTATTGATGCTAAGTCCAGTCATCTAAATGCAACTAAATGGCTTTTAAAAATTATCGAATAACATCGAATGGAATGATATAATCATGGAAACTTCCTCATCGTCGCTAACTCTATTTCATATGCGACTTTTTCAGGATCGAGGTTCGTCGCAGTGGCGGAAAATTTGTTCACAAAAACTTGTTAGAGAAACCCCCAGACCGTATTTGATTACATATTTTTTTCTTTGTACAATCTATCTCCTTCACGCTGGTCCATATAGGGCATGCTTTAAAAATGACAAAACCCGGAAAATATATACGACTTTAGTGTTTTTAACGGAGAGGACATTCTTTTCACCAATTGCCAAAATTCCTAAGCCTAAGCAAATAAGAAATATGCCGCCCATTGCCCATCCATCCATTTCCGCGTGCCCTAGCAAAAGAATTTCGCCAACAATTTTGTGATATAGCCTACGCCGCGCCGTGACCTTTGTTACTGCCTCTGGGCCGCTTTTTGGTGTTCGCGATAACACAGTATAGAAGTAAAGCAATTGCCTTGGAAAAAAAATCCAAATCCTCGCACCAACCCCTCTTAAACTACAATGGGTGACTTTTATTCCAATCGTAAATTACAACAATTAAACACTATACCTACCTAGAACCGTCGTAGTTGACCCTCGAAGGCTGTTGTTGGAAATTTATATCGCCGCATATTTTCAATTTTCCTTGCAGGACGCGATGAAAAACACGAACAAGAACACAGAGCATTCAAACCCTTTCGCCCTGCTGCAGACAATTTTTCCGGTGACAAAGGACACATTCCCTTGCTGCAAAAAGAACCGACAAGGAGTGGGACATTTTGGAAACAATTTTCGGCCCAAATAATGTAGGTACACAACCGACGAATGAAAACAAAAAAAACAAAAAAAAATATTCTCCGCGGCAACACAAGACCCGGAAGGGCGAAAGGACACGTCAACTGAGTATGTCTCGTGAAAATGCGCGCGCGAGAAACTTAGAATTAAGAGAAATTCCCTATTTGACATTCCGATCGTTGTTTCGCTAATATCAGTGAGTTTTTCATTTCCTCACCAATGGAATTGGTGTCGGTCTGGCTCTGTACTTGTCTCTCCATTCGCTAACTAACGGTTATGGGAAAAGTTTGGTCATTCCAAATTCCGCACGGCGGCTCGGAAAGTGAGGACTTGGCCCATCACCGTCAGCAGCAGCACCACCACCAATAGCAACTACTAGCGCAGTGCCGATTACTTTTAGTGGATAATTTCTCTGGTAGATTGTAGATGTTTTCACATGGAACCGGAGAGGAGAATTTCCACCCCCATAACCAATTTCGATGGCCGACTAAAAGGTCTGGCACCAGGGGCACTCAATAAAATACTAAAATAATAATAATTTGGTGGAAATTAGAAAAGTTATTGGTGATTGTGAACTGGTCATTAACTGCTGCAATTGAGGTTGTAAATTTTCAATTTTTGTTGAAGCTGAACTTTTTACGCGCGCTCCACGCTTTTATTTTGCATGTTACTCCGGCAATAATTGTTCTAAGGGGTGTGGAGTCGGCCGGTAGGAATGTGGAGTGGATGCAGCAGAGAAAGTTTTCCGCTTCACTAAAATTGGGTATTTGTGTTGATTTTATTTTGTAGAAAAGTAATAGTTTGTAATGACTTCGCTTCATTTTGCTCTGGAAGGGATCAGAAGGCCAGTAAGGGTAGATTTTGATTTTGGCATTTCTAGTTGCATATCGAACAGTTTGTCTAAAACTGGCGTGAAAAAACGCTTTGAAAAACGCCCCCCACGTTTTTTTCACTGGTTTTTTTGAGGCGAATTTGACGCGTTTTTTTTAAGGCCATTTTTCACGAGTTTGTGAGTCGTGTTTTGAGTCGTTTTTTTACACGTTTTCTGAGTCACATTTTCACGCATTTTTTGAGACGTGTTTTCCCACTTTTTTTTTAACGAGTATTGAGAGGCGTTTTTCGAACGGTTTTCGATGCATTTTTCCACACGGTTTTTGAGGAGTACTCATGCGTTTTTGACGTTTTTTACACTTTTTTTGAGGCGTTTTTGACACCCGAGGCTATTTTTATGCCTTTTTTGATGCGTTTTTTTAGGCGTTTTTTTTTATACTATGATTTTGAAACGTTTTGAGGCGTTTTTTGAAATATTTTTTGATTAGTTCCAGCACGCTTTTTCGAGTCGTTTTTTGACGCGTTTTTTCACTCGTAAAAACACTCATGCATGTATTTTGGCTTCAGTCTTGTGTTCATATAGGTATAGGTACGACGTATAATGATGATCTTCTGTTCGATATCGTTTTTGAAATTTTGATGATCATAATAATTTATTTTCTGTCTGAATTTTGTTGCCTATTATCAGTTTTAATATCATTTGTTGAGAATGAACTGGATGAAACTTTCAACTGTCAGTTTTTGCACTTAGTTTCTAAGTTGTCAAAGGTCTATCGTTTCAGCCGTCTAAAAAGTTACGTGATAAGGACCCACACAATACTTTTCATCCACATTATGTGCGGAAGATACCCCAGTAAATGAACTTTCCTCCGAATAAACAACAAAACACTTTAAGACAATCAAAATATCAACACATAATTACCTAAATGATAACCAACCTACACCGCATGACTCCATCTCACTTGCGGCGCAACTCCATCATTTCTGACTACTTTACGAAATTCCCATCTTTGGGCGTACAAGTTAAACACACCCCTCACTCTTCAATTATTAAGAATCAAATAAACGGACTGCGATGTCGTAAATTTTTCCTTGCAAACTCCTTTCCCATCTGCGTAGCCTTTGTTTAGAAGACGTGCGGTAATTTTTAAAGAACCCAAGTGTCATACCCATGCACAAATCCTTCCCAGAAGATGGAAACACTCTAAAGTGTTTAAAAAAAAAAAACATGTCCATCCATCCATCCATCTTTCCTCACTATTCCCACGAAAAATTCGCTGCTCCCCATCAAGAGATGTTTTTTAAAAGCAAGAACATGTTCTAACTTTATGATAATGGAGCAGGTAAGAATCCATCCGACAGACCCCCTCCATTAACCGCAACAAACAACAACAGCAGCAAGGGTCCCTCCCTAGCATTGTATTGCCCATAAGATCGCATATGCAAAATGTTATGAAAGAAATTGCTAACCAACCACCCCACTTAACATAGGCTGACGGTTCGCCATCGCCATTGCCATCATCCACGTAGTCATATATGCTAATCCGTGTGATGAAAGACGCTTTCATACTAAGGAATAAACACACCCGCCCTGGATCCCTGCCTAAAGGCCCATTATACAAAGGACGATCTTCCACCCTCAATATTAGTTGGCAATCATAATTTCGTGAACATATTTATTGTGATAGTGAAATGCATGTAAATGCCAGCTAGGAGGACAAAGGACGACGGCAATGTGAGAGCGCTGGCCTGGATGTGGAGTGGGCCCACAAAAAAAAAAGGATTAAATTTCAAAAAACCCAACCAAAAAACAGTTCTTTACTGTGTCAATATTAATGTTAAGAAAAAGTCGTAGATGTAAACGATGTAGTAGCTGCGAATACAGGAATAGGACACCACCAGGATACACTGGTAAAGGGATTAGTTTGATGATGTTAAGGATTTGCATTTGCATTTCTGATGATGGGGATGTCCTCTCCCCTCGCATACAATGGTAATTGAATAAACTCTCGATCTCTCTCTTTGGATGGCGGTTATCAATGAGACGGTGTGCTTTGGTGTTTTCTTACGAGGGTCTAAGTTGCTGTTTTGGCATTTGCATAAGTAGAATGCAATTTAATTATCGGATTAGAATAATACCACCATCCGGTGGTGTGAAGTGCGATTTTTCTTCATCACCCTTCGAATGGAAGAGTGAGTGCGGGAATGCAAATTAAGGGTAGATTTGCGGACATGCAATATCTTTCGGAGGAAGTTTGTTCAACAAGATGTGATGCGTGGTTGGGAGGTGGGGCAGGATGTGGAATGCGTACTTGTAAATTTAAAGATATGGAAAGAGAGAGAAGTAAGGTTTATTTATTTTTTATTTCTTAAAACGTTATGGAAGCGAAAGGCCTATAAGTTCCTGGGTCAGCATCTGATTTAATACAATTTTTGAGACGATTCAAGGCGGCATAATTACAATTTTGTGTCGCATCCATAAGTGGAGGCTTCGGCTGCTTTTGGAGGTTTCTGCATGTCAGTTAAACTCTTGGATATTTGTTAAGCATCGTATTAGAAGCAATTTGGTTGAAGGATGCGCTGGGCTATATGAAAGACGGTTCTAATGTTCGATACCCTGAGAAACTCATGATAAACTTTATTGTTCGCAGCACCTTCTTTTGATATTCAAAGACTGAACAACTCGAAATTAAATTTCGATACGATCTCTCCATCTGCTGCCAAGTGGAATTCACATTTCTTTGGTGTCACTCTTCCCGTGCTCTGGGAGGAGTCTATTATTAGGCTTCCAGTCTCTTACTCTACTAGTCGATATTTTTATGCCATCAAATGTCCCTTACTTGCAGCCAAACTTTTCGTTGGAAATCGCCCAACCCACATTGGAGCCTTCGAAGTATCCCTCGAATAATGCATTTCATATGGACATGTGCGCGAGATCAGTATCGCCCAACAGATTAACATGTTTCCAATGCAGCATCTAAATCCGATGTCCAAACATCATCAATGTCAGCTTCCAAATCAATTGATTGACTCCCCCATACACGCTATACGGACAAGTTACAATTGTAATCCACAGGGATAACATCATCCCGGCGACCATCAGCATCACTGCCATGCAGTTCGTTCTAAACAACAAACAAACAGCACTACCTCACCACAATGACATGACTCACTCACCCTCGACTGTCACAGACTATCCAGCCGCAGCGCCCCAGCCGAAAAATTGTTGTTCCAAGTTGTGTGGAAAAAGTTAGAAAAAAAAATTATTGCGTCAATGATGTATAAAACTATTAGCCGAAGCCAAATGTCAGACCATAAAACCTGTCAGACTGCTGTCGCCCATATGGTGATTTGCTGCCACACACACCGTCACCAGTCGACCCCAAGGAGGCTAAGAACAGAAAAAAAATCAATTTTCGTCCACCCTCCGACATATTGACTGACCATCCGCCCGGCAAAAATGCGAACGCAAAAAATATGTGTGTCCTCTAAGTGCCACCCCTTGATGTGGCCGATGGTCGAATGCTACCGAGCACCGTACCGCCATTAATCAATTACACCGCGTGCTCCCCCGGGAGGCGCAATTGCATCGAGACTCAGAGATTTTTACTTTCCTGTCTTCCCTCCTCCTCCCGCCCAATATCGGTCTCTAATTTATGAGCTTAATATCCTTCACATCCTTCGGTGCGTTTTCTGGCAGTCCCTCATGTAAACAGTCACTCGCACGGGCACGACCATCGACGAAAGCAACAGCAACCATGATGATGATGATGTAGATGTTGATATTGGTCCACCCAAAACCGAAGGTGTGTGACATTGCAAAATCCGCCGCTACCTAGGGGTGCTGCACCCCAGGGCTTGGGAATTATTATCAACAAAAAAAATTTATTTCAAGCAGAAAACCACTATGGCCACTATTACCACCGGAAAACTAGAGCCGCACCCCATCAGTATCACTGTGTGTGTGTGTATGGAAAATCTCTGGAGGACGTCAGAAACATAAAACAAAATTAGGTTATGATTTATAAGTTCGGAGTTTGTGGACCGTGTAGACCATGCATTGGTTTTAAACTCTATTGCCGCACACAAGTTGCAGTTGTCATCCACCATCCTGCTGCTCGTGTTTTTATGGGCCTGGGACTGAAATCTGTGTGCGGTACGGCAAGTTTTCTTATGGTCGCATTCTTTTTTGTCCAGGGGGCTTGGTGGTACTGTGCATTTGAGTAATGCATGCGGACTAGGGACAATTGGGTTCTTGTAACTCGCCAGCCTCTGGTGTATCTGTATCTGTGTGTCGTAGCCCAAAACAGTGGTCACCAATGTGCACAAAAAGGACCTTACCGAGTAAAAAGTGCAAAGGCTGTGTGCTCTCTGCTATATATAGGTGGGTGTTAAAAAGTTAATTTAATTTTTGTTCTGAACAGTGTATCCGTAAATAACTTCTACAAAGTTGCATCCCTTGGAAGTACTTTTTTTTTGCCACACGCATCACATTTCTTTAATCAACGGCGATGGGTTTGTGCGTGTAAATCCCCTTGGGGATGCGTATGAACGGCATAGATTACTCAAAGGAATCAGGATATTCAATTTTCTATGGAGTGGAGAGGCTGACGATGCATTTGATGCTCCAATTATTTTTCTTTCTGAGAACGCAAATAATGTACATCCAGTTGAGCCTCAAGTCGGATTGCTTGCAATTTCTCAAGGCCCTCTGATTGTGTTATGCAGTAGCAATCGGCAATTGAAAAACCCGAATGCTACACATTCATCATGTTGCAAGAGTGAGTTTATCATCGTTAGATGTGGACGATTCGAAGTAGTTAACTGGAGAGCTCCTTTGAGGGGTATCTCTCCTTCAGTGCATGTGAATAATTGAAACTTCTGGTTCTCTCGTGTCCATTGCATATTTGGTACCTATATATGGACCTGGCTTACACCTGCAAGACACTCGTTGAGCATGATTAGAGATGTCCTGCTTTTGGAATTGTGGCATTGGCAGGGCGGACTGGCTGAAGTGCTCTACTCAGGTGGGGTCTCTTGTAACTCCCTGTCGATACGGCTATACAATATGCTGATGTGGTTTTCAAAAAGGATTTAATTGGCTGTGAGAGTGAGTACATCGATCATTCAGTCGGAATTAACGTAGCAACTTTAATCAATTTTTTCGTATTTCTACCATCGCTAGTATAGAGCGTATGGATGTCCATTTTGAGGACTAGGAAAGGTTTGCATGTGTTTTTAGCGAGTTTTACACCCGCAATTCGAAATGGAGTATCCGTAAAGGGAAGTTATGTGATCGCAGAGAAAATTTGAAAAAAGTGATGTCCATCATTTTATATTTAGATATGCGGCTAAACCAAATTGGCAAACTAAATGAGAGGTGAATTTTAGAAGGCAAATTCCCGCATGTATTTTTCTAAGTACCTGAAAACTTCGCGGCATTGACAGGCATATCAGTTTCTGACTCCCTTCTTAGCTCAGTAGGGTTAGAGAACTTACTCTTGGTCTCAATCTTTCGACTGCCGGATTTTCCATGCTTTCGCTTTTTATTTTCAGCAAAGACATCTTTGAAATCATCTACCTAAACAATATTTTCGACCGATAAAAAAACTTAGACAGAGCCTGACAGAGGAGCATTCAAAATTAAAAAAAAATTGTCTTGGCGTTTACTGACCAGGCTACGCTTGTGTCACTGGAGCCAGTTCCCACCCTTAGAATCCTAAAGGGAAACTGGACTAGAGAGAGTGCTATAGGACGGATTTCTTCCGCCAAGGAGAAAAAAGAGCACAAGAACCCGAAAAATGATTCCGATAGGAATTACAATGTGAGGGGAACTCTTGCGAGTCCCTGAGACCAGTGCCGTAGCCAGGATTTTGTTTCCGGGGGTATTGCTTCCAAATCTTACGAGGAATTCTCTAAACAAAAAAACTATAGGGGTATTCGCGATTCGGTGTAACAGACGTAGTAAAATTGCGAAATTTTATTTTTTTTTGTCAGATCGTGAACACACTTTACCTAATCTCTTGCAAAACTGAAACAAATGACAGATCCAGTTTGACAATTGACATTATGTTCTGAAACTGAAAAAATTGCTTTTAATTGTTTCTTATGCCGAAAAAAGCGACAAAGAAAAATTATTTTGGATAATGGAAAGAGTAAACACGAAGATGATATCGTGAAAACTTATTTTTCTGTCCATTTTTTGACTGGATTTTTCCTTCGGTGGCGCTTACGTTATTTTGCTTTCTCTTTATTTTTTTCCGAGAGCTACACACAAAGATTAACAATTTAGCGAATTGTCAACTTTCGTTCGCACTTTCGCCAGTTGCATCGGATCGTGAATACCCCTTATATTCCAATTCACTGATTTTTATTAGTTTTTAAATCGTATGTACTTAACCGAACATACTTATTTTATTTTTTTACACGCATTTTTTAAAAGCAGATGTCTTGTTTTTTTATTTTGACATGAGATCAATCATCTCATCTGGATCCACATTAAAATCCGAATAAACAGATATCATAGCAAGTAGGCTTAATCTTGCATTCCCCATAACGCTTTGGGACACTGTTTTAATCAATTTTATAGTTGAAAAGGTTCTTTCAACACTAGCTGTGGTCACTGGAATCGTGGCCAAAGCCGTAAGCACGAAGTTTATACCAATAAAGTAAGTCTTGTCACATACAAGTATCAAGTAATTTCAAAATTTCAGTAGAGGATCACTCGACGATATTTTTTCGCACCAAACAATGTACTCAGCTTTCACACCTGGCAAATAAATTGCATTATCAAAGTAACATGTTAGCTTTTCGATTTCGTTCACTCGTTCAACTGCAACAAAACCTGAGAGAAGGGCTTGAAAAGGTGGTAGAACGTCTTTGTTGACCATGAATCTGTCCGTAAGATTTTGTATTAATGAATCTATGTAAGGAATCAGTATAGACACTCTAAAATAGGCTTCAGTAGAAGAGGTTTCTGGATTGGAAAGCATTGTCTGTTTCAATGAAGTTCTGGAGCTCCTTATTCAACTGCAAATAAGTCCTCGACAAGTTGGGATGCGTATTGAAAAGCCTCTCAGAAAAAATCGTCGACGTTTTATCTGATGTTCTTAACAGAATTCAGAACTTCTTTTGTGCGGTCGATAAGAGTTAAGAGATCTAAGAAAGTTTAAGTTTTTAGTTTTTTGCTCAGATTTTCGGGGGCCGGCTTTAGCCCCTCAAGCCATCCCCCCCCCCCCCCCCCCCCCCTCTGGCTACGTGCCTGCCTGAGACGTAGTTCTGAAGAAAGGAGGCGCTTGGGTCTTTATGTCAAAAAACTCCAAAAACACCACCAACTCCCAAATATATGTCACACTTTGAAGTACCTAGTTCTTAGTACCTACTTATTTAAACAACGTTTCGAATGAATTGCAAGTCGAAAATTATACACCACCTTGACGCAACTCCCGTCGATAATACTTTATTCAATTAGAGTTTCCACTGTACTGCGTGTACGCCTCAGTTGCTCCCATGCCTGCCTATTTACCTACCACATTTAATCACAGTCGAACCTCAGTCAAATTCATATACAGCCAACTAATCAGAGACGCCACACCATTCAGTACAGAGGGCTTTGCAAATAAATTCAACTCCCAAGGAAAGCGCTTCATTGCGCCAGCGACATCCGTCTCATTAGTAACCAAAAGTCAGCAAAGACCTAATCCCGGGTACCCAAACAATTTACCCAATTACCAACCGACTCAAAGGTAAACTGGCAAACATGCGATAAAGGGCAGGACAAAAAAAATCAAAAAAAAAAAAAAACAACAACAAACACCATCCAGACAAATTGTCAACATTCGGTTGATTTGCAGGCACAAACAGACTTGATTTGCGACCCACAGTAAACACAAGGGGAACGGGGTGTAGGGCCAAACACACCCGCACCGCACCGACTAACCACGCTGGGTAACATCAAAAGGATGCGGTAGCAATCCGTCTGTTTGCACTCAGTTTGGCCATCCGATTATCTAGGACATACAATGCACCTCGGCTGAGAAGATAAAAAGTCGACAAAAAGTCTCCCCGCAGTCCCAAAAGTTTGTCAAATCGAAGATCAGCACTAATATGGAATTACTTGTCGTTGTGCAGTCAGGCACAATCGTAAGAGATGCTGGAAAAAAATCAAATTCGTAGAAAATCAAAACAGAGACAAGCAAAGTCCAGAGAATGGGACACCCGCACAACTAACATGCAAATGGACCTCGCCGAGAAGTATACGCGAATTGACGAAACAGAAGCAAAATGCCGACGAAAAAAAAACTGCAGAGAGCGGGAGTCCTGTCACGACCCTGTGGATGTTTGCTGTGGCCAAATATTTACCTTGCAGATGATGTCGCCGCGGGATGGGGCAAATCGTCAACCTCTCCCACGACGCACCCCCATTTGGTTGGATGGTTGCCGCTGTTCCCTTTTGACAAATTTGCATAATTTTGCAGCAATTGCATTAACAGAAAATGCAAACATTGTGTGGTACAAAATGGCGAAATAAAAGGATTTCGCCCTCAGATACAACAGTCATCAACGACCGATTTATCTGTGCAGATATACTGCACAGAGGGATATGGTGTAGCAGAGAGGAAGCAGAAGAAGAAGGGCTTGCGTGTAGGAAATTCGTATGGTTAAGGGCCAGGAGGACGATGAAGCTGTTTCAACTGTTTTTGTGTGGTCCTTTTGTAGCACTGTCATGTACAGATTTTATTTTTGTTGTTAGCTTGGAGGCGGTTTGTTCAACATAATGCAGTCAGGGATTGCTTGCTTCGTTTTTTTTTTTTTAAGTTTTCAGGAGGTTAAGAGGACCATGAAACTGACAGATTTGATCGAAAGGATGATTAATATTACGTTTCCCGTTGATCAAGTGGTTGGTTGTTTAATGTCAGATTTGATTGATTTTGGGGTTATGGGTTGCTTGTTCAATTGTGATGCTTTAAGCACATTATACGAGTTAAATCGATTTTAGTTTACCGACACAAAAGACTGACTATAGCCAGAGCGCCACTCCAATCGTCTTGATGCGTGTGAATTCTGTCAGTCAAGCATCTGAGATTAACCGACTGCAGGGAGTTGTGACTGACGGTGGGTACGTTTCGGTTTGTAGTTTACTTAGCCATATACGGATCCAACTCTTTTCTGAACGCGATATGCAGTTGACATTATCTGGAATTTATTTGAAGCACTTCGAGGAATACCAGAAGAGACAGTAACACGTGAGACAGACAAAAGTCTCCGGTAAGGAGTTTGTGTAACAAAATTTCACAAAAATAAAGACTTCAGTTTAACTGCACCAGATGGTAAATGCACTGAAAATAAATTACCAGGTAATATGGACGTAGGCACAGTGGCTTAGTGGTTAGTGTGTTGGACTACTAAGCGAGGGGTCCCAGGTTCGAGTCCCGAAAAAAAACAGATTCCAACTTATGGTTTTTCCGCTGCGCCACCTCTCGCGAACGTCTGTCAAACATCCGAGAGTATAACTGTCATGAAAGAGCTATTCTCAATAAGCCTTTTGGACCCGGCATAAAAATGTAGATCCCTGAGACAGATGAGTTCTATTCACCCAATAATTCTCAACAAATAAAAATTCTCGAGCTGACAAAATGTTGCTATGTAACCAATCTGTTTATAGATTCAACAAAACACAACGGCAGTACTGAAAAATTATTGTTGATTGTACTGACTTTTCCTGTGAGACTTCCGAAAGAGCGTAAGTTCACTTAGCGCATCTGCTCTCTATAAAGGGTTTTTCAACAGGGACGCTACAAAAGTAGAGCGACAGGGACAGCAAACGACGCCGAATTTCTTGCCGCTCTTTTGACATTTCTCTTCAGTAAGGTTTGCCATTTCATGATGGAAAGATATACGAGCCAACAACGAGTCGAAATTATTAAAATTTACTACCGAAATTCGGAGTCAGTGGCCTCAACGTTAAGAGCGCTACGTCCAATTTATGGTCGTCATAATCGTCCTAGCAGATCAACAATTGAGCGTCTAGTGGAAAATCCACAGGCACAGTACAAAATGTTCCCGTGCCAGTGAGACAAAGAAGTGCCCGTAGTGTCGAGAATATTGCTGCAGCTGAGGCTTCAGTTGAAGAAAGCCCAAATGTGTCTCTCACACGTCGTTCTCAAGCGTTGTGCATCTCTGTGACGTCGTTGTGGCGAATTTTGCGAAAAGATCTTGGCCTACATCCTTACAAGATTAAATTGACGCAAGAACTGAAGCCGCTTGACCACCAGAAGCGTCGTATGTTCGTGAATTTGGCTGACCAACAACTTGAAAATGATTCGGATTTTCATCGAAAAATCATCTTCAGCGATGAGGCTCATTTCTGGCTGAATGGCTTCGTCAATAAACAAAATATGCGGTATGGGTCAGGCAGCAACCCACACGTACTCCATGAGTCATCATTGCATCCCGAAAAAATTACGGTTTGGTGTGGTTTATGGGCCGGCGGCGTCATTGGGGCCGTACTTCTTCCGTGATGATCAAGACCGGCACGTTACTGTGAATGGGAATCGCTACCGTTCAATGATAACCGAATATTTTTGGCCCCAATTAGATAATATAGACTTGGAGGACATGTGGTTCCAACAGGACGGCGCCACAAGCCACACAGCGAATGTCACAATCAATTTATCGGAAACCAAGTTTGGAGAACGTGTTGAAACGAAATGGTCCAGTCGCTTGGCCGACTCGGCCGTGCGATTTGACGCCGTTAGACTATTTCCTGTGGGGCTACGTCAAGTCTATGGTGTATGGCAACGAGCCAACGACGATTGATGAACTTCGTACGAATATCGAACGTGAAATTGCAGCAGTATCGGCCGATTTAAGCTGGCTGGGGACAAGTCGACCATCAGGGGCCTACCTCCAAGCATGACTTCAATAAGCTCTTGACAATACCCCTTGCTGGCGTTTATCATAATGGTAAGTTTTCAAAATTGATGCGCTGTACCAAGCTAAGCCCGGCTATAGTCAACCTATGCGGGGCTATGTTGGAGAAGTTCTGCTGCTTATTTTGCATCAAAGTTTGTACGAAGTCGCCGCGTTTAGATTGCGTGATAAAAGCATTTCTTTTAAATTCTAAGTACCCTATGCTAGAATATCCTTGAAAACAAAAATCGTCACTTATGTAAAAATGTAGCATTTACAAGAAGCCTTCTGAAAGTTTTGTTCAAAAAATCAAACTTAAATTTTTAAGGATTTATTTGGAAACAAATTACCTATCCGAAAAGAGATGATTTCGACTGACCCCCACGATTCCCTGATTTCGGTATGTATCGCTGCTTATAAAGCAAAAACAAAAATACAAGATCGTTCCCCCTTAATCATGTTTCAGACACAAACTCTCATTTGTCCTTCGGTGACTGCAAAGAAACATTCAAACACAATTTTAGTACATGCAATTTCAAAAGCGTCCATCACAAAAATAAACTCAAGCGTAATACGAGTACAGCGACCGCCCCAAACAGCAAGAGCTGAAATTGCTTTTTAATCTCACCTCCAGCGTCATAATGAGTTCCGTGTGATAGAAAAAAAGGATACACAACAAAGTAACCGTAATGTTTAATTTTTGCCAAATTAATATTCATAGTCCCGGCGCGATATGAAATAGTTATAAGACAATTTCAACAAATATTACATTTGGAGAGCGTGCAATGGCTGCGCGCCATTGTTTTCGGTCATCAGCGGCGACCGGCACTTAAGCCACACAAAATGTTCACAGTGCTGAGCATTGTTCTGGCAAGCACTCAGCTTGAGAGTGACCAGTATCTGTCCCATTCGGCGCCGTTCTCATTTGCATTTTTAATTGCAATTGCAGAAGCGTCATCGTCGCAGGACACGGCGTGCAAGTGCTGTCTACCTTATAGCGAACATCATACGGCTGCGATCTCGCGCCACTTCAAATTATATTTACTCCATGTGAAAATAGCTGCGAAGCCCCAGATGTGTGCCCGATGACCGCTATTCGCTTTCGCAGTGCCACAGATACTTTAGAAGGGACAGAGAGTGTGTGACACCTGTTTGCTGCGGCCACTCCGCACTCCTGCTCGCATCAACAAAAAAGCAGTAAAACACACACAAAAGTTGGACAGCAATGGCAACCTCCCGGGCGATAAGCAGCTAGAGCGGTCCAATTCATTTGAGTTCGGTCTGCTTCATAAAATGCATCGAAACGTTTATTGCAGCATTGCCAGTGTCCACGTTGTGAATTATGGACCAAACATATAATAACCAGGATGCATGAGTACGTGGAGAATCAGTTGGAAAATTATTTTTGATTAAATTTGCATAGTGCATAGGTTGGTGGCCGCCTCGAGCCTGCAGCTGGGACAGCCTTGATCTGATTTTTAGCGCAGCGGGATGTGCGTTTAATTCAATTGGATTATGTTGACTGAAAACGCACGCTGACCAAAGTTTGTTGTTTTTAGCGACGGCTTCGATGTGATATACGGTCGCGAATAGACAGCCATTTGAGCAGCTTCTTCAATTTTGTGTCAGTTGTGTGCTAGTTGGCCCATCTACACTCCAAATATCGAGCGATATCTCAGCGCTCCGATAAATAGAAATAAATCATCCTCACAGCGCTCGCGATATGACACATTTACATTTCCCGTATTTCATTTGGAGTCCTAATTTAATTAAAACAAATGATTGCAGTGTGGCGCACATTTTACACTGAGCAACAACTTCCAACCCTCCTTTGGAAGCCCATGCGTTCGGATTTATAGCGCCTCTAACCTTGCATGCCAACGCAACGTTTACCAAACACACGATGGCCAAATGAAAACCTGTATTGGCAGCGGAGACGTTAATGGGCTGCATCATAAAATAAACTCGGCTCCCCTTGCCGCACTTTGTGTGTGTTGTTGGGAAACCCCAACACATAAGCGGGGGTGAATTATGCTTATTACCAGTGAATTTTAGACACAATGCTACCACTTTGGTTTCGTGCTAATGTGCGTGTGTGCCTTTAGGTGGGTACTGGGTATACATATAAATATATTCACTAGCCCTCGCTCGGTGCAAATAATAACGAATCCAAGAAGTCATTCGCCGGATACATGCGATTAGGTTAAGGATACTTTTATTCCCTGCTTTTCTACAATTCATTGTGTTGTTTAATGTAATAAGTGAATTATTATTCACCCCTCTGGGTGAGTGGGTGCGGGGGAGGCTGTCCGCAGGTTCTGGTTCGCTCATGTGTGCTTTTTTTTGTTCAACTACGCAAGGGGTTGCTGGGAAATTAATGATTTGCGATGTGATTTAGATTAGAGGATAGCACTTCTAGACGAATGGTCAGCAGAGTAGCCGAAGGGAAGCTCACTTTGATGATAAAGTATCATAGCAGGATCAATGTTTCAATTGTAGCTAATGTCGGACAGAAAAAGGTGTGGTGGCGTTGGCGGCTTGATTATGCGTTACACACACCTTTGGACATGCTTTGAAAATAATTGCTTTTCGAAAGGCACTATTGGATTGTGGGGTTGAATTGGTTTTATCAGGAAACGACGGATGGTACTGCCATTTGCAGTCAGTTGAGTACTTTTTTGGAAGTGGAGACATACCATGTTGGGGCTAGAGAAATGCATAGCTTTTCTTATTCAAAGCAAGTGTTGTACCTAAATACCGACCAGTCCGACATTTTCTCAACTACTTTGTGTTGGCGTGGTCCGATGTAACTATCCATATATTTGAAGGTTATATGACGCATCGTATCAACCTGTGGAAAACAATAATGATCATTACATAAAGGGCCCCAATTGCCATTCCGTTTTAATAAATTTTGGTTTTAGTTTTAGTTGTTGGCAAGGGAGCGTCTCTAGCCTGTTAACTTGGACTCAAAGATCCTCTTTGGTGGGGCATTACTGTTTATTCAGAATGTAGTGGATGACATTTTGTACTACAGCTCATTTGTATACAGTTCATGGTTTCATCTTCTTCTTCATTCTACCAAGACTATAGTTCTCACAGTGGTAGAAACTTTACCATTTTAGTAACCTGGCTCATGCAAAAAATATTGGAAAACATATTACACACAGCATTGCATCTCTCCAGAATTTTCCACACAAAAAAAAACAACCGGCGATGTTCCGCGATACTAATACAGTGGACGTCCAGTATAACGAATGATATAATGTTTGATGTCATTGATGATTTCGAGCGCGTTCGTTATATCGATCTAATTTTTTATATTTTTTTTTTGAAAAACGAAGTCAGTAAAAATGTGCTATTTTATGTTAAATTGAATAGATGATCGTCCTGCCATTCAAATACTTCCATGGTTTTTCGTTCGTTATATCTGATAGCAAATCATGGGCACCATTCGTTATATAGAGATACTAATGTAAATCTAAATAATTTTCGTTATATCAAAAATTCGCTACATCGGATATTTGTTATAATGGACGTCCACTGTAATCATTTTTAGTGTGCAGGCTAAATTTTTCGAACTCACAATGGCGAAATTTTCCATACGAAATTGCATATTGTGACCTACAAAATATTTAGTGTGGCCACAATGAAGGCCTATTGTGTTTAAGGCAGTGAAAGTGGTTCTGGGTAATTTTTTAGTGAAACTTTTTTCCATCGCCTCGAATTTTTTTGTCCATCTATCACATGTCGCATTACAAGTGAAAGGCGCTCATAGTCATATAGGTCGCATCAGCTGACCGTGTAGCCATTTACATTCTCACTTATTCGTGCAAATACACCGCGGTATTTCTGTCTTCTGATCAGTGTATTAATGTAAATGTTCTTATTCCCTTGAGAGTAATGGATAACGATCTACTAGTGATTCAAATAAACCGATCATTGAGGGAAGAACCAAGAATAGTGCGAAAATATCGGACGATGAATGAATTTTACGCCGTATAAGACAGAATTCTGAGAGAGCTCGTGCTTATAGGGAAAGGTAAAAGGTCCTTGGTGAGTTAGTTTAATTTTTATAGTGAGTTTAGCAGAATTCTTAGAACTTTCTGCCGGTGTATATTATTGTTTATGCACTAATAAAAGGATTTGTTAGTATTTTAAAAGATTGTTAATAATGATTAACAAATCAATTATAAGAGACCATTTTTTACCCCCAAACAAATATTTTTTACTATTTAAAATGATCTGTTACCAGTCAGTAAATTTTAATTTTGAGTGCTTGAATTTATTTGAACACACTTCATATGAATATTTGATGAAGTATTTTAATTTTTATCCGTTCCATTCAATATAATATTTAATTTTATTGAGGCCTTCAGTCATCTTCTGATAACAGATGCCATGCATTTTCCAATTATTAAATTAAGATTAAGAACGCAATTTTAACACTCTAAATCGAATAATTTTCCGAAAATTTTCAGTTAAATGTTAAATGCGAAAGTGTATTTCCATTGTTTTTTTTTTTGACAGAACCACACCCAGAATTTGTGTGACTGTTGATTAATGCGACTGTTACAGTGGAACATGCTCTTCACTCAATTGGCACAGTGGAACGTTTTATTTTGTAGATGGATGGCCAAGCAAAGTATTTCGTTTCGTGACAGTGGAAATAGAGAAGAAATATACCCAACCCGGATATTGATATAAGTAGTCAGGAAAATATAAACATCCAGAGCCATAGGTCTGGATCTGGATATCTCAAAGGCTTTTCCGAAATAACGTTGTAGGATGTCGCCTTATGGGATACACCAGCAACTTTATGGTTAAATGCATAATTTTATTTCCAGCCGATCGATTAAAAGTCTTTAGGAAACCAACCAAAAATATGCCTACAGTATCAGAACGACCGTTACAACATATCTATATATATACCAAATGCATGCATTTATCTAGCTAAAACAACTTCCTGTTTCGTTAGAGTCCTATCCCCTAAATCAAACATCATAATATCCCATTCAGAGTTTTAGTTATTGGGTTTCTATACTACAAACGAACAATAAATCCCAAGGACCATTACAAATATTTGACATTCATTCGAAAACTTGTTCCTTCCTTATAGGGGACCCACTATACCTATACAGCCCTTGGCAGTAACCTTCCGAATTAGAATTTCACAAAAGGTACCGTAAATATTTACCATCACCGTAACGGTCACTTCGAAATGGAAATCAATAACAGTTTGCAACAACCGCCCCTTCGAGGCAAATCGAGGAAAAAAACCCTTAATGATTTGTTTTTACCTTTTCGTGTGTCCGCATAGCTAAACCGCTTCTTCACTCTCACCCCAACTCAAGTGGCAATTGGAAAAATGCAAATTAGAAATATGCCCACACGGGACTGCTACTACACCTATTGTATTCATCCGCTGGACATTTTCCAATCCCATCGTCATCCTCTAGGAGAGCAAAAAAAAACCTATATTGAAAAAGAAAGGGGGGAGCGCAATCCAATCGCTGTCCATTTGCATACTAAAATCACCATTTTTCCACGAGCTAATCTACATTCACACTTACTTCCCCCCAAGCCGGGTCAATTTAATTCCGATTCTCCTTCCTGCGACCAGGTATTTGGTTGGATTTTTGTTCCCAAATTTTTCATCCAATAGTCTGTTTGGTGCGGGTGTTTTCTGTTTTGTTGTTTGCAACCAACTCTGCGACAAGTGATGTTGCCTTCGGACACCATCTCCGGAAGGGGTCGACATTTTCCGAAATAAAATGAAATCGCAAAACTTTTCCCATTCCCCCGACCAGCGTTTTTATGCGAGTCCGTGGCGTATTCATCAGAATATAAATTGCCTCTTTTGAATGCGACTATCCCAAAGGTGAATTGGAAGTTATACCTGTCCCATGCAGCATAAAAGAACAAAAACTAAAAAGAAAAACACAGAAAAATGACTATCAAATGTTTTTGATGATAAAAGGACGATATTATAACAAACTATGTGTGTCCTATACCTGGACATGTACATTATGCACAGTGGTGTCTGTGGTGGGAATCAGCATTTTCTATAGTTGCTTTTAGCGTAGGCTTTAAAACTTGGACCACAAAAAGTGAGAATGCCATTAAAAGGCAGTTGGTTGTATTATGAGTGAAATATAGAAGCAACTGTTTCCATGCTTGGACTGACGTTTAAACTTAAATAATGGGATAGACTCGACTTTCTTCGGATCGAAAGTTACAGTCTCGATTATCTTAAAGTCAAAGATAACTTGATTATTGGTACACAGTTTATTTTAATTTCGACTATTGCCCTAAAGTCGAGTCTAAATTTGGTTGTTAGTAAGGCCGATAGAGTCGCCAACGATGAGATATTGCCATCTAACAGGAAGTCTTTTCTCTCTGCTTCGCCCATATCGGGAATGCTCGTAATAATTTAGAAATTGTCCTGTACCCATGGTTAGGCGGATAGTGAGGCCTTTAGCCGACCCGTGTTCTGAGCCTTCCACAGTCTGACATTTCTCAAATAAAGAACCAAATAAGTAACAATAAGTACTAAAACGTCGCCTGTGTTTATAAAAATTGGGACCTTCCACTCAGCCGCCAGTTCAGCAAGGCATTTCACACCTAGGAGCTAGAAGACATTCATAAAATACTTTCTGCTTAGATATCAGCGTAGATCTTTGCTTCTGGATAAGGAATAAATCCTATCTCTCAACGACACATTTGAAAATGAAAAAGTGAAAACTCGAGTCAATTTTAAATTCATCCCGGAAAAACATCGTCTACTGCCCTCGTGAAATTGCTTTATAGTTTGCGACCTTAAAGGCGTTTAATTCACTGCACCAAAGGCATGGTACTAGTTGCTAACTATCACCTCCTTAACGTCCTTTTACGAGTATGTTCACAACCCTCACTATGTTGGCAGGTTTATATAGATGGTGCTTCTTGCGAAGTCAATATTGGCAGTCCGAACCGCCTAAGTAAGTAAGTAAGCCTGCATAGTGCTGGCTGAAGAGAGACTCTTGTGTAAGTTCTAATAGAAGTAGTAGCTCAGTACACTTGGTCATCGAATAAATAGAGGGATCAGAGAATCACCAATGGCTTGGGAAAAGCTTAAAAAAAAATGAAAAATGTTCTATAAACCTAAGATCGTACTAAATACAACTGCGCGACAGACCTAAAAAGATAGAGGTATAAAGTTCCGTTATTCAACAATCTCCTGTCTATACAGCAATCGTTCCGTTCCTCGTTAATAATAATAATATTTATTGTATCATACATGCTTACACAGTAAGAATTCACTTATAAGTCTGTGAAAGATAAATTGTTTAGAATTTAATTTCCATAAATGATTTGAAAGTTAAGTTAGACTGATCTTATATTAAAAAGGTTTTTTCTTATATTTATTTTAAATTAGTTAAAGAGGTAGCACTAGAAATCGTCTTCCGCATATTTGCCGCGGCATTGTTAATCCTCAACTTTAGCTGGAACTGTTCTCTAACACAAATAGGTTAGGTTTGACTATAATGGCGTCCACTTTCCTAAGTCACAACGGTCCAAGCCGAATAAACCGCACAATCTTCTGAACGACCGCACTGTGTGATTTGTCAACCAATTCCGCAAGGTGCAATCGAAACCATTCCAAACCCCCAGGGCGATGTATTGAAAATTGATTTCATTCCGTTATCGTCATTCCTGTCAAAGTCACCGTCGCCGTGGCGGTCCAATATGGATACTCGCACACGCATAATCCAACACATGTGTAACGATTACAGAACTATAACCAACTCGCTGGTACGCATAGTGCGAGACCCATTTGCCGTGAAACAAATCAACATCTAAACCCCAGTCACCGACCGGGTTATCCCAATAACAATTCCGTTGGATGTAGCAAGAAATATGAGAAACTAAATAAGACATTCACGCCACACATTCGACATAGAAATTTGTCCTTTTCTACGCCACCCAGCGTGGCGGAGATCTCAGCTGGAGAGGTATACACGAGGAGGACGATCCTACTTTATAAGACGGCCTTTGCAAGAGCCATACCACCACCGCCACCGCCACCGCTCACCACTATCTACATGTAAATTTTCTCAGGGAAAATGGAAAAGTTTGTTTTGCTAATGCTAATACCCGGCGTAGTTATTTCTGAGGAGGGCTGTTACTATGGGTGAGTGGTTGTTTCGTACGGATGTAGTGTCACAGGAGTGCGGTGTCGGAATGGCTTTAACTATGCTCAGGTCTCCACTTGCTTGTGATATTTACATAATTTCCGATGCAAATTGAGCAAATTGAAAGCGGAGAGATGTTAACGTTGTCCCATGCCAGCACCAGCTCCAGCGTTTGTTGTTCCCGATGCCGGTGTACACGATGTGAGTCGCCTGTGAGTATGGCAAGTTCCTTAAATAAAACGCCACACCGAACTTGCTGGCGATAAAATATCCCATGGAATACGGCTGTGACTGTGGCGATGGCTACCCCCTTCGCTTGGCTTGAAAGGTTACGCTTTGTGTGCGATACAGTTTTTGGGCTCAGCGAGTGTCGTTATGTGGGGATTTTCTTACACCTGTGACAATTTTTAATGTTGCACCGCATTCTTTTGTGCGATGGTGGGTTGCCTACCCCCGCTTAAGGGTTGGTGAAGTTGAAAAAAAAGGACGGTTGCACCAATATTTGCATATGAAAATCACTGTGGAAATTGTTTTATGTATCCTTTCGTGTTTGTTTAAAATAAATGATTTTTGTGCTGTTTTGTGTGGATATAGGCATAGAGATCTTTGCAGTCAGTACACGTACAGCGATAATGAAGGGGATTCATGGAGCGGCTTATTGGTGGTTAACACTGACATTGAATATTTTGAAAGCAAGGAATAAATTATGGGTTTCGATTAAGGGAATAACATCCGGAAGGCGCTGCTATTCGTTGGTTGATGAAAATGGTTTGTGTCGATTGTGCGTAAATTCATCAGAGAGTACAAGTTGCAATCACAGGAACGTTTTCCGATCGCTGTGGCCCTACGACCAAGCGTGGTTTGCGGTTGGTAGTAGCCCCAGGTGGTTCCAGAAGCTTACGTGGCTGAAAAATAAATAGGGATTCATGCATATTTTGTTAATTACGTCTAATAAGAAGATATTTTTTTCCCTTAGGGTAGAAAAAGGACATAGATAAAAATTTGTTAGTAATGGAAAGCCAATCTTGATAGTACTAATCAAAACTAGAAGGAACAAGGGGCCAACATTTCGATGTAAAAGCATGAACGATATCAAACTACATAGTTCTAGAAATATTATCACGCCCTCCCTATTCTTTGCCGGTGCAGGGAAATAAGTCCCCGGGTACTAAGTCCACTGAGGGACTTAGTTCCCACCTAGTGGGAAATAAAACCATTTTCTTAAAGTGGACTTAGTTCCCAGGTGGGAACTTTCTTATGAGAACTAAGTAAACATTCAAAAATATGAAGAGGGAACTAACTTCCAACATTTAGCATTGGACAACAAACTGAAAGTGCAGTTAGCTATCACATTATCTTAACAAAATCTTAAGCTTATCTTGGATAAGTGCAGTCAATACAATTCATTATTAGTGAAAACAGTGTGAAGTGAAGTTGTGCTTTAAAATAGGGAAAATCGAATTGAATATATTACGGGCTTCAGGAAAAATAGTGTGTTAATATTATGATCATGAAGAAAAACAAATATATATAAAAAAGTACACCAGAAATAATATTTTGTCAAAAAGAATAAAAATTTAAAAATTTATCTCAGTTTCTTATTGGTTATACGATTAAGCACATATTATATATGTATAGTTTTATATATATCCTATCTTTAATTCGAAATTTTGAAAATGTTGTTAATTAAGTTTGGTGTAAATATATTACTCAGTTAAAGTTAATTCCTTTTTTCTTAATAAAAATTTCAAAAATCCTACTTGACTCTTTAATTTTACTTTGTTCTTAGTCGACAGTGAGAATTTACTTCACATTAAAAGGGAAATAAAACCACTCTGGGTTTTCAGAATTTATTTCCCACCTTACATGGGAACTAAGTCCACTTTAAGAAAGTGGTTTTATTTCCCACTAGGTGTGAACTAAGTCCCTCAGTGGACTCAGTACCCGGCGACTTATTTCCCTGCACCTTCTTTGCCTGCAATATTTGTTCGTGGCATAAGGATACATAAAGAATTTGACCTTCATTTAGCCATATTTCATAAAAATCGGAAATAGGTGGCCGGGAAAAAAATTTCTAAAGTGGAAGTAGAAGTTTCTTAAAATAAGAACATAAAGTGTGGTCAAATTATTTCTTATTTTTAACATTTTCATTTCATGAGTCAAGAACGAGAAAAAAAAAATAGTAAAATTAGAAAGTTTTTCTTAATTTAAGAAAACATTTTTTTAAATAATGTAATAAGAACTGTTTTCTTCAATTAAGATTGTTTCCTCAAATTGCTCATGGGTTTTCTTGACCCAAGAAACTGTCTGCATAATTACATAATTTATGTGAAATCAAAAACAATTTTCTTAAATCAATAATTTATTTCTGAAATCCAGAATAATTATTCCTTACTCAGTAAGAAGTAGACAATGGACTGACTGTTTATGGTATGCATTTGCAAACTCTGAAATATGGTATAATTATATATACTATTTTCTCAATAAGTTTAATAAAATTCTTCTATTTCCTTGACATTAGATTAGAAAGCCTGTAATAGCTTTAGGTTGTTCAAAATTCATAGTATCAAATAATTACTTCTTGATTTCAGAATATATTTCTTAACTTTGCTGTACAAAATTCGTTTCTTGAATCGAGAAATATTTGTTCTTTTAAGTAACACGATATTTTTCTACCAATAAGAATTATTTGCTTGATTCAAAAATTAATATTTAAATAAAATTAAATTGTAATCGAATAAAGAAGAACTAGTTACCTAATTTTAAATTTTCTCCATTCAAAAAAACGAAATTTCTTTGTATAGAAAATGATTTCTCTTCCGCGGTACGACTAAAAAAGGTTTCCCTACTAAATTGGTGGTGTATAAGACTAAAGTTGCACGCACTACACGCACATGCGCTTTGGAAGTTGCTCTGGGACAGCGGCTATATGAAAGTTGCTTTGCGGCAGCAGCAGGTGGGATATTTCTAGTAAAAAAACGGCGGCTGCACTTTACGATAATCGCGGTTATGCGCGACTTCCCGAAAGCATGTACCTTTCGGACTTGGGGAAGCTAAAATATATAAAAAACAAATTTTTTACACAAGATCCTTCATAGACCTTTATTGATCTCAATGTGCGACTAATATTTGGGGGACTCCTTTGAATTTGATCAATACGATCAGTCAAGTATCATTTAGAAGAGTCCACACGCGGAGCTGGAGGCAGTTTTGATGACACTTGAGCGCCCATAGGTAGTACTTAGGTGCCTGACTACCCTGCAACAACTCCTATTCTCTTCCAATAACCATAGTCCATAGCAAAAACCCCACAGCCCCACGTGTGCGCAGTTCACACCACGAAATTTTTTTGTTCCATAGACCCCTTTAAGCAAACCCACATCTGTCATCTTCTCGCAGTTGAGTAAATTCGTAAGTACGTGACAGCACAAAGATAAACAAATCAATAAACAATCCACTAAATGTAATTGCCCTTAAAAGTGTCAGTCAAACAGTGGTTCATAGCACCCCCACCCGTACCTACCCATTTAAAACGAAGCCTCGCACGGTACAACATATACACTTTCACTCCATTTGCCCCATCTCCATCATTTGCGGCATCCACCTGAGAAGTTCTCATACACAAATCACAACCAATCCGTTATAGGGCGTCCCTTTCCCCCTGGCCGGTCTACATCGTTCTCTGCAACTATGTATGAAATAGGTGTTGTTTGTCCCCAAGGAATAATCCTTCAAACTCACACCGAAAATATAATCTTATCTATCTTCACTTAAGGTCACATTCTAGTAGTTGCTGATTCAACTGCTACTGCTGCTGTCCAGGTTGATATTTCCGTCCCATTAGCTATGAACTAGGCCTATTCGTCTTCCCTAATCTCCATAAGTATCGGGCGGCGCCCAGCCGGTCTGGTCACCGTCCATTGCACTGCGAATGCTGTTGGCTCACTCTAATACGAGTGTGTATGTGTGTGGACGGCAAATATCCTTGCGTATTTCACTTTCATCCATTTTACGATCAACATTATTCAAACTATGATAATTTATGTGCTGCGTTAGCATGGTCGAACTAGGTTGGATTTGGGTGGACTCGTACGACAACGACGACGACGACGACTAATGTCTGCCATTTCCACCTGGATTTTCTGGAGTGGAATGCGTACAATTTTTTGCAGTTTGCGTCTCGTTTTCTTGTAAGTTTGCACATGCACATCCTTAAATTAAGGCAAAAACTTCTCAGACACTACCGGTACCGGGTTGCATGTGCGGTTCTGTTTGCAAGTTCTTGTGGAAGTCGTCGTCGTCGTCGCCTTCTCTCGTTGCAGTTCAATGTTGAGTGTGCGGCATATGCGGGTGGTGCGGTTGTTAAGAACTCAAGGCCCACCTGTACATCATAATGGCATTTGATCTAACGGCAAATTTGTCCTTAACTACCGCACATAGCTATTTCTTGGATGATTAAGTTTTGTCATTTGTCATCTGTTGGTTGCAGTTTTGTATTAGCGTGTGTGAGTGCCACTTCCCTATGGGCGACTTGTGCAAGTGGTTAAGTTCGGCAACCAAATAGGCGGATTAAAGCAGGCGACGAGTACCGGAAGTTTCTTCGAAGGTAAATTGCAGTACATTCTGAGGATAATTTGAGACGCTCGGACTTTGAAATACAATATAAATCTAGACCCAGCCAGAGATTGATAAAGTTGCATGGCAACGCCTCGGAAGATATAATTAGAAACTCAAACGTCCCTCCTATAAAACAAACCATCAACCGAAGCGAAAGAATCACATCCTGCAAGTGCAGCGACGCGATATAGCGTCTCCGGCAGTACAAACATTTCAACTTACTTTGCGGATTTGTGGATTTCTTGCATCGCTGCATGCCGGAAAGGTGAAACGGATACAGAAGGCCATTGATGAAAATGGCTTCGCCGCGAACCAAGTACAGCAACCAACAACCTCTTGATTATTAACAGGCAATCAGGAAACTTGAACCGCGGAAATGGTCAACTTGAACCGGCATCGTGTTCAAATATTTACGGAACGTGTCAAAAACTCAACGGCAAGTTGCGAACGTGGGGGTTGAAAGATGGTTGTGCTGTGGGTAGTTTTTTTTTCTTTTGTATTTATATGCGAGGTATGCTCTTCACACGGAAAAAGTTATCGTGCATAAGTTGATGGCCGCCAAGGTGTATGTGGGGCTGATTGGCTGTGATCTACGATGTTATGTTAGAGTTTTGTTTCGTCGCATCTTCGTGGCGTGGAGAAACTTTCGCAATGTTGAGAAATTAAAGAATTAGACATGGCACTTGATTGACGTGTTTTTCATTAGGCTCTTTTCGATTGGACCGTTTTTGGACTTCTGTTTCGTATTTGGGGGTTGTATGTTTTTGACTTCGGTGCACCCTTAGTTTCAGAGGCAAAAACTCACGGAACCACGCTAATACTAATTTAGTCCAACCGATTGCGGTGAAATTTTCAAACCGATTTTTATTATATATGGACCAAATATAAGGTGAATCTCCGCAGGTGAGGTTAGCGTTTTTCAAAACTATTCCTCGTTGAAGGACAATTACCGATAAAGTTGAGATGTGAATGTAAACTTCGACCCAATCTGAGATCACTCAGTAATACGTTTCGGACTTCGGACTTCACATGTCCGATTATTTTAGACCGATCCGAAAACTGCTATTTTTTGAATGGCTTGTTAGCGATGTCAGTGTTCCAGTTTTCCTTCTTCGCAACTGCGAAATAAAACTCTCGACTCGTTTTCTTTTATTAATATGAAATAAAGAAATTTATTTCAAGAAAATAAAGAATCACCAAACGATCTACGATGTTGTCTTCGACTACCCACAAAACGCAACTCTCTCTCTCCCCCTTTCTTATTTATCTTTAACCCCGATGTTGCCAGATTGCTAATAGACTGAACGCACTTTCATATCAATATGACTTTGTCAATAATCCAGTTTTGAATTTTCGGATTGCGGAGAAGGAATGGAACACTGATTTGCTAAATCGTTCTCCAGAAACACTGATTTGCTAAATCGTTCTCCAGACTTAAGAGGTCAAGCCTTCTTTGTTTGGATTTGCCTGAAAGTTTCACGAAAATAGTCCCCGGATACTCTTGCGGACTGTAAAACGAACACTTAGATCCATTTACTGAACTTGAATCGACAAGTTTCAAAAACAGAACCCTGCTGGCTTCACTTCGCTAGTCTTATACTTCTCAAGCCTAAAATCCAATGAGCAAGATTATCCAAGCCCAACTTCATTTTTACTGCTGGATAAAGATGATTTTTGTGCCTTAATACTTAACAGAACATCTTAAAAGAGGAAATTCTATTCCAACTGACAGAGGTTTTTCGAGGCTAGGAGCTATAAGTCAGCTAAGATCTCGGGTCTTGAACAATGTATAATGATAAAACATTTTCTATCCCTGAATTGTGACTTTTTGCACTGAAACTGCGAAAACAGAAGTAACTCTGTGCAGTAGTTTTAAAATTTATTCCGAACAAACACCTTACTGTCGGTAAAAGTAAAGACTTTTGGACCACCCTGTACTTTTCAGTACTTATTCGGCCTTACTAACAACCAAATTTAGACTCAACTTTAGGGCAATAGTCGAAATAAAAATAAAATGTATACCAATAATCAAGTTATCTTTGACTTAAAGATAATCGAGAGTGTAACTTTCGATCCGAAGAAAGTCGAGTCTAACCCATTATTTAACTTTAAACGTCAATTTGAAAAAAAGCCGATTGGCCGTTTTGAATTAAATTAGTTAAGATGAATTGGTAAGTTATTTTAATATATTACAAATATAAAGTTGTTTTTGTTACATATTGTTATTGTTACTGTTATTGTTATTAACTCGTTTTACTTATGTACGTTTCTAACTAAATTACCTACATGTAATCAGTCCTCACCAATTCATAATGTTAATTTTGCTTTTGAGCCCTAAATCTTTGTAAAGAATTCACAACTTGATGTAATCTTACTGTAAAACCATTCTTTGTATTAAAAAAAAATAAAATAAATATGAAATATGAAATGGACCGCAAATAAAGAGAAGCCGCAGCTTAAATTGGTCGCAGGCAATGCGGGAACGGGAAAGTCAAGCATGGGAAACAGTTGCTTCAATATTTTTCTCAAAATACAACCAACTGCCAATTTCAGCAAATTTTTTGGAAGCTCAGAAAAAAATTATAACGCTTTTGAGTTATACTGTAATAATTTTGCTATAAAGTCAGATGTAGTTAAAGTTCCGATTACTTTGATTGTTGGTATTGTTGGTGATCGAATGTATTTGTATATCGCTTTCAAAGCGTCCATCGATCAGGTGATTCTCAACAGTTTTGGGCGAATATTTTTGTGGCTTAATTGCAATCGACTATGGCCGGTCTTTTCATACAGTCCGTTTTTATTTTTCCCCCCTTTTCAGCTATCAGCTTAGAAAACAATACCAATGGAGCCACGGAATAACCTTTAGATAGCGCCTGCAGGTAGGTTCCGAAAATTCTTTCGATCCAAATGCATTATGTCGAAGAAGATGTTCCGCATTAACCCAAAGGCTGTATGCAACACTGTCGAAGGTGCTTAGGCTCCAAAGCCACATACCCCATCTAACCCCCACTGCCCATAGTTAAAATAAATCAATTTCCACGAATTCAAAGACGAAACTCTACTTCCTGCCGCATACCGACGTCTACCCGTGCCTACGGCACATACACATTGTCAATTATTGTTAAGTACATTCGCACCCTGTGGAAATTGGGGGTCATCGGTATGTAGGTATATTGCATGACCCCCACACAGCTAGACTTCCCTGATATAAATTTCATTCCCCAGATGAGATTTGATTAAAGTGAATCCCATCCCACCCCCCCTGTCACCGCATCCATATGGGAAGCATACTTATGTTAGATTAGTTAATTTGCTCCATCTGCCGCATAAACAAGTCGTGCGATTCCACTCTCTATACTATATAACAGACGCTTCAAACAGAAAGTGAGAGCAAGCAGCACTCAGAAACACGTACGACACACGATGGCGGCGTGCATTTAATCACAGATCTCTCGCATGGATGTGGGTGCCCGATGCCCATGCCCAATGGCCCGCGGAACAAATTAACCCGACTCTACCATATTCGATGCCTTAATTCAATTAGTTGGGTGCTGGGATCGCATTCGGTCGCATAACGCTCGAACTGGTGCGGGTCTTCGTTCTTAAATGCGATTTGTTTTGTGAAATCCTCAACCATGTCGTCGACTGTATCCTTCGGCCGTTTCTCAGTCTCTCTCCTTTCGGTGGTTTTGATTATTTCGAGTGTTAAGTGCCGCAATCTGGCTCATTTATCGGGCAGTCTTGGTATTATCGACGACATAATGCACTACGGGGCGCAAAACGCGACAGTTGCCGTTCACGACAGTCTCAGCAGGGACCTCAAGTCAGATGAGTTGATTTTTATGGAGACCAAACCAGTCGATCGGCGAGACTTTGTGCACTGGGAGTTTCACGACGATGAAATTGTGAAAGTGGAAGAAGGAAAATATGTGTCCAGCCGTCGCATCGACATGAGTGATTTTGTGAAATTGATACCATCGGAGGAGGTCAAAGCTATCGTGGCGAGATACTATCACAATGACATGGAGGTGCAACGGGGCTATGCGTACCTGCGCAGCGAGGAGTTCAACAGTCTCAAGGAGAAGATTTTGGAGAATCCCGAAATGAGCAACTTTTTGAATTACTTCAACAAAAGCGGACTGGATGTGGTGGGCTTCATTTATGCGCTGACCAATCTGACGAGCACGCCTGAGGAATACCCCATACAAGTTGGTGACGGTGAGTTACAGAGGTTACTCTCATGTATGGGTCACGGTCAAATTGATAAAGAAATGGAAGTCTGTCAGATGAGTTACCTTGGCCGGACTATTAATATCTATTCAATTGAAACGAAATTGGGTGCGGGTTTTATATTGCCCTTCTCAATTCGCATGCTTGCACTTTCAAGAGAAACCTCTAGAGAACCCTCATTCGGGTCCGAGTTGTGTCACACCTTGAGCAAGTTTTTGTTGCTTCCCAAGGCACATGTATCTTCGAAGTTTGAGCATTCCTAACACGCTTTGCTACACACACCTACATAAACAATGTCCAAAGCCCCATTTCGACTTCATTGAATTTCCCGGGTCCTCAATATAATCCTAATTGTTACTCGGCCAAAGATATATAATAAAACCGAAGGATGCTTCCTTTATTGTCTACCGCAACCGATAGTGGTACCACCTATACCACACCACACAAACACAATCCCGATTGGGTCCGTGTCGGAGCGATATCTCTACACAGGATTACATCGTTTGGTCACCTTTGGTAAAATTGTATAATCTCTCCACCCATCAGAGGCAGAGGAAAAAAAAACCAACTACATGGACACGTATATAATCCACATCCTGGAAAAATAAAAATTCCATTCGCCATCGCCAAGCTCTCATCACACACACACACAAAATCCCTCTGAGATATACGGGACGCGGGGAAGCCTCTGCTGAGCTCGTAATCTATCTGGCGACGTGCTAAAGCAGTCCCATGTCCTTGCTAATGAAATGGAAATGAGTGTCTGGCAATTTTTTGGTTATGCTGTCCGCGTGCACAATGGATCTCGGATCTCGGATCGTTTGTGCGTTAAGTCTTCACAACCGACTGATGGCGTTGCCATGGGCCATGGGCCACCCTCATCATGCCTATATTTACACTCAAAAGGTGGACACGATGGATATCCTTTTTTGTATTAAAAACTTTTAGATTTGAATTTCTTTCGACGTCGATGTCGGACTTGGGCTGAGCAGCAACCACACGTCATTAATATTAAAATCATTCAAAGTTGAGTTCTTTTTTTTTACACTCCCTCGAGTGGAGTCAATGAAAAGTCTCAAAGCGGTGAGGTGTCCTTTGTTTGTAGTACTGATTTTTATTCCAATCTTTTCACGCCTTCGTCAAGGGGTCATATAACAAGTCCTTGGACACAATGGGAGGCTTTTGTCTTTCGACCGTTTTCAATATTTAATTTTGCGCATTTTTAATACTATTTTTCTGTATGAAAGGTGATAGAGGAATAAATAGCAGTCGAGAAAAAAAATGAGGATAAACTTTTATCATTTTCGACAATGAAAGAGGATAACTGGTGTCGTTGTGTTCTTCTCGTTTTAGATAAAAATGCAAATTCAACAATGTCCGGCGAAAGCCTAAATGGACTCCATGGACTGGTGGATAGTATACTCGATATACTGCCGCAGGATCAAATTCTATCGCTGTTCTTTGATAAACTTGAGACGAGCGAGGAATTTTCAAAATTGGTCGAGAATATTGGGAGTCCGGAATTTGAGAGGATATTGCAAAAATTGCAGGTAAGGACAAGAGTGGGGTCTTTATAGTGTGTAGGAGTGCTTTTGTGACGGATATTGGATTGGATATGAATGGATGTCGTTTTAAATTGTATGAAGGAAAACTGTACCTCGGAATAAGTATCTTTAGATACAGAGGGTGTGTATTGTTTTTTTTAATATTTGCAAACGAAAAAAGCTATCTACAAAATTTTAAATGTTAAATTAAACATTTTAACTTTCAGAAAATACACATTTTCGTAGTAATTCAAATTCGTATATTCGATTTAAGCTTCGAGGCTATTATATATAAATACTAACTGCCGTGAGAACCTTCGTTCCACCCGAATTCGTTCAATAATATAATTTTTAAAATTTTAGATAAGTTTTGTTGTTCTTTTATCCAGACAATATTTTTTGCGGTGCCCCATACAAACTGTTTTCCCCTATTTTTTCCCCTTAAAGATTTGTTTTTGTAAACTTCCTTGGGCCAATATGAATCCATCAAGCGCAAAATTGTGAAAGTCGAATGACTCGATCTCGAGCTATGAGTGCCCATTTTTATAATAACACCATGGCTACTGATATTATGGGAGTACATCGCTAATGCATTCCTAAACACATTTTGAGCACGATTAGGACCTAATTTTGATAAACTTATAAATATAGACTTGTGAAATACCTTGGACATGGAATTAGTAGCATTTGAGAGTCCTGCCACTAGGGTAGCATTTGCGATTTCATGTTGAAAGTGGACAAGCAATGTCACTGTGAATTTTCCCGACATTACAAACGCCCACTAGCTCTCTAGTAGACATTATCCCCGACTGAATTCGAAGCTGTGACTTGCAAGAAGCTATAAGCCCCAATTTTTCTTATTCAAGTAGGTTTTTATTGACTTAAGAAGCTTTACTAAATTTGCATCTTAAGACATTTGTTGGAATTTTGGCACCTTAAGACAACAATAGAGCTCTCAATGTTGAATAGAGACAATTTTCATTCTAGTTTTAAGATCCGCCGATATTTTTACCACTTTAACACAAAACTTAATCACTGGCTTTTGAGATAACATAATATTGGGTAAGCATATTTAGGTATTAAGGGCGCAGTTTGGTCCCATTTGAGACAATCAAATGGCCCAATGACCTCATAGGGCCTACAGAAAAATTTAGTACTAATCGTACCAGATAGGGCGATATTTTGTGTTTTTTTTCTTGCCTTTATCTATCGTTGTTTCCATTACCGGACTACAATTTCTTGAGAAAATGTTTTTTTTCTTGCCTTTATCTATCTACTGCAGTGCTTCTTCTTATTCTACCTCATTAAGATCCCCTCAACCTAAACTAAGGCCAAACGGGTCACTAATCTTTTCGATGCCTATCCACTAAATGCTTTTAGTTAGTCAACCTGTCATATCTCTAAGCTGTTTGACGCCAACTAAATAAAGAACGTTTTAAAGGCTTAAACTTGGGCTAGTGGTCAGAGATCTGGTTGATTACATGGACTTCAACGCGTCGCTTTCAGAGCTAGAAGCCTGTTTATATAATAAGGAAGCACGGCTTAATTTTTCTGGGTAGACGCTCTCACACTCCATATACCAAGTCGGTCTTACACCTATGCAACTAACTATTTGTTATTCAGCAGCTACATTACGGGATCAGCGGCTTTGTGTGAACCAGCTTTCTGAACAAACTTGCGCGGGCTCCCATTTTTGCCACCAATAACTAAAAAGGGGCTGCTCTCAACCTTATATTTTTGGTGCCTTCGATCTATTTCCCATTGTTTTCTTTTCTTTGATTCCATTCCCTGAACTTAAGAGCGATACCAACCAAAAAAAAAATCCATACAAATGCATAAGTCTATCTTTTAGCTAATTCCGGACACAAACTCCTACCTACATCAAAAACCGTCACCCCCGCTCCAGAAATGCACATCAGACAAGCGATAAATAAGCTCCTCACCTTCAATAGAGTAAATAGGTACAAATCCTCACTCTAAGCAACTATTTAGTCCCAACCACAACAGGAGCCAACAGGAACCTTTATACCAATCCATACCAACAGTATCCAAAAGAAAAACTTTCAATCCTTCGGTGTATTTATATTTTAATAATTCATTCCTTGCTTCTTTTCAGAACTCGATTGCGCTCCGAAACTTAGTCTACACTCTGCATAATAATGGTATTTATATCACAAGGATTCTCGATTCGCTGAAGGCGTACTTTTTCCTTGGAACATTCTAAATAGGCCCTCAACCCTCCTCCCCCAACACAAAAGAGCGGACACCATCAACAGAGTATAGCTGCAGTGGTTGCTATATAGAGCTGGGGCGAAACGTGTCCTCCTTTAAATCCTTTTTACGATTTTGCCCCTCGCAACTTCCGCACCAGAAGCAGTGAGCGGCAAATAAAATAAGAAAATATTTTTATGATAAATAAAAAAGAATAAAAGTCCTCTCTCTCTCTCTCTCTCTCTGCGTATTTTATATATTTCTTCGAAAGCATCTTCCTTTGGCAAAAGGGTGCTATGAATTCTTGATTGGGTCTCAACTCGAATAACTACATAAAAAATCTTTTAATAGCGCGACCATTGGTGTGGGGATTAGAGCCGAGCTGAAAAAGACTCCACGGTATAAGCCGCATGGAAAATACGACAAAACAATAATTAAAGCGGATAGGTGAATTTGGGGCATCATCTGTGGAATTTCCTTTGACAGCGCCTTATTTGGACGAAATTTATGCATATTTTATCGTACACATTCTGGCAAGTAATTAAATTATGATCCAGCCAAAGTTGCCATTGCACCTGTGCCCCGTAACGACACAAAGGACATCTACATCACCGCCGAGCAAACACAAACTTGTGCCATTATGTTTTCCGTGCCAGCATCCGTGCATCTGTTTCGCATCTATTTAAGGAAATTTGTTGTTGTTGCCGCTGCTGCAGGGGATTGACGCGGGTCTGTTAACCCTTTTCGAAAATGAATTTCTAAGGTTTACTTGGACTATGACATAGTTGAGAGGCGGAAAGGAAGTAAGCAAAAACTCGAAGACTAACGCGACTCCGCCAAGGAGTGTGAATTGTTGTGCTTGTTTTTCTTTTTTTTTCCTGCATCAAGGTATATATCGAGATAGATGCAGGCAGGGTTTTTAGGAAGGCACAACATTACCGCAAATTAGCAAAACTTTAGTTCACCATAAATTATGTCCACCCAAACACCAGAACTACTCCGACTACCAACCGAGGACGGAGTTCGTAATGCCCTGCGTGCGGTAGACTTTCGTTGTAATTTATCGGCAAGCGTTCTTGAGGAAAAGTTTTTTGGAAGCCCTCACTCTCCTGCCTTGGAAAAACCACTATCGTTGTTGGAGTTTTCGGGCGGTCTACATGCTACCTACTACCACTGGCCGGGAATTAAAATGAAAGCAGTTTAAGCTCGTATTTTACTTTGGCAAGGTGATGTTTTGGAATATGTTTCGTAAGAAATCTGCTATGCGATTTGGGGGTGGCATTAGTTTATCAGCTCCAGTCACGGTTGACTAAGCAGGTGAAAACTTTCAGATTTTAAAGATGGCCATCGAGCGTAGTTGGAGATCGGAGTGGGTGCGCGAGTACATTTAATTTAATTAGGAATGTCAAAAGCGTTAATGTAGTTGCGAAACTTTGAGCTTGAAGGCGAAGTAATGAGATTGACGGGATGAGTCTGGGGAGTTTTTCTTTATTTTTCTTGTCAGACTGCACCGGTTGGCTTTATATTTCTTCCCTTATGACCAAGATGAGCAGAAGTTTCAAAATTCTTCTCTAAAAGTTACTTAGCCAATAGCTAGCTAAAAGAGTGTTTGCATTTCGTTTGTAGCCAAACAGCTAATGGTGAAGTATACCTACCTATAGATGTACAAATCAAATGATGAGGTTGATGAGGTTTATTGGCTACCGATCAACCCCTAGCTAAAGTAGAATTAGAAGCTCAATATACATTATGGGATAAAATAAATTTTTAGGTCGGTAGCAATATATTTTTAAAAAGTTTCTTCCTCGTTAAAATGAAAAATATTCAGATTTTGGGAAAAAATCGCACAACGGATTTTCGCTGTCGAATCTTATCTATTTTGGTGTCATTTGAACGCAAAAATGTCACCAGATCCAGATCTTATCGTATATACTGTTGTTCCCACTTTGGGTAATCTATAGAAGTTTTGCGACGGAACTTGTCCGGGCCATCATACTAATCTATATGGCTCTAATATAAAAGCGGTCTATTTTTTTCCTTGGACGGTTCCCGTAAAATGGACACAATGGACTCGACTGATGGTCTAAGTGAAGCTGTGGCCACTGCCGCAAGAGCACCCTTCTATCTACCTACCTACCTACCTTGTCCGGGCCAATAGGTATAAGTCACATAAAGGCATTTATCAAAAGTTTTAAGGGACTTACACTACTTTTTATATAAAAATCAAAAGAGTCACATCTCTGCTTGCCAGAGAATAAATAGAACGGCCACAACGGAAGAATGTGACGCAACATTGCATTTGATATAGAAACTTTCATGGTTCCAAATGTCAGACAAGATCACAAATATAGCTTCCGGTAAGAAAAGAAGATAAACTTGTAACAGCCTAGGGATGGCTTACCAAATCGCAGGGTTTCATAATGTGGGGCTCATAAATCCCATCATCATCACAGTGGATCAACATTGATTCAAGTGTGGCGGTTACAGGTTTCCACCCTCTCGCCAATCGACGTACCCAACCTAACCTAACTTGGCGGTAAGAAACGCTTACTTCCCTTTTCTCAAAATTATGAGTAATCTAAACCAATCACAATAGACAACTGCAGCAAAATGCTAAGTCTTTTTAAAAAATTGTTTGGTCTTTTAAGAAATGCTGTCTTTCCTTAAGCTTCACAAGAGAGTTCAATTCGATGTTAACCCTGGATGGTTACCCTTCGTCGTGTCGACGAACACCTTTTTTTTATTTTTTATGATTTCTCTTTAACTATTCGTCCTATTCTATTCTTCTTTCTTACAACATCAGTTGGCTGTGGTTTCTACCAGTGAGCGAACGTATGCTCTCCTGCTATCATCAGAAATATTAGTTTTTTCTGTTTTTTGTAAGGTATGTTCGTAAGTGTTTGTTACTTTTTGTATATAAAACTGTTTTTTTAATTTTTTTGTTTATTGATTTAGTTGATATGGACTTCTACTTCTTATTTGTGTGTTTATTTTGGAGGTGCTATTATTTTATTGTTGTTTTTTTTTTTTTTTAAATCAATGACTGTCAATGTATCAAAATTAAGTGATATATTTAAATTTACATTTAAAATGAGAAAAAATGCGGATACCTAATATAAATCTAGTTTAAATATGGCTAAGAGTCTTATTGAACAATTTCAAGTTAAAGGCAAGACAAAGTTCGGAGTAAAGTTCGGAGTATGTAGGTTTTAAAGTGGACTTCGTCGATTCGACGAAGCATAACCTTAGAGTGTGTAGAATAAGGGTAACCATCCAGGGTTAAAGAAGCGAGCTTTGTTGTCTATTTTTGACAATAAGCAAGCGTGTCTAATCCGACGAGCTTGGCGATAGTTCTAACCCTCAAACTCTCCGTCATTGGCGCTATTTAATCCATACCTTATTAACCCAGATTGATGTGTAGTTTGGGTGCAATCCGATGAGCGTTTGTCTTCAAGAATGCTATTCAACTGGCTGCACAAAAACTAGGATTCAATCGTCAACACATTTGGATTTGTGGAAGATGAAGATCTACATCTTCAGCCTTTATGGGAGGAGCAAAAATATGTTAGTATGGTGTGGAGCTTATGTTGAAACTGAAAAAGACTCCAAAAGCGATACTACTACTCTGTTGATATTTTTATAACTGACTGATGTTATCTACACTTACCTAATCTAATCTCTGCAAAAGACTGTACCGAACAGCAGAAAGCAGTATTAAACCTTGTTGTGCTCTTATGCACAACAAATTGAATGCAAAAACTTTTCATTTTCTTTCTGTCAAATATCAGGCCAAAAATCTAGTTATGTGTTTTGAAGAGTCCACCTATTCAGACGAATTTTTGCAGCCATACAACTTTGAACTTCCTTCCAGCTGAAGGGGAATGGAAACCACTGAGCTACAACCTCATTTCTCCACATAGCTGGGAAGGGTGTACCGAATTTTGAGACTGCTCCTCAAATATGTAAAAAATGTTGCGTTTTTCTTACGCTTTTTAAATACTTTTCAAGTCGCTATTGTGTTACAACGAAGCTCGTTTTTCGTCGTACCGATTACGGGTTTGTTTCGTAACTGATTGTTATTCAATATGCATCAGGGATGGAAAAGTCGATACAATTGTATCGAATTCGATACAAATGAGTTTGCTCGAGTACAAAAGTACAATTTGCCTTAATTCGATACAATTTATCCACCTGTATGTTTCAAATTCTCTTGCATTTGTAAAGCTTTTCCTAAGAAAACAATTAAAATAATCGATATGATGATATCTTTATGTCATTTTGGAAGACATAAACAAGAAAATTAATATTAAAAATCCCTTCCTTAATTTGCTAGAGTATTTTACATCAGAAGCAGTTGTATCCAGGAAAATCCAGTTGTATATTCAATTTTGTTTTTGAATTTTTTCCTAATGAAAAAAAGAATATTCAACAAATTAACAATGCTACAGCAATTTAAATAGTATTCAATTTCAGAATTTTGAGCTGAAGTAAATTCAATTAAAAACGAGTTTAATGAGCTAATGTTTGAAAATATTTATAAAATTGCTGAAGCCTTTCTCGGTACTCCTCATCAGCAAATGTCGAAAGGATTCTTAAGAGACATTAATAAAGTCCAAATGTTGAAACCGACTTCCAGTCGACACTTGCTGGGCTTTGATTGAAACAAAAAATTTGATTCGAAACTCATCCTGTTCTAAGTTTCAAGTTCAGGGCAACATTTTGAAGATGAATGTGCCAATTGAGGGTTTATACCTATATAGAGCTCATAGATTAAAAATATAAACTATTTTTTTGTAGCTATGTATAGCTTGGCTATGAAGTCATTAATGTTTCTTTATGTTAATGTTTTGTTAATTTATTTTTATTTATGTTTTTGAAAATTAAATATTTTGAATTCACTTCTGTATACGAAAAAATGTTTTCAATACAACTGGCTCCATTTCAGTACGATCTTACAACAGTTTTCAGTACAAATCGAAAATGCCATTTCCACCCCTGATATGCATAGCTCAATCCTCGCATACTTTGATTCGATATCAGCGATAAATAATTAGGACACAAGCTTTGTTCTACAGACTGTCTATCTTTTACTTTTCCAAGATGCCATACAGTGACTGCATATCCAACTGAAGGCGGCAAAAACTAACCTAAAAATAAATTCATTCGCGAAATAGTATCGACTTACAAGTTGGCTCAATCCACCACCTGCCATAGTCGGCAGTGGATGCATAACTTTTCCACACTCATGCATACGATAACATTTTTCGTCCTTATGCAACAGACTGAGTGAGTATAATATATAACTGGAACATTGTCATCGTAAAACATCAACTCATAAACTCGCAAACTTTTAGTGTCATCTCGGAAATACTAAAAAGGCACGTAAATGGATTTTTATTCCCTCGGTTCGTTCCCCCAATCCCTCGTACACCGCCGCCCGGGCGACATTATCAATGCAAGAGATTTATGGAACTCGCCTCGAACCTTCCTTCATTATCACGTAATTTATGTATGCAATTGTTTTGCAACCATACTCTTCTACGTATGTACGTAGTGTGCCCCCATCATTCTCCACCCACTCTATTGACATAGGAACGCGCGTTTGATTAGGGTGCCCAATGAAAAAAGGGTGTTCGCATACAAAGAGATACTCTTGCCACCCATATTAAATACTTAAAAGTCCTTGATGGAGAACGCAGCATTTTATAACACTCTTGCAATGGGGTGATGCAAAATCCACTCCTCTTGTAGTCAGACAGTGCAGGACGAAAAGATTGTCGTTGGAGGTTCTTCTTAGAGGAATCTCTTAATGTCTTCCTTTGGTGTATTGTTGCTGTGTGAACGCTTGCAGCTACTGTACATATACATATTGCAAGAGCGATAATGTTGGCGGATAAAATTAATTATTCACGGGTTAAATGTGTGTAAATCATATCTTATCGGGTACCATGAACGGCGATAAACAGCATATGCATGGTGCGTCGTGCGCCCCAAGGAATCGCTTTTGCAGGGGTGGACAAATTTTACGACTGATACATTGTTACACTTTGGAGCCGAGAATATTTATGAGGAATAATAATTGTGTGTGCATCTGTTAAGTACGCTATGTAGTTAAGTCTGAGGTTAATGGGAAGTAGACAGACTTCGTGCCAAGTTTGTAGGAGGCTGAATACTGCGATAGTATTAAACTGAAACAGTATTCGCATCTTTGCTCTATTTGAGACCCCCGCAAATGGAATCAGTCAGAGACCTGGACATCGTTTTTAAAAAAAGTACCACAACTGAAAGATATGTGAATTATATACTTTAAACAAAATTAGAGCTGTCTAGAAGTCAAGATATGAAAGCTGTGAATTTAAAAACCTTTCGACATCTCTGTCTAGGAAAGAGACGTTTTCAATACCCTAGATCATGACCACTGCCGGACAGAAGTCTATTTTTATGACGCAAAAAATTGAAAAAAGGCATACCGCTCTAGACGTAATTTTTACTACCAAAACGTTTCCATTTATTTCTTGGTTCAATGTTTCTGGAATAGTCGCGAAGACACTACAGCGACGAGGAGCTTAGAAATGAAGCATTCATGAAGCTCCAGTCCTTAAAAGCAAATTCAGTACAATCACTGGAGGTGTGCCCTCAACACCTGAAGATTGCTGTGTGACTTAAACCAAACATATTAAAGAGCTTCGCATGCGTCTACATGACGTCCATTAATTGCCTCCAGTATTTTCTCGATAGAGGCAATAACAATGAAGCGGACTTCCTGCAGATACTTGGATGAAATATGTTAGTCTATGTGCAAAATAAATAGTGATGCCCACCGAAGATCACTTGATGCTTAACCGATCCTTCTACTTTATAACTTTATAACCTTTATAACTGCCGATCTTTCGTCAGAGACTTAAAATTATTTCATCGTGGGTCTGTTTTCGTTTCAACTTTGATCTCAAAGACCTACCGTCGACCATAATTTCAATATGTTCACATTTCTTCGTAAGCAGTGATGAATAAAAATCGACCTTTAGTACGAGCTAAGACTTAAATCTCAGCCAGGTTCCTCCTTCTCGTAATAGAAACTACCTCAGTTTAAAAACCAACAACCAATGCACACCACTTAAAAGTGGACTTGACAACAGCTAGGATATTACATTTTTGGAACTCCTTTGGTTCCAGTTATAATTCAATTTGGAATTCCCTCAGAAAATATAATAACAAAAGCCTATGGATGCTACTGCAGGGTGCCAGAAAGACTTATAAGTTATCCTTTCCCGGGAGGAGTATTTCTTTTTAAAGTGGTCCATGAAATAAAGAGTCGACCCCCGTAGCCCGTAGTACTTGCAATACAACAGCTCTTTTCTTGCAACCTCTGGCAACCTCTGTCATCGCGACATTGGTCACAATTTTCATCTGGCCGCAGAAGTTCACTATAGACGTACCTAGTGGTTAGTTTTCGCTCTTCTATAATAATACATACACTTTGCAATGTATCTGCATTGTTTCAGTTTCAAAAGCTAGGGTGCACAAGTAGAAAACGACCTAAGAACTTGAAGAACTCATCTGAAGCCAGTTGACAAGTACCGGACATATACCAAAGGAGCTTCTTGGATAATGCTCTGATTTAAGCCGAACTATAGGGTTCTAAAAAGACCCTCGGACTAGTTTGTGTCACTCTTAACTTAGAAATCCTAGTGCCGGAAAGTGCATCGTTTTAGCAATAACTGAAGGTTGCAGAAACTTTCGTTTCATTTGGATGGCAGCTTCGCAGACCTAGTTTTTTAATTGGGCGCCACTGTTTCCATTCCTTGATTATGACATAATTCGTTTAAAGATCAAAACAGATTTCATTGAAATAGTTGATAACCGATTTCAAGGAACTATCTTAAACCCACAACTGCAACCAATAAGAAAACGTCTCCGACTCTCTAATCACCTCAGAGCTCAGACGGGGCAAATTATTCATATGGGTTGCATTGAATTTGCGAAAACGTTTCCTCGCACAAAGGTACTCGTTTGCCCTCTTCGTTCTTTAATTGCAAACCGATATCGCTCATGCGATTACTTAGAATTGAAATCGACATGCTGTCATTAAATTATGGTCGATAATTTGCTTAAACACCATGCCAAGTACACGATCGCCAGTTGGCATATTGTTCTCACTGGCCAAAAATTGCATGTCATCCAACACACACACACCCACACCGAATAGCATGTACTCCATCTCCGCTTTGCAAACTCGTGCCCACTCAGAGTGCATTACACGATTGAAGTAGAAATAGAAATAGAGATGGAGAAAAGGACTCTCAATCCCAAGTCAATCACTGAGATCGCATGCAATGGCAATAGACGAGCATTTTAGGGAGTTTGATGTTTGTTTGCCTCCTTGTGTAATGGCTGGCCCAAGGAGAATTCCACAAATTGGCAGTTTCACCTTAGCCCAGTTCTATATGATGTATACTGCCGTCCTGGCACCAGTGTGGCCATGCAATTACTGGTGAGCGCAACTACTTTTCCTTCGAATGTAAAAGTTGAAAGAGCTACAAGCTGGCACTTTTGTTACAGTACACCGATAATTAGCTGCATGCGATTCTTTTATTAGAGCCGCCGCTGTATTTGTGCGGTGTAAGGACATGCAGCCAGACTACAATGGATATACCTACAATGTGCCTCTTTATGACTCTATCTGATGTTAGATGGGATGTTTGGTGGCACAAAGGGCGAATGCTTTGCAACTGTCAATTATGTGTAATAAAACGATAACTGCATAGTTTTAGGCGCGACGAAACGAACAGCGACACCGATGCATATTTTATTTATTCAATGGCAATGCACTGCGTTGGCGAGCCATTCATACACACACCTACCTGAGCGGAGGGATGGAAGTTAATGAACTGCAAACGATATCCGATGAAATCGTATTCACGGGGTATTTGCAGTTCACCAGAAGGTGACAAGGATATGACATTTAAAAGAGCAAACAAGCAGACGACTTAACAAGGTACCCAAACCACAGCAATCGCTGACACGCTTTCAAAGGTATCACCATTAGTACACAGTGTGTGGTAGTGTTTATGGGTTTGCCCCCCATACCTTGTGGAAGTTATGGCGGCATAAATGACTTGTATTTTGAATGGAGTTTAACGATGATAATGGTCGTGCTGGTGTCAGACCACAGTCGCTGTTTTATGAGTTAAGTGCAATCAGAATGTTGCCAAAGTGGTTTGGTCATGCTTTGGAATCACGGACCTGGCAGGCTTTTAGAATGTTGTAGGTTTACCAGTGGTACATAGTATTCTGTTTTTCAAAACGAAGTTCAAAGAAATGCAAAACTTGATGAGAGGTCACCCAGCGGTGATCCTGCTGCATTTCAAAGCATGTGCCTGCACACGATGGAGGCTGTGGAGCCTATAAGGAACAAGTTTTATGACAACCTAGATGGATCAGTAAAAAATTGCAATGTCAAAGATGTGGTTCAAGGACTTTAATCAAAGAATCGGAAGGAAAACTTCTTTGGTGGCTCAGTTGGTAAAAACAAAATCCTCAAAATGACAATAGATGACTGTCATCGATTGATCGGTTCACACCGAAAGAACTTGGATTCTAAAGCTAAGGTTCCTGACATCAACTGGCTCCCTTCAGATAATCCAACTGCCGACCAAAGCGACATCTTCCAACATCATCAACTTGAACACATTTTGCGAGGTAAGAGTCGACTCTGACCAAATTTGATTGCTCCCAGATTCGTAACTTACAAATGCTTAAAGTGTTAAAGCCTGTCTGTCTGAAAGCACGATAGCGCCCAAAGGAATTGATATAGGTGAATGAAATTTGGTGAAAGGAGTTCTTTTTATCGTCGTCAGGTTGGTATTGGAAATGGGCTATGTCGGTCAAGTGGTTCTTGTACCTCCCATACAAAATCAATATTAGACCCATGTGTCTCTCTGTCTGTTGAAAACACGATAGCGTCGAAAAGAATTTACCTAGGCAAGTGAAATTTTGTGAGAGGACTTATTTTTATTGTCGTCAGCTTGGTATTAAAAATGGATTAAACCATTTTGTTATTAAGTATGTCACACCTATACCGTTTTTACAATAGAAGCATTTCCAAGAAATTTCCCTTGAACAGGTAACAGGTAGAATTGTAATTAGACTACTCAAAAGCTGATTTTTATTATTTGTTGACCTGTACCTATACCTGTTCAATGTAATTACGTACTACCTCACATACCTACAATTTTGCATGACTTGTATGCAGTGGAGGGTATCAAAGCATCGGCCAGGCCATGATAACACTTTTACTTGTTTTTTTTTATTCTGGAGTCAATTTAGTTACACTGTCACAGATTTGGAGAACAGCAAAGTTCTAACCGTCATAGAAATCGTCGATCTCTCGCCTTTCTAGGGAATTTTAAAATTGTATTACCGGTGTTACTAGCTCTGTTACGAGCTAAGTCCAACAAAAAGAAGTTGCGGACTCCCTAGAAGAAGAAATTCGCCTTTGGATTCCCTAGCAAATTTCTGAACTAGCTAGTCTACATAAGGAAGGCCTGATAAAAATCCAAATTACCACAAATTTCAACCACCATTGTCGTAGTCAGAGACATTATTTTGAAGCAAGTCTGTCCGGTCATTTAGGCTGCAGCTAAGTGTTCATGCAGGCAATGCAAACTTCAAATTTCAGAAATTCTTGTAGTTATAGGGAGTATCGTAAGTTTCAGCTATCCAAATTTCGATTTCGCCTCTACGAGTTACTCTACAATTCTCCAGTAGAAAGCCTTGAGCAAAACTCTCAAACTGTGAAGAATTTTTTTAAGCTAGAGTCGGATAAATAGGACAAATATTTCAAGACCATAATTTTTCGCGAGTACAACACATGCCACTTAAAAAAAAATTCCTTTAGAATAGATATCAAATGAAACCTTTCTGATACACCTACTTCAGAGAACCCTCACCACTATAGGTAATAAAATGTTTACGACATCTACCTACTTGATATTTGGCTCAAATTGATACCCACTTTGTGCTTCAAATAAAGGATAAACTAATTTTCAACGATATTCCCCTTTTACGAAATGGGAGTTTGAAAAATACCTAACGACTTGCTACTTCTTGCCATTAATGTAATGTTCCCTCCACCTGGTGCATAAATACAAAATACGAAATAGGAAAAAAGAAGGGTCCAATTTATGGGGCTGGAAATCTTCAAACTGTAATTTCGTGTTCTGCATAATAATTTCCTTTACTGCCTACTCAAGGGCTATTTGCGTATTTAATCGGCTTAGATCCACTCGATTGCCGTTATTGAGGCACAGCAACTTCCAAGGATAGAACACCAAGCGCATATATCATAATACGGATTGTTAATCCCATAATCCAAACACCTAACACTTGGCTGAATATCCGATTCCTTCAGCCATGCATTTCCATTTAATTGGAAACAAATCTCCATCCCATCACTGTCTTCCGATCATAAATCTACGATTATTTCTTACTACAATTAGTTTGAACTTCCTCCCCACACACAGCCACATGTAGCCACTCACCTCGCGTGCCGTATATTTGGATAGCACAGCAGCTGGCATTTTGGGAGAGATTATTCCGTAATTTTGCAGAAGGAACTCAATTTATGAGCCCCAAACACTTTTAAAACTGCTCCCGCGGGACGCTCTTAAGCAAATCAACGGAACTTTCGATTTGCCTTCGCCGTCTGAGTGCGGGGAAGCAAAATAAAATGGCAAAGGTACTCGCGCTGGCAGAGCGTCTCTGGCTTTGTCTCTGTCTCTGTTTCCGCCTCTGTTTCAGACCTTTCTTGGCACATCAAGGGGTTAGACTTTAGAGTATTCACTGCGGAGATGGTGTGTATGGGTATTTATACCTCCCTCTCGAATTTACCGGTGGGTTGTAAATTTTGCAATTTCTCATGCGTGCTAGTTTTCGCAATGTGCTGGGTATATGTACGTATGGCATTTTGTTGGCGGCCTGCTCCCAGGAGTGCAATATATCTAACAGAGGACATCGATAAATTACCACCGGAAACCTGACTCGGTGTCTATTTTGTGGATGCGAATATTTTTATGGGAATCCTTTAACTTATCACTTCCTTAAAACATTGCATCGCATCCATCAAGTTTGCGACATATCAAGCTCTATTATCAGATGATAAATCATTCTGGGCGTGTAGCTACGGGGGTGAGTGCGACTTGTCTCTTACTGTGATATGGTGTATTGTACGTGTGAATGTGTGAATAGTGTTCGGTTATAGTGTCAAATCAATGCTAAGAGATGCAACCAGGAACCAGTCTTCGAATACTTGACACAGTTTTGTGGACATGTGTGGAACATGTGTTCCAGAGACGTAACAACTTGCTCTCCGCTGTGATTTATTTCCTTTTGGTGTATGATTTATGGGCGATAGGTTTTTCTAACTCTTATGATGGTTCCGGATTGAGTTCTTCATTGAGGGGGTTGCTGGTGACTTCTGATGGGTCAAATGTCTCAATTTTAAACATTATCGCTTATGTACCTGCAGGTGGATTTGAGTCTCTATTCTGTTAAAATGGAGCTGCACTTTTTTCACATCAAATCTACACGGAATGTTCAACGGCATATAAGTGACAAAAGGTGGAAAACCTGACGCTGTTTGGAACGTCAGTACTTAAGTTCCTCCAAAATATCCAATTATGGCCTACCGCCAGAACTTTCGCACATTGTGGGCATTTTTGCAAGTAACTATGACTGAGCTTTACTCCAGATGCATATAAAAAACTTGAGCTTTATAGGACGAAGAACCGATAGACGTTACTTCAGTACCTATATCAGAATGTGATCAGAAAGTTATACTGTCCCCTTGTTGTGGTTCGTGCTCGAATCATTAAACATATTGAAATTGAGCCTTGCTTTGATTGCGATATAATTGCCTCATACGTAATTCGATTTTAATGACTCTGATTACACTTTTTTTATTTTCTGTTTGCATGCTCCTTGTTAAGAAATGATTGTATGTGGTCATTTTGTAGACAATTTTACTTATCCTAGTATTGGGGCTGTATATTGTTGAATGTTGACTACTGACTACTTCTGACTGAATGTTCATTACTGAGCTTGCAATGAGTTATATCATTTGAATATGTTGTTTGAGTTATTATTTTAGGAACTAGGCTGATTGATGGGATGGGATTGATTTGATTTAAATTTTTCGTAAAACTCTGCTCTTAATAGAGCTTTGTGCATATTTTTTGGTAGTCCACTCTTGTAATTTACTTAGCACTTAGTTATTTAATGGGCCATCTAGTTCCGAAAGTCTCTATCCAGGACACTGTAGCCTTCCTTATTCTGTGATCCGCGAGAACCCTATTCCTTGACATATCCATATATAGATTGGCCTTTGAAGCAGGGAAAAGCTTCTCTTTGGGTTGTCAGATAGAGGGGGTAATTTTCGAACGTCTGACAAACATCCAAGAGTATAGTTCTCATGATAGGGCTTTTCAGTTAGCCATTTGGACTCAGCATCAAATAATAGACCATTTCCATTCATCCCAAAAGCTAGGCCTAGGGGCCCTACGGACCTGTTGCGCCAAATATTTTTTTTTTTTTTAAGTAGGTAAGGCTTTTAGATTTTCTCGACAACAAATTTGGAATCATCTGTCCGGCCTAGTAACAAATTTAAAATCTGAACTTAAGTAAAAGTTGTCCAAAAAGACAACTTTCAAGCCATGCTTTCGTTTTTGACCCCTTCGTGACATTTATTTCACAATTTTTTTTTTTTTAAGAATAACACCAGAAAAACGCTTCCGAATGATAATCTTAAACATCTGTCTGATCTGGAAACAAGCAAAACTGGCGTTTGTGGAGTGAGCGAGAATGTACGAGTCCCTATTTTGAACACAAATGTGCTCTGTTTGGATTGATCTTTAGAGTTCCCACTATTTCTTAAATATTTTCCGCGTTTCAGTCAAGTCGAACAACGATGAATATTTTTTTTCGAGCTTTGGACGACATCTATCGAAATAATATGTTGTTCTATCGGGATTTTCGCCATGAATGCACTCACTTACTGATGACCCGATTCTACTATAAAATCATACCGTTAAACTCCACGCCGTTTTCAATTGTGCACAACCAAAAACAGTGGTTACTATAATTTTTGACGCAATAACACCGTTTGCTAAGGACAAATACCCTCACATGATAGATCTAAACGGAAACAAATATGTTACAAATTCTAATAACCTATTTCCGAAAAAACACATACCTTCAGCCAAATACCACGTCCACAAAAAAATTTAAGAAAAATTCCCCAAAAATTTTTTTTCCCGAATTAACCAAATTGTCTGATTGAAATATCACAAAGACCTATCCTCCCAATAGCAAACTTTATTTTAGCGTTTATTCCCTATACCTCATACACAAAGATACATTTTCATTCTGTGAAAACCAAATTTTCAATAATTCATGAACAACTTTCCAACTTGGGCATTTGGAACTGGCAGCCATTGATAGAGTGTAATTACATTTTAATTGAGAAATTGTGTACATCATGCGTACCCACATAACGAATCCATCCAGCCCAAAAATGCCCGACAACAAACAGTCATCGAAAGGATATGTTCGACACGATTCTACGAAAATGGAAGCATACCTTTACCTATATACAAAAAGTAAATTTAACATGTAAATGTTGAACTCTTATCACACGCAAGGTATATTCTATTTTTGGAATTTCCAATTTTTTTTTGTATGTGTATGTGTAGGAACCCCAAAACATTTCATGTTCAATTCGCAACCTTGATTTTTCTTCCTTGCAGTCGTTGCTCACTGAAGCACCGGTTATTGAATGATTCCGGATCCGGGACATAATAACGTACTATTAATGAGTTCATTTGCTAAACCCCCTTCCGTGTAATTGCACGAAAATCGCGCTGAACAAATGGAAATGGAAAATAGGACCTCCTTCAAATGGTTCGGGAGCACAAGACACAAAATTACTTATTATAACCAAGTCAAATGATACCTGTGGAAGGAAAATATTTGATTATGTTCGATGGAAATTATTTACGAGGACATTGTCGTCATGTAGGTCCTGATTACGTGCAGTCAATGTGACAAAGGACATGTACACATGGATGGTATAAGCCATTTGCGAGTTCATCGTCGCTGGTAATTGGCACATGGAGCGTAATTATTGGGTGCGGAACTTTCTAGCTCACATGGAGGATTTTTCTAGTCTCTGTGACTAACTGGGAATCAGTTCCATTTTTTATGGAATAATATGCAACGTCAAGTGGAAGTAATGCGGTGTTGATTTGTGTAATTAGGAATGAAACTTTTTCCGCGTTCGCATCGTTATTGGGGGTCTGGTTGAGGGGGGAGTTGGAGTGTGTGTCTGTACATATCTCGTATGGTGCCAAGCGTGGAAAATTCGAACAAAGGATACATCTGTTGCGATTTGTTGGAAATTTATCTTAGGTTGATAGGATTCATGGATGTAGAGTGCGCATTATCATTTCCTCCTCACACGGAAAAAAAAATCGGTGGCAGCTCTCGTATTACAAGTGCTTAAAGGAACTCCGTCTTCTACGAAATTAATTTCCAAAGTAGGCGAATTCAATTGTAACCCACACTCCGAGTATTTTAACCCTTGAACGTAACCACCCCACCAGCAGATGCCCTTCGGCAGAGGGAATTCAAGCACCAAAGAGTCACCAACTTTCAACTTGAAATTTTACAAAATCAATAGCCAGACTCCCACAAGAATCTGCCTGAACTGTCAAACACAGATCCGCAATTTCGTGTATATTTACAGGACAAAAGTCCTTCCATCAAGTCAATCCGTGGAAATGTCAACAAAACTATCTCACTCCCGATGAAATCCCACTTAAAACTTACTGGCTGCCATCCGTCTGTGCAAACTTCCGCCGATCGAAAACCCCCTCCCGCCATGATCCTTTTAAAAGTGAAGCGAATCCTTTTCGAATCCGTTTACTGTTCAAATAACAATAAAATCCCAAATGTCGCATCATTGTCATGAATCAAAATGAATATTTACACACTGAACATAAATTAAAACTCGAAACTTGTCGCACAGAAAAGGATAATATCAAAATAATTCACTCAATCCTTCCCGCTGTCCTTTTTCTCTATCATCGTCATCATCATCATCACCATTTGAGTTACGCTAACAAAATTATTGTCAGAAGCAAATCAGTCCTGTCTAACTGGTAAAATAAACATGAGCCGGGGAAGGCGACGGCGACGGCGACAAGAACGAGAAAGTTCAAAAGGATTTGATTTTCTTTCCCTCACGCGGCAAAGGCATCGACTGAGGAGAGTTGGTATAGGTATCTGTATATGGTAGACCATGTTGAATATGACGGGATAAATTCCTAATTTCTTTCTCTCCCTGGATTATTTATCACGTACTTTGATTTGATGTTGTTATTTGGCAAATAGAACGCGAATTTAAGGACTTTCTTCCGTATTTTCTATCAGTTCTTTTTGAAGCGATAATCAAGGAAAGGTTGCAGAAATAAAAATCACTTCCTCGCACTTAAATAAATCAGAGATATATTGGTAAATACGAGAGAAGACAAATTTTCCTCGTCGAAAGAAGATAGACACGTCCTTGACTAACGCCTGCCTCTCCCATCGTCCTTTTTAACGAATTTCCGATTACACCGAGTGAAGCGAACAAAATTCCATTAACATTCGAATAGGTTTCCAATTGTAAGATGTAAATACACACAGCTTACAAGGACCTGAGTAAATCTTTTCCGTTTTTCTTGCGCACCGAAGTCACTCATGTAAATATCGACATCATCTTAATGCAGCAACACAATAACGGAAAGTCTTAAAGATTAAAATGAAAATATTGTTTCGGGGAAAAGTGTGTTTCCTTTTTTCTTTTTTCCTCGCGCGAAAGTAATACCTGACTCAAGGTCCTATGGGTGGAAGGGTTCGTGTGGACAAGTGTTGAAATCTATAAAATTTGTCCCATAACAACACTCAGTTGAATAAACGAATCACCTCCGGACATTTAAGAGTCTATATTCAGCCGTGATAATTGCGTTAAAAGTCCTTTCGTTTCCTTTTACGACGAAGAGAGGAAAATCTTTTAACAAAGGGAGCGAGAAAAAAAGTATCGCCAAGTTGTGCGGATCCCATAAAGTCCAATGGTGTATGCCCTGGCCTTGGGGGTGTTCACAGCGCGGTGGTGTTGTCACTAAGGATCTTGTGAAATATAGAGAATCTCTATTGCGCCCATCTCAGTGTGGTTACATGAGAGCAGCCATCTAAGTTACATCAGTTGGTATAGGTGTCAGTAGCGGTATACAACTTTGTCCTTTTGTACTGATAATTAAGTCTTCTTTGTCAGAGGAAAATCCTTTTAGCATCCGTTTTCCTCGTCTTCTCTATTTTTTGCTGGGGAAAATAGTTGTGTTCCCTCGATTTGTCCTATTTGTAGGACTATGATGATGATGATAATGGTGCAATGATGATGACGACACAGAGAAATCCTGCCGAAGGCTAGCAGAGTAGTTCTCGGCGTAATTGTCTGGCATAACGTTGGCAATTTGTTCTCGGGTTATATTGAAAACTCAGTGTGATTGGTTTAGAAATATATCCTTTTTCGCGAGCAAGTGACAACAAACGTATTTACTGCGGGCGTGTTAATTTGTGTTTGTTTCGTTGTGTGCGCCATAGTGTCTGTAATTTGAATGTGCACTGATTTTGTCTCGGGGGTATTCTGCAATTGTAAAGGATCTATTGCTGATGAATGTGACTAATTCCAACAATACAATCGAATGCTTTGTGTTAATGATGTAACCCCCTGGGGATAGGAGTAAATGCATTAAATTTGTTTCCACGAACATGGCTACTTCTACGGGGAGGGAGTGTTAATGCCAATTTAACAAGATTCGTTCATCATTGCTGATTGGTGTGGTTATTGCGGTTGGTGTGGTTATTGCGGTTGAAGCTTTTGGTTGAACTGGAGGTTTTTTTAAGTCATTGTTTAAGCCATATACTAAGTCGGTATAGAGAGCCTTAATATATAGGATATAACAGTTCAAGTCATAGAAGCATTGCTGTTTCGCACACCTCTGATCACATGTTCGTAAGTTATTTACCTCCGTTGAGGCATTTAGCTTGGTATAGGATGGTCGACAAATTATTCTGAGACCTTAATATTCTGTCGGACTTCATTATGGTGGGCTCTTCTTACCTCCAGCCTGAGGTGCAAATTTTGTAGGCCCTCTAGACCCATGTTGACTGAAAGGTTGCACCTCAAAGTAAGTCTTCTGAAATCGACTTCGGCTAACAGACAAAAGATTGAAGTAGCGTGGATTAAAAGTGATTCAGAGAGTATTATGAACTTTCGAGCAAAATCAGCGTATCAAACTTAATAAAGGAAGTTCTCGTTGTAATGACGAAGCTCCTATAGGACCGATAGTTTAATATATTTACAAAGTCTTTGCTGCTGGATTCATATGTATAGCTGAAAAAGATAGCAAGTGAGCATAACACTACTTTTGTAGCAGCATTAAGAACTACTTAGGTCAACTGACTTTGATGTTTGAGATGCGTCAGCGCCTTAAACTTTTTGGGATCCTACCTTAATTTAGCTCTAACTTCCTTTATCAATGCATACAATCGATACGAAATTTTGCGTTAGACTTTAGACTTTTTGTCGACCTTTAAGGTTTATTTTTATATGTTTCCCCTGTCCTGTGTGCGTTCGTGGGTTACATATGGATTAACGGGCTATAAGAGCTCACATCATTATGAAAATAATTTTTACAGCGGCAGTCACATATAAACAGAACTGTACACTGCGCAGTGGACAATCGAGATGGCTATGAAAATGAAAGTTTTCAACTCAAATTCACGTGCTACTTAACTGCGATCATATGAACACAATTTTTTTTATATAGATTCTCCTGGACTCACATTCAACTATTGCCCCCTCAAGCAAAATTATTATTTTTCTGGTGTGGGGACACACTGATAGTATTCGTTTCGCTTAATGTTCATTGGCTCTGTACTGATGATCCTTGCAGAAGATACAATCTACAACAGTCTAAAAAAAATAGTTGGAGCAACACGTCCGTATGGGGACTATGCCTAACATCTCACAACCATTCGTTTTGTGTCAGTTATTAATTTTTGTGATGAATGGAAGTAATTTACAATTATTGTATGCTGAGTCCAAACGGCTAATTGAGAAGCTCTTTCATGCCAGTTATATACTCTCGGATGTTTGTCAGACGTTGGAGAGAGGTGGCACAGTGGAAAAAAACCTTAAGTTGGAATTTGGGCTTTTTTGCGATTCGAACCTGCGAACCCTCGCTTAGTAGTCCAACACACTAAGCCACCGCGCCGACCACACTCTGGTAAAAAATGATTACTATGACCACCACCTTAAACCATCACTATTTTGCGCCCTACGTCCCAAAGTGTAAAATTCGAAATATCATGTACTCGGTGGCGTATACTTACTATTCTCGATTATTTCGTATTTTCTTGTAAGTCATCGACAATATCATTGCGCTGGGCCTTGCTGAGCGAATTTTATTAAATAAATGCACACACATTTCTATTCCAAAGCTTGAAGAGCTTTTGGATGATTTTCAAAAATTTGACAACGATTCTCTGATTAAATGCAATTTGAAAAGACTTTCATTTTCAACACCAATCAAGGCAAAATATGATTTATATAATATCATTCCGAATAATGTCAATTAGAGCTAAACAAACACAAATTCAGTACTAACAATCAGCTAAGCTTGTGCTCCATTCCATAAGCTGCTTACAGCATCCCTCTTAATATCGCTTTCATGCGACCCAATTCAATTTTCATTTCATAATCATAAAAACATAGAAAGAAGCGTTTATTGCTTCGGGTTTTTTTGTCCCCTCCTTCGGTATTTATTCTTGAGATTTTAATTTCCCTCTCCAATTCCTCGAAGAGGACAAACACAAGAGGGAAAAAAGAAAAATCATAAGAAAACCGGAAAGAAAAACGAGAAACACGCAAAAAACTTTGTGCAAGCACATCGCCGGAGGGATTGTTTTTTTTTTTGTGTTGGTTGGCTCTCTATCAGCCAATACAGAGACTAGGTGCGCACTCCTCAAATCATCCTGTGCAAGCAAACAAACTGTTGCAAATTGAATTCTTGTACTCAGTGGGTGGTTTTGGCGGAGGAAACCAACATCAGGCTGTGATAGTCAATTGATGCTGCTTAACAGAAGTTGGCAACACTGTAATCAGCAAAATATGCACGTAACGTACACTGTGGCAAATTGAATGTTGCTGTTTGGTTTTTATTTTCTTCCATAGCTCTATGAAGAACGGAATGTGAGGGGAATTCCAAATGAAACGACATCGTATAATAAGTGGGGTGGGGTATTTGCGGTATCAAAAAGGGGCAGCACTTTATTCAAAGTGGAGTCGAGTTGACATCGATACGTTATTTTAGACATCAGAATTCATATTTACTAAGCTTTGGCTATTTTATTAATACCCTTACCAAGCTGATCCTTTGCTGCAGCTTTAATTGAACTACGTTCAACCCCCATTTCGCCAGATCCATATCCGCACAAATTCCCAACAAATTGCCCAATTAATTTGTTGCCAGAAACTTTGCCACAAAAATCAAAAAGGAGGCAAAAAGGAAATAGGCTCAACTGACCTCCTTTAAAGTCATTTCACTCACTAATGACACACACAAAAAGCTTCCGGAAACAGTGATCCAGAGTACCTAGAACTAACAGTTCACATTGCAGCATCAGCCAAAGGAGAGTAAGCTGCTTGGCTTACTGCCTCAGTTTGTGTACTATAATAATTATGAGTAATTGGATTTGTTGATAGTCGTCGAGCTAAAAGCCCATTCAACTTGTTCCCTTCAACAAATAAATACCAAAATAAAAAATGTAGGAAGTGGGGAAAACTTTTTAACTGCCTCATTAAGGCTGCCAAAACTGAAAATAAATCTCAGCGGGCAGAACTTCTTTTTGTTTACGTGACTAATTAGCCAACTGCAATCAAAAGTAGATAATTAAACGATTTCTAGGTTTTTCTGTTCTTGCAGAACAAGTTTGTATAGGGATTCAATTTTAAGGTACTAATTTTAAATGTTTGCACCTCGCTCAAGATGTTGTGCTTGATCCTTGCAGGTGGGTGGTAGCTAGGGATTATTTATTGTGCATTGCAATCGTTGATGGAGGCAATATCTACCTCAACCTGCATAAGTTATCCGGTTCGCTGTGTTACGACTCTTTAAAGGATTAAAGTGATTGCTACTGCGGCAAATAATTATAAAACTCACACAATGCGACAAAATATAATATTATGGATATATTTACCATAGCTTTAGTTTGGTGATGGTTTGACTATACAGTGTGGCGCGAAAGTAAGCTCCTATTTTTAAAGTAAAAATATATTTTACGGACCAAGCCCTTCTCAATACTTTTCTTTAGAAACATGATCATAAGTGTCTATGGACTATTCATGCAGAGACAGAATCTTTTTAAATTAATGTTCTATATACCGTCTGTGCTTAGTGAATATTTGTTTAGGACGAATATTCTCCTTAATCTGCGGATGAGTGATGGATTTATTTACGGCTACCTTACCCTTCAGACAAAAGCACAGCGAAAAGTCTTTTGCCGTAGTTTCCAGATGAAGTGGACTTTCATATAATTTTTGGAAATTACTCAGTCACCGAAAGTATGACTTCGTAGAAATACTGAACCAAAGCCCAATACCTATTTTTTCAGCAACATCAACATCGCCAACAGCAGAACATCCGAATTATTGTTCTCCAGAACTTAGGTGACCGGAATCACCACTTACCATTACTTTTAAATGTGCTGCGAAGGACACACTGTTTGAACGTGTCTATCTATCGCGCAGCATTCAGTCATTACGTTCGTAAGTTAGAGTGGCAATCGTCTCTCTTTTATATTTAAGAAACGTTGAACCTTTTCCAGTTTTGCATTTCTTCAATGGAGCTCTTTAAGTTTTACCATTGGCGTGTCAACTTTAGGTACTTCTATATACCTAATGGCGAGCTTTTCTAGTCAAACAAAAAGTCCAAGGCTCTCGCAAACTGTACCTTCTCAAGAAGATTTTTACCAAAGACGTTCAGTAAAATAATTATAAGTTCCACCCACATTTTAACCTTTAACCAAACTCGCAGAAACTAATAATCAGGAGAAGTTAATGTGCGTGGTAATGTTTAGATATAGAGTCGTTGCACACACTACATAGGTATACTTACTTAATAATAATTTTTTCAAAGGTATTCTGGTCTAGTGAAAGTGTCCATCGGTGGGAATACAAGACGTTGCAGGTACCATTTGTATACATTACCAATTTGAGTTGAGAAGCGAACAGGTGTTATTTAGGAATACAACGGCCACCAAAAAACTAAGCTTCCTCATACAAACCCTCAAACTGATTCAATTGAATATATATTTCCATTCCAATATTCCTCTTTATTATCGCTGAAGAAAATAAAAACATTCATTTTTTTTTTCAAGGAATCTTATCACATTTATTGACATTTTTTAGTTAAAAGTGTTTTTTTTATTTCATTTTGTGTTCTGCATTTTTTTCTATCCCATTCATTTCATCTTATAATTTTTCTTCTTAAAATTTGTTTTTACCCCGTTTTTATGAAACTTTCTCGATTTTGTAATGTGTGTGTATGTGTGTTTGTGTCTGTTCGGTTTTACAGCAATAGTTTAAAATTACTCTGTTTCAACTATATGTTTTTTTTTTTTTTTTTTATTTTAATTATTTTATTTTTTCTTAGAAAACTTCCGCCATGTGATTGTCATACAAAACATTTCACATTAGATTTAATATATTACAATTATATATATTCTCATATATATATATTTATATATTTTTGTTCTTTCATTTGCTACACTCATTCAAAGGCCGGTCACAACATTTTATTTATTTAAAAATTGTTTTTATTTCTTACTTACATAAATTTTCATTGACCTCATTCATGCACACCACAGAGTAAAACTAAACATATTTAGCAGTTGGTTTTTAGTTTGTTAAAATTTTTCAAAAATTGTATGTATTCATTTTGTTTAGTAATATATTTTTGTTTATACACGTTTAGCGCCTAGAAAAAAAAATTAAACATCTTGTTTGGATTTTTTTTCTTCTTTTTTTTTTTAAAATACTTAGAATTAAGTTTTTATATATATATATATGTTTTTGTTTTATGCTAAGTTTTTGTTATAAGATAGTTTTCTGTATTTTATTTATGTTTAAGTACAAAAATTGTTTTTTTTTGTTTTGCTTTAAAATTTAGGGTATTTAGTTCTAGTATGGATTTCTATTTTTTTTTAATGAGTTTGTCGAAAATTTTGGGGGTTTAGTGGTGGTGGTTCTGTAGTTGAAAGGGTGTTATTTTTAAGAGAGAGTGAGGAGGACTTGGAAAATTATTGGTAGGACAAATTTTGCCAAAAAAAATAGGTTTATAACTAGACTAACATAAGCTTAAGTTGGCTGCAACACAGCAAGGAACTCCGCAGGGTGCATTTCTATTATCGCAACTGAAGATTCTAACGATGGACAAACTTCTGATCAGTTTCGAAAAATAAACCCCAAATTTTTGTAGTACGCGGACGACATCTTTATTGCATATATCGGGAGAAGGTAGTAGGTTTTATGCTGGACAGAAAGCTGAACTGCAAGTTGAACTCGCATAAGGGTCGGTACCGCCGCAGTAATGCCGTTGTTAGTATGTCGGCTTGCGCAGAGTTACAATTTCAATGCGTACTTGTTTCGTAAATGTTGTTACTCATGCCAACAAATCTTCGAGTTCGGTCGGGTCATCAATCTGAATCTATTAAAATATTTGTTTAGCGCGGTGGTACTTAGTTAAACCATACTGATTCGTTGTAAGGTGGCCACCTAAAAAGGGAACTTCTTTTGGGGTCACTAGATACTATCATGTACTTCATTGTCAAGTACGTCATAAAACACACACAATAAACAAAAACCTTTCATCCACCAGACGCTTATTGCTCTTGAAATCCCTTCCAATTACAAAACCTACTGCCACACCCAATCGCTACAAACGTATCTATTGTTTTTGGCAAATTTACAATAACAGGTTGTCGCTACCAACTATTTTAAAAAATGTTTATATTACACCTTACATTTTTATATCTATACTCATAAAAGCTTCAGTTAATTTAAATTATTTTATTATTGCTTATCATAAACATTACATTACCTTGTGCAAAGAAATCATCCGCCACTTTGTTAGAAGTCTCCCGTTTCGTATTTTTTTTTATTTATTTTTTTTTTTTGTAAAAATGAGCAAAATTTCATCCTGGATTTGTGTATAAGCTTTCATGTTATTTTTGTTTACCTCCTACAAAGTTTTGAATAATCATTTGCCAGCAATTGTACATGAACGAGATAACATTACAAATTAATTCACAAAAATATTTTTACGCTTGTATACATATACATATATAATATAGATTTTTTTTCTCACTTCATTTTTCTCATCATGGTTTTGTTGTAGTTTCATTTTCCTATTCAATTCAAAATTTTTATCGCGCGTTTGCATTTAAATCTGTACAGCCAAAATAAAAATTATAAATATATAAACCAAGGAACGCAATAAGTAAATAATTTTTTTTTATTAATAATAATTAATAGCTATGCTTAAGTTTCTATTAAAAAAAATTTGCTCCTATTTACACAGATTCTAAATTTGTTTTATATAATATTTTTCGTAACAAATTCGCAATTTAAAATCAACTACCTCTCTGACAGCTCGTGGTTTGTTAGGTCCTTTCATATAGTTAATTTTTTTTTTGTTTTTTCTTACATTTTCTCCATTAAATTTCATTTTTGCAAAAATATCTAAATAAAAAACTTATTCAATTATACTTACAGAGTAATTTGAAAAATAAATTCTTTTCATTTTCATGGTTTTCTATATAGAAATGCTACAGGATCGTCTCCTCGTAGCTCGTACATAATGTTGGATGAATGTTTTTGCAGCTTTTTCGTGTGATTTTCTTTATTTTCTTACGCATTTTTTTTCTTATTTTTCTTTGTAGTTTGACATTTTTAGATGCTGTTGAATTTTGTAGTTTTATTTTTTGCTGTTGTTGTTGGTGTTTGTTTTAAGGTGGTGCTTTCCGTTTCGGTTTAAAATAACAGGCTGTAGGCAAGTTGGCAAAATAATCAATTTTTATATCGAAGTATAGAGAAATATTGGCAGGAATTGATTTTTCATTTTCTTTTGGTTATTGAGTTTTTTCTGAGCGTGTGTGTGTGTTTTATTGTGTATAGAGTTTGAGTGGTATAGTGATTTAAAAGATATTTTATACTGTTTTCGTCGTTAATTATTTTGTTTCGAAAATAAAATTGAAATATTGTCTCTCAAAAGCTAAAATGTCAGTCTTTTGTTTGTTGTAGTACTGCCTGCAAAAGAAGAGAAGACAAATATTTTTCGTTTAGTTATAATACTTATGTAAGGCAGGTATGAAGTGTGTTTGAAATATTGGTCCAGAAGGGACATTGTTAAAACCGCTCTAGTAGAATGCAGTCATCCCATTTCAAGGCCCTTTTGTCGCCTTGCTTTCAAAATATAATATCCAAAGATTGATGCCAATTTTTGTGAGTAGCATGACTGTGACTTCTAATCTAGAAAATGGCGAACTGCGAAAAAATTGGTTCAAAAACTTACCAAGAGGTCAGACTGTTGCCTCATCACTGAGAACATCGTTTATGTGTTTGCTGGTCTTTTTCTCCTTCGCGTTGCATTGCTGAAAGCACATAATAAGAAAGGACATGTTTTGTTAATACTCAGATATTAATCACTATGTAAAATCCAATTGTCTACAAATGTTATGCATCTGCGTATCATACTGACCTCCTGCGTCGCCTGCCACTGCTTCATCGCCGACTTGTACTTTTCAAACTCGTTACACCAGTGCGAGTAAATCTTTTGGTAATCGTTCTTCTTCGATGGCGGCGTACATCTAAATGAAACAAAAAAACGTCCACCAATGTAGATTTAATTAAAAATCGAGCAAAATAAAACCCATAAAAGAAAGCACCTGTCCTCAAGCTAACGAGACGAAAAATGGAATTTAATTACAGCCTAGCACACATACGCAACGTTAGAGCTGGCAATTAATTTAATCACCATAGTCATTCGATTTAATTGAAAAAGCGACAGTTTGACAATTTTAAGGGCCGATCCTGTGCCAGGATAACGTAACGACCCCTAATCTCTTTCTTCCAAAGTCGAGTTACAGTCAAATACAAAAAAAAATAGGAACGAATTTTCAAATTATCTCAATTGCCCAGGCAAAACTTCCCAAAAAAATATAAAAAGTTCACCCTCACAGCATAAATGTAGACAGCAAACAAAAAAAAATAGATAGATAGATAGATAGATAGATATGTCTATGTGTCAGTTAACAAAAAAAAGAAACACTCACCTGTGCGCATCAACATTCACACTGTAGCTGCAAAGGAGCGTGCCATCCAAATAGCTGTCATAACGACCGCTGTCGCCCTCGTTTATCGATATCAGCACAAGACCACCCTCTGATGTTTCGATATACTTCGATGGGGTATAAGTGATTTCGTATCTGAAATAAGCGAAAGTGAATTATAAGCAAAAACGAGGACAACAAACAAATAAACATCGCATTTTAATTAGTTTTTAGACGTCGACCTTGAGGGTGGTTTGGGGGCGAGACGGTTGATAAAAACAGGGGTTACTATTACTAATATTCATCTAAATACGGAAATAGGGTGAAGTTTTTTACGGCGCACATATCTATACGTTCAATTTTACACCTCAAAGTGTACCACTCGTGTAGATGATGGAGAAAGTTTGGCATTTTGTATACAGACGACCGACGAGGGTTTCGAAGGATGACTGTTGCCGGGTGTGAGTGGTTTTTATTAAGTTCTGTAGCATACACGCACACACACTTTATCTCCGATTCCATGGAGACAACAGATGTTTTGGAAAGATTTATTTTAATTTTGAAAAGGGGTGGCAACCTCGTACATATAATGGAGTGCTATATGGAGTTGCCAGGGAGTGCATATAGAGGGTGTACTCGAGTGACATGAAATTGCTTATATCTTTGTTGAGTATCATCTTGTGAAGTTGAGATTTCACTAGATTGTACATGAAGGGTGATCTTTAACTTTTTAAAATTGAGAAGACATTATTGCAATGTTAAGGGATTTTTTCTCACACAAAGTCGTCCTAGAATAGACGGCATTTGGGGTGGGGTGGGTGGTGTTTAGATAATTGTATTGTATGGAAGTGTAGCTGTGTGTAAGTATAAACTTATCTGCAACTTTCTGGTTTGTTGCAAGTTTGGTTTGCTCTTTATTCAAATTCAAGAGGTAAGTATGTTTCTAAAAGCTCAGATACCTTCCCGGCGGACACCCTGTACTTTATTTGACATTTTCAATCGGAATCGACATCATCTGCATGAAATTATGGGTTAAAAGTACTGTCATTGTGATGCCCAGAACAGGTATAATATCGAAATGTTTCAACTTGGGATTCAAACTGACGATCGTATTTATTTCTACGCAGGCGAGCATGATGTCCGTGAAGAGTTTAAAAAAATAAGTGAATGTCATGAAGTTTGCTTGCTAAATGATGACGTAGTCCAAAATACCCACTCTGCGGAAGGGATCAATGCTGTAATAATGAGAGGCCAAGGAAAATTGAGAAACGATAACCTCTGAGTACTGGTTTCTCTGTAGGAATTAAGATGCTTGAAAATGCAGCGTTTAAGACCAGTCTTCCTAGAGCTCGGTCCATAAATAGTAAATCTTCGCTTTGGGCTGTAAAACCGTTTTCCAATTGCTTCCAGCCGCAAGCAGTGTCACTGGTATATTCGAATTCCTATGTACTACAACTGTCAGTGTCTCTCCACAAATTGATGTGTACCTGCATTGAAATGCACAACAACCCAGCATTTCCAATTCAATTAAACTCAAGCCACTGTATCGAATTGACCCAAAATTCAGTGTCCGTAATTTTAAAGACATTTCCAAGACATTTCAGGACAATAGATATAACATCATTAAATCTACCCTGTTTCCCCAAAATTGTCTAATGTCTGTTTCTCTTTCGTCCTCCCTATACGATGTCGTATGTCTGAAAAATTCTAAATTAGATTGTCCTTTCCCATATAAAATGTAGAGAAAGAGCTGGGAAAAAGGATGTCAGCCAAAAATTCGAAAATTCTCCTCTCACAGCCCCGAACCACCACTTCCGGCAAACAGGACTTAGTCCACTTATCTATCACTTACCTCCCCTTTTCCGTTGAATGGTGATACCATCGTATCGTTTTCTGTCGCAAAACTTCCGGCAAACGGACGAAACACGACAAATGCAATGTCTGCCCGTACGAGGCTGTTATCCGTTTCTTCAGCACACTGGTATCACAAATACCCGATGTCTCATTGCCCACATCCTGCAGTGGAAATAGTAGAAAGAAGGAGGTTAACAAAAAATACATTCCAATCGTTTAGTCAACATTTAGCGGTCATGACAAATGGACAAACTTCGAAACGCCCGTTCAAAGGATCCACCTACATTCCATTGCATGTTTCTATGGTACATTTAGGTATATAAAACGCACCTGAAGCAATCCAAGCTGATAGGGTCGACAAGCACCCACATCCTTGTCCCAGCCGCAATACGGATCCGTGATGCAACGGAAGCAACTGTCATACCGTCGATTGCACATTGCCAAATCGATTTGTTTCACACTGTGCGCTGTCGCTATATACAGTGAACCGGTCTTTTGGCTTAGATCCATCTCTCTAATGGGCTCATTTTTCGCTATCTCCAGGATATCGAGCAAATTGGAATGGCGTTGTCCGTACTTAATGAATTGTACGATTTTATAAATGCTGCCCGTGTTGGTGCCAGCGAAATATACCAAATACTCCTGGTTCAACTTTTCTATTCGGATCCTGTGTTATGAGAGAGGAAAGAATAATTTTTTTTTTGCTAGATAGGTCTATTTGTGTGGTGAAAAACGCTTATTTGGCGTGTGCAACATCAGTTGCAGTTTGCAGAACACACACGTCACAAGACGGCTGTCTTATAAGGCGAGGAGAAGGCAAACACAAAATAAAATGAAAAATAATAAAGCACTTGGGATGGCGGTCCGGTGCCAAGTCATAACTTACTTGTCGACCACCAATTTGGTAAGGATAATATCACGTTTGAAGAACACTGGATTGGCAAACTCATGATCCACAGCTTTATCCATTAACGGATGCTTTCGTATGAAGTTTAGCACCGAGTCCGGAAGGGAAGAAGTGTCGTTGATGCATGTGCCAGGACGTGGATCTGGCACTTTTGAGTTCAACACCGGCAGCCAAGCGGAATTCGATGTGGCTTGCTCTTTGAATTTTCCTGAAAGTAAACAAGGTTTTTTTTTCATTTGCCGTTATTATTATTCTTGGGCTTTACATTAATTTATTCGGAATGTGTGTATGTTGGCAAAGGAGGCGACAGGAGCAAGCACTTAATGGTTTTGTTGAAGTTTCGGCGGCTTCGAGGATGTTGTGCAAGAGTTATCCTGTTGGGAGGGAATTACTCAAAAAAGCGTTGTCGAGACAAGATAAGAATCGCGGGCAAGCGATGATTGAGGTAGACTAATGTAGGCTAATTGTCTAAGGTACCTCATGCACTATAAATACCGAATGTATTGCGCAAAAACAGAATTGGAATTGACTGACAATTGAATTTACTGACATTTTAATTTATGAACGTACAAGCGACTTTGTACTGATCTGAGAGAGAGACCTCAACGTGCTGGTTTCTTGTCAAATTACTATATGATACTATACTTTGGAGGCAGCTAAACTCAATGAATGGACCACAGTTTATCCGGCTCGAAGGACCACTGTTTTGGTAAGGAATGTACCCTGTGCACTTGCACACAATCCACTGCAAATCGTCATAACGAGCACATGACAGTTAAAAATAATGACTCCAATAAATCACTGTCTTCGCTTTCTTTGGTCGGTTATTTTGGAATTTTCTAGCCATGCAAAGTTATCTGCAAGAGGGTTTTTTTTTGAGCCGATATAAGTTTCGAGCAGGAGAAATAGACCCCAAGATACAACAGAGGGGATAACTATTTTTAGAGATTACGCAAAACGATTAATTGATGCACAAGAGTTTATTTTAATCATTCCGGAACCACTCAAAAATTAACCTCACTTACAAGCCTTTGAAGAAATAGCTATTGGCGGAATAATCAGGAAGCAGGAAACAAACGCTTCTTAATATTATCGACGCACAAAAAGCGAGAATCATTATGTGCAGTACCTATAACCCCGGAAGAGCGGTATGTTTAGATAAAAGCTACCGTTTAGCAAGCAAGTCTTTCAAGCCTCGTCGCATTGTGGCCAGTCAAATGTATATCAACTCCACAAAGTGAATGTTCTCATACCATCCCTTGACGGTGAGTTTAAAAATGGGCATCTACCTCCTGACAACATCTGACATCAAACACCACAAAGTAGGTACCAACATATCCTGCAAAGAGCCCTCACAATAGTCTCCAAACTATACACCTACAAACTAAATTATCCACGACAAAGCAAAATTTCAGAAAAAAACAAAATAAAAAATCATATGAAAAATCCCAGACAGCAGAAAATATACTTCCATTCCCATGACTATATACAAAAAGCTAGCACACATCTAACAATATCCTTATTCCAGGAAATGTTTTCTATTTCCGCTAAAAACGAACATAAAACGTTACGTTCGCTTCCTAGCATTCCGGTCGTCGTGTCGTGGCAGTAAAATGCGTGCAAGCATTACAAATGAATGTCACACATTCAGCATCCCTATCCAACAATCGGCCATCTAGAGGCGGGACAAAAAACTACATGAAACACCTTCTGAGGTGTGAAATCCTTGATATTCCATGCACACACACAGCGTATTCGGCTGCTGCTGTTATTACCAGGTGTCATTCACTACACACAGCAAGGGAAAAAAATGGCAAATTGTAGTTACACGTACGGTATTCCTCCCTATATACTGGCAAAATCCCAAGGGATAATTTTTCCAACGTAAAAGCGTGGAAAAAAGGTGCAAAAACCACGAAAAAGTGCCACTTGAATTTCTGCTTCCGCAGTGCATCATCGGAAAACCCAGACCGTGCCGGAGCCATTTATGCTAGATGGCACACTATCTCCCTCGCAAGTGGGCTGAGATACAAGTACCTTCCTTTGGTTACATCTTGCTCTAGTGATGTGTCAAACTACTTCACAAATCAACCGAATGCGAGCAAAAACTGCAAAAAGGACATGGCAGTGGTGTCGGTAGCGCGAAGAACAAAAAAAAAAACACACACACCACCTGGTATGGAAATTCAACGAGCTTTCAAGTTGTTGGCTGCATTCCCGGAGGAGAAGCCGTCTGTCGTCTCACAGGGTGACATTTGTCTACACTCCACAGATGCACCTTCTCGACTGCACATAGTAAACACCCAGAACGATGCTCTTGAGTCGTGTGCTCCTGAATAGGTGGAACGTGTGAGCGCAGTTTGTGCTGACTGCTGACTATGCGATGCAGAAAATCGTTGTCGTATCCTACGATGCAAACCCCAACACATCCGTATACTCACCTTCGAATGCGGAATTGATATCCTTAATGTCGTAGCTGCAAATTGCTGATCCCACGATGCCGTGAGTGTTCGTCGTGAAGGTGGCATAAAACTTGGTATCATCGTGAGCCATCTTATAGACAGATTGGATTTCGTTGAAATAGAAGGGGAATTCACTTGAGATGCTGCAATTGATGCGCGCCTTCAGGTAAGTGGCCCAATTCTGGCTGATCATGTACTTGCCACCGCGATCGTTTTTGCATACTCGAGCGATTCGTGAGTAGATTGCTTTGCCACAATTGATGTACTCAACGGCATGCTCCCGAAAGAAGAAGTACACATATTCGCCGACATCGAAGGCTCCCACGAAGTTGGGTTCTGCAGGAAAATAAAAAAATAAATGACAGTTGTTATTATAGATATGGATGCACAAATAAAACACTCCGTGCGGTCCTAAGAAGGCTGATGAATGAAAGTGGGGGAATTGCATGATTACGGCGAGTTCTGCTCGTATTTATGGAGTTGATCCCTAATTGGGAAAATATCCCTTCTAAGCTGTTGGTCATCAAAGATCTTGTTGAAGGCTAATAGGATATTTAAAAATGTCTTAAACTAAAAGAGGCCAAATCTCTAAGTCGAAAAGAAATGCTCTTGCAATCAGCGCACATTAACGGTTGACAGAACAGACTCTAAGGTTTTTCGACGGATATTTGACTGACAAATATTATGATTGTTGCTGCAATCCATCAATTTGGGTATCCCTCAACCTCTTGTGTAGTAGAAATGGTACGGAAGACTTGGAACACTTGGTTTACTTGACTTCTCAAAACCGGTAACAAATGCCCGAAAAACTTTCAAGTCAACCCAAAATTTGCTGACAGATAGACAAAAAGGTTCCTTCTGTCATTTGTAATCACTCTCGAAATGAAGTGAGTTGGCAATAATATTCTCAAGTCCAAGGAAAGAATAATGCCAAAGGGGTGCGTGGATCAACTTGGGACCGGCTTCTTCAAATCGATACTCGAAGCAAATTTACGAATTGTCTGCTAAAAGGGCTAAGAACAAAATTGAAAGGACTTTGGTGGAAAGTCACAGTCGTCAGATTTCTATTAACAAGGCGATCTAGCGGACCTTCCGCCGATCTGCGAGTGGAATTCCATAAAAGGAGTCAAACCGAGAGATTGTGATGAAAATGACACGTAAAGTGTAGTTGAGAGCAAGCACTCTCTTGAGTATCTTTTTGTAGAACTGGGAATTAATGATGACAAGTCTAAATGACAGAGAAGCTCTGAGAAGTGTCCCACGTTAGAGGGTCTCACTTTATAGATCAACTCGATAGAATTTAGCAAATCTGTCGAAAGTATATGAAATGCGGCTTAAAACGATCAAGATCCTAGTTGGAGAGGAAGCCCGAGGAGTTATTTATGTCAAAAAGAGGCTACTGAATCTAACCGAACCAATGTTTTCAAAAGCGTTGCAGGGATGTGGTTGAGTTAAAGTTTGCGGGATGACCAGCATGGAGGAATCACACCAAACCAGCTATTCACTTTCAGAATGGTAGCTTCTTGAGGCCTTCATATAGGTTCTCTGTATAAATTAGAGAAAATTGTATATTAAAAAAAAACAACAACAAAGCCCTCGACATAAACTGAAAAGTGTTCTGCATAAGCTTTAATTCGACATTTCTCTCGCTGCTTTATTCCTCGTAAAACTAGGTCAGTTAAAAAAGCAAATAACTTGCAAACCTTTCAATATTTCAACAAGAAAAATCAATAAAATTAAACATTTTCCATAAAATATTTGTTTAACATCTCAAACAACCGAATACCCCAGATGATGATAAAAATGTTCGATGGAAGAAAAAAATCACTTAAAATCAGGAATGCTTCCATTTCATATCCGTTTTCGAAAATTGCTTCCGGTCGAACAACGATAACGACAACGACATTTTTTTCATAATATATTTTTCCTACTGCTCACATAAAACGAAAAAACAAATCCACCCTTATCCATGTTCGTTTCAATTAATCCCGCCCTACGAACCCATTTTCTGGTCATCAGCCTTGATGGATATTTGTTTGGCTTTCATTTTTATCCGCACATCACGCGGGTATGGGTTTTTTATTAAATTGATTTCGATTGAACAAGAGAGCAGCAACAAAAAAAAACCGAAAAAACATACTCGTCTTCGCCTTCTGAAGAGCCCCAGTTAAATAATAATAAAAATATATCCGAGGTATAGTATTTTTAACCACATAAGCGCACCCGAACAAAAGCGCACAAATCCATGCGACCTTTTCATGTGAAATTGCGTTATGATCCCGTTTATTGTCACTCCCCGGAGAAGGGAGAAGCAGTGCAAAAGAAAGGAAAATTATTTTCCACCCAATGGATGACTTAAAAATTAAATCCTTGAGTATGGCATTTTAGTGCTCTTCGAATCTGTAATCTGCTATTCATCCCTTTCATTCATCGACACGGCAAAAGTTAAAAAAGAGAAAACAGAGAAAAATCCAAACTTACTGTCCAGCCATTTCGAGTCATATTTGAGTGTTCTCTTGAAATTATGCTCCTTTCGACCAGAAGTCAAGTTGTACAAGTCCGATCTGAATATCACCGAATCCGCTTTTGTGAATTCCGCATTCGTGCCGGAGTACTGTAAGCATAAATATGGATTAAAAAAAATTGTTTACCTAAAATCAGAGAGCGCAAAAAAAAGAGGAGAAGAAGAAATGATGAAAATTGACATCGCGTCAATATCTTTTGATTGGTAATTTGATTTTCTGTCCCTTTTTGGGCTTTCTTTTCCGATGGAGCGCAGTGAATCCACCACCCGTTAGATATTCTGTTAAAAGCTTTCATTCTCCTTCCCTCATTTTTGAAGCAAACAATTTTACTAGCGGGGCTTTTCGGGCTCGCACTTACCAAAGCTGGCAAATCGTGGGGATTGCCTTTTTCCACATAAACTGCTGTCGAATTGTCCAACGGATCGTAGGGACATTTACCAATGCCTAAACCAATTCCCGGCACGTATTCAGATCTGGGTAAATGTGTTAAATTCGCCTGAGGGATTTCCCAGCAGCACACCACAGCAGCAACACAATGAAAAACAAAATAAAAGCGCACTATTTGTTAGAGGCGAACAAGAAAAAACAAAAAAAACATGTAGGACATCCTAGGATGGTACAAAACTTACAAATATCACATAGTCCTTGGGATTGTGAGCATTTGTACCACAAATGTATAAACGATTACCCAAGTCCATCGGCTGAATTACACGTATATGGTTTTGACATTCGAAATTCTGTTAGAAAGGGACGAACAAGGGCATAGATGACAACACGTGTTTGAGTATAGAAAATATGTCACATATAGAGAGATGGAGATTGGATATATTATTCAAACCTACCTCTCGTTTCCCTCTCGATACACAGCTAAGTATATCAGACCCGGTTGGCTTGAGGATGATAACGTCTTTCTGTTGAAGGGAAATAAATGCAAATACTCATTACAACTGCTGGAATTACCAAGAGGAATTTGTGTGGGGTTTTATTTTTAATTATTCACATGTTCTAGTTCTCTAGAAACTGAGCTTGGTACCCGGAAATTATAAAGCAACCTGACCGCAAAATAGATTCTTTGACCAAATATATCAAAGAGCTGGGTGCAGAAATAACTGCCACTGTCAATTCAAGGAGGGGACAGCCTCCTTCCTAGTTTCTTTTATTTAAGTAAGTCCAGAAATCTTGAGCCCAAATTGGAACAAAAGTAGGTATACTACGTGTATATGGGCATCAGAATTTCCAGGTGCCTACTGTCGGACCCATACTTATGTTGAAAGGAAGAGTACAGAAATAATGTTGCAAAATAAAAGACAAAATCGATCCAAGTCAACATTTTGATGACGTTCCCTATTGGCTAAGCTAAGAATGGATATAACAGAAATACATGCATGACAGAGGGTAAAGCCAGGGTTCTTAAAAATAGCAAGTAATGGCCACAAGTTCATATAAAAGCTAGGCGCTTAGCTTCACCCAACCATTTTTGTGACGTGTGAAAGAGACCCCCAACTCACAATCCTTTTGCCGCTGGCCCCCTCAGTTTTTTTTTCAAATTCGCCATTTTGTTTTCCTATCGGTGTTATGTCAATTAAGAATCCGTGTGATATGCAAAAACATACAAAAAATACAAAAATAAATGCTGCCAACCGCGGCAACCGTGTTGAAATGTGAAAGAGTTCGGAATTCCACATTTTTTTATTACTGAATGCCATTGGTTAGTTATTATAAATTGTTAAAAGGCAAATTATTTGATTTGTTTGGATAATTAAACTTCCTAAAATAGATGTTCTATATACTTGAAACATATTAGAACAAACATGGTTGCGTATTTTCCGCTTTTGGAAATCATTAACTTCGATTTAGTGTGTAAATTTTACTTAAATCATGAAGAAAATTTGCTCAAAATGTTTTTATATTTCCTCAACTAATCTACATTGTTAATTTTTCATGAATATTTTAAGCAAATGTACACTTATTCCTAAAAAGAAATATTATTCACACGTAACGAACAATTTCAAATTAAACGGATAAAATTCTATGAACTCTGCCAGCAACTTTGCCCACAGCAGAAGTGTCTCATATTTCCTGGGAGTGTGTTGGTGAGCCGGAATTTTTGAAATTTCGTGACATTTGTCAATACGATTTTCTATGTAACAATACTAGCCTACCAAATCGTGACCAATCCGTAAAAATATTTCTTGTAGGCTAAGTAACGGGAAATCGGCCGGAGTTGGTGGTCTCAGTATTGTCTCTGCGAAAAACTTTCATTTGTACTCTCGGATGTTTATTAGAACTTCCCGAGATGTGAGGCAGAGTAGTAGAGTACTTACCACTCCCACAAAAACAAAAAACACATGCGGTAAGTTCGGCTGGAACTGGAAGAAAGTATGACTTTCTTGGTCTTAAGAATCGATCGTAAATTTGCTCTTCTGAACTTTTTGATATTTATGGATCATTATATAAATAGGCAGCACATATCCTTTTCTAGTTCAATAATCAGTTCACTCGAACTGCAGAGCTGCCTAAGAGGGTAAGTACGCAAGTATTCAATCATTTTGTTTGTACCGATTTATTTCTCAACCGATTTTATAACTACTCCCATTAATACGGACCTCCTTTAACTGCAGAATGACATGAAAAACAAATCTATTTAACTTTCCCCTCAAATGCGGTCAAATTCCGCCCTCTTGGCCCTCCTAGAACCTTTCAAAGCGACCACTTTGCAGATACCTACTCTAGAGAATCGTTTAAAAATTTCCAGAAAAGAAAAAAAACAACATAACCAAAACAATAACAACAAAAACCAGTCTAATCTTAAGAAGCACTTGAGCAATAGCCTTCTTTGGAAATAAAAAATCCACATCAAGGACGTTACCAAATTTAAGTAGAAAAACACTCGAGTCCGCAAGGAAGCCAACAAAGATCAACTGGAGTGCAAAACATTTAGCATTTTCAATGAAGAAGGCGAAAAATTAAAATTGCTAAACAGAAAAAAAATTAAAAAAAAAAATACCCACAACCGTCCATATGAAAGAAAATGAGAAAACTCAGAAATTCCTGCAGGATATTGATTTCTTTGCGTTTATTTTGCTTTCACACGCAGTAAACCAGTATAGGTGTATAGCCATCGTTTTTCTTAAACCATGTGCACATTAGGAAAATAGAGAAAACTATGACAAAAGAGAGCAATAAAAAAGACACACACACACAAAATTATTTCCGAAAACGCTCTCGCTGATCCTTGTGTCTGCAAATGGCATAGAGCAGAGAGCACTTCTTCGACAATTGTCTTATTGATGGAAGTAAAATCATCGGCACATCGATGGACTTGGTCGGAGTAGTTGTCGTCGTCGTCTTCTTCGTTCGAATTGCAATTCCTTTAGATTTTCTTTTAATTTTTTTCTCCTCCAGCTCCTTTAGTATAGTCTTTATTTTCTTCTGCTGCCACGACGACGTTTGCCGATTTCCTATTAATCCTTTTGCCATCAAATTGAGTGAATGCGGACGCTTCAACCCAAGAACTGATTGTGTGTGCTTTGGTAAGAAAAAAAAAGAAAGAAAAATGGGCAACCAATCAGCCCCGCCCCCACTTGCAATGCGATTTTTATTAAAGTGCACAAGTGGTGGACATCGTGAATGAAGCAAGTAATTGCATTTTGCGCGTGGAAAGTGCAATTCAAATAATTGCAGGTCAAGGGGAAACGCTTTGCTTTTTTTTCTTCTGTTTTCTGTTTGCATTGAAAACAGAAGGACATGACATTTTTACACATTTTTTTCTATATATAAGGATAAGGGACAATACATTAAAATTGAGTCAAGGAGATTGAATTTGTCAAACGAATTGTTTGATTTTATACAGTTGAATCTGATTGAGTTGTTTGGGTGAAGGTCAATTATCAGATGGACTTGATGCTGGTTACTTTTATATCGATTTGTAATGGTCTACACTCAGAGAAAAATGTCCCATTAAATCGTCAATGGTACGCCCATTGGTTTTATAAGACGTGTTTTAATAAGGTTTGCCTATTAAAACAATAGTTTTCTAGTGAAATTAAAGGTTTTCGGGTTATTAATACAATGGTATTGAAAACATTATTATTAATAGGGTATACGCTTTAATAGAATGGGAAACACCATTGAAATAATAGTCTTTCACCATAAATATTTTAAAACGGATACTATAGTCCCATTAAAAAATACTATTATTTGTTAATAGATTCGATACCATTGCAAAATCTTCGTATTAATTGTGCCGTCTTATTATTTCAATAGGCGGACCATTAATTTAATAGTTTTTATTTTTATTTTAATAACATTGACACCATTGTTCAAAATAAGGCATCCGGCAATAGTTTAACCAGATAAAACTATTGATTTAACAGGATATGACTTCTCGAATATCAATCACATGTACTTTTATTTTAATATTTCCATGTAGTTAAATATATATAAATAGAAAACAATATATAATTAATAGCGTATCCCATTCATTCAATGTGACTAGTCTATTATACTTGGTTCCATTTTGTCAAATATGGAACACCCCATCAATTTTATTAAAAATACCATTAATTTTAAAACATTATGATACCTTCAATATTAATAGCACGGGATTTTATTTTAATAATATACATATTATTATTAGATACACAATTATATCAGTAAACCCCGTCTATAGTGTAAATTAAAGCACTTACTCGAAAGTGTAGTACATATATACTTTTAAAAAGTTTAAGATTTGTTTTTTTTTCTCTGAAAAACATCATGTTATCAAAATAAATGTTTTTCAAAAGATAAGAGTAGATAGAAGCACTGTTATACGATTTTTATAAAAGGAATACCTATAATAACAAACATTGATTTCAGTTTCCTCTTTAAATGAGAAATTTGGCACTTGTAGTAATGATTCTTCCTATTTAATCTTAATATCTTAATCCTATTGATCTTGAAACGTAAAGCCCAGTGACTCAGTCGTACATCTCGTTTTTTGACTCAACAAGCATATTGCCCAATTTAATGTGATACACCCTGCAACAAGAAAATCTGTAATGTAATAATATTAATCTAATAGTATCCATACTATTGCTGCTTTTTTAACTAGATGCAATATCGATTCAATAATATTTTACCTTGTACAATAATAGTACCCACTATTGTTTTTCTATATTTGGTACAGTTTAATAACAGGGTAACCCAAAATATTTCGTTTTAAGAACATAGTGCAAAAAATAAAAACTATGGTAACTTAAAGGTAAGTAACACAGGTCCAAATGATCTAAAAATTTACAAAAGCGTTATCTTTAATTTTTATTCTAACTATCCCCTATCTCGACTACGAGTGGAAGCGAAAGAAAAGAAGGGCAGATATGTGGCAGATATGGATTATATTTATTTTCGATTTTGCAAAAGGGCCCAATCCAAAACGACATAACTTTCAGAGTTTTCACAGCGTTCATCACAAATTATGAAATGCTAAGGAATTATATTAATGCTCGAGTAACATTGACATTTGTTATTCGATATTTATTTGAGATATTTGTTTTGGTTTTGTTTAATTTTTGTTAGGGAAAAAAAGGAAATGGATTTATAAGTTTCACAAAACATACTTATTATGTACAGTAACTTTAGTACTGTACAACTACATGAAATGAAACTTTATGTCATAAATACATAAAAATATTATGAAGCAAAATTATAAACCTAAAAAAGAGAGTTTTTTTGTTTTTCTGCCCTATTATAAATTAAAGTGGAAGGTAACATTTTTTAGTCCTTACGAATGTGACATTCGATGGGAGCGATTCGGTAGCGTTCTGTGATGGTGCAAAAAGTAAAACTAAGTGATAAAAGAAACAAACGTTGTGAGAATAGGTAAGTATTTTTTAACTTCTGTTGTTGTGTTCGCAAAATATGTTGTAGCATTTTTGTGCATGCTTTTATTCAGCGAGAATTTTGGAATTGAAATTTTGAAATATTATTTCTGTTATTATAAGACAAGAATTGAGTTGGGAAATAAAAGGTTTATTTCGCGGAAATATTTTTCATTATTCTCCATTTCTATCATTAAATGAAAAAAATATATATAGATATAATTTTTTATTTAGTTTAATAGAAAAAGCCGTTTTGATATATCCATTATATAAACAAAAACCAATGTATTTTTGCCGCTAAAAATAGTCGGTTTATTTTAACGGGATACATTCGTCAGGTTAATAGTATATCACATTAATATACGCGTCATTCAGTAAAAGTTCCGTTAGAGTAACTGTACACAATCATGTAAAAATGATTTTAATAGTATAAACCCCATTACTTTAAAGGGATTCATATTCAAAGTAATGGTATATCCCATTATAAAGCATAGGTTTTCCAAAATTCTTATGGTACATCTCATAACTTCAATTATATTAATAGTATATCCCATTGGTAAAGGACAGTAGGCATAGTATATTACAAAGTTTTTCTGGGCCAATTTTGCCATTACTATCGTTGTCGTGAATAAGTGCAGGTCATAGTGAGAAAGATTTTCCCAATATTTAATCAACGTTGTGTAGTTAAAAAACGAGTGAAACTCAGGTATGGTTTAATGAATTTCTAATAATAATAATAGTGTTTTGGGACTAAATAAAACTTTTTTTAATAATTTTTTGAAGTGCATTAATTGTCGAAAGCAAATTTAGAGAATTTACCGTTTGAAAATAGTTGCTTTAAATCAATGGGATACATCCTTAAAATTAATAGTATATCACATTAATATACGCGTCATTCAGTAAAAGTTCCGTTAGCGTAGCTGTACACAATCATGTAAAAAATTTAATAGTATAAACCCCATTACTTTAAAGGGATTCATATTCAAAGTAATGGTATATCCCATTATAAAGCATAGGTTTTCCAAAATTCTTATGGTACATCTCATAACTTCAATTATATTAATAGTATATCCCATTGGTAAAGGACAGTAGGCATAGTATATTACAAAGTTTTTCTGGGCCAATTTTGCCATTACTATCGTTGTCGTGAATAAGTGCAGGTCATAGTGAGAAAGATTTTCCCAATATTTAATCAACGTTGTGTAGTTAAAAAACTAGTGAAACTCAGGTATGGTTTAACGAATTTCTAATAATAAAAATAGTGCGCGTCGTCCGGTTAAAGTCACTGATAGAACCTAACGAACTAAAAAATGTTTGTTGACATAGTGCGCCCTACAATTTTTTATGTTTATGTAATGTATTACAGATAACGGATTTGATATTGAAAGCCTTCTCGTTGCAACTGAGTCAGAATTAAATGAACTATTTCCGGCCCCCCTTTTGGGTACTAGGGCAAAATTCAAATTCCATTTAAACGTGTGGAGAAAAGATGTAGGTTATTTAAAGTTTATTCGTTATTGCATTCCAGTCCTAATTTCGAAAGTTTGGTTTCTTTATTCTTTTTTAATTATAAGTCGTCGAAGAAAGTTTCAGATGCCTGCAGGGAATGGATTGAGTCGAATTGTGCAGCAAGCAGTCCAAACTCGAATAAAGAATACAGTGCCTTAACCTCACCCTCATCTTCACACGCTTCTTTTCGAAATGAGGTGACAGCCCTTAACAATGTTTCACTGCAAGATCTCTTAAGAAAGACAGAGAAGGGGCTGGGAGTATTAGAGTACTACGACAAAAAACAAACATTAGATGAATCAAACAAACAAATTTTGATCTCAATAATTGTTGACAGTAATGCATTAAGCAATAAAAGGATGACAATGAGAGACATTGAAACAGCCACAAATGCTATTCAAGGTATATTTCCATCTGAGAGCAAAGTAAGATTTTTTGATATTGTTATTGTCTTGTAAATCCATTATCGATCAAAATTATGGAATTTATTGAATTAGAATTGTAATTGAAACATAACGCAAACTTAAAAATACAGCGTTCGGTTTTATGCCTAGGGAAATAGCAGCTTCTACTCCATTTTATTTAATATTTTTAGGAATACTATTTGCATAAGAGAGGACGTGGCCTCAACCCAACTGGAAAGCTTCACGATAAGGCTGTTAACGCCAGAATAAAACTAAGAGCTTTGAAAAGACAACTAATTAGTGGTAATAAGGACGAAGGTAATAAATGAAATCAGTTTTAACTTTTTGTTGAGTAATTGTGTATGATCCTAGAAACTACCATCTCTGATTCTTTGCCGTATGAAGCAAGTCCTATAGATAGTATAGGAGCTGAGCAAACCATTATATGGCTAGCACATAATATTGAGCCATGGAGCGAAGTTCAGGCGAAATGGACTGAAGTCGCAAAACAACGTCATTTTGATATTAAAACTGGAGGCCTAGATATCCTCACGAAATGGCCACTCTTTAAACATTCGCTTGGACATACACTGGTAGGTCGACACATTATGCTTTCGATTATGTCTATATGTAATGGATTGAGTAATGTTATATCTGATTAATTTATTTAATTGATGAATAATTATTTTCTTTCTGTGTTTGTTAAACTTTAACATTTATTATAATCCAAATTATTGTTTGGAATATATGTTTGCTGACGTGCTCCTTGCAGAGCATTTTCAATCACTTTTCTTAGAAGCTTATTTGTAATACTTATACTTTTAGGTTGAAATTGACTACGATATTATCAAGCCAAACAATAAATCTCAACTTTTACAACTCTGGTCATCATTTGTTCCTAAAATTGAACAAATCTTACAACAGAAGGTGAAAGACAAACCGTCATTATTCCTGCAAGGAACTTGAAGAGGATATTAACGCAAGTAAGATAAATGTTTTGATTCTTTTATTCTTTATATACTAGCAGAAAATACAAATTTCATTTGTTTTTTGGGCAAAACTATTCGCAGTGCGTTTTACGTTCGAACCGCATTCGTATTAAACTTCCACTAAATATAACATGCCACTGCGGATACGTTTTCTTAACACGAATTTCTTTCTCACAAAAATATTTTTTTATAAAGACAGGTACCAAATTTGAGAAATTAGTTTGTAAAATTTCGTTTTTTTTTTTAGATTCACGGGATTTTTGTATTTCAAACTGCATCTATGCTTTATTGAAGCCACCTTTACTATCCGTTGGAAAAAAGGACCTAAAAAAGTCGAAATGGAAACCGTCAATTAAGGACGCTCAAGAGTCGTGCTTCATTTATTGTTCCTCAGTATCAGAGTATGGAGAAAAAGTGGAGTCATTACGTCAAAAATACTTGAGTAAGGGGCTTACATTGCAACCCATTATAATTGCTATAGGGCAAAGCAAGAAACATATTGAACATTTTTATACGTATTATGATGGTATACTTTACAAATTCAACTCATTTTTAAAATGTTTGGATGTTACATTCAAACTCTTCCACGTTATGAATTTCGACTATCCCAAAGAGGGTAAACATTTTTATTTATTTGTGGAAAGTTTTTTTTATAACTTTTGTACCGATTCAAATCCAAACATTAACAACCTTCTAAGTTATTTGCGTTAGTTAATAGGTATTTCGACATAGTAGTTAGTTATCATTTGCAGTCAAAATGAAATGTTTTTTGTGTGGTGTTACATCACAGTCAAATTTTTCGTCAATAAGTTTAATTAAGCATTTAAAGTCCGATCATATTTTAAAAGGCTTAGATTTTTTTCTATGCTCAGAAGGAAATTGCTTTCAAAAATTTCAAAATATATACGCATTTAAAAGACATATCAAAAGAGTTCACGAAAATAAAATTCATAATTTAAAAATAAATCATAGTTCCGAAGAAACAATTCAAAGTATTTTATATCCCCAGGAAAACGATTCGACTATACCAAATTGTTGTACTCCTATAACGAACTCGGAATCTCTTCCACAAAACTTTATACCGAATATAGCACCAGAATCTGATAACGTTTCAGTCGATTTATCTGGTGTGACCTTCGCTCTATCTCTACACAGAAACGATAATTTCAATAGAAAAAATGTTTCAGATATAATTGAAAAAGTGCAAACGGTTGTTATTGATCCCCTTTTGAAGGCTGTTGTTGCGAAAATCTTGCCTTTAATTGAATCCGAAACAAACAAGACTGCTGCTCTTCATTGTCTAGATACTTTTTTGCTTCCTTTTAGGTCTATCAATACTGAATATAAATTAATTCAAGAACTAGAAAGAAAGCATTTGTTCAGGAAACCTCTGTACTATACAATAAATGAAGAAGTATGCGAAATAATTGTTAATAACGCTCCCACATTAGAGTCTAATAAGGTAACAGGAGTAATTATGCCTTTGGAATTTCAAATACAACAATTTTTTCAATCTAAAAATGTGTTACATGAAACATTGGAATATACAAACATGTTAAACAGTTGTGTAGCAGGTACATACAACAGTCTTATAAATGGAAAAGTTTGGAAACAGAAGACACAGAGCCTCGAAAACAAATTAACAATACCTTTTGTATTATTTCTTGATGACTTTTGTATAGATAATCCTCTGGGCTCACATGCAAAAGATCAATCGATCTGTGGTGTATATTATACTTTTCCAACTATTCCTAAGCACCATCTTTCGAAATTGAGAAACATTTTTACTGCTGGTTTTTTTAAAACAAAAGATAGATCAACATACGGTAATTCCTTTTCAATGAAACCATTTGTTGATCGTCTGAAAAGTTTTGAAAGCAATGGTTTGGAAATAAATGTTAATGAAAACAGTTACCACATATATTTCATCTTAGCATTTGTAGTCGGGGATAACCTGGGTCTCAACACTTATTTGGGATTTTCTAGCAGCTTTAATTCGAATTTTTATTGTAGAGTGTGCAAAAGAAGCAGAAGTGAAATGCAATCTGATGTAAATGAGCATGCCTTCTCCTTACGTAATTTTGAGAATTATCAAGCTGATCTTGAGATAAGCAATGAAAAACTTACTGGTATAAAAGAAAATTGCGTTTTTAACGATATCAAATCTTTTCATGTTTCGCAAAATTTTTATTTTGATATAATGCACGACATTTTCGAAGGTATTTGCAGGTATGATATATCAAAAATGTTGGTACATTTTATTGAAATTTCCAAATTTTTTTCTCTTGAAGTTCTTAACAACCGTAAACAGATGTTTAATTATGGGGAAACAGAGATAGGAAATATTTCTCCCCCGTTTGTATTATCGTTATTAAAAGTAAATAATTTAAAAATGACAGCTCGCGAAACAATAACTCTAATACACTTTTTGCCTTTGATGATAGGAGACCTTGTACCGGAAAATAATAAGATATGGGAACTTCTAATAACATTGGTTAAAATAATTGATTTAATACTCTTGTCAAAAATAAGCGAATCAAAACTAAATTCCTTGGAACATTTAATAGCCAAACATAACTCTTTATTTAAAAAGCTATTTAAAGAACCACTAAAACCAAAGTTTCACTTCTTGGTGCATTATCCATCTGCAATTCGTAAGTGTGGGCCACTTAGAATCTTGTGGTGCATGCGTTTTGAGGCTTTGCATAGACAAAACAAGCAGGCTGCAAAAGCTACGAATTGTAGGACCAATATTTCATGCACGCTTGCTTTTAAAGCTGGACTTAAATTTGCCGATAGGCTTATAAAACAAAACTTTTTTGAAAGCGACTTTATTTTCGGAGAGAAGTTTGTTCAAAAATTTAATTTAAACCTGTTCTATAAAGAAATTAATTATAACAAAACAAACATAAATCTTTCAGACGTGAATTGTATTTCAAAACTGACATTTAGGGGGAAACTATACAAAGAACATTTCTTTTTAACTAAATCTGAAGAAGCTATGTTACTTTTTGAAATTCAAAAAATACTCAGACATGACTCTAAAGTTTATTTACTTTGTAAAGAGTGGATCATTAGATATTTCAATGAACATCTACAGGCTTTTGTTATAGACAACCACCAAACCACTTTTTCTTTACACAGTATTCATGATTTTGACAGCCCGCCAATTCACATTCATTATTTACCCGATAGCTTGATAGTTTTTCGACAAAAAAAAATTTAAAACCCATTTTTTGAGACACTCGAATTTTTTCTAAACATAATCTATGATTTTAGTCTTTAACTGTAAATTGTTATCGTTATACAATTCATAACAATACTCATAGAATAGAATAACGGATTTAACAGATTTGTTTATAAGATTTAATTTTAAAATAAAATAAGTATATTTAAATAAGTTGTTAATACAAATAGGTAAATTAATAAAATGTGATACCTATATGAAATTTCGTGTTTGAATCATTTATTCATTTAATTTACAGAAAGAGAACCTACAAGATTTAAATAATTAAGCTACAAACGATTATTCATTAATAAATATAAATGCAATGTGTTATTGTATTGTACAATTGATTTCAAAAGGATGTGGCAATAGCCCTGCCGGGGCCCCATTGCAACAACCGTATTGGGTTATTGTTCCATCAATACGGTCCTAATATTACAATAGTAAATACTCTTAATTACCAAAGGATACACCATTTACAATTTATAGGAGCCTGATGAAAGCGATGGTATTGGGTTATTGTATTAATTGTATCCAAAAGGATACGCAACTTCACATCTATGGGGGACCCATTGAAACAGTAGTTTTGGGTTATTGTATTAACAGTACAGTCCTATTACTGTTACAGTAAATACTATTACTTCCAAAAGGATACGCAACTTTACATCTATGGGGGCCCCATTGAAACAGTAGTATTGGGTTACAATTTTAACAGTACAGTCGTATTACTGTTACAGTAAATACCATAAGTTCATCTATAGGGGCCCCATTGAAGCAGTAGTATTGGGTTATTGTATTAACAGTACAGTCCTATTACTGTTACAGTAAATACCATAAGCTCATCTATAGGGGCCCCATTGAAGCAGTAGTATTGGGTTATTGTATTAACAGTACAGTCCTATTACTGTTACAGTAAATACCATAAGCTCATCTATAGGGGCCCCATTGAAGCAGTAGTATTGGGTTATTGTATTAACAGTACAGTCCTATTACTGTTACAGTAAATACCATAAGCTCATCTATAGGGGCCCCATTGAAGTAGTAGTATTGGGTTATTGTATTAACAGTACCGTCCTATTATGGTAATAGTAACTACTATTAATTTAAGAAGTTAAATACTATAGAAATAATAGTGCGTTGTAATTCCTTTTATCATATTTTCTATTACTTTTAATGGTATTTACTTTTGATAGCTAATTGTCTTATCCTATAAAAAACTTTCGGAAACAAAAGTCCATACTATTATTAATTAATAAGACGAAATATTGAATCAAAAGGGTGAGCACATTAATATATAAGGAAAATCGTACCATTACTATTATAGTTTTGAAATTATTATATCAATCGGATGAACACCATTGACCAATTTTAACAGTAAAAAACCATTGAATGAATGGCTTTTCCTATTGATATTATGGTATTTTTTTCTGAGTGTAGGGTTCCGGTGAGAGGGTATAGGCATGCGAGATGTTGTACCCATTGTGGATTATGGTCTACCGTTGTTTGAGAGTGAGATTCTTATATGAATTTGTCCGCATTGTAGGGACAAGTTGTGACATGCGGGAACTCACCTACGAAAGTTCACATTTCGTATGGCCCACAGATCATAATAATCAGTTTGCAAATAGCGCAGTAATTGGTACACGGGTTGTTTTATATAATGATTGGAAGACCAGTGATAAAGGGTAACCCATATTGAACTTTGAATAGTCTCTTCTGGTTGCTTGAAGCTGCTTCGGTGTTTATAATTCTATAGATAGGTTAGTTAGGATAGGTTTCCGAATTGGTAAAGGTGATTGGACTCCGGCTTATCACACGTAGGTCGTTATGAAACCCTTGCGATGAGCTTTCATGGGGATAACCGCTTTTACTACAGCCTTGTGGTGTTTGACTCTGTTTTTGTTTGAAATATATATATGTTGTCTGTGGCTTTATGCCTTAAAGATTGATAAACGAGACATCTGGAAGTTCTTGGTCGGAATAACCTAGGTACCTCTAAATGTAAGGAATAGGTTGATGTGGTTCCGTGTTTGGCGAGTTTCAATTTCCTGGGATTTCTCTACCTATGCCCCGGTACCCAGCAAGCTCAACATTGAAATGCTCTTACATCTTTCAGAGTGATGCTTGACAGTCTAGACAGCTTAGCGTTTACAGAGGCTATTACATGCACAGCATATCACGTTTCCTTTCACCCATTCTACGGAGGTGCGAAATCGAATTTCCAGTGCTCTACGGAGTTGGCAGACCCTTTTCAAAGAACTTTCAAAGAGTCTGCTTGTGGGATTAAAAATCTAGTAAGCACCGAAACATTAAAGAGTAAGAACCACTGGCCTTGTTCAGAGTAATATTCACCAAATCCCTAAGCATGACATAAAACCGCACATAAAGCTCTTCAACGCCCAATTACAACACTTCCGTTTCCCTTCCCATCCGACTGCCACACTCAAAAGTGGATCAGCGCAAAAACAAACTCCCCACACCTCGCAAATATATATATATTAATGAGTCTAATAAACGTCTGCACGTCTCTACCACCGGCACATACTTCCATCCAATCAGCCCCATCGTGCGCTTACTCCAAACCGAAATCAATCGAATCCCAATATTTCACCATGAATCGTGTGAATTCCTCCTTTTCATCCGGCAAAAATCTATTAATTGTCAAAAAAAAAAGTCCACAAATTCGTGACTTGTTCTTATCCGCTCCATTGAGCATTTGCATCATCAAACGATTGCCCAAACCATGCGTCTACAGTCAGCAGCACTACCACTGCCATCCTCCTCCCGTAGCAAAGCAACAGAGAAATCGAATTAAATAAACAAATTCAAATCGTGAGCAAACTGCGGAATGAAGCTGGAGCCATTCCAAAAGCCACTTGAGGAGCTGCCCTAGAGCTCCACCATCATCCCCGTCAGCGTCATGCCGATGCTGACAGATTCAATAAACATTTTATCACGATTTAAATAAAACAACTTGTACATGGGTTTTGTGCAACCATTCCATACCATTCCAGGCGCGTACATACTCCACCAGTCCTTGAGCCTGTTTCGTAATCGATTGGGAATTTCTTCATACACCAGGCACACAGGACTTGTAAGGAAACGCGCTCGCGACATTCTACAACTTTGTATATGTGCTACCATTCGAACGCTCGTTTCGTGTGCATGCAGCTTGTCCCGTTCTCCAGCCTGCGCCACCAAATAAAATACAGAATAAAGCGCCTTAACCAATTTTTCTTTTGAGTTTTTCACAGTCGACAGTCGACACCACCCCTCGGCACAAATGAATCGAAATAATTTTTATTCGTGGCACGTGATCGGCAAAAAAAGGAAAAAGGACGTGGCATTTCTGTCCTTTAAATACCGTCTCCCCTGGGCGAATAGAAATCTTTGAAGAAATAAATATTTACACCGAGAAGTTGATTATGGGGTAAGGGCCGAGACTCGGTTGTTGGATCCCTTAAGATAACAGAACCAGAATCCGATGGAATCCCTGAGAGGAGTTTGCTTCTCAAAGAACAACAAACACCTCTGATGCTATATGGACGTTTGCACCTGTTAAAACTTTTGCAAACAGCGCCGGAAACAGATTTCCGGGAGGCGCTGCCTACTCCACCGTTGCGTTGTTTGAACTTCAAACTCGAATTGATTTCCACTCTCGAGATCGTGATGCTAGTCCTCGTTGTATACTGGACGTCGTATGAGTCGTAGAAATTCGATATCCCCGGACACAAAGTGCATGGGAAACTTTTCAAATATCCGTCTCGAAAAGAGTTCATCGCATATACTCACCTTATCCCTTAAGTTAAGAGATTCCCATGCACCATGCAACCCAACCACTATCTGTCCCATATGCATACTGATGGTGGAAAGGCGATATTTATCCATTGTCAAATACACACACTCAGAGCAGTAGCGAGAGCCCGCATATGTTTGCAATTCGAGTTAAAGTTTGTTTAGCTATTCCTTGGAAAAAGTTCTTTCTTTCACACAGGATGTCCGTCCGGTACGTCCACCCCCAGCTTTGCACTTCTTGGACACTTTTCTCCTCGGTCTGTTGTTCTCCTCTTTGCGCTTTCGTTTTGTGAACGACTTGTGTGAATCTTGTACATAGATGTTAAATGCATGTGAGGATATTATTGAGCGTGGGTGGTGTTGTGTGACTTTTATTTGCCTCAAGTTCACATGAAGACAGGCCGCCATCCCAAGCTGGAGGTTTTTCGTTTTCAATTTGGTTTTGTACGACAGGAATCCCCCAAAGGCCGGCACAATGTGCGGTTAAACTTATGGAGGTGGGTGGTTTGTGATTTGCGGTGGGGGGATACAAAAAATACTGTTCCATTAAAGGATACCTATGGGGATCATTGGGGTGGAGGACTGCGGTGTCCGTAATGTGGTGTAATGAAATAATGGCTAAGAACTATCAAATGGGCTGATAGTGATATTTTCTTAATGAGGTCTGCCATCAGATTGTGCGGGCACAAAGTCGGACAGACGAACTTGTGCGACCACAAAATATGGGAAAAGTTCTTTTCTCTACACTATGACACTTAAATCGATACAAACAAGGCTAGGACTGTGTGGTTAAAGTGAAAAGTTTGTAGGCTATAGCTGGTAACTTACCTCACATATCGACTGGCTGATGTTCTGCAGATTCAGTCGAAAGACTCGATCCCTGTTGATGAGAAATAGATATAGAATTAGTTTATTTTTAAAGTGAATCTGGGTGAAAAAAATATAAATAAAGGCCTTAAATGGCAAAATGCTAGGTCCATGACGTTCAAAATGAGACCAAAATAAAAAAGCCTGCCCTAGGTACCTATGTTGGGCTATTTTGTTATTCCGCGTAAGTTTCGGCAAGTCGCACGACAAATACCTTACACGACATGTAGGTAGGTACCTATCGCTGAGATTCTCAGAGGGTGGACTCGAAGCGAATGAAATGTGAATCGCCTGGTTTGCAAGCAATCAAATAGACAAATTACTGTGAAATAAAAAACCATGTGGCGACCATATAAACTCTGCGTTTATGGTCCAGAAAGTTGTTGGCTTTAAAGTTAAAGACACATCCTCTATACCTCTTTCTTAGATCCGAAGCAAAAATTCGATGGCAGCACTATTCTCCGAACAAAAATGCCAGAATGAATATTTCCCAACAGTGTGGCCAATTTAGCATATTTCCTGCTAAATTTAGCACTATTATTTTGTTTTTAACATCTTTTTTTTCAAATCTTGACCGTTTTTTTTTAGCATGATTTCATGCTGTAGCTGGAAAAATTATCAGGACTTTGGTTTAGCCAATTAATAATTAATATAATATAATAAAATCAAAACAGACGAACCTTATGTCGTTTTCGATTCGTCTTTTCAGATTTTTGCTGCCATATTGAACATAAAATCTCAATTTTACTGGTTCTTAGGTGTATTGAGTTGGCCGCACTTACACTGGAAATCCATTTTTATTGATTTTCACACATTTATAATAACGCATTTCGAGATAATTTAATTTAAAAAAATCGTTTCCATACGCGCAAAAATGAATAATTCAGTTAAAAAGCAATCCTTTTAACGATAAACAATTCGTAACTGCCAGCTGTGTGTTATACACATTGTTATTAGTGAAAGTATGTGTAAATGTGAGTAAAAATCGAGATTTCTCAAAAGTGTCTCAGATAAAAAAAAAATGTTTTTTTGGGAAATCGAACATGGAAAGCAATCTCGATCAAAGAAAAAATTGATTTTTTCTCCAAAAAATTTATCTTGTGAAATATATCTTATTTTTCCTGAAAAACAGCTTTTTTGTTAATTTTTTGGGTTTTTAGCAGGTTTTGATTTCAAAAAGGATTTTGCATGATTTTTAGCACTTTTTATACAAAAAAAAAAATGCTATAATGCTGAACTTGAATTGGTCCCAATTATTTGAAAGAGCAATGTTACCCCAAACAAATTACCATGTCTTTAAAAATGCCCTCCGTCGGTGTCGTTTTAGTCGAATTTCATTCAAAAGTTGGTCGGTATAGTAGTTATGTATCCACATTCCACACCCGCAAACAAAATATTCCAAATATTGATAGTTGACTACTGTACCTACTTTCGAAAGATATCGCGCTGAAAAGCTGGTGGATATTTGTTAGTTTTTTTCGGGGAACATTTCTTTTTCTCTTTCAAAAAGGGGATACATTTGTTTTTTATGCATTTGGATTAGAACACGTTTTACAGAAAATTCACAACAAAAAAACACACACTTGGAAAGTAACTGAAGAATTTCCACAGTTATTCCGATTTCTTTGGGAAAATGCGTCAGTAAGGAAAGCGCGTCATCGGTTAAGAAAAGTGAGGGGGCTTTATTGTTTGTCCAATTGGCAAATTTCATTATTTAACTCATTTATAAATTTAAAAGGAGTGGCTGATGAGCAATCGTCCGCATTAGGGCTCCCTTCAAGTGAACATATATTAACGCCCATTAGTTCGTGGAAACACTTGGCTTTTGATGACATCCTACAAAATCGATTGCTTGCAGACGAAAGGGTTTACTGATAAAAGGGTTTCGTTTTAAAAAGTGATCGAAAATGCAAAATGGACGTTTTACGGTTATGCTATTGCTACTCAGCATCGGCACACTCGTGGCTTCTTTTTGAGTTCTTTTAATAAAACATTTATTCGTGCTTTTCCAATGCAGATTTCGCACCCCCAACGCTCTGCCATTCAATTCTCCTATTCAGTGGCAGCTATTGACTCTCCGATTCCAATGTATAATCACTCAAACACATCGTCGCAAATCGATTTGCCACATAAATCCTATAACCAAAATCCTGTCAAAATGTATTCCCAACAAATGTCAATGAAAATGTGATGAGACCTTCTAACTATATTCACTTCTCAGATAATCCTACTGAATGTCTAGCCAACTGGAATGGAAAAACACTGCTCCATCCTTCAAATCACATACCTACTGCCATTCGTTAATCACTTCGAAATCCGTTCGAAAACCTCATTGAACATGTACAACTTCAATTTTTCAAAGGGGAAGCCTGTCAAAAGAGACACGGGGCGCTTACCGTTCACCCACAAGAAATAATCATCGCCTGCGATAGGATTTGCCATAGAAGTGACAAAACTTCAACTCAGCCTAATGGCATCCCAACGGCGCGGCGTGCCAGCAGCCGGCAACTGATTGAAAAATGAAATTCATTTTTCATTGAACTTTGTTCCCCCCTTCGAACTTTTTGACAGTCTAATCACCCACCTGCTAGATGAATGCACATCCCACCAGGCACCACCCCACGACTATGAGTCATTTCCTCGTAGAGACACCACGCACCGCATCTCCTTCCGGCTGTCAGTTTCCCCACACATAGCCAAGGCAACAGACAAACGACTTCAGCTGTCAAATTTTGAAAAATGAACCAAATGTTTTCCAAATTACAATAATAATTGTACGAAATTAAAAGCCTCCAGTTAAATTTGAATCAATCATCCTGGCCCAGTGCAGAGGGGTGTATATATACACTCCAAGGGATCTCTCAACTCAGCCGGGGCTATAAGGTCGGTCACAAGAGTCGATTCATAACTTTCCAACTCGTTGGCTAATTATGATTCTCGTCCTTCTCTCTCGAAAGGAAGGAAAAAGCTGACTGTCGGTGCGGTGGTGTTCTTCTATGTGTATGCTGATGCAGTGGCGTTTTAAAATTCATTTATGAGAGCGGGACCCAGCCATGGCAACCTTAAATTGCCGTCATTAATCTTCATTCGTGATGCTCTTTAGCTGGGGAGTAACTTCCTACACACTAATTCATAATTACGAGGAGCAACATTTCAAGTTGGCGGACATTTGTATTGTTCTGTGGGTGGGTTTCTTGAAAAGCGGTTTTCGCAGCAGAGCGCAAACAATAAGAGTGCGCCCAAAGGAAGGTCGTCATCGTCATCGCTTGTGGTTGGTGGTTGGCTCTGGCCTCTGGGCACTGCACAATGGGTGGTTATTAAATAAATACGCATACTAGATTCTTTTTGTGTGTAGCTCTCTCGGAATGGCGCGATCTAATTATGATTTGTTTCAAAGGGTGTTAAATACTTACATAGCGCCCACGTAGAGGGCATTGCTGGCCTCGTCAAAGTGGAAAGTCTTGTAGTAAAGTAGACCGCAACTGAAGTCTCTCACGTGATCTGAAATGAACAAGAGATAATTATGTGTTAGTTGCAAGGGGTATAGTATCACTAGCGCTATTTAGCCAAAGAAAAAAGAAATGGAGACTTATAACAAGAGGTTTACCACCTTTTCTGGTCAGAGTGGATAATTTGGTAGATGAAAACGTGCAGGGTCTGCAATTTGAGGGGGTCTCTTTTCCACGTTGACTGGTGAGATTTTTTCAAATAGGCAAACTTGAAGGAGACCTCAAAATGTCTCCTTTCATTCAAAAAAACGGAACCGATTTTGCACATGGACAAGCTCGTCAAGGCAGTCAACTTAGAATGACAATGACAATTTAATTGTATTCAGTAAAAATCATACAGAAGATATCCTTAGTCGTTTTATGACGAAATGGTCAGGGGCGACAAATTTATGGCGTCGATTTGGACGAGGATTCATTGTAAGCGGCAGACATACGCAAGGAGTCTTGAGCTTTCGACAAGTTAATGAACTTTGAACGCCTTACGTTGCAGTGTCAAGGCTAAATTCGACAGCAGCCGTTAATAGGTGCAAGGAATTCTTGTCTTTTATTCTCTTCATTTTTTTTTCCTCACTAGAAAATGTTTTCCAGATCTTCATGGCTGAGAGAACTTATTTGCTGCAATCCGTGAGCTTGACTGTGTGATGCTTATTATTGGAAAATACATGTACTTTTTTTTTAGTAGGCGCAGTGGCTTAGTGGTTGGAGGAGTCCCAGGTTCGAATCCCGAAAAAACCCAAATTCCAACTTACGGTTTTTTCCGCTGCGCCACCTCTCGCGAACGTCTGACAAACATCCGAGAGTATAAATGTCATGAAGGAGCTTCTCAATTAGCCGTTTGGACCCGGCATTAAATTGTAGATCCCTTCCATTCGTCCCAAAAATGAAAAACTCACATAAACGAATGGTTGTGAGAAGCTAGGCCTAGGGTCACTACAGACCTGTTGCGCCAACTATTTATTTATTTTTACATGTACTTTTTTGGTTAGCCCCCGGATTCTACGCGTTAATATCTCAGCCTTAAACAGAAAAATCACGTCACAGTTTTAAACACAAAATTCGACTACAGATGTAGTTCTATTTAAATCAATCTAAGGCTGTCCAATTGGTCAACGTCTTTTTATTATTTTTATTTTTATTTAGTATTTTTAAAAACTCCATCAAATTAACCTTCAAACAACTTAAGTATCGATTTCGTGTGACAAGTTTTGGCCTTTGGGTCTCTCTTATTCGCATTTAAAAATCGTTGTTTCCCCGCATTATTTTTTTTTTGCTGCTCACTACACTGCATCAACTGTTCAATAGGCTTTAAATTAGCACGAAGACATTCAACTCCGATATCTTATTAGGCCCTCATTAACACAAACACGTCTCTACCCAACTCCTCCTAATCAGTTGATATATTCAGTTCGCCAACAAGTCCATCCGGATAAATGTCGGCTTAAATTTACTTGCGCCCTGCTCTCTCTCTGCCTTTCTCTGTCTCGCCACCGCTGTACTGTAGCTATACACAATACAAGGTCTCTCTCCCGCCCGCCAAGTCCAATTTACTTTGGGGCTAAATCAAATTTTAAAGTTAATTTAAAGATAAAACGTGAATCATTCCTAATGACTGTCGTTTGTCAACTGTCACGAATCCTTCCTCCAAATGGGAAGCTCTCGTACGTCTGTCTCTCGTGCGAATGCTGTTAGCGAACACCCCCAAAAGGGATGTCGTACCAATTCAGAAAGAAAAATAAGTAAAACTAATTTGTACGAGAGAAAACTGACATAGGTTCAATTCTGTTGAAGTAAATTAAAGTCGAAACAGATCTGGCTCCGACTCTGATTTCCTGTATAAATTAGGAGTCGTAAGTCGTAACCTTTGGTCCCTGTACCCTTTGCCGCACGGATGTGGCACAGTCAAGTGAACAATTTCCCAAATGCTAAAAGACTGCTGTATATTGTATATAGTGTAGCAGCGACAGAGGAGACCAGCACCTTGCATTTACACAGCCATCAACAGCCATTTGTCTTAATAAACTTGATTCAGGGGTCCTCTGTCTTCATCATCAGTGTCAGTTTAGAGTTTTTTTTTCTTTTCTTTTTTTGTTGCTGTCTCTCTTTCCCGGTTTTTCTCACCATTTGTCTTTATTCTGTTTTTTTTTTCATGCTATCACTGGCATTTGATTTTATTCTCTTTTGTCTAAGTTACATCCTTGCGCTTTGTTTTCAAGTTTCCCTCCTATGGGAGGGTGCACGTATATCCAGGTGCATTTGTCATTTACCCCGGTTTCATCTATCTTTTCGAGTGTGGCCAAAAAAAAAGACGAGTTAAACAAGCATGAACTTTCATCAGCTCTCCAAAAAAAATAAAGAACTCACATTGTGTCGGATGTTGCTGAATTAAACAGAACTCCATGAAACAATTTCAGGATTAGATTGTAAATCTTTTATTGGCTTGAATTTCTAAATAAGTTCTGCATTGTAATGGTTAAGGGTTGTCACTACGGTTTTTTGTTAACCTTAAGCACAACGATAAAAATAAATTTCCGGAGAATGTCTGTATTTTTGGACAGAGGCAACAAACAATTTTTATCGAAATTGCCATTTATCTGCATACGTATAAAAACGCATATAAAAACGCACAAGCCATATCTTTCTTTATTTAGTCCAAGCCATTGATTTCCAGGTATATAGTTATGTCCGTCGGCTTTGTATGTAGGTGCCATGGAATAGTCACTCCTAGACCAAAGTTCCGTCCTTTTGAAATACAAAATGGATCTATTTTGCAGAGCGTGCTAAAACTAATGAATACCTCAGCAGTCTTTAGTCAAATTATAGAGGCTTGTGGTGGCCGATTCAAAGAGAAGGTACAAGAGGTCAAAAGTGATTCAAATCGGCTAAAAACTTCCCTCATCAATACGAATCTGTATCTTGCCCAAATTACTACCCACAGCGCGTTTAAGCGACGCCGAACAACTCTCTGCGGATAATTTTAAAACCCTAATTGATACCTGAAAGTCGATGAGTAACAGCTTCGAACCGCAGAAGGCACAACGCAGAACCCATTAAACAATTTTTCCTTTATCCAATTGCCTCTGGTAACCCTGAGTACTGAGTACAATGCAGTCAGAAGCTCCTCCTCTGTAGGTATATATCACCTTGCAGAAACAATATGCGCGAGTTTTCCATGACCCAATTTGTATTAATCGAACACCGTGCCTAAAAAGAAAGAAAAACCAGCACCACTGCCATGGCGGACTGTCTACTTTTGGAAGCAAAAACGACCGAAGGCACTAAAACAAAAGCTATTTAACTTTATCCACAGTAAAATTTACGGTTATGGTCAATTAAAACCAAAAAAAAAAAGAAAAAAGAAGAAGAATGCCCAACAGCTTGAAAGGAAAAAGCGCCAACAAATACACTTATTTCCCAAAAGCCACCAATAAACTACTGTTTTCGTTCGATCCCAACAAAACACACACACACATAGCCAGGTGCAAAGAAAAAAAGAGAACAAAAAAAAATCGCCTCCAATTTAAATAATCCTTTGGAGGGAGCCAACTCTGATGGAGCAGGGAAAGGTACCATTAAATGAAATTGATTTTAATCCCCTTCGACGTAAAAGGAATTGCGGTTGCGAGTCCTGTGAATGAACTTATGTGCGCGTCGCGTCCTGCATGCAACCTCACGATAAGAAAGTAAATTTAACTTATGCATATGAAGTGCTATACCCAAATGTACACATAATTCCCATCAAGGACCACGGCAAGAACAAAACAAATGGTGCGTATTATCTCTTGTGTGTGTGTGTGTGTGTGTGTGTGTGTGTGTGTGTGTGTGTGATTGTGGCTCTCCTCCTTAAATGATTATACGAACGATAAGAGAGAAGAATGTCAAAACATACGTAATATCCATCAACCACATCAAATCTGGTACTAAGCAGCCTTCACTAAGGCCTCTAATAGGATCAGCTTTAAATCTATATATGCAAATGGAGGAGAACAAATCACCTGTGTTATCCTTGCCACGCATATGAATCAGGAAAAAAAAACGGAAAGGAAAAACAATAACACATTCACTTGATAAGCGAGAAGGATGAGACAAAAACAATTCCACGGCTGAAGAGGTGAATCCTTGTATCCACTTAAACTCTGTGTGTAGGAAACACAACAGACGCATCCTGACTTCTTCCGCCATATGACCGAGAGTCGTCCCCACCCCCTGAATGTACATGTACACAGAGTCCATGCCCATGCCCATGCCTTCTAACATAACTGCTGAATTGTGTTCTTTGCAGATAAATGGAGCAGGTAATGGTAAAGCAAGCTTTCTATCTACTCCTCTTTCGTAAAATTGTTGTTATTTTTTTTTTTTTTTTTTTGAAAGAAAAAGGACGACAAACACCAGAAGCACAACTACGTTCTACCTTCAGCAGATGAAAAATATCCTGGATTTATTTATTCTTAAAAGCCCAAAACAATTTATTTTCTCTTCTTTCGTGTATTCGTTCGTATCTCGGTTGGGACAGAGCACACTGACATCCACCAGGTGGAACAAAGAGAAGAAGATGTAGTGTAGAGTTACCGTGGACGGTAGGAACAGAAAAGGACACCTTGCTTGTGTGTATAGGTTATCATCGGATGAAGATAACTCTTGGCTTTATCCCGAAAAATGGATGTCCGAAATTTAAGGATCACTCTTACCTTAATGTTACTATAATGCTGCATAGCACGAGAGAGCTGTGCACACAAACTGCGGAGGAGACGGTGAAAAGCTAAGGTAAAGTGCACAGGATAAGCAAAGTGAGTTGTACCGTGATATTTGTCAGTGTTGTACACAGTGAGGCGATAGGGTGGTTGTTTAGAAGAGGAAAGCAGAAAACAATATGCAGCCAAATGATAAATTGGCTGCAGCGATATAGTAATGGTGGATTGAGGTCAGAAGAGGGGACTTTTTTGGTACTAGGGGGGAGGCCCTAAATTATTAAGTAAATTCCATGGGGCTGTTCTGAGTAACATTTTTTAGGCAACTTTAAAAAAAATTTCAAAGGAGTATGCAAGATAGGTTTGGATGCAGTCTCACTTCTGAACATTTTCACAAAGAAGCCCAAAAAGGGTCCCGGATGAAAAAAGGAGTACCATTCCGATCTTAAAAAGAGCTTTTCCTTTCTAAAGAAATACACTGTTATTTTTATTACCGATATAATTGTTATTCAAATTAAAAACAAATTCTTCCGAATTCAACTAAATAGGCTAAACAGTTATAAAACAAACAATTTTGAATTATAAATTATATATTTTTATAAGCAGTCCGAATCCAGTGATTTTCAAAAAGTTGAGTCCGGAGTCCAGGCGTCCACAAAGCAGTCAAAAATAAGTCAAAATGACTCTAAAGCGTCCCAAAGGTAACACTGGATGGATGGCTTAGTGACTGAGAAGTGACATCGGTGACTCCGCAAAATCGCCACAATGGATAGATGTAACTACGAGGTAGCTTAAGACTTTATCAACCTATAGGTTCTGCAATAAACCCCGCAAAATCGGCGAAGTGGCAAGCGAAGGATCACTCTTGGGAAATCACACTCCTAAGTAGCAATGCTCTCGTTGATAGAACTAGGAATATTTGGGTCAAGTGGAATATATTCCATGAATGATCGCCTTTACTGGCTAACCAGTTACATTGAATATTCTAATAGCTGAAAATAAGAAGGATTTTTTTAGAGGTACAGAATTATAAACTGAAACATAAAACGCTTAGTCAAAATGGAAATTGCAATAGAATTGACTTTGTTAGATAGGTAATTTTGTGCCGTAAATGCTATAGTAAGATTTCGGGTATATAAATGCCGCTGCTGGGTCGACTAGAGCGTATTCAATCCGGACATTTAGATTTCAAAAAGTTCGAGCCCTATGGTAAAATGGCCAACGGAAGTTCACAAATGGTGAAATCGAAAACTACAGTGAACACAAATTACCATAATCTGTAAAATAAGTGTCACTGGAAAAAGTGTTGCCAATTTAAAAAAAGTCCATACCCCACATTTTAATTTTCGACTAGTTATTCGCCAAACTAAGACCCTCTTTGGTAAATTAATATACCCATTACAAAATAGGAAACCACACAGGTCACCTGTCAGCTCTTAAATCAGTTGTCTCTGGAAGAGGCTTGCCAATCCGAAAAACCAAACCTAAAAAAAACACGACTTATTTCACCGCTCCGGGAGGCTTCCCAATCTTATAGATTCAATCGATAAAGTGACTTCTTCTACCGTAGAATATTTTACACAATTCTTAAAGCGATGGATTTAGATCTTTTTGTATTCAAAAACTTAGGAAAGTTTTTGTTCCATATCCTACTAACCGAAAAGAAATGGACAATCTTCAGATCTGACTACTTGAGTTATATTCCACTTTCCTTTGCTTAGAATTGTCTGCCAGTTCGACTTATCTCTTTTAAATTTGGCCTCAAAAATCTGTGCGATTTTGAAATACTCTCTTCCCTCAATTTAATTTAAAAGCCCTCTCCTTGTCGCTGGCGGAGTTTTTACCTTTTCCAGTTTTAAACTTCGCACTTCTTGCTTCACCACCAGTCATAACAACAACCGTTTCAATCCGCAAGCAACTCTTCTATGGTCAGTAATATGAAGATTTATACTTGAAGAAAATGAATTTTGCAGTTGTTCGTGCGAAATGTGCTACAGATTTTGATAGGCAACTGCATTTTTCTTGTGCATAGAATCATCTCCCTCCTTAAAATTGATGAAAGAAACCTTTTCGGATAGCAAACAAATATACAGGACACACTGATCATCAGCGGTTCAGAACTATTCACATATCGATTTGCGAAGCCATAATCATTTTTCAAACCGCTGCGCTGCGTCTCTTTGTCCCTGTCACAATCCGGATTAAACCCCAAAAGAAAATATTAGTGCTAATCTATCAGGGCTCACTCCACAACTCATTTACATGAAACCACAATACAACACCCTTATCATATTCAAATTGAATTTATACCCCACCTATACGTCCTAAAATATTTATATCCCAACACAAAAACATCCTTTTCACACTCCCATATAAAGAATAAGTAAACGTAATTCATTCATAAACATATTCAAGAACTAACTGGCAACATGCGCCACTTAAGGGACAACTGACAGCTGTCAAAATATTTACAGAAAAATAAAACAAATACTCTTAACACGATCTAAATTCAGAGCCCAACGTACATAAGCCATATGCAAATGAATCCAACAACTATATGCCACTTGGCATAATGTATCTATCCACCCGCTGTCAATGTCTATCCCTGGCAAAAAGAGAAAAAAAAAAACCCATCATCACCACTGACATCAATCAAATCTCGGAACAAGGCAGCAAACACTGATTTCCATTTTGTGGGAGTCCTATCACAGAAAAATGAAAAAAAAAATTGAGAAAAGTGTTGCTTGCCACGTTTGCATGGTGCCAAATACACAACACACAACCAAATTGCGAAACACCCCTGTCAGTCAGTCAGTGTGTCACGCTACTGCTCCGTTGTAGTCAGATCCATAGGCGAAGTCAATAAAGGAGCATCACACTATACACCATGACTCTGACTCCTCCATCATCATCATCAACATCAGTAGCATGAAATATTTTGTTACATATTATTTGATCGTATAATTTAACGGCTTTTCAAATTCCTTTCCTCAAAATGTGTTTTGCAAAAAATTCAAAACTCAACTGGGGGGTGATATAAAAAGTGACACAGCAGCACCATTCCTTCGTCATCTGCAGAAAAGAAACTCAGCCGAAGGATGCCAAAGATTGTGTTCTCTTTTTTTTTTTTGTTTTGTTGCTGTTTATTTTCGTTCCCATTGTTCGATGGCATTATTTTCCAGGCACAAAAGTAGCAGGCCGACGTGCTCGGGGCAGAAGAAAAAAGAACCGAAAACAAAAACAAACTAAGAAATTTAGATGCTCTTAGTTGACTTAAGCTAATTTCCATAAAGGTCAATATTTAACCAGGACAAATATTCATTTTCATGCAAATCACAAGGATTTTCTTCTTTTATTGTTCGCCTATTTCTTGCTCTCTTGTGTCTCCCCTATTAACTCGCCGCTCTCACTCTATGCACTCTGACAAAAGCGTCACGATTTCGACCGACTTCCCAAGGACAATGAACATCCTCCGCACTCATTGGCACAAGTCAGAGGAATTGTTTGCGGTAGAGCGGGTACTAATGATAATGGTGCTGATGCTGACATATTTTTTAATGCGTGTCGCAGACCAAACGCCTATTAATGTAGGACGAACCATAGATACACACCCACACACACAGCCAGATGAAGAGGACAGAAATTGACAAATTTTCAATGAAAGCTTCGAGGCTTAGGTACAGTGAGCTGCTGCCATGGAACCGTAATTAGCGTAAGGATTTCGGACTGCGAGTACCATGGAAATCCTTTTTTATTTCGTGTTTTATTGTTTGTCATTGTGTTGGAGGTGTTTATTGTTGATAGACGCATTTTAATGTCACTAAAATTTAACTCTGATGAGGATCTACTCAGTTTCTGAGAATGCCAATGCGTTGGTGTTCATCATGAATGTTAATGAGATAAAAGATTGACTGCTAAGTGAGTCGCGTAGGTACCTAATAAAGAGTGGCGCGTTAATTGACTTGCCAAGGGCATTTCAGTGCGTTTACCAATTTCGTCGGCTTCGACGTTAAATACCCTGGGATAGGAGACGATTGACGGCGAAGTAAAATATTTGAGTGGCCTTAGCTGACCTTTAAAAAGACTTGCATTAAATCTATAAATAGTGTGATTGAGAGGTTCGAGGCGTTTATAATTTGTTATTGAGCGGGCTGCTACAAGGTTCGTGATGCGGATAAGGTTATAAGAAATGAGGCAAGTCCTTGAAACAGATGATTTTTTCATTGAAGACGCAGTCTGGGTATATATCTCGTGTAACTACAGGACAAATGGTATTCTGAAATAAGGAAACATTGCAGTCGGTAGAAATTTTCAATCTTTATTTTAGGAACATTTTTTTTTTAATTTTTAACAAGACTTGCGGAACTCAATTTGGAACAATATGTGAACCACAAGCGTTTTGAAGCAGCATCCACATTAATGTTCGTAATGTACTTAGCAAGCCGAAAAAACAGCATCCCCATTCGTGGATGCACTAAACAGAATTATTTAAAAAAAAATATGTTACGCAACAGTTTATGTAACAATGAGCATTCTTGCTTAGTAACTAGCAACTTTTGTACATTTTCTCAGAGGCAAAGCTATTTGAGTACTGCGAAATTGCTTTAAATATCCGAAATGAACATTTAATAAACATTTGGAAAATTTTAAGATAAGTATTTATTTGACGCAACAAGTCTGTAAAGAATCCTAGGCCAATATTTTAAAGTTTCATTTTTTAGTGAAATGTTTGCCGAGTAAGATCGGGTGAATTAAGGAGCCTTTCTCAGACTGTAATACACTCGAATGCTTGTCAGTCGTTATAAGATGTGACTTGTGTTTTTCCGAGGATCGAACCAGCGACTGCTCGCTCAGAGTCCAGCATACCAACCACTGAAACACTGAACCACTGCGCCAAAAATCAATTCCATGTTCTTTGACTTTTATAATTAAACTGCTAAAATATCGAATCAAAAAAGAGATGTCTGTAAATCACTTCAAATCACTTCTATAAAACCTAGGTATTCAAAGAGACCTTGACATTTTGTAAACTATAATGAAGGTAGTCCAGTTGCTTGCTGGGACATATGGAAGAGGTTAAGAAAAAGCAAGATTAAATATCCGATAGCTGTAGCTCTGCAGCTAAAAAATCAAAGAAGGCAGCTATATCTAAGGAGCTCTGAAATGAACCCTCTGCGAAAAATCCGTCTTCCAGGGAACTTCTTCCTAACCGCTTTTCTGACACCTAAAGATTATATCTGAAGCTGCTACACGACAAATTGGCAGAACTTCGAGGTGGATAGGCTGAGAGTTTCTAAGACTGAGAGGAGAGAAGATAGGCCTAGGTACATAGGATCCTATTCGAGCCTTTTGGGCAAAACTTTTTATTCATAATTTTTAAAAGATATTGGGCCTTACCAATAACCATTTTTAGTTTCGACTCTAAATTTTAGTAGCTCACATACAAATTTCGCAATTGTGAGCTTCCGTAAATTTAAATTCGAGACTAAAATTAGTTATAAGTACGGCGCATTAAATCTTCAGTTTTTTTAGCATTCACAAATAAATAAAAAAAATAAATAAATGTACTTAAATAAAGTCAAACTAATTTTATCCCGAAATCCAATTTCTTCTGACAAACATATAAATTTCTTTGAATTCAATTAAATTTTAAGATCCTTCAGATTATATCAACTTGTACTTTATTTTCCAATTCTTTCCATGGAAAGATCTCGAAATTATTGGCTGCATTCAGGCTTTGCTCTCAAATACACAGTGTGTCAAAAATGTTGCACAAGAAACGTTGAATCTTTATGGAATTTACTTTGCAGACATCTCATTTAAAATACAATTGAAGTCCCGCACCCAAAATGACAAATCAGGGTTAAATTAAACTCACTGGTAGTCATAACTACTGAGGCAGCAATTGAAATGCGAAATTACTCAATCTTTGTAATTGGGGGACTTATATTGGATCAATGGACGCATGTCTAAAACTTTCGAGTAATTAATCCCCAGTTGACGAAACCAGACGAAGGGACTGTCTGCAAACTTATTTCCAACTTCAAGCTCACCGTACCTACATACAAAAGTTGATGTCCTTTCATACATTGCTTGTGTGGGACTCCACTACAGGTGAGTACTTCGTATGCACACCACATAGGCTATGTTTTATTTGCAAAACAATGACACACCAACATATACCTATAGAAGCAGGAACTTTGTATATATGTATTAAGCATCAAGTGGGCTCTGTATACATTATACCTGTCGCAAGTTTCACCAAATAGACCAAACACAACTCCTTAGACAATATGGCATTTCCATCTGCCACCAGAACTACACTCACAATATTTATATACACCGCACAGTGCGCCGGCACACACAGGAGGAAAATCATGCTACGCTCAAGCGAGATGTACTCTATTCTATTCGGCTTTGAAAAATTCATAGATTTAAGTAGAGACTTTAGGCAGAAGCACGTTGCCAGGATTTGCCACACAACATCAATTTCATCCAACTTGACGTCACATCCTTAGAGAATGGAATGTGTACATGTACAGTGTACACATTATATGTACCATGCATAAACGTATTTCAGGAGCACTGCTGCCGCCTGTATAAGGTGGTGACGACCGACGGCGGTGCGGTGCCAATGTAAAGGGGTTCGCAGTGGAGCAGTTAAATAAGATGAGAAGTGGTAGAGACTAAGCTTCCTTTAGATCCCAAACGAGGGCAGGCAAAAAAAAATAGAAGAAAAAAACCGTCAGACCAAAACCCGGGTAGTAAGAATTATCCCAAAATTGGATAAAGCTCAAGAGGTTTACTTTGCCTTTGGTCCTATATTTTTTCGCTTTCTTCTTTTTCTATTTTTCCTCGATTGTTTGTGTTTTGTACGCCTTAAAGATGAGGGGGTGGGATGGATTTTTCTCCGCTTATCCCTGCCGCTTGTGTTACCTTCTGAATCGCTTTGAATAGGACTATTGCCCGTGTTCCACCCACTTGACTATCTTCATTTCAAGTCATGTCGTATCATGGCAAGAAGATGTTCGAAGCGTTTTCGTACCTCTTGCAAAATCCTAGGCAACTGCCATTCACGTGCGGTTCTCCTTTGCAGTGTGTATATTCCTATGGCTGTGGGCTGCAAGGGGGGGATATCTGGCCCGCGGTAAGATGCCTCATTCATCCTTTGCTGCCGCCTTAATGTTGGCATAATATCGATTTACTATTATACGATTCACATATGGCAAAGACAAATGGTTCAATTCGCTAGAGCGCAGCCAAAAAGCAACTTAGGACATCAGCGGAGCAACGCGCACATGTATAAATGTTTGGAATAGAAACGCGACACTAAAAAAGAATTTTTTTTTCTGTTGCTAGCGGTGAGTATGTGTGTTCATGCCTGTAGGTTGGAAGTTTCCCTTTTTTATTTCGAGGGGGCCCACAAAGGATGCAGCGCAAAGGAATAACCGGCAGGCAGCGTGACTGGTATTCATGGTCGTTTTACACATTGCTTCTTCTAGCGGCTGGCTTACTCCTATGAGGAAAGGTTTGGTTATTATTTCTCTGGAAGGTTTAGCTGCTTCGTTGGAGCAGTGGAGGTATCCATTTTTTTTTCTCGTGGCCCTCCCTCTCAGCGCGCCGCGCAAAATGGTATATGTACGGCAGAGTCCTCATGCAATATTTATGGCGCTGCACTATTTCATGTGGCAAAAGATTTAGGAAGCACCTGGAACTTGTGACATAGGTACAAGTGAACATGTAGGTGTGTATAGGATACTTCTTTCTTTTTTTTGGCGGCCATATTTTTTGTGTGCAGTAAATTTTTGACAGAAAGAAAGTAATACTTTTGGAAGATGGTCGGTTGTTTTTGGGTTGGCTTAAATAATTAAAGAGCTTCGAGGTGGTTTAGGAGCAGCGATATATTTGGTTACTCGGAGTCTTTAAATGGGTCGCCCAGAGTTGAATGGCTTTGCTTTGAATTTCGGGCATAAATAGAGCATTTTAGGCTTTGAGGTGAATGAGCTGTTTGCTGTGGTCACTTAGATGGCTCAATGGAAACGGGTTTTCAATTTCCGAGTTTGTGTTAGGGAATTCTTAATGACACCGAGGGGCTGCGGTGTGAAGCTCTAGAGATGGCAGCAGTGGATGTTGAGTTCAACCACTGTGGGGAAATGTTTAGAAACAAATTGTAAGCTCGAAGAATGCTCAAATGACTTCATTGGAAGACAACTTTATACCAATACTGCTTGGATATGAAATCGGGCATATAGGACCTGCGCCTGAGAAATAAATCGAGACACAACACCGCAATCGGTGCGCCAAAAAAAAGATCTTTGCTCCTTTTAAGATTTTTGAAGCTCAGGAATATGTACCTATAGCTACTCTTTTACTCCCCTCAAATGAAGGAGTGTCAGGGGCCTACTTTTCCCTTTTTCAAAGGCATTGCGAAAATTATACTTCCAAAACTCTACTGCTCCACCTCCAACATTGTTTCGCTTGTAAAAACAGTATCCTACCTTGCCTCCTCGAAAGCCATTATAAACCTATTAATGTCATCCATACACCCATAGGGCTATACCTCTTCCAATCAAACTAAAAACCCATGTTAACACAACACAAACATAGCCCAGTTAACCCACAGTAACACCCTACACACTGTACAGAAAAGTACCTATAATTGTTAATGTGCGAGCGACACTTACAAAAGTTAACTACAATCGGAGCGTTCAAAAGAATTCCCTCTTCTAGCTCCTGAAGGTGACCAAACACATCAACGCCAAGCTAAAATGGACATAAACAGCCAATTTATGATGTCTTAAGTGGAGCAATATCATTCTCCATATATATACACCATATGCCCTACGCTGCACAAACACATATATGCGTAGATGTAAGTTGGTAGGAATAGCTATAACAATCGATTTTCACTTGAAGCAACCGACGATCCTTCGGCAACCAACAAAACATATTCACACACTCAACTTTCGATGTGAATGGCCCGTAAATTTAAGTTGCGGTTGACCATGTCCACGTGCTTTGGCTGTCCTTTCATACAGCACACAGGTTTTTGCTTCCTTCTTCTTCTTTTTTTTCTTAATCCTGGAATTTAGGAAAGGTGACTCCATTTAGTACTACTGACGACGACGCATCGGTGAGAATATATGAGTTTATGAAATTGTCTCATTGTCTGGTCGACGGAGAAGGCAACCCATTTAGTCAATAGACTTCCTTCACTTATTAACGATGAGCGGCCGCCGACGCCACCGGTCCAAACAGAAAGAAAGAAAACTGTAGGGGAGGCTTAATGTTGTGAGCATTTATGTTATTGATTGTCACAGTATTATATGGGCCACCCGAAATACCCGATGACACGATAATAGCTGTTGGAGTATAAATTGTGTGTTAATATAGTAGAACGTGACGTTTGGGATAAAGGTAAGCGTTGGATTAAATTAGTCGACTATGAGAGGAAGTTATGTGGGGGTGAGGTTCTACAAGTTTCCAACTTTGAGTCTGGCTCTAATTGGAAATTTTCGAGAAACTGTTTGAAAGTAGTTGAGATGGGCGCGGGAAAGTTCGCCGGCTAATGAGGTTTAAATTGCTCTGCAAACTAATAATGCGACAGAGTCAAGAAGATTATATGGTAGAAGCTCTCGATAAGGTACATGGATAAGTGGATAATCAATCAATTACCTATTAGGCGAACGAACGATTATGCTTATATTCCAAGGCGCCTCATTTTTTATGCGCCCATTATCTAATTTTTCTTACTTTAGAAAATGTAGTCCTATCCACTAACTCGCACGTTGCAAAAGCTTCAAATAAAACATTTACGAACGCTACGCAGGATCATATTTAAGTGGTTTTAAAATAGTTAAAAAAATACCATAAGGGACAAGGGAATAGGACAGTCTTTCAAACATTAAAATTAGTTTCGTTCTTTTTTTAAGGCACATTTTAAAACGAAAAATTACATTCATCCCTTCCAACGAACTTCACCTTTCATTTGGTTCGTATTTTAAATCGGTTTTGATTTAACGCCGCAATCGGTACGACAAAAAATTGTGTACCTAGGCTTTTCGTGAAGATACTGAATTCGAACAAGCAAGGGACCAAATATAGAAATTGAATTTAAGCTGGATTCGACATAATTGACTTTAAGGACCCAATCGGCTTAATTACTCACCTTCCTAGAACTTAAGTATTTTTATTGGATCATTGGGTCCTTTTTAAAGAAAGTAATGGCGCAGTTTTCAATAATCCTTTGAATAAGGATAACTCGTGTGCGTCTATATAAGCGTAACGAAACAGCTACATACACATAACTAAACTCTTATCGGTGTATGAGCAACCGATCGTGCGCTATCCTTCGGACCTCTCATGGATGGAATTCAATCAACTACAGCTGAAGGATACAGACATGTCGTTTCATTCGTTTGTCGACTGTCGGGAAAGGCAGTCATTTAACAGCAGAATAAGTGAAATAAACCGACGTGTTTTGTTCATATTTTTGGAATCGTTTTCTTTTTATTTAATAACAGTCCACTAGCTAACAGGATACAACTAAATTAATCAGGACAGAGCAAAGAGGCTTGCAAAAACCTCTTACCAGTTTATGAACCTATATAACTATTTAGGCTTCATTTTCAAAACTTAAAGAATACCTATAATAAAAATAAAACCCACAAGCCTCGGATGCCGGAATGCGATACCTTTGAGTGTATTAATGGATTGATCCTATGGCGTTTAGGTACAAGCCAACACCCTAATGACTACACCTTAACCAACGCGTTAGAGTTTTTTTTTCTACGATTCCACGTATGTAAATAGATCGTTGATAGCTACAAAAAAAAAAAATGAGAGCGATCTAGAAAGTGGAATGGGTTGTAATGACATTTACGGCCTATGAACTATTCATATTAAAGATACTGTTGTCATGCCCAACAGAAATTCTCTTTATGAGTGGCTTTAAGTATGTTATGTTATGCTTTAAGTAAGCAGTCAGATTGTAGGTAAAATACTTATGCCCGTCGGCCATAAGCGGTTTATTCAACTTTTTACTTCAAAAAAAAAAGTAGTGCACTAGCTCACGTTATTCATGTTTATCAATATAACAATAAAGATTTAGTTGTTATAAGTCTGTACCCCTACATGTCTGATTTTGCCAAAAAAAAAAAATAGTTTCCTTGAGTTAGTCAACAGCGGGTTCGTTGGGATTGGAGGTGTTCCTCATACACTTTACCAAGCGTCATTGGTTGGGCATACCATTGAACACACTCGGCAACATTTTTATGAAATATTTCCATCTCAGTTTTGCCGGTGGTCCACTTGTTTTACTTTTTGAAGCAAGATACCCTTTTTCCGTAAGATCGGTGGGTTTTTACCACATGTGGTCATCCCGTCGTCAGCAATGATAAGTCCTAACGATCCTTTAATGACGGCTCAACTCGTAGAGGCACACCAATTTCACCGCATCATCACAAGTCAAGTCGACAAAAAAATTCAAGTTGAGCAACGGGTTGAGCAGATAATGTGCTGGAGATTATTTCAAAACTAGAGACCAATGAACCGCACAACCATGTTGAACGAGGAACACGAGCTCGTATACTACCGTACATTTGATGAGCAATGGGTTGTGCAACAATCTCCAACAGGATCAAACACTTTAGTGTTTACTTAAGTGAACGAGATGCATTACAGTGCGCAACATAGCGTTAGGTCCTTTTTATACCCTCCACAGGAAGGTATATTCACTTTGTCATTACATTTGTAACGCCAAGAAGGAGTCACCGGAGACCTCATAAAGTATATATATTCTGAATCAGGATCACATTCTGAATCGATTTAGCCATGTTCGTCTGTCTGTCTGTTGAATCAACCTAGGCGAATCAAGTTTTGTGAAAGGACTTATTTTTATTGTCGTTAGGTTGGTATTGAAAATGGGCTATGTCGGTCAAGTAAATAGTTCTGGTACCTCCCATACAAAACCAATATTAGGCCCATGTGTCTCTCTGTCTGTTGTTCGATGTAATTACGTACTACCTCACATGCCTAAAACTTTGCATGACTTGTATGCAGTGGAGGGTATCAAAGCATCGGCCAGTCCGATGATAACACTTTTACTTGTTTTTATCTCGCCTTCACACATCAGGAAGAAGCAATTCAAACAGGGAAAGTCTCTATGATCTCTTATGAATGCCAAAAGTCGCATTCTCTGAGGTCTAGAATGATAGCGACATTCTGGACTTTGTATGATCTATGCCGCCCAAACGTTGGGCTCCAATTATTGTCTTTACAACTAAGATAGGATGTGGGTCTATCAATGTATTATTCAACAGCAAGCTTTGCATTGATATCAAGAAAATGTTGGTGCATCAGTTCCTCTAGCTCTAGTCCCAGCTCCCCACTTATTTTTTGTTTTGAAGGATGAGTCTCACACCATTTATAACGTTTTTTATAAATTCGATTAGCCTAAGTAAAAAACAAAACCAACCTACAGTGACAATACCAGAAATTTTCAATGCCATATCCACCTCTACCTTCGTACAACTTTTGTAATCTGACTTAGTTCTATGTTGCGAAATCCGTAGAATGAGCCCTACGGTGTCACGTTGGGCGCCATTTCTTAAAGCTCCCAAAAGTTATAGAACACCCTCGTCTCCAGAAAAAAAAACACGTTTTCTCCCACCCTTCCTTAGGTGTAAGTTTACTTCTCCAATGACCTTGCCATGTTAAAGGACTCCCATCCACACCATTGCCCCATTGCAGGAATCCAACTTCAGCCTTCGAAAATACCCATTATCAAATTTCCCACTACAGTCGTATGCTCAAAAATATATGTAATTCAATTAGAACTCATGCAATAATCACTGAACGAAAAATGTCCTAAAGTAACTTCCCGGAATGCCCCAGTTCCATTGTTTGGTCTGGCAAAAGCAATCTCCAGACTCATCTATCATCTGCAAGATATTTTCTCTTGCTCTTCTTCTGCGTCAGTGAATTACGCTTCGAAATGAATTTATCAGTGGGACACGTTGTGGTAAATTGAAGAATGTTCTTCTTTTTTTTCGTCGTTTCCCTCATCATTTCTGTTGCCCTTCTATTTTCATTTCATCATAGACGTACACATTCTGATAAACCTACGCAAAGTACAGAAGTAAAAAAAAAGTGCGTTGCTGCTGTTGAAGGATGTTTATCTGGAAAAATGTTGCCCCCGAAACATCCATCAGCACGTCGCACCCATGACATTTTATTTACCTCAAGCGAGGAAAATCCTCCTTAAGGATTCAAGGATCCTACTGAACTCCAACGAGTAGAGGAGACAAAATGGAAAATTTAATTTTTCCACCCTGTCAATGTCACGTTGTTGTGATACCATCTCTTTGGTCCCCTGCACCCCCAATCCACTATTCTATGTTAGCGTGTGAGTGTGTTGACACACATATTTCGTTCCTGCTGCTGCGTCAAATTATGACATCAGCCTTCGAAGAAAGGATCTTGAGTCCCTTTCGCCTAGATGTGATGTCAGAAAAAAAAAAAAAAAAATAAAATAGAGAGTTCGCAAAAAATGCATAAGAAACCGTTCAAACTTGAACAGGCTTCGTGGGGACATCCATCCCCGCACATACTGCCTTGGCGAACCCGAACCACTGAAGAAGCCATTTTTATAGACTGCCATGGCAGTCATGCAAAGGAGCAAATTGCGTCCCAATGGAGTGATGCAGGAGTTGGCTGATGTGCGCTTCGGAAAATTATATGTTCCGCTATCGTTTGGAATTTTAGATTTTATTCCGGAAAAGTCCACCCCTTCCCTCGCATATAATGTGATGGTGGCGGGCAAATGCTAGAGAATTTGTGGGTCGAGCCCACAGACCACGTTCGTTCGGTATGGTGGCCGTTTGCTTTGCTCCCTCGGGCAAATGTTATAGCGAAAAAAAAAACACACCCAAGTGGAGAGTGGAAGAGCATTTCTGGAATTTGTATGCTATTCTCTGTGTGTCTGCATTTTTTAACTCCTTTTCGGTATATTTTTCTATTTTTGGTATATTTTTCCTCTGTGAGCTTCTTTGGGGTTAAAAAGGATGAACGTTTGAATTGTGATGGTAACGGATACTCCTCAAGTTCGCTTGCTGCTTGTGGCCTCTCTTGGGTGGATAATTACACACAGTCCTGGGCATGGAGGTAAGAGGGGTACACGTCTTTTAAAAGAGGTTGATAACTCAAAGATGTGATTTTGGTTTCCTTGAAAACTGGTTGAGAGTGGATGAGAGCATTTGACTTCAATCTGAACGATTGAAGGTGTCTAGACGAAACTAATGTATCATTCTGGTCGTATGGTGTGTTTGTGTGTATTTTTGTGTGGCTCATGAAAGCAACCGAGAGATCACATTTCTCAATACGGTTAGGGTATAATGGATCTTATTTGTGTAGGTATGGGATGACTTACTTGAAGGATACTTTGAATTTCATAACTTTAAAATGGGTAATGGTACGAGATGGGGAGCTGGTGTGGGTCGTTATGTTGTACTCATGAAAATATGTCTAGCTACCCACTGCTTAGTGACAGTTTCGCCTGTTTAACGAATAAACCAAATAGAATTTAGATCTGTCCAAAGAATATTATTGTAATGCAATTGACTATGGCTCTCAGAGCTGTCCTGGTTGACATTTGGCAGGTACTCCCCATGTAACTAAACCGGCTAGAGACCTTACAAAGGAATCATTAGTAGTGTTTTACCTGTTGAAGAAGAGAGTTGTATTAAATTACAAACAAAAGAGGTACAACAGATAAAAATACCAGCGCGGCACGTTTTGAAAAAAGTATAGGACTATGAAAGAAGCCTTGTGGAACACCAATTATTTTTTAGGAGCCTCCGCATGCTGTGTAAGTCTACATCAGTAAGCTGCGTATCTACACTTTATGGGGGCCTATCGCTGTTTGCTATAATATGACGACTTATCCAGTTTTTGTCACCTTCATTTTAGAGCTTATATATTTTTTTGAGCAAGAGTACAATCACATCTTTGTCTTTCGGGTTGCTCTTCCAATAAGCACATCTACTTTTAGGTTAACCATTTAAAACTGGGGCTCATTTTTTTCATTCGAAATTTGTTGATCAATTTGAAGAACGCATGGTGCTGCTGTGCTGCTGTGACCATCACAGAGACTCCACGCGAGCTGAACTGAGCATATCCCCAGCGTAATGCACGATCAATGCTCTTTCGTCTCATATAGCTTTGTTGCTGACCATGACAAGGCAAACATTTTCTTTTTAATGGGTATTGTTGCTACCGATTATGGTATTAAGATGGTTGCATGCTCAGCGCGGTCTTAGCTTTAAGTGTCTAAAAGATGGCAGTTCACTCAACGATTTCCCTTCAGTCAAGTCTTCAGAACGCATCACCTGTCAAAGCTGATTTCAGAAAGAAGACCACAATAGAGGAGCGATTCTGATCCGTCTCCCAGTGGGTGCGCAAGAGGCGCCCTGCTTCTTGCTACGCTTTAGTTTTTGGGACAACAAATGAGAAGCTTTCTCAGGACGCTTTTAATGTACTCTAGGATGGGGACACAGTGAAAAACAAAATTTAATTTCTAATTTCTCCGGGTTGAACCAGAGACCGTTCGCTCTAAAGTTCAAAAAAACTAACAACTGTGCTTTACGGGTAATCCGACTAATTTGCTACCTGCTATATATGAGTTTTTTTTAATTTCTTTGCACATCTTGGCACATTCAAGACTGTGGAAATGGTATCTACTAAACTATGAACACCAATGATACACTTAAAAACGGGCACACAAAGTGAATTTAATGTTGCGAAAAAATCATCCTCTATTATGATACAAATTTCCACCACAACCAGGTGAAATTTACATATAAAATTTGACTTAAGATTAAGCCAACATTGAGAATCGCTTCCTGGAGACATTTTTCCTTAAGACAACAACTTAAAACATTTTTTTTTTCCAATCGGAAAAGGTATAGGTACTCTCTGGTAAGACAGCAACTTATATCTCCACAATTAGTTCCCGGATAACGATAAAACAAATCCTATATCTTAACTGCGACATTTTGCAATGCAAACGCCTCATGGTCGGAAAAAAGTTGGTAAACACATTTTTAAAACTTTTGCGACTTGTGGTATCGTATGGAGTGCAGTAGACTAAATATAAATCTACGGTCGGCATATCGCGGTCCCTGTGGAAATGACTGTGAAAAAATAAAATAAAATAAATCGAACAAATTGGACCCCCAGAGAGCAACAAAATTTTCATTAAAGTATTTTTCCCAATAAAACCATTTTTATTAAAGAAGCTCCCATCACAGAGCTTTAAGTCGGAATGTCATGTCCAGCATGCTAGATCAATATTCACACCCTGTTCGTCTCCATGACCGAAAGAGGGCGATAATATTGCGATATGGCCACATCAAAACATCCCTTCAAATGACATGCACGATGCCCTCGTACAGGTCGACGGTTTATGTGCCATTGAACACGAACCCAACCATTCAAGTCATTGACTCACAACACCGCAATCAGCTACAAATAATCTCCACTGTCTCGCACCCACATTATGATGTGCCTCTGGGATACTATAACTCCTACCAACACCTACATAAACTATATACATACCAGCGGAATAAATTTTGTATAAATAACCTACAACATCATCATAATCATCAACGGTTCCGAAACAACCACCCACCCCCAAAACAACACCATTTGCAATTTGCTATCGATATGCTGCTGTTGGCAAATATGAAATTCCAACACATATTCCACAAACATGCCAGAGACTGAACCCTGTCTGTGTCCCTGTCCATTGTACATTGGACGGGAAATTGTCTATGCTGCATTCCCCAACCCACACCCCAAGCGTACGTCATATACTTCTAATCAGAACGTATAAATGAAGAACCGATATTGACTTTAATAATATTTCATTAAAAGAAGACCATGTTCATTTCTACCGCACTGATAGTGATAGTCCTTGCGCGCGGTGATCTTACGACCTCCCCTTTGCTTCCTTTGCAATAAAAATAATTAATAACCATGCAAAAGTCCTTCTTGTTCATGGCATTGTTTCCAGCAATCGGTCAATCGATATCTCGCATGTTGTGTGTGCAAAACGGTGAGATGGATTTATTCCAACTCGTCCTTTCGTTTTCTTTTTAGCCAAAGTTGATTGTGCGTGCCAGGGGGATTAGTTCGTTTAATACTCGTTTAAGCGTATGCATGTCGGTTGTGTGTGTGCCTGTACACTTCTCGTTCCGTGTTTAATTTGTTTTTACTTTTATTCGTATAGAAGCCATCCCTTGTAATTCAATTACCAGTCGATATTTTATTATGTGTTACCGGACATACAACACCCACCCCTAGACAGCACAAACAAGGATAACGCAAGGGTATAGGGTGAATGCGCTATGCCACAACTAAACCAAGGAGGAAAACAAAAAAGAAGGTGCAACTATGGGTTATCCAGCGGCCACATGAAAATATGTTCGATATTAGATCACGGGCAAGGGGGTTGATTATTTTCTATTTGAATCGAACTAATTGCTCTTTTACCCAACAACAACACTAGACCACCACACCGCAACGATAATCAACCTGCCCTACCGTTGGTTGCGCGGTTGGTCGGTCGTCGGTCGGTCGGTCGGTCGGTCGGTCGGTCGGTAGGTGAATGCTGCGCGCGTGTGGGCATTAAATTTTCCGGATTATTTCTGCGGCACGATAATGACATGTTTTGTACAATTGACGTTCGAAAACAATGGCCGTAATTTAATAGTGAGTGTTCCCAACCTCTCCATAGACTAGGTGTACGTACACACATGTACACTTATACAGTGGGTGAGGGTTTTTGCCCAACAGCACTGATCTGGCGGGCTAAGCCGCAGGTTATAAGAGCATTTATGGTGTGGGGGGAGCCTGATTGTTTTCCGAGGCCAAAGGAATTGGGTGAATTTAGTTTGCGGCTTGCAATTTAGCAAAAATTCAATTATGTAATTGGCAAGTTAATTACAGTTGAGCAATGTTTAATTGACAGTTTGACAGGGGTCCCTGTTCTTTTTTCCTTTTTTATTTTGCAAAACTTTCTCGTGGCGACTGTCAAACGAAATGAGTTCTGTGCAATGCAAGTCAAAGGATAGAAGGATATAAATATGGCAGGAAAATTCAGGAAGCGTTCTTCCCAACTCTGCTGTGTGGTGTATAGAAATTTGCCACTGAAGCTATATTATATAGAGGTTACAGGGAATGTTTTGGAGTAGTTTGACCTCAGCTGTCATTGGGCCGGAATGAATGTACGGTAACTCAAATTAAACATCAGCTAATTTAGTAAAAATATGTTGCTATCTTTTTACACTGTTGGCAGCTCGAAAACATCGAACGCAATAGCCAAACGGGTAGAAGAGAGATTCCAGAGGACGACTGCATTGCCTGAGAAACTAGCTTTGACGAATCCAAGTTCGGTCCTTCTGGCAGCAGAAGGATCTTGTTGTTTTGAAATGGACCCAGTTCGGCAAATTTTGCAGGAAAACTCTGCTTTGCTTGTAAAGTCATAGCTAAACGCCTCCATCTGTTTCAAAGGGACTCTTCTAACATGCAGGCATGCTGGAGGCCACCAGATTTTCTTGTGTTGACCTTCGCCCTTGTTTAAAACTAGTTAAAGATGGCCAAAAACCTATCGAGTGCGTGCTGAAGTTCTGTGAAACCCAACTCATCGGAGGCAGCACTTCTACAACGTCGCTGATCCTCTGCACTTAGTGCGGGTAGTGTTTTTTTGCGGAGGGGTTAAGGTAGACGCGATAGTTCGAAGTTATGAGGGTGTCTTGCGATGCTGTTTTTGCGTGGTGGATATATGAATCCATACTTTAGCTACTACCAGGTAGTGGTCCGAGTCTTCGGTCGTAACGTTTGGATATTCAGTAGACTGGAGGCTCAACTTGATTGAATGTTGTATATGATCTTGAGACAACCAAGTTCTCTGTGTATTTCAGTATTCAGTATTTATTTATTTTCAGTATTATTTCATCATACAATTTTACAAAACAATTGACCTTGACTTTGCCGTCTGCCAGACGTGTATATTCAGGTGTTGGAATGAAATGTGGTGGCAGACATTCCGACCGCAGACAAACTCGATCCTATTTATATCCTGAGTTAGTTTCCGGAGTATTTTTGTAGAACATACTGGTTTTTCGACTGTCGAGGCAAAGATGCCCTACCTTCTGATCCCGGTGTTCAAGTCACCAAGAAAAGTCTTCAAATCGGACTTCAGGCAAGTATACCCGTATCGTACGTCTCCTCTAGAAGATCGTGGAATGCTTATTTTTCAATCTTATATACTCTTAAACGTCCCAAAAACAAAAACTTGATCGGTTGTGAGAACCTGCAGCGCCACCTATCTAATTAACAGTCTTGAACTTAATTTCTTATCAACTTTTTTGATTTTTTTTCTATAGGGAACCATTTCCAAGAGAAGCCTAAATGTATGCCTACTCGTATCCCACCTACCCCTATAACCCACAGGTACTTTTGTGCTCATTATTATTACACCCAGACTCCCCTCACAGGGCTAGGAATAGCCACCAAACTGAACACACCCGTGGGTTGGTTCGAATGAAAATTAAATCCCCTTCGCTACCTCCCACCCTACCCTAAAATTCAATTTAAAACTTCAATTCAATTAAAACTTCTCCACTTGATACCTGTTTATGGAAATATTATTTTTATTCTCATTCAATTTATTGTGCTGTTGTCATATCTATCTATATTTATGAGCTGTGCATCCTCGTAACCGCGTAATTTAAGGATCAATAAAAAATGTCTAAAATTCAAATGAAACCATATCCTTGGCGGGTACAACCACAGGCATTTGCTTTGCTCACAAATACGCAAAATTTCCCCTACGTCAACATAATGATATGAGCAACAGTTAAACTTAACGTCCACAAACCTTCATTTCAGATGCAAGAAAGTATTCCTTTTTGAAATTTGATATTGCCCTACTCAGATCAAGTTACTTACGAACCTTTACTCGGCTGTGGTTAGACAGTGGATGGCGGAGTGGCGTCTTCGTTATAATCACATGCGAGAGACTATATTAGTCGAGCAAAACAAACCCACAAAGTTTTATCACTTCTCTAAGGAGTATGGAAAAATGTCGCTAATTTTGCTACCGGGAGTGAGAGGAATACATTAAAACTCATCTGCATAGAAGCTATCCCCCCGCACATCGCATATGCCAAAAATCAACTAAAACAACTCAAACAGTCAATATGGGCAATTGTGGGTGCACGGGGGTGGAAGTAATAAAATTCATTTCCCTCCATCAAATCAGAAAAAAAAGGAAAAACCTCTCCAAGTTGCAAACTGCCTTTTTAAGGGTCGTATAAAAATGAGATATTATGCATTAAAACTCCTCTCGACGACGGCACACACAGGATACAGCATACAGCAAACAGAAGTGTCCTCGCGACACATTCATGACCTCTTACAGCTAATTTATGCACCCGTACTCGCACGATGAGCGAGAAGCGGATTTTCTTCCTTTACACCCACAAAATTTGTATTTTTCGGCTTAAGGGTAGCTAGTTTTTTCCTTTCAAAACAAAGCAACGTTCCAATAAATCGTGACTTCTTACGTGAATTCGGCACATAAACTCGATGAAGTATTATCTAACATACACACACCCTTTTGATAGGTCCGCGCTGGTTGAGGCAGAGCGAGCGGGAGAGAGATATACATATACACTCCATTAATATTGTATGTGTGCCATAATAATAAAAAGCAATTTTCGGGAAGGACTTTTTTTTCGTTGTTCCTCTCATTTTTGTGAGGACTACAGACTACACTGTGTCAGACTCGGAGTGTATTATGGTAACACACCGCCCGATAACATGCGAATCCTTTCTGTGCGTCCGCATCGTGATGAATACCGCGCTCGGTATCGGGGAATTTCGTGTTGACAGTAAACATTCATTTAAGCTGTGAAAACACGCAATTTTCGTTGGCATGGCTTGATAAGTTATCCACAGTGAGCAAATTCCTTTTCTTTTCACTCCCGTCGGGGGTCCTATCATCCTATCAGCGCCGCCGACCAAGGGCGCGTGGTTATTTTTTTCTAGAGGTGCGTGCCAAACGACTACAAATGCCAGCTTACACCGTCTGTTACACACAGAGATCTAGGTGTAAATAAATTCTCGGCTTTTGTTAGCCTCAATGAGTTGCGTTTTGTCACGAATTTGTCGCCTCGTATCCTTTATGTGCGGAGCGGGTTTCTGTTGATACATTTTCCGTGTGAATAGGCTTTGAGGATGCCATGACCTTCCTAGGTTTCGGTTCCTTTCATAATAAAAAAATTCATTATCCTTGTAATTCTTTTCTTCTTTATACTATAATAATAAAAACGAATTAAATGCGAGTAGTTACACTACGGTGAGAGGATAACATGAATTGTTGTATGATCTGTTGAAAGTGTCGTAAAAAACAAAACGTCCTCGTGGCAGTAAACTTGCTTTAATTGTTGCTTTGGAATACAATATAACTCTTTAGTCATTCTGAATGCGGAGTGGAGCGCGCGGCATAATTACGTTTGTATTTGCATGAGAATAAGGGGTAGTTTTCGCAAAGGAGGAGCGCTGCTGTTGTGTGACCCATTTCGCTTCGTCCCTCTACCCTAGGACGCGCGCAGGGAAGCTTACCTTTTTTATGACTGCAAAAAGAATTTAGTAGTTTGTTAGTTGTATAGTTAGTGAAAAGGACTATAGAAGTTATTTCTCTTAACTAGGTACAAAACGCGTGTCAGCTGGCGATGTTCATGAGTGGGAAGGTAACGCCGCACGCAAATGTGTGTACGGTCGGATCCTTGTCTGTGCATTGTATGATTTACGATTGTAAAAATGAAACAGCCGGGTGCGATTAATATTTTAAAGTTGGTTCAGTACGGTGGAGCCGTATATCTATACAAATACATATAGACAAGCAGCAGAATGTGGTCCTGTTAGTTTCTTCTGTAGCTGAATGCGGAGATTAATTGCTTTCATTTCCTTTTACCAACTGTGGGCAGGAGATCTTGGTTTTCTTTTTTTTAAATAGAGTCCTTATGGAAGACACTACACGGAGGAATATTAATGGTAATATGAATGGGTGGATTGGAGCGGGGTTGGGTTTGAGGATAATTACCAGGAAAAGTTGGTGGAAACGGTGGTAAATCGGTTGTGTGGTAAGTTACTCTGCGCTGAACAATTTGTCGTGGTGGTGGTGGTTTATTTCTCAATAGCATATTGCTTGTGCGTGCGCGATGGAACTGCTGAGAGGGATGCCTCCCGACTTATTTTGCTTCTTTAATTAATTGGAAATGCTTCTTTAGGTCAATGGGTGTAATTAAAAAGTGAAGAATTTTGTCGTTGAATTTAATTACCGGGGGAAAATTATTCATTTATTACAACGAGGACAGTAAATTATTGTTTTGAGTTCCTTTGGAGGAAGTTTATTGACGGAAATGAATTATTCTAAGGCGAATGCATGAGACAGATATTTCCCATGGGTTAAATAATTGAACATGCAACTTTTATTAAGGCACGAAAAGGGAGAATGTTCCAACTTCCAAGGGAGTGTGGGTACTGCCATTTCTTGTTCAGGGTATAGGTATATGACATTTAAGTAATCCAAAAGCAAACGTCTTTGGAAAGGTACAGACGCTTTTAGAGGGGCAAAATTGACAGGGCTTAGCGACTTGTTTCTTGAAACTAGAAGAATAATCTTTGGACTCCACATTCTATGCACAGCTTATTCCTCTTCCTTATGACACACTCGCTGGACATTGTTGGGTAGTAAAAGAGGTCGATATGTTAGGTATTTGATGAAGTTTTTTATATAATTCGACGGTCTTGGCACTCGTTTGGAAGGGAGGGCAGAGAAAAACGATCGGCGGAAGTTATACCGAAATAAGGAATCCTTCTCAGCTTCAACTCCGTCTCCTTTTTAGATGGCTCGAAAGAAGAATAACTCACGCTGCCATTGCCCTACCACATTCGCAGTTTCTGTGGCCTGCGATCGAATCCGCGAACGAGAAACACGTGAAGAAATCTATTTCTGTTTCGTTTGTAAGGTCGACTTTTTCCGTAAGCGCTTAGCTCGTTAATGGATTTGACGATTCGGTCTCTGGTTGAGGCAGATCCTGCTACAACTTTCGGTGTCATCGGAGAAAATCTAAATGCATGCGGAAGAGGTTCTGTGAAGAACTTGATCCTTTCGGGCGTCTTTCAGGTCCTAGGTGCTATCTTCCGTCTCAAGCAGAATTCATAAGACGTATCTGATGATCTGACTGTAGCACACAAGTTCCATTGACCGAAATACTTTTGCTTTTTCCTTAACAAATAAGAAACTTCTACCTCGCGCAACTTCCTACCCCCATATAGCTTAAACGCAATCCCCGCCATCTCCTTTGCACTCAATCAAAATCTTTCCAAATGAATAGTGTAAACACCCTTAAAACTTAGCACACCAGAAACTTACCAAGAAAGTGTTAGATTTCTTTATTGATAAACCAACCCCCAAAGTGCGGTTCGAAATATCCCAGCCACGAGTGTAAAACAAAAATGTTAATTAAAGAAAAGCTATCGACGGCGAGGAAAGTGCAAAATTGTGCCGGGGTATCGCACTCTCACATACCAGCATTTGAAAATACACCACCATATCATCATCACAGCCACCATTCATCCTTCGGGGAGCAAGGAGTTGTTGTAAAACTTTTCATTTTAGTTTGTAGATAATAACGAACCAGTGCCACTATACCTGTGTACAAAGAAAATTATAGAAAAAAAAAAACAACAACAAGAACGCACAGTATTATGGCGGAAAAACAGGAGCAACAACAACAGCAACAACCAAACCGGCAACAAACAACAAAAGTAATTAACCAACGATTTAAGGGGGTAATTGCGTTGTGAATGGGTCTAGGGTCTGCGTGTCGCCGCCATACCCACGAAAATGGCAACGAGAATCGAGAACATCGTGAAAACAACTTACCGCACAAAGTTTTGTTTTCCTTGTGTTTTTTTCGGTGTCTTTTAAAGATGCAGGAGCTTCTGACCCCATGCTATATGGAGAAAAACAGACCAAAGGATAGGGAGTCAAATTAACAGAAAACTCTTCACCCAAGAGCCGCTTATCAGCAGGATTCCGCATGTCCTGTATTTCTGTAGAACGTTCTGCTCTCTCTCTCTCCCACTCTTCCCCGCAACATGATCCAAACTCGGTATTTAGAATTTGTTCTTTGCTTTATAGTATTTAAGAGTTTTTTTATGGCTCTGAATGAAATGCTGAGCCCGTGTATTTATTTTGGCTCCCCCTCTATGATTTATTTTTTTTTTCCTTGGGGGGGAAGTGGCCAAACTTTTTGTTATAACACAGAAAGAAAATGCAATGGCACAGCCGAAACAGAAAGCAGAACAAAGAGGCGAGACACCCTTCGAAGTACAAATAATAGGGGTTAAAAGTTTGCTTGGCGGTGGGAAGGAAAAAAAACAAGGGAAGTCAAAAGCCTTGGAACGGGTTAAGTCACGTAGGACCAATTTTCATAGCAGAACATTCGGCAATGTCAAGGAATTATGAAATGGCATCAAGCTGGGATGGAAATTGAGTGAATGTGGGAACAAGTCTTTTTCGATCCATGCTGTTTTGACGGCTCTTTAAGGGCGAAGGAGCAACAAAGTCAAAGAAAAACGTATGTTTGAAGGATATTTTTGATGAACTAGTTAGTAAATACATTCGAAGTGTTTAATTATGGCAGCCCTACAAAACTATTCCGTCTGTGTGGGGTGAAGATGGAGAAAGCCTGCTCGCATCACCGAAACGTTCTTAGGCAAGGCGACGGGCTATTATATGAATTTCTTGATAAAATACGAATTGAGCGAAACTCACAGATCAACATTCAAGCCACGATCTTTCGACATCATTTGGACAGCGAGCTGTAACTGCTGCGTTTGGTGGTATAGGGACGGTCGTGTCAAAATGTGTTTGGAGGTTAACGAGTGTGAAACCAGGGACACCCAACATCGAAGAATAGGACGGAATGTGGCAATCGGCAGCTACAACTTTGAGCTAGAAAGGGACTTTGTCTGCCTCGACTCTTCTATAAATACAGATAATAACATCAAACAAGATCAATCTTCAAGTAGGTAAAAATAAAGTGCACGACTGGGTCGAACGTAACTTTCTCGTTCGTCAAAAGTTGGTTGTTTTCTTATTTCATTAAGTAGGTAGGTAAAGATCTGAGAACCGATGCTAGATAAAAGAAATGGGTGCAAATGAAGGGGGAGTTTCTAATTGTGAAGGAAGTGGCTGCAATTATTTTAAGGTGCATATTCAACAAGGTTGAAAGCAGGGTAATTTTTGCTAAAATTAAGTTTTGCGTAGCTGTTATTGCATTTTTATCGGAAGTGGGGGAGATTATAACAACAATTTAGCATACACATGTGAAATACAAATAATTGAAAAACGGATTTTTTCGAATTTTTGGAGCAGAACTAAGTACGGGATCATATTTCAAATACTCATTTTATCTTAAATATACCAAATATTCCAATGTTTGGTTTGAAAAATACTATTGCTTAACTATTTAGCTGAAAACCGAGAACAAGTTATTGTTCGGGATGTAAGCTCGAAAATGGGGTTTTCGAGATATGAGCAGTTTTTTAAGTGAGCGTTTCCAGTGATTCGAATTGAAAATTGAGGACGCAATAATTTTGAAAAAATCAATTTTACTCTAAGTTTTCATTTTGGTCAAAACCATGCCGTTTTGAGGTAAACTAGGGAAAACTATATTTTTCAAAAATGACTTATTTCAAAGGTCCATTTAACGTTCATACAGAGAAGAACTGAGTTTTCCATTAAGTTAGAAATGACCATATTACCTTTTTACAAGTATGGTTTTCGAGATGTGTTTCTATGTGTTTGTTTATATGATGATATTTCAAAAGTACCCTTACTCGATTTTTTAGCAGAAAACTGAGTATGCAGTTATGTTTACCTCACCTACATTTTGTATGGGAAGTACCATTAATATTGAGGTTACCATGCAAAAAAAAACGGCCCCGAACTGTAAGTCCCCAAACTTTAAATCCGAAGTTTTGAACGGATTTCGCCGCTTAGACTGTAGGCCTCGGGACATACTGACAGACAGACAGACAGACAGAGAGACAGACGGACAGAATTCTGCGACCCACTTTTTTGAGTTCGCCTATCATCGTAATGTCAGAATTGATTAACATCTCGAGTTCGAAATTTTGTACGAATACAATTTCTTTCTCTAGATACGTAATGGAGAAAGTTAAAAATCTGACACATTCGCTAGGTGTAAGAAAACGGTCTGTTGAAATTCTTTTTTCCATTTTCCACCTTTCAAGGTAGGTTCTTCAAATGCATCCTTGGCATGTCGGAGCTGTTACTGGAGCCTTTCCGAACACTCCACACTATATTTTAAACAAAATATCAAGAGATCAACTCAATAACAATGAATTTGCATTACATCTTCTATGATGAAGTCTATGTTATTTCAGGGTATTAAGACCTAAAGTCCTGGCATCAGTTTTAGAATGTTTTCACATTAGAACAATTGCCTACATTTTTGTCTGAATAAAGTGCTTCTCTTCTTAGTCTTCTCGCATTTATGGACTTTCAAAAGATAAGAATTTTTTCCAAATCGGAAACGTCTGCAGGAGAAGTTCAAAATGCAAAATAATGGCTTAAGATCTAATAAAAGATGGACCGATATTTCAATAAAATGGCTTTTGAAAATGAATGAAACTCGAAAAGTCCAATATGTTGACTTCCAGCTTTTTTAATTTTCAACCAAATTTTAACAGAATATTTTATTGTTATAAATTTTATTTTTATAAGGAGTTTTGTTTCCAGCAATTTATTTAGTTTTTTAGTTTATGCTTAAATTTAAATGAAATACATTATTTTTACCAATTAGCTCAGTCTCAAAAGCTGATTTATGAAAAGTTTTGAAAAAATATTTTCAGTGCCTAATTAATTAATTGATATGCATAAATTTGGGTTGACTTTCTGTGAAAATATGATTTTTATATTGCTTTGCGGTTCTGAAAAAATTGATTGCCTTGTGATTTGCTAAATTATTTAGGAACGGAAAATGGATTTCTATTTTACTACCTCAGTCTTCTGATCATCAGCTGTATCCTTTTTTGATCTAAAATCAATCGCGTGCCGATAAATCTAGTTAGGTCTTGCCTGTTGGCAATTTCGTTGCATGAAAATTGCTTAGCAATCCGAAATATTTTGGGGAATTTAAATTCAAATTTAAAAAAATATATAAACACTTTTTGAAGTGAATTATCTACATATATCTTTTATCGTCTAAATTTGAAAAAAAAAAAAAAAACACGAAAAAAGTAAAAATGTAGTTGGGCACTGCGTTCGACGAATGGTCCAACCAATTTAGTTACACTTACGAAACCAGAAATCAGCACTTGAGCAGTTATATAAATAGTATGATTTACACAAATGAATGGCCAAAGTAAAAATATAATCTAACGCGCTTATTGAACTAAATATACCATATAGTCCAAAAATTTAAAGAAAGTGATATAATTCGCAAGAAATGTTGAAGAACTTATTTCTCCCTTATTGAAGCCGGAAGATGCAGGGCATCAACTCAATATAAACAAGACTACAAAATAAAGGTTAGACACCAAAATTATTTACTTTTACATTTTTGCATCAATATTTAGAAATACTGCTGTTTTAGTCTTGATTTTTATTACAACATGAAACAAATATAAATATAAATCAAAGTTCTTCGACGGGTATACAAAGACATTGAAATATTTTAGCCGAACTCTTCGCAGTTGAATGAAAAAAGGGAAACAAAACAAAAAAGGCAGACACGACATTTATTTTTCCAAGTTCCACTTAATTTACAAAATAAAGTCCAAAAGAATATTCTTCTCCATCGTATCAAAAATAAACTCTGAAAGTAAGTTCATAGGTTCTACCTTTACTCCCTACAAGATTTCGCATCAATTGACGTTTTCCTTCTACACAAGCAATCTAAATATACTCACTTTGCAAACCAATTTACCTTCCAATTTAATTGCTGCCCTCCATCACAGACGTGTCCACATTGAGTCTCATCGCGTAACCATTGACGATCGATATCTATTTATAAAGACAATTATTTCCGTATCAGCATGCAAATTCAAGACCCACCTGTCAAATGCCTAAATCTGCCCAAATTGTCATTCCTAAATATAACATTTTCGGATTCCAATTTAACACCATGTATCTGTCACAACAATCCATGGCCTCCCCCCATGGCACAATTAAAACGCTCACTAAGAAATCCTTCTTTAGAAATTATTACCCCTAACAAATTGTATCAATTCACATCAGAGTCCACCCATATCGCAAACAAGTCCTATTCCTCTTCCTTTATACATCCCTTAATCTTCTCCTAAGTTGCTCCTTTGTGTCCAGTTAAAGTGCAAAACCGTTTTATTATTATCATTGTCGCCAAGTGGGACCATGGACCACAAAGTCACAGAATGAAGACAAAACGAACAAACGGAACCGACGACAACCAAACGAAATAAATAAAAAAAAAAAAACCACCTCATCTCGTGCCTGTCTGCAGAAAAAAAGGCCAATCCGACAGTAAGATGGAAACTCTGACCAGAAAAAGGAAGAAGAACACGAGAAAACTTGACGAAAATCCACAAGGACATCACAAGCCCGGAGGCCATTCCTACTAGTTTACACTTACCTCTGTGGTGCCTGATGTGATGGCCACTGGAGGCTCCACAGCACGGCTGCTCATAGTACAGGTTCCATGTATTTTCGTAATCCGAATAAACGTTATCCACAAATGTTACCACAAGGAGTGCACACAAATTGATCACGTATTTACACATTTTCACAGAATATATTTTTATTTCTATTTTCTCTGCCTTTCTTATATTTTATTTCTTTTGTTGTATATAAAATATTGAGATATATATTTATTTTTATCTTTTCACTTCTTACAGCAACCGAGTAGGCTTAAGCACGCACATTTAGAAACACTGCTGTTTTAGTTTTGAATTTTATTACAGCATAAAACAAATAGAAATAAAAATCAAAATCCTTCGGCGGGGATCCAGAGACATTTACATTTTTTTAGCCGAACTCTTCGCAGTTAAACGAAAAAAGGAAAATAAAACAAAAAAAGCAGAGACGACTTTAATTTTGCGGAATTTTTCTCCAAGGTTGCTTTTTGGAAAATCGAAATCAAATTAAAGAATCCGAATAGGACTTGTTAGACAAATCAAAAACTCTTTACAGTGAACATGAGCATTGTACTGTCACTTCTGAGCAAAATTAAGGACGGCAACAACATCGATTCACAGTGAGGGTGTTTTGTTAAATTTTTGTCCGTAAATATCCTTGCACTTCCGTATTCGCAATCGAACTGAGTAAGTTCTCGCACAGACGTTTGTTATTAAACACCTTCAATGTTCCTTCCGATGAAGATCCAAAAAGGACATCATGGACTGTTAACTCAGCAGTATTAGAATGCGCACACTCGTCGTCGTCGTCTTACAAAGGCATTTCTCTCCCTCTGTAAAGTTTGTTTGGTGGTCTCCGAACAGGTGAAAATGAGAACTGCTAGAATCATGGAAACTGGAATTCCGAACTCATCCGCTCCGGCATCCTGAAATGAGAAAAATGTTCAAAGTTTGTGTTAGTTGGTGGAAGGTATTCCATTTGGAGAGAGTGTGCGCACTGCGTAATTGCACTGGAAGTATAAAATAAATTTTCAAGGGTGCATCCAGGAAAAAACAAAAGATGAACGTACAAAAAAATATGAATATGTATTTAAAATACTGCAAAGGATGAGCAAAAGCGTGGCGGCTCTTTTGTTTTACAATATTCCATAGCCGCCAGGAGGGATGCAAATTGAAAATTAAGTTGTAGCGTGATTATTTTGTTCGTTGATAACTACTGTCCTTAGGGAAAGGATACTGGTCCTCTTTAGAGTTTGACTATGCAGCTTTGACAATATGGGGAGGGAAAGCAAGAATCTCACTGATGTGACATTACTGTCCTTGCAAGGCAGTCACTAATTAAAGTATCCCTGCAATAGAGATTTGAAAATGGCACCTACAAATATGGGGACAGCTTTCGGGTAGGTCGTTGGACTAGTCCATTTTATGTTATAGACTTGTTCAAAAAATAACTTTTTGATCGATTTTCTATGTCTTATGGCATCCATTTCTGGTCAAGAAAAATTGGAATTCGCATTTTGGCTTTACTCCCCTTCTGCGAATTCACCTTTGGCATTTTGAACGTAAGCCTCGGCCTTATCGGTCAAAAATCCACTTCAAAAACCAAGATCTTCTACGTTCAAATCAAGCTTGTTAAAGTACTCATGTGAGCGAACTTTATTTTTTTGAAAAAAGGTACTTATTCAACAAGCCTCTAAAATCTAAAATTGGTATCAGTTCTTAAACAAGTACTCATGGAAAAAATCAGTGAATCTTCGACGCAAGTCTCGGTCTTATAGACTGCGGCTTAAAACCTTAAGTAGAAAGCCTTATATTGAAGAAGATCGTAAAGTTCAGAACCCTGAGATCGCGGAGAGGTCCGCTTTTTTGTGTTTGTTTGTGTCTTAATATAAGCACGGAAATGATGCAAAAACTCTGATGAAATTGATTTCTCGGTGGTAGCATATTGCTGTCGAACCAGTGCCGCTCGGGTCGTGGATTATTTGTTTGATGGCTATGAGCAAAAATTACTGTTGGTAGACATACATAAAGATGTAACTGGAGCGTGTAACTGATTACCGATTTTTTTCTTCCCAAAATAATATGCCAAATGGGCGATTTCAAGTCTCATTTGGCGACACGAAAATCACTTTGGCGACATACCCAAAAACGTGCGATATTTGGCGATTTTTCATTTTCGAATTAAAATCTTAATATAATCTCTAAAATTAAGGTTCGGAGGACGACAAATGCTTTGGGACAACCAGAGCGATAAAAACAAAAAATAGGTGGAGGATTCAAATCGATTCTTTAAGTGCAACTTTCATTCGAAAGCTAAACAAATTTGCTACAATAATCTTGAGCCTTCAGCTGATATGCTTTTGACATTTAATGAAAAGATTTATGAAGATTGTGATCGCGATGAAATAGATGAGTACATTGATTGTATGTATGTAACAAGACTGATCTTTTGATTTTTACGTTGTTTTCGTTTTCTGTTTTTAATAAATGCGTTTTTTGTATTTAAAATAACAATATGCTGGGTTTTATTTTATTCTGCAAAAACTTTTGATTTGGCCATTTATGGCAACGGAGATTTATTAATTTGGCGAATTTTGGCGATTTTTAATTTAGGATTGGCAATTTCGATTTTAATAATCCTAGCGGTATATTTGAGGACATTTGGTATTTCGTTGTGCAAAAATATTTGCCAGTATCAAGAGTTGGCAAAGCCAATTCCTGAAATCATATTTATGCTTCTATCAATTTTTAAAAGACAACTGAATGTATGAACTCCATTTGAACGAAGTCGCACCACTTGCCTGAGTTTGAAGGGATTCATTGCATTTTTCCAGGTTCATTCATCGGAATAGTAGTCCGCAACTCTGAATGTTGACAGGCCTTTTAGGGGTAAAACAACTGGTAAATGATGGATTTTAAATATCCTTCAATGGGAATTTAATGAAAAGCTTTCGTTGCCGTACTCACTCGGAACAAAGACCAATTAACTCCTCCAAATTGTAGCCCAGTAATCCCCTTCACGGAAATATTCGTTTAATTAAAGCCCGTCCCTGGCAAATGAAATTTTCCATTTCATCCTAATGCTATGCACCGTGCGCCCCAACCGAAACAAGGAACAGTGCAAATTATGCAACAAGGTACAAAAAAAAGGAAGGCACAGGTGCACTCCACTGTAGGTAGTATCCCAAAATTAGAATCCATTTAGAAGTTGAATTACAAAAAATAAAAAAAATAAACGGAAAACTCCATTAGAGGGCGCTACGCATCATCAACAACAGCAACATCATCCCGTAGCTAACAAAGTGAATCCTTATTTTGTGCTGACCTGCCAACCGACCTCCGACCGGTCAAGTCAACACAGGAGAACGCATTCAACCTAATACAGCTCAGCATATACACAACAACTGGGGTAGAGCTCTTTTCATTAGAGATGTTTCGAAGAACAGGACAACGCAAAAGAAGCAGCCATACACCCAAGAAGGATTCATTTCGCTCTCTGCATATAGAAATATCTGGTATCTGGTATCTGGATGATGAGCATGATTTTGCGGAGCAGAGGGAGTGGATTCGGTTGGATGCTTTGGTAACATTGGGTTACCGCGCCAATCCTGGTTTACAGAAGGACATTGCCCAATACCTACCAAACCTACCTACTGCGCTGCAGTGTTGTGAACACACATTTCATCTCTGTTCGCTTGTTGTTGTATGCGCCTGCATAAAAACCATGATAGCCGGTCGCTGTCTGTTGCAAAGTGTTTTGAGCTACATTTACGTGTTTCCTTATTTGCAGCAGAGATGTACTGGATGTACTTTTTGTGTCCATCTTTTTTTTTTTTTTTGCTGCCATCTTCATCCCAACAGGCCAAGGGATTTTATGGTGAACTTCAATGTCAAGAGGCGGATGAAAGAAGGTATCAGAGTGCTAACGGGGTGGACTTGAATGCAAAAAGGGAAACATAATGCACTCGTGTCTAATTTTCAGATGGATGTATAGTTCGTTAAAACAAGTCAGGGGTTGGCAATGCTACCTCACCCCTCGGACTTATCAGCACGGATAATACCAACCTTACACCTATCACCATGAAATGAGCTCCTGCGCTACAGACGAGAGAGCTGATTGCATTGGGCTGGTGTAGTGAGGGTGGTCGGTTTGTGTTGTCTACATGATGGGCGAGAATGGTTTAATTTCCACAACCAGTCGCCGGTTTATCCTTTGGGTAAACAAACAACCATTAAATGTTTTTTTTTCCCCATTTTTTCTAGTCCCATGTATTTTTATTCCCTATGTAGACAGATAGGGTTTTTTTTTGAGAATTATTTGAAATTAAGGGCGAATCGTTGAATTGGACAGAATTGCATCCGCAGTTGTTTTAGGATTCTCACTTCGATGGTCTCGAGAGGAGAAAAAAATCCCGGTGCCATTGATGCGTTGCGTTGGAAGTATTTGCCCGTGTTTCTGTTTCGAGGGAGGAAAGAAATTGAGTGTTAGTCCGAAATAAATGGGTTTGTGTTAAACCATCATCATATGTGCAGTTGTCGGCGAAGGGGTTGGAAGTGGTGCATATGGAAAACAAGTTAATTCAACGAATTCCAAACGAGGGTGGCAGTGCTGGTAATGACGGTGTCCTAGTGCTTAGTTTGGCTTTATTTTTAAAGAAAGGATTATCGCTTGACTGCTGCTGACACACGATATTCACTGGGGGCGGGATGATTTTGTCGGATTTTCTTGTTCAACTTTAAAAATAAGTGAGTCTGTGTGTGCGAAGTATACAATCGTTTCATAAATTAAGGGTTCAAGTGCAGACTTGGACTGTTTCACTGCGTGGCAGTGGTGTAGGTATGTTTATTACTTATGGCATGGTAAGTGGTTGTTGAAGAACCAAATTTAAACCAAACAAGTACTAGGGGTTGGTAATGTAATACAAGGTGATTACTTCTAATGGAGAAATCCTTATTGTGGTCGTATTTAACAGACGTTTGCCGCCGATTATCACTGTCTGAATGAAAAGTGGTAAATTTCTTTACAGTTAATTCTATAATTATGCGGTACCAAGTGCAAGTTTGTGGTGGGGTGGGTTGATTTTTTTTCAGGGATTGTATTCAGTTAGCACAATTCTTAATCAGACATGCGTCAAATATTCGTATTAGATTTATCATTTTTAGTCGCTTTTCGATTGTCATAAAAGTCTCGGTAAACGTCGAGTACGAGTAAACAGTCCGTCCATAAGCAAGCGTGGCACGTGGTGGTTCTTCCAATGATTAGCACAACCGGGTGAAATGCATTCTAGTACGGAAATAGAAATAGCTCTTAGAAGACTTTGATAAGCAGTAACTTGTTGAGCACAACTGGTATATGCAAAACAATGGTGCACTCATGCGCTAAATCTTGTGTAGGATTTTGACAAAAAGCTTCAGCAATATGCATTAGCATTAATAACTTTTTTGGGAAAGGTTTTCAAGCATGGTATGCATGAGGAAACACTAAATGCTCTACCTGACACAAACTCTATTGGAATTCGTTTCCTAAAAATTAAGTTTAGGTGAAAAGGTAGTTAAAATTTGAGAAACTAAATTTGTTTGTTGCTTTTTCGTATTATTCTCAAGACTTTTTAAAAATTTACAAAAAATAAACACAAAATTCGGCGCAGTTTAGGTTCAAAGTTTTTGAGACTGACACAAAATATGTATACGATTTATTAATCTTTAAATAGTTACATAATTATATTTATTAATTTCTAAGACAAAACAATTTTATTTTACAATGAAAATGTAATGTTTTAACTAAACTATATAAATATATATGGAAATATAAATGGGATTTAACCATTAAAATAAAAAGTAAGCAGCTTTTATTTGTTCTACCTACATATTTTTAAGATGTGATAGAGAAGAGAATAGCTGAGGTTTCTACTATGCAGAATGACAGGGAATGTTGCATAATTCCAGAATAGGTGGGCCCCAACGGTTGTATGGCGGCTTTAGAGATATAAAAGGAAGCGTTTTAATGAAGCCAATGAGGTAGCCATCTCATAGAAATTTATTTGACTATCCGACTACTTCAAATAGAACTTTCAAAGTCATCTATACTACACATAATAAAACTGTAACATTTTTCCGACTGTAGGGTGTTTCTCAGTTCTAAAAGCTACTGCACAAAAATGATTCTGGTATTCAGAGCTGTATTGAAAAATGTCCCGATTAAGATATAAGGGACTTTTTGTCCATATCCGCTGTCCAGAAACGGAAACCTAAGCTGTTATCTAAGCAGGGAGTATTTTACGAATGTTTTCCAGCACCTATGTAACAGTTTTGGAATGCCTCGTCCGTTTGGAATAGAATTTTATTTGGTACAAAGGCCAAGTAGGTATACAGAAAGATTTTGAAATCATAGCTCGGTATCCTGAAGTTGAACAGTAAATTAAAAATTATGCACAATTCAAAAAATAAGAAATAAACGACCAGTGGCAATAATTTCGTGTGCGGAACTAATCATTTAAAGAACCTGTGAGCCTATTATATTTTTGCAATTCTACTATTTTTGTAAACATCCATAAAGAGTCCGAAACCATGAAGAGTAAAAATATTTCGGGGTGGAGTGAATAGTTAACAGAGACAGTGACAGAGTTACAGCGGTATGAGTCACAATCGTGTGTGAGATAGACGATGCATGCGAAGAGTAACATAGCACAATGTTGTCGTCAGCAACAACGATCTTTAATTCATTTACGCAAACCAACAGAAGGAAAACCTTCTTCTTTATTATTCGCATGACCGACAATGACATCGGCCTTTTTGCCAGAAAATTCTCAATTCATATGAATTCTCTGAATGAGTCGAACGAAGTCTTTTTGAGGAGTGTCAACTTGTAGACAGATAGCTTTAAATGCAGACAGTTTTAGTGACGAGAAAAATTGGAGTTCCCAAAAATATCGAGGCCTTATGCGATACGATAATGGGTCGTATGAATAAAAACTAGCATTTGCTTTGAGCAAAGAGTTGTATGTGTGCCTGCTTGGCAGTTCTTGCCAAACATGAATGTTTCAATTTTCCTTGAGATTCGAACGACTTGTAAGGAGATCAAACACGAAACAATTCCTTCTCTTTTCACGAAAGTCATACCTACGTATTTTGTTGATTTTCTTGTACAAAGAAAATTTAACTTATCGATTTATAAGCAAAACAATAAAAATTCACAATGCTTTGATTGCTTTATCTGAAAAATGTGCGTAAAAAATATTTAGCAAAAGTTTTGAGTCAGCAAAATATCAGACTTGGATTTTCGTAGCATTTGCTACGCTTTATTCATACGAAACAAACGTAGTAAAGGCTTCGATTTTGACATTTCGTTTGAGTTCAAGCAATTGCTACGTTTTATTCATACCGCACAATGAAAATACATTTTTCCGCTCCACTGCTATTGACAAGACAATATCTGAAGCTGTGCGATAGCGGATGAAGCAGTATTTGGAAATCACACTCGACTTTAAACAGTCAACTTTTCAGGACCTTCGTCTATCTCATCCGCCATTATTGAACAGTGTGCAGAATATCGATCAGCTCATAACCTATAGATTTCTTCAATTTTTAAAAGCTATTCAACTGTGATAACAAGGAGTTCTTTTCGGTTGCCTTGCTTGACGAGTAAGAGGAGAAAGTTGTTATTTTACGGCAACTTTGGACTGACTCAAATGTTAAGTTAGGGGAAATATGGAATTCAAGATGCACTGCACACAAGGAATAATAGGAACCAAAAAGTTAAGTATGCCCAAAGCTTAACACCGTCACACCGGCTACATCATGACTTTTACCTATCAGAAGTAAACAATGAATACCATACAATTTCAAGCTTTATCTTAAAATACCAACATATCCATACTAAAGCGGGATCAGATAGAAAACCGCATGTACGAAAAAAGTTTGCAGAGTTCCTATTGCAGCCGAGCGCAACGAACTGCAATCTTTCTTTTTTCTCTTCTAGAACTTGCGGCCTTTTCGAACAAATTAATGAAAATTAATAAACCCTTTGATGGATCACTAGCACAAAGCCACGAAACCGTTTTGGCTATACTTCGTTATTAAACTTGCCCCAAATGAAGGTAGCTATACACCCCTACCAATCCATGTTCCAATTAAGGAATTTTCTCAAAGTCCACTACCATTTTTCATCACAACATGCAGCACACCTCCTCAATCATCCATAGCGAGTCGTAGTCGTATACAATAGCGAAACGCTCTATCGACGATGAAGAGAAATACACGAGTATAAAACTTTGAAGCACTCCCTAGGCTCGCCTCCATTTTTTTTTATCCTACATATATCCAAAGAGCGCTGCAAAATAACAAACTAATCCACTACGTTTAATTATTCCGCTCACATAAAATAGAAAAGTTTCAGATACTTTCCTCTTTTTTTTTGTGTTCGCCTCAAGCGATGAACTATCTACAGAGAATGAAACCTAAGCCAACTAACCCACAAAAAAAGAACAGAAGTGAAAAAATAAAATCCTAACCACTTCACAGGAAAATCAAAGACAGGACATTTTAGTTTGGACCCAAAGAGAATTCAGAAATACCTATAGCCATTGATGGATACACCGAGTTCAAAATATTTCACGAGAAATCCAATCCGAAATTGCTTTTATTTGACATGAGGATAACTAAAAAAGAAGAGGAAAAAACGGATACAAAGAGGCATCCCCAGCAAAAATTCGTCAGTAAAAAAAAATATGAGAACTCAAACTGAAGCTGTGACTAGCTCTTCCGGGTCATGTGTGCTTGGCAGCGAGACCGAGCGCATATGACAACGGATAGGTTAGGTACGTGCATTTTCGTTGATGCTGCGTTTGAAAGCTGTCATTGTATCCTATTTCCTCACGTATTTGTATAGTGGATATGCGGACGATGCATCCGGCAAAAAATTGCATCCCTTTGTGTGTGTGGACACTTCAATTTACCACAAATTATAGGATTTAAGTTCCAAGTGTATCTTCTGTCCTCTTAAGAAAGTGCAAAACGTCCCTCACTATAAAACAAAAAAAAAACCTCCCCAAGTGTGTGTATCCAGAGCGCTGATAAAAGCTATCCCATTTATCTTCATTAGATTCGAAAGGGAACTGCGAATCAGCATATCCCACCAGACAAAGTATACGAGTAGTGTGCGATGATAACTCCTTTCCTGGCCACAGAAACAGAGTGGGTGTAGTGCAAGCTCGCCGTATCTTAAAGCCATCAACTTGGGCCATTTATGCTCTTCGATATGATAAACTCTCCGTCCGCAGACCTGAGCTGTGCACAAGATAGCGAAAGATACCAGCAAAGGCGAGCAGATAAAGTAATAAAATGCAAGACGAACACACATGCAGCGCACTGAAAAGTTGTACTTAAATTCCTTTAAAGATACATGCTCACTTGAACCTATGCATCATGAAATGAACAAATGAGGCCGTTAGCATTCAGTTGAATTTACTGCATCAGTGCCATTGGCATCGCCATCACCATCACCGACGCTCCACCAGAACGCCGTCATCAACTCCAACTCCATTAGGTTACCATCGCATTATCCCAACAGAGGTGTCTGCCGATGTATGTATGTGTGCGTGTGTGTGAGAGCCCGGTTGCCATCACATTGCAATCAGATGGACGTGATACCCGATAACCACATCGATGAAGTCATTAAAAGGTGAGAGAGAGGAGGAGTGCGGATAAATGAATGTAGAACGATGACGGCGCGGCGGCAGAGGAAACGATGGTGGTTACCAGTTACCAGTTACCACTTTCTACTGTACCAGCTCGCTTGGAGTTAACTTTGGAGAAGCAAAAGAGCCTACGGCTCTCACTCCACGTCTGGTTTTGGTTTCGCTTCTTCGGCTACCTATATATTTTTTTCTTTCGTTTTTTTTTCCCCTTTTTGTTCGCCGAATGGCAATGTGAAGCGTGGGACGAGACGACACCGCAGCGTTAGGATAGCAAAATGCCAAGAAGACGAGAGAATATTGATTTATTATTCACCGGCATCTCGAATAAAGAGCTTAAAGAAGTCGGCTTTTCGAAAATGTTAATATATCTTCCGGTTGTATAGGTTTAAATAAAGTGTATCTTTTCCTCTCTTTTAAATTTAACTGTATCATTTTGTGGTTTTTTGATGGAGAAGTATGGACACGGACAGACTTAATGAATTGATTAAAAAATAAAAACAAGAACAAAGAAGTTATCGTTTGTTGTTAATCGAAATGCTGTCATCGACGTGGGCTTAATTGAGATGTTGGCTATAAAATTTCGTGGTTAATTCTGGATGAGTACAGTGAGTACAATCTAGTGGTGGGGTTTTAAGATTAAAGATGGATTTGGACATTCTATGATCAGACCAGAACAAGTGACGGTGTAGCATTTTGGCTTTTGTCTGTCATCTAGGGGCATAGGAGAAGTCTAAGGGCACTCTACGTAACCGCATATATGTGTTACAGGTGCCTCCATTTATGGCAGCAAATATTTTTAGAAGGGGTTAAAATTTAAATATATTTTGTACTGGAGATGTCGATTTCGCACCCCTTGGCAAGATCGTATGTTATGTCGGGTATCCTGCTCGCGCTTTGACGACTTTTCTTCAATGCAGTTAAATGGTCGATAAATTCGTGATAGATGGGACAAGAAAACTTGTGTTGTTGCCAAATTAATTTTCTCGATAGCTACTCACAAAATAATTAGTCGAAAATTTGTCTGATTGTAGAAATGTTAAAATTTATCGCCACTGTCCCCAAAAACCTCAGACACCTACAAAAAGTGAGCTTCTCAATTTAGCCGTTCGTATATACGGCATGCAGTTGAAGGTCTCTTTCATTCGTGTCTTTCAGATATCGGACCTTTGAAACATCACTATAAGAACGCTAATTGCCTCCCAAGCCGGTCGGTATTTTGGTGACTTTCAATTGTTAAAACTTTTTTCTAGTCCCAATCGTAGCAGGGGACTCACAACGGAACTTTTCGATATCCAAATGGACATGGTGGGTTTACTTCAATCACATATAAGCTATTTAATCTATTCTAACTGGTGGTATTTTAATGACCTGCTACGCCCTATTTCTTCAGCTTAAAAATAAGTAATTCAGACAGTATTAGCAATGACATCAGGATCTACCTATGGAAGTTGTGGAACCAGAGGGAACAGAGATTCCAAAGCAAACAATTACCGCAGTGATGCCTTAGAAGATCATCGAGCAGCGAACATATCTACTGGTGATACGACAAGGTGGAAACTCTCCAGGACGGCTGGCAGATCCCTGAAGAAAATGCTAACTACGCCAATGAACGCCTCGCGCGTTATCCTTTCAACAATTTCTCTCCATAACTTTTTTCACAAAATGGTAGCACAACCTTTTTTTGGAAATAATTTTGAACCCCAAAACCTACTTTACAAAATCTTAGTGGCGTACTCAGGGAAGGGTGCTGAGGGGCTTGCGAAACACCAAACTTCTAGCCCAACTGCTCATAAAGCTGTGAAAAATTATTTGATGGATTTATTGGCAAACTTTTCATCACGAAAGTAAGTCTCAAATCAATTACAGTGAAAATATCGTACGACCCAGTCAGTCCTACGATCAGCACTTGGTGTAAATTGGTTCCAGCCGTATAAAAAACTATGAGACTGTTTCTTGGGGCGAAGGGAAAGGACCTACAAATTTATGCCAAACGGTTAGCTACTATGGGAAGCTTTTTCAGTACAACTATATTCTGAAAATTGCATTTTTGTTTTGTTATGTTTAGCTTCGAAAATTTAAACTGAATTAAGGCAGTTTATATTTGATTAAAAGAAATTGTTTTGAAAGGCACGATTTTTCCTTTTCGACGAACAACTCCCTTTGGCGGTAAAAAACTGTGTTCTCCAGGAAAAAAAGAGTACTTCACCAATACAGAGCGTACAAACGACTCGGTCGACCAAAAGGTTCTGGTCAGAGAGGGAGATTACGGGACTTCTATTTAAGCCCTTTTTACCATGATCCTGAATTGAAAAATTGTCACTTCCTGTTGAGCTATTTCTATACGCATCGATACAAAAAACAAAGCCACTTATAATCGTTTTCACTTCCGATTGATATCGAATTAAAATTTGTCTCCTTCAACGGTGATAACACCCAAGCAATTATCTTCGTTCCACTATCTCTTAAGCCCAGTTGCGCGACCACTCTTGGATTCAAAAACTGGTTTTATTCTCACAACCTCCACTTTATCTTAAATTGCATTGAATGCACAAAGTGAGCACTCATCGCACCGATCACCCTCCGGTTTCCTTGAATGAAATCCCGCCCAACATTACTTTAACTTAGCGTTGGCTCCCTGCCTACGGCGAAAAGCAAAATGTAAAACAATTTTTCCCTCAACTCTACCTCGGCTGTGATCAACAGAGAAGTAATTAGGACCTTTTCTCTGGGTTATCGCGTTGTTTTGAGTGAGTAAAAATGATTTACCAAGACCTTGACCTTCAGCAAAGTTGCAAGAAGTTGATCCGAGCTCAAAGCCCCATCAGCTATTATTTTTTGTGAGTTTTTCATGAAACTCCCAACCCGAAGTCAACTTTGACTTTCAGCTTTGCCAACTATCCTATCCTGTGTCTAGACAAAACCAAATAGGAAAACAAAGCACAGCATGAGAGAAGAAACAACTTTTGAAAGCCACATCAAAAGCAGATTCGCATCCTCTATCCTCCTGCTGGTGTTCTCAGAAATTTAAACTCAGATTCGTCGCTCTTGAGAAGGTTGTTGTTTAACCTGCACGCTATTATAGTGTGCTAATTTCATATCCTTAAGGATACTATTCTACCTAATTGTGTTCTCTCTTTTATTTTTTGTTTTTACCCCAAAAGGATTATTTTGTGTGGCATGACTTTGACATCATGCCCTGAGGGAAACATAACAAACGATGGCGTTAGTGATATGTATGTGTCCTTTCTAAATGTTTTGTTTAACTTGTCACAGAGAATCGGAGAGGTCTTTGATCCTTCTATTAAACGCAAGCCACAATAATTGTCCTCTCGGCATAGGAGTTGGAGTGTGAGCCTTGTCAGGGAGACACATATTAATGAGCCCTAACAAAACCATGAACATATCTATCTCGGGGGGGTTTTCCCAGCTAGTTGCAGGATATTAAAATAGGTTTGCGTTGACAGAGCAAACTGTTTCTCTGTTCGTTTAAAACTAACCAATTTGATTGGAATTCCATGCGAGCGGATGACTCACAGATCGTCGAATACTTGTGCCACTGCTGCGATGTGACTCATTGAATTCGCGAACAAAGCCACCACGACTGGCAGTGGCTGCGAATCTTTGTGAATGCCGATGAACAGCGAGTCGCCGTAGCTGGTGTTTTTATTTTATTCGTTATTCGTTATCAAAACCATTCGATCTGGTTGATGATGAAAGGGAAACGAAAAGGACGTTGCGGCGATGGCATTTTATTTGCATTTAGATAAGAATCGATAAAATACGTACGTACGCGTATTTCATTTGCTTTTAAGCGCAGTGAATAGTGTTTCTGTTTCTGTTTCGGTTTCTGTAGCTTTGTGTACGCGTACAGTGAATGGGCAATTGCATTTTATCTTCTTGAACTGTTATTTGGGTAATTCGAAGATAAATGGGGTATACCTATAAATTTTCATGAAAGAAAGAGCCGTCAATTTTTTACGAGTTTCATTTTTCATTCTAAACAAACAAGGAATCTCAATCACGGCTATGGTGACCGTGGTTAGAGCGACATCTTTGCCGGAGGTTTAGTGCTAAGTTGAGTTTAAAAACATGGAGTGACGCCAAACGATTGTTTGCTCATACTATTAGCTGGACAGCTTTTAATAAACAATTTTATATCTCCGTAGAATTGTGTACAAACTCACTGTGCTTGCGTTGAGCATCACAAGGATTATACAGACCTTTACTAACACAAATTGCGACAACGAAAATTCAAAAAGGTTTAATTAAGCAACTCATAATTCAATTGCAACACAGTATTTTGAAATTGTTGCTCAACGCAAAGTAAAGGGTGATTTTTTAGCTGGTTTGGTTTTGGCAACACTGGTTTTGACAGCTGACGTGTGTTTAGTACCTGTGTCACTGTCAAACAGCTTCAGTTTGGTTTGCAATTTAACCATGGATCGTCTTACAAATGAACAACGCTTGCAAATTATTGAATTTTACTATCAAAATTCGTGCTCGGTTCGAAATGTTCATCGCGCGCTGCTTCCATTTTATGATCGGCATTCTCGACCTTCTGAGCAGTCTATTCGGAAGATTGTGACCAAATTTCGCACCAAATTTACTTTGTTGGACATTAAACCACCAACACGTTTACGTACTGTGCGTAGTGAAGAAAATATTGCGGCCGTATCAGCTAGTGTGACAGAAGACCGCGAAATGTCGATTCGGCGCCGTTCCCAGCAGTTAGGCCTTTGTTACAGCACTACGTGGAAAATTTTGCGGAAGGATTTGGGCGTAAAGCCTTTTAAGATACAGCTGGTGCAAGAACTAAAGCCAGCCGACCTACCACAACGCCGAATTTTTGGTGAATGGGCTCTTGGAAAGCTGGCCGAGGATCCGCTTTTTTATCGAAAAATTGTGTTCAGCGATGAGGCTCATTTTTGGTTGAATGGGTACGTAAATAAGCAAAATTGCCGCATTTGGAGTGAAGATCAGCCAGAAGCATTGCAACAGCTACCAATGCATCCCGAAAAAGCCACTGTTTGGTGCGGTTTATGGGCCGGCGGCATTATTGGGCCATATTTCTTCAAAGATGATGCGAATCGCAGCGTTACTGTCAATGGTGAACGCTACCGAGCGATGATAACAAACTTTTTTTTGCCCGAAATGGAAGTTCTTGACTTGCATGATATGTGGTTTCAACAAGACGGTGCCACATGCCACACAGCACGCGAAACAATGGCGCAATTGCGAGGCGAGTTTGGTGAACAGTTAATTTCACGTTTCGGGCCGGTCAATTGGCCGCCTAGATCGTGCACCATTTGATTATTTTTTGTGGGGGTATGCCAAGGCTAATGTGTATAGGGACAAGCCCGCTTCGATTGACGCACTGGAAGCCAACATCCATGCATTCATTCGTGAGATACCGGCCGATATGTGTGAAAGAGTATGCCAAAATTGGACTCAGCGGATGGGCTACCTGAGACGCAGCCGCGGTCAACATTTGCATGAGATTATCCTTAAACATTAAATTGCAAGGTTCAAACTATCGATTCAAATAAATATTTCATTCATTTTTTCGAATTTTTTGTGTTTTTTTTTTTAAAAAAGTTCTAAACCTCTTAAAAAATCACCCTTTACAACGTAGCTCAACCAGCAATCGAACTCGTAGGCTTGTGCACACGGTGGGTAACGATTTCTTTGCACGGAGTTGAGAGCGTAGTCCATTAGAGTTGAATGCTTCAAGTTGAAAAGTATTGCATATTTAGTGTCTTTTGACACCAAATGACATGACGTGACGCGGAGGAAGACAAGATTACGAGCTCTTCCGAAGAAAGTCAAAAATCTAGGTGAACCAAACTTTGAAGCGTAGCTATTTTTTCGAGGCCTATAAAATTGGAAAAAAACATTTTTGTATTACCGACTCATTTCTTTCTAAAATTTCAAAAGGAATCTACATCATAAAAATGATTTTGCAATTAAATTTAAAACTCGGCGTCCGGCATTGGACTTTACCGTATATAAATAGAAAAACTGCAAACTGGACGCCACACCATTGGCGCACAAGCTGTCATCATAAAATAGCCCACTGCTCTCTTTATAATTTTATTGAATGGTCAACATTTTCTGAAGCAAACAACTTTAAAAGATGATAGAATCAAAGCCAAAGGCTTTCACAAGAATCTTCATTTAGTGCACTCTTGGCAATAATCTTAAAATCAATGTAGTTTTGTAGTATAGGAAACGAAGAGTCTTCAAAAATGTTACAACGAATTGTCAATAATTAAAAAAAACCTGGACAATTTTTACAAAAATCTTGAATTTATGAAAACACGTTTTTGGGCTATAATCTTTGGTAATTTTGATTTCGACTGCATAGTAGTCGTAAATATTGCAATGAATATACCGAGTCCTAACATTTAATAAGTAATAATTTGGGTTCAGTCGCTCGTATCACGATTTTACATTTTAAAGGTATTCGTATTTAGTAAGTAGGAAGAGCTTCGAGCGACTGAACTGTGAATAAACTGCCAGAAATGTGTCTTTAATAAACATTTTTGCCGTAAGATGCTATGAATTTTAGCTTCGTAGGCCTTCCTGTTTCGAGCTCTTCATTTATTAGCCCAGGATGCCTTTCAAAGGCTTACATTTTTTTGCCCACAATAAACAACTTACTAGTTCTTATTATAGGTTTGTAAATTTTACTTCTGAGCTTGATTGATTTTTCAGACGAAAGTGCACGACATGGTAGCTCAAAACTTTTCGTTCATGAACGTTTCTTAAAAGTTCAATGCGATCGAAAAAATTAAGAACTATTATTTGGAAAAATGTGTTGCTCATTAAATCTTCGTTGTTGTTGTTGTTATTTTAATAGAAAAGCTGCTATTCACAGTTTTTTTAGACATGCCCTAAAGTATTCCATTTCTTAACAATCGTTCGTGAGAAAATCGAGTACACGAGAAAGTTTTAAATTTGCGAATGCACGCTAAAAGTTTGAGTTGAGTTTGACTCAAGTTTGTAGTCATGCTGAAAACATCGTGCTAGAGCGACGATCTAAACTGCTATGACCCACCGACTCACTTTACCTCACTAGTTTTGAATGCTAGATATAGGTATTTAATTGTTGGTTGTCAGTAATTAAATATAATGATAACCATTCAAAATAGTAAAAAAGAAGTATTTTTAAATCATGAACAGATCAAGCATAAAATTATCGATAACAGCTCAAAATATTTTGATTATTTTCGAAAACACAATTCATCGGTTTAATTTATTTTAATGTGCATCACCTTGTTCTTAAAATAAAATATTGGTGCTATGAATGACCTTCAGATAAAATGTTATTTTCATCGACTTAACTTCTACACTATAGTAGATCAAATGACAAAAAATGGAAATCACTAAGTTTAATTTAAATACCAATGTCAACGTCTGAAAATATATTCATTTAAATTTTAAAGATGCTAGCTATATTCTGTAAAGGTTGGGCCATAAATATTATTAGGGGAAATCAATGTTTTCCAATAATATTGTCTAATTTTTTCTCTTCCATTTACAAGCTTTACGCTACGAAACGACCCTAAAAGAACTTGGAAACAATTTCGCTCTTTAATATAAAGAGTGTCATATGTGGAGAATGGAGATTCGATCGTAACTATAGCCTATAACCGTTTTTTGTAAGGAGGAGTCGTGATTAGTCATAAACAAGCTACGAAAGGGCTTAGCCTGAAAGTTTCCAAGACTTTATGTTTAAGTGGCTTCAAGAGATCAGTTCACGAGCGCCCTTTGGCAATAATCGCGCGGTGATTATTCCAACTAATTATTCTAAGAATTTCCCTGTGGTGAATTTTAGGAATGGACTTGTATCACTTTCCTTACAAAATTACACTTTAAGTCGGTTGCACACAGCTTGAAAAAAAAACAAAGTAATGATCGCTTTTTTTTACCCTCATTTAAAGGCTTCTTTAGAAAAAGTCCGGAAAAGTATAGGTTTGTGCTCGAGTCTATGGGTTGGGTATGCAGAACTTTGAGTGCAAGCAACATTGTTTTAGGTAGGATATTAGCGTTCAAAAGTACAATTCGAAACATACCGTCACGACGAACACTTTAAAGATAAATTGCCAGACTACCCACAACTTGATGGCTTTACACGGTTTTTTTCTGTAGTCAGCTAAATATGTAGTTGTATGTGTTAAGAATTTAATCACAAACGTTCCTTAGGAACTTTCAGTCATGGAGAAAATTGCAAATAGATGATTTTGTAAGTACTGCAGCTGAATTAACTTCATAAGTATGTAGGTCAATAAAAATTTTGTTATTTTAAAATTTTTGGCGGGTTACTGAACTGATTTTGATGGTATGGACTTGGATTCTTCATACTGTATGAATATTCATGCACCTAAGACACAATCTCTACCTAGTTACCTGCAACAGGTGGTGTGTTTAAAAGCGAAAACAACAAAAAATCTTTGAAAAAGGAACCAATTGTCTAGGACAGAACTGTCCTAATGGCTTTGATTACGTTATTTTAGGATGACAGCTTGTGAACCCAAAAATGATGAGCCTTAGTTGGACAGTGTGATGTAGTAGCTAGCGGAATAAGCCAGCTTTAAATCACAAAAACACAGACAAAAGGATCACTGTCCCGACTCGTGTATGAAAAGCATTCGAAAGTACGCAAAATTATAATTAAAAACAAATTATAAACTTTCGCACAAACAAAATCAAACTTAGACTCACAAACTCGGACGTAATGCTACTCCCTTAGCCCAACTATCTGTGTTTAGCCGCATCATTATGCTGCACATCCAAGTTAAATATAAATATTTTTTCTGGGCATGATTATCTCTCACATCATACCACAGCAAAAGTGCCTAGCTTAGGTATTTCTACTGAATGCAAATAAATAATCCAACAAATGGGTACGGAAAAAAAAACAAACAGGCTTTGTTTGCCCCTCACTCTCCCTTTGAACCGGCTTTCAGCAGCAACAATCCACTAGAAACAAAAGCCAAGACCGAGCATTGGGTGCCCAAAGTATTGGTCGTTACTTTCAAAATAATTGCACAACATACAGATAAGCTATGCAATTCAGTCGTCACCCAGCTCCAGTCATCCAGTGTATAGGTGAACCGAAAAAAATGGTTTTCTCGAAAACCGGTAATTTTCCGGTTATTTCGCTCGCAACTATAGCCACAGAAGAATCGACGAGATTCCAGAGTTAACAAATTTAAAGTGCTTGAGTGCATTGCTCCCACTGTGCCAACATCTGCATCATTTGAAAATATCTACCCGCGGATACTTGTTGAAGTAATATGGGCAACTATGCACAATGACGAACAGGGAGAACAAAAAAATAGACATAAAACATGAATTCGATTATCCACGCACCAGTTGTTCGTTTTAAAATGAGACTCCGCCGTAATGATGCTGCTGCCAGATGCGCCTCACGGATACAATAATTAACCAAATCAGTGTCTGGTGCTGCTGTGCGAGCGTTTGTTATTATTTATTTGTTGTTGCTATTAATCTATTCACTAACCGATTCACTTTTATATCAATTCAATTTGAATTTGATCAACATTTTCATCTAAGCACTCTTCTCACATCACACAGCTAGGTATACGACTCGAAAGATACACGCTTCGGTGGAACTTCAGTGATTTCACGCGCAAACGACCGTTCAACGTGCAGTTACCGTGCTAACTGTCTGCTGTTTCTACAGACAGACTTCGGCGGTCATAGTCTGCAGCGGTAAGTTTGTTTGCTGCGGGGGTGAATTGGAGCCGGTGTACTAAAGAGTGGACGAAAACTGGGAACACTTTGCTGAGCGGATGGGAAGAGTATGTTTTATGTTGTGCGCAAGTTGGCTTTAGTTTAGACTCATTTTATGCTCTCTGCCTGTTTGTTTGTATCTTTTTCGCGTTCTTCTGTTCGTTCAAAATACTTGCTGCACCGGTTTTTTTCCCGTCCGTCTGGTCGCACCAGTTTGTTGGGGAACGCAACAATTTTCGAACGTCGAGTTCATAGTTGGACGATTGTTCTTGAAGAAGATGACGAGGAAGACGGAGAGAGAAAATGAGTGAACGCACTACCTCCTGCAGCCTGCAGTAGTTGATTGTAGGTACTATATCTATATAAGGGGGCTGTTGGAAGATGTGTCTTGAGGAATTTTTGCCTCCTTTTGCATGTAGCGCGGCATTTTTTTTTATTTTCCAGCCGTTTCAACTGCTTCATTTTCGTGTCTTCTGCAGCAGCAGCAGCAGCAGCAGCAGTAGAAACAGCGCCCCTCTCAGTGGGGATGGATTGTGGCCATCAGCTACGGGTTATATATGGGGCGGCAGCATGGCTCGCATTTGCTTGCGGGTACTTCTCACAATCTGCGACATAACAAAGTGGCGAAACGGAAGACCGGCGGGGAAGTAAGTGCGCATTCAATTGTTGTAGGTTGAATGGACTTTCTGGAAGCCGACTGCATAGGTTGTAGGTATATCTACCCCAGACTATGTCTATTGACCCTTTGACTATGCAGCTTTTACTTTTCACCGCATAAGAGGTGTTGAGCTGGATAAAAGTTTGACAAGGCGCGGTTGCAGTTGATAGATGACGCCAGGAGAGCCGGTGTGTTTGTGCTTAAGGAAGATTTTGCGTTGTAGATTTCTTGACAGTTGTCTGATTTGACAGACGTGATGTGTTAAAGATGGGGGTTAAGTAATATTGAGAAAGGTTTTAGCAGCCATTTACCTCGACTAATATGGTTGAAGGAGTTACAGGGAAAGGTCTTTATACTTTCTTACAGTCGGCTGATGCACACCTACGAAAAGAATGCAATGGGTTCAAGGGTTCATAACGATTTTTCAGCTTGAGGTGTTAGGTTTTACTTTAAAATGTCCACAGCGACAGCCTTGTACCAATTAACTAAGATTATAGACGAAACGCTGTTGAAGCGAAATGGTACTGTGTGTCTTTTTCGACTTCGGAGGAGCGTTCGATAAAACATCTCACTAAGCAATGGTTCTAGGTAAAAAGGAGCCACGTATCACAGTACAAGAGGGGATGTATACGAACTCGTCATTAGTAAAACGATTCACTTAATGACCAAAGAGCTAAGTGTGGAACACTCGACGCACTAAGCGTAAAAGATAAACTTCCAAACATGCAGTTTAACATTCCTAATGCGAGGTATTCTAAGCTTAGGAAGCACTTCAGGAAAATAGATATATCTGAAGAAGTCCTCTGCAAATTCAGCGATGAACCTAGTGAAATCCCAAAACATGCACTCTTACCGGAAGAATTTTGTATTCTTTTTCACAAAAACTAGCAAAGCTGTTCATAAAAGTTGTCGAAAATTCCGAAAACGTCGAATGAGTCCCTCAATGTCTTGGCCGATTCATACAAAATTGCCATGCTGAGCTTGCTTTTTTTTTGCATTTAGGGTCAGTCTTGTACATCAAGTATTCGTGAACAGAACCTCCACTAAACAATGCTGCTTTAAATTATCCGAAAGTACCTAGGTATAGTATAGGAAGTACCTTACGTCTATATTTCCACCTCAAGTGCATCTATACACAATTTTCGCAGACCAGACAAAGTTCTTGAGAGTAGGCCCACTTCCAACTGAACACACATTGACAAACATCTCAGCCACCCCATCTCCACATAAATCCACTTTCATTAAATTGTGCAAGCACAACTCCCCTCCTCACATTGCACTGTGCAACAAGATGTCAAGACAGAGCAAAACACTTCTTCACTGCGAAATGGAAATTTCAAACAAATAAAAAACATATCCTCTGCATATGGATTATAATTACCAACACCTACCGGCGGGCAATGGCTCCATTTCATCGTGACAGCACCTATAGAGTGTATCTTTATTGTTTTCATAATAATTGTTCGCACTTCGTCCCCTCAAGGAGCGCACGTAAAACAAACACCTAACACCTCATCCGCATCGTTAGCATTGTCCTTCAAATTGTGCAGCGCGCACCATCAAAAGACACACATAACTCCCGGTGTGTCCTTGTTAAGCCATACAGCCAGAAATGTCGTTCGCCAGCCATGGCTACGGACACCGTAAGAGTCGCTGACAAATTAAAACGGCAATTTTGTGGGAAATAAAGGATCATATTACACCATTCGCACGTACGAGTGTATTGAATGTCATGTTAATATCCAAACAGCTTAGGACGAGCAGTGAGGAACGTCTAAAAAGTATAACAAGAGAGCTCTGCTCAGTGTGTGTATACATAACTGGCAGAGTGGATGTCCTTGGTGCAAAATGCGAATGCGAAATGCACTTCAGGACGAGAGTGTTAGCGTTGCGAGCGCGCGCTCCGAGGGCATTTCCGGCGCGTTTTCTATACAGTGCCGCACCAGTCTTCGAATAACACAAAAATTCCATTGTTGTCATCCTGTCGCAGTTGCATGTTTCCGGGGACAAATATGTTTTTATTTTTTTTTATTTTCTTCTTATTCTTCCTCAGCTGTTGGTTTCTTTGGGTTTTTGGCGCGGCAGCAGTGAGGGTGCAAAGTTGGTAGGTGTTGATGGAAATTTACTACAATTGGGGAAAATTTTCATTTTCACATTTTCACATTTCCACAATACCGTGACAATGGAGTTGGCAGTTTCAACACCTGAGCATAATTGCAGGAAGACGAAATTGCTGAAAAAAAAAATACACACAAAAAAATAAAACAACCAAGCCAAAGGACGAAAGGAAATAACGCAAGAGAACTTGAGGAGCGGAATATTATACGAGACTGCATGTTTATTTTAATGCGATACAGCACCTTCCCGTCACGTGCTGTCAGTCAGTGGTGGAGGTAGGTATGAGTAATAATTTAAGGAAAGTTACAGCTTTCGGAAGGTTTTAGTATTAGCATTAAGTAAGCAAGGAAGAGACAATGTAGGTTTTTTTATTTTTGAGAATTTAAAGAAGATTAGAGTAATTTCGGGTATGTGATATAGGCATTTGTTTTCTAACAATTACTTGTAAATTTTATAACTCAGCTCTTGCCGAACTATTCATTATAGGTCTTTGATGCATTGCGCATGAGATATCGACATAAGATTTCTGCAGAGCTATCCAATCTGCAGCTATTTAAAAAAAATATAAAAAAGGTCTGTAGCTCCCCTTAAAAAAACTGGCGGATAATGTGATACACTACCTTCGGATAAAGTAATATACCAAGCCAAATCACACACAAATCACATCAAGCATGGAGCACATGTCTTCGTCTCCTTATCCATCATTTGTTATAAAAGACACATACTGTCGTTCTTAGGTGGATTTTCGGCCCAAGGATCGTCGTCTGAGCTCGGTAAATGCAGGCTTTCACCTAAAGCGCTCGAGGAAATTTGTTTTGTTTGTTTTGCTTGTTTGCTTTTTCTTGCGTTTTTCAAAGTTTTTTATACTCTCTTCCAAAAAATTTGTGTGCGGTGATGTCGTTAGTACAGTGATATAGTATATCACTTTACCCAATTATAACTATATCACATTAGCCGCATTTAGCTTTTGAAACAATAAGAAGATTTTTTAAAATATACTTCATCATATTAAGAACTCACTCAATATATTGTAAGCTCTATTCACACACAAACAACACTTTATACTTAAGTTTTTAATTTTGCCCCAATTTTGGCTAAACTATCAAAGAAAACTCACACAAAAAAAATTTCAACTTTAGCGCTGAAACAATTCTGATACATTGACATCACACACAGTCAATGCGAGCGCTCTTAAACCTGCAGCACATGTCCTCTTCCATCATTGTTATGTGGACAAGAAAATTCCTGCCGAGAATTGATTATTTCTGAAAATATGCTGGTATATCACATTACCAGACCATATCACAATACCCGAAGTTACTCTATCCCACTGAGTCGATGGAATAAGTTGTTACATTTGCTTAATGGAATCGAATTTCATAGAACGCCAATACACTTGATCGACAGCAGTAGAATACCTAGACAAATGTTGTGAAAAGCCTCAGCTTAGGTCATTTGGAAAAGTGGTATTGACAAACTACAAAGTTGCACAGTTGCCATTATCAAATTTGTAACTTTTGGGGTAAAACGAAAGTTGGCGCAACAGGTCCGTAGGGATCGTAGGCCTTGTGCGAATTTTTAATTTTTGGGAGGGAAGGGATCTACAATTTATGCCGAGTCCAAACGACTAATTAAGAAGCTCTTTGATGACAGTTCTACTCTCGGTTCTACTCGGGAATCGAGCCTGGGACCTCTCGCTTAGTAGTCCAACACCAGTAACCACTAAGCCACTGCGCCGAAAAACGGGATCAATACAACACAGCAAAGGCGATTCCACTCATTGGCCTTATTTAAGCTGTGCCGAGCAATGTTCTTGAATTATTTAGACACTCCGCTAAATGAACGTCTATTTGCAGGCCATATCCCTTATTGTTTAAATACAAATGCATTCGAAGCTTGTGGCTTTAAGGGGAATCATATATTTGGTACTAACGAACCAGCAAAAGCATACCTGGTTCTCTCAGGCGTACCAATACGACAGAACTCTCAGAAGGAAGCAGAAAGAGTGTGATGAGCAGCCGATGGAATCTATTGAAGGTTGATCCACCTAGCAAAACAAGGCAGAACAAAAGCCTGTAGAGATGACCATTAGCTGAAGTCAGTTAACACTTTAACAGTCATAGTGCTTAGGATTTGAAAGTCACAATTTTGCAAGTCGTAAAACGAATGAGAACTAACTAAAACTAAAATATTTATACGACTAACCTGTACGTCGGTAGGTAGGTCAAAAAGTCCGTCAGTTCCGTATTTCCCAGGCCAAAATAAGGTTAGGGGTATTTTTCTAAACTCCCCATATTTGCACATTAACTTATTTCGTATTTATCAGCAATATTTGTTATAAAAAATACTTTCTATGAAAATAATTGCTACGTAAAGGGTAAAAAAAAAATTTCCTGAATATTTTTGAAATTATAATCAAAAGCCTAGTACGGTGCTCCAGCGAAGGGAAAATTGGGCGGATACTGTGCTCCTAGATTGAGGGCAATAGCGCCAATTTTGGAGCTTCTATAATGGAAAAGGAAAAGGAAAAAAATGGAAAACGAGGAAAAATCTTAAAAAAGGGGAAAAACTAGAAAACATCTGTGAAACTTAAACTGCTAAAGAGTACAGCTAAAACGCATTTTCATTACAAACAAATGTCAAAGTTTACTCAGAAACGAACGTCTACGTAAGAACTTTTGTGTATCCGAATGTATTCACTCGTTTTGATATTATGCCTTATAGAAAAGGAAATGTTTATGCCATTTTTATGTTATATGCCTATTTTAAGCCTGATAATAAAAACGGCTCACATTTTTAATTTCTTCATATGAAAATAACAAAAAATTTCATCTGGGGAAAACATTTTCGAATTTAAGGGAAAACTAATGGCCTTCAAAGTCTGGAAGCACTGGACTAAATATTAGTTTAGCTGCAAAGTACAGTGTTACCAAATTGAAAATAAAATAATACCACTTCAGCTTAAAATAATTGAAAAGTCGATATTATGTGAACGACAAATCTTTGCAACATGATTTTTGTCTTTCGTTTTGCTTGATGTGCGATTGACTTAAGAATTAAAAATATTTTTTACATTAGACCTTCATATCATTGAAAGCGAGAGCTAGTGCAATTTTAATTAATTTAATAATTATTATTAAGATTAAAGAATTACAAGTTAGACTAGGTAACCAAAAAAACGTGAACTTTCAAAAATTATAATTTTTGAACAAAAGAAAAATATTATATTATTATTGAAAAATTTTAAAAGGAAATTTGAAAACTAGTAACAGTTGATTTTCCATACATTTTGTAGAGGGAATCTATTTTTTCTTTTTAAATTTGATAGTAATATATAGTGAGATCGTATCTGTCAAAAACTTCCGCCTGATTTTAAAGATTTCAGAAATTTTTTTTCCCAGAACCCTTTTGTACTTATTAGTAATTGGATTTTTGGGTAAATTGTGAGACATTGATTATTTCTTTACGCATAGTTGATCTGACATTTTGCTTCGCAATCGCGATCTGCATCGTGACGTGAGGCAACGAATGTCATAGCTCCGCTTTCGACTATGACTGCACAAATTAACAAGTGACAAGAAATATGAATTAATAACTTGACGTCTGAGTAGATCCCTTTAGAAATATTTGGTTCATTTGTGCAGTTGTATTGTTTGTTTGTCCCGTGTTTGCTTTTAAAAATGTGGTCAAATGCTAAAAATTTCCGGAATAGTTTCTGGATAAACTAAAACTATTTCAAAAATTCGTCCACTTGTAGCTTCAATATCCCTGAGTGATGTAGGATATTTTATATTAAATTTGATCGAAATAATAAATAGAAAATTTCCACTTTTAGAGAGTTCGCCAAATTTAGTAGATTAGGGTTCCATCAGGACTGCTTGAAAACTTATCCCCGGTTATTATGTTACCTCCATATTAAAATGCAACTTGATAGACAGTGAATAAAATTACCCTTACTGTCACTGAAGCAGCAATCTTAAGTAACGGAACGGCTAAGCCAAACAGTCATTTTTAACCTACCCATCCCGATTCCTACTGATTGATGGTTTGGTGTACTTCCAAAGAATCTTGGATCTTGGTCGATTGATGTCAGAACATTCGTGCAAGCAATATTAATTCGCATGACAAGTTATATATAACTGCTCGAAAGCTATAGTATCAACCAAATTATTGCTTGTAACAATTTCAGTCAAAAAATATAAAATGTTTCCCTTATAAATCCTCCCATTCCACTTCAGAAATGTATTCTTTATTATTTATCTTATCACTTCTAAAACCACATCAACCTACACTCGGTTGTAAAGTAAAGACAATTTTACAAGTTACAACCCAAGACCCAGAAACCCACTTCTGGAAAATCCCCACCAGGTGCTGCCTATTTTCAATATATCTGCGGATGGAAATCCCATCTGTAGGTTTACCTCCCGTTTCAATAACGTGAACATAAAACTGTCCAAGTCCACCAAGCGAATTATACTTGCATTTAAAAATCTCATTCAAGTCGGCAAGCATAAAGAACATTTCCATTTTCGCCTCCCTGCTCTCCTTTAAAGATCCTTTTCCAAGATATACTCACATCTAGTACTCATGTTCGTGTATGTGGAAAGTGGGACATTCTGTCTCAGAAGTCATCTTGATTCGTAAACTCTCCACCAGGAATTTAGTATGAAAAGTAAAAATCGACACTCTTCGAGCTTTATCACTTCCATTCAAAGGTTCACCCTTGGGATAAGGAATTCATCCACCCCACTGAGAGAGGATACTTAGCAGAAAAAAAAGAAGAAAAAACTGAAACAGATTTACACTTTCCAGTTGAGGGCATAAATTTCGTCTGTGGTTTGCTGCCATTTCTATTCCAAATTTGGCCAAAGTCGGTGGTAATAACTAACAAAAAGTTTCGCAAATGGACTTTTTCCATTTAACCAATAAAGAAGGAGATTCGTTTTTTTTTTGCTTTTAAATGTGACCATTAAATTTGGGTGAAAATATTGGGAAATTTGCCGAAAGTTATACCATCGAGGGCTGTTTGGGGAAACTTTTCTTTTAGGCAAATTGAAAGTGCAGCGCTTATTAGATTTGAATGGGTATATGGATTTAGTACCGAATGGATGGGTGACTTCAAAATCAATTCTCCCACTCGATCTCAATACCACTCAAGCTTATCAGGCAATTAACCATCAATTATACTTTCGCAACAGTGAAACTACTTTGTATCGCCACTGCCACTCAGCCAAATTGATCACGAGCCAGAACTTAACCTCAAGTGGTTGTCCAATTGACCCATTACACGTTTCAAGACCGCAGAACCTATAAATGTCATTTAACAGTTTCATCGACGACATTGTTTATATTTTACCAAACATTGATATTAAAAATTTGCTCCGTCAGAAGGTGACTTCCAACAGCGAGTTGGGTAGACTCTACTCGAAGGTAATCGACCCGCAGTTTAAGGTTCTGGTTTACAGGGCAAGGGTGAGTTGTTTTTTTCTTAGTTTTTACTTTTTATAGTGAAGTGACGACCGAGTTTATTGTTTTCCTTAAAGAATGCTGAGCAGTTGACCGGACTTATCAATACGATGAAACGTAATAAGATCGACGTGGACTTTGTTCTTCGGGAGACTTTTAAGCTGCTCGATAAGTGGAACATTTGGAATTAATTTGCTAAATAAATTGGTATTGTTGCTTAAATGTGGTGCAGTGAATTGTTTTTCTTGCCTAAAAAAACCATCACGCGAGCCATATAATATACTGCGCTATGTTGCATCAGTATGCAAAACAACGGAGATTATTTGCGAAGTTGCAAATTCACTCGCGAACTATCTCTTTGTTATCTTGTGTAAAGGCGTTGGCCACTAAGGTTTTTATGGCGTAGAGGAAAGTGAAGAGACTTTGATATTTCAGTTGGAAGGGACTCTTCGATCGGGACACATTAAATACGTTTGAAAAGCATTGTCTTGTTTATGCAATATAAAAATATAGCTCGCGCGACGTCAAATTCCAAATACATCCTTGTGCTATACAAAGTTTTATCTTGAGGCACAAAAGTTTGTAGCTATAGCGAAAAGTTTAGTGTGCCATTTCAACACATTCTCGCATCTGAATTCAATTTCTAGTTGTTAAACTTTCAAGCAAAAGCGGTGCAAATTTCTCGAAAAAAATATAATTTCCGATATGCCTCAGGAAACTTTCACAATTTGAAATTATTCCACACGCCCGTTTCAGCTCTTAAATATCACATCTGTCAAAATTCTCCCCAGCGACTTTCATCTGGAACGAAAATCTTTTAAAATCCAATTAAACGCCTCATCCGCCCACCGCCCACCGAATCAGACTTCCATTGAATCCGAACAGAAGCAACTCAGAAATAGCTAAACGCAGCCCACTGCCTAGAAAAAAAATTGCGTCACATACCCCAAAGCTAGAGAAAAGTATCTCAATTGAAATTATTACCATTCCACTTTGGCCTAATTGAAAAATTATTTGCTTTTGAAATTCGTTCTCAGATTTCAGTGCGCTGCTATATTATCGTGGGTAGATCGGGATATACGAAAAACGAGTACCCTTCGGGTGGAATTGCGTTTGTCAGCAACACCACCACCACTATAAAGATTGAACCCAGAACAGCCGCCCCGACAATAGTAATAATAATAGTCGTCATAATATGGCAATATCCTTTTTCACCGAAGAGAAAGAAAGTTGCCCACCTGCCCTCGGGCACGAAGGGACAGTAGCTGGAAAATGATTTCACTTTGAACTCCATAAAGTGCTTAGCTCCTGTCATTGACAAAGAAAGAAGCTGAGAAAAGTCAGCCAACCCCCAACCGACTGAAATCGAGAATCTGTTCGCCGTTCTGTTTTCATAATTTTCCTTCCAACAAATTAACTTAAACAAGTGAATAGTAAACGATTCTTCAATGCCATTGCGATGGTAGAAAATCTACCACATGTTGCGATTCCGCAAAAAAAAATTTAAATGCTAAAAGGACGAATTCCTCGGAGACTGTAACGCTTCTTTGTGACTGCATTTACTGTTTCCAGGGGGAAGGTAATTTGTTTTTTTTTTTTTTGTACAACCCTTCAACCGGGAAAACACCAGACAAGGCTTTCTTGTTTCTTGACATTGTCAAGGTGGGGGTTTGAAACAAAGATGAAAACTAATATATGACACATAGGGGTATTATATTCATATTGTGCGCGACGACATACCCTCAGCGCGTTGTGAGTAACGCCGACAGAAAAATATGAATTTATTCTTACAAGGACATGAAATTGCTTTCGCCACAGGCTGTTCAGATCCACCCTCGGAATATTTGAATAAATAAATACTAATAAGGATCGAAAGGGTCGTGTTAGACCTTAAACTTAAACTTAGGCCGCTAGTTTAACAAGCTCAACTGCGGCATCGAGGTGTTCTTTGATGTTCATATTGTTGGGAGATGTGGGGCAATATAAATAAAAAGCAGAGCAGTAAAGACAAATAGAGTGTTTGAGTTTTTGCATAACTTTTTGCAGAATGCCAAGGAGGTCGGTATTAAAATTTTGTAATAGCTATTTTTGGTAAGATTTGAAGGTATCTTGATTGTGCGGCTTTTTTCGGTATTGTTTGGCTTTTGTTTTCGATGTGATCTAGACGTGTTTCTAGTACAATCAGCTGTGATAAAGATGTGTTTCTAGTACAATCAGATAGGAATATTGTGCGGAGCATAATATGAAGAAGAAGAAGAAAATAGGTAGGTAAATGAAGCAGGGGCCAGATTATGTAAGGCGAAACGATAGAACATTTTCGTTTGCACGAATGATTTGCCCTATGTTACACAAGTAAATTTCTTCGTGCACACGAAAACGTTTGAACGTTTTTTTGACAAACATCGCGTTTCTGGAAAACATTTCGTTTTTTACAGAATCCTTGAGTTTTCTGAAAAACGATTCATTTTAAAAAGCGTTTCGTTTTCAGAAAACGTTTGTTTTTTTAATAGAATCACTAACTTATGTTCATAACTAAGTTCACCCCTGTTCTGTGATCTCTTTTCATACAAAGTATAAGATTTTCTTTTAGTTGGCTCAATGGTTAGTGCGTTGGAGTACTAAGCGAAGTGTCCTAGGTTCGTTTTCGAAAAATCAAAATGCCATCTCAATAGTTTTTTTTTTTCCACGTTTAACAAACATCCGAGAGTAGAACTGTCATGAAAGAGCTGCTCAAATAGTCGTTTGGACTCGGCATGAAATTGTAGATCTCTTCCATTCGCTCCAAAAATGAAAAACTCACACGAAAACAAATTTGACTGGATTTTTTCGGCTGTGCAATGAACACAACCATTTTGTAATATTTTTGACTATCTGAATTGACAGAAGCAAACAGTCCCACTAGCACCGGCCACAATCCGCTAAAAGTCAAATTGAATCTAGTATTTCTTTTGCAGTGTTGTTTTGAATTATGGCTGCTGCTTGTTCCAGAAAAAAATAGACGATGAAAAGTAGGCAAGAAGAAATATTGTTACTGTAGTAGAATTGTATAGAATAACATACAGAGGGTGGTGGTTTGGTATCACCAAAGAGTAATGCCACAAGAAAATGTGATGGTAACTAAATTAGAAAGAGATGAATAAAGATTATACCATGCGACTATTGTTTTTTCCGTCATAAAAAATCCCTGTGTAATTGTGAACAGCGTGTTTTTTTAAAGACATATAAAAATCAAGAAAAATACATGCCATCTTTTAATGAATTATTTTTTTTCTATTTTTAACAACAAAAACAATGTACATTTATAGGTATTTCAATTTGATCAAAGAAAAAATTGCTGTTTTCATTTTCGACTGGATTTTTTTTATAATATTTGTATTAACCCGGCAACACTGGTTGTGACTTGTAAAAAGCTAGGTCCCTAATAACCTGTTGCGCCAACTATTTATTTTTAGAGAAACCGAAACTCCTAAAGCCGTTTAATTTCCATAAAGATATTCAATTTAAGTTAAACCATTTCTAACCTGTTTTTGAACAGCAAAATTAAAATTCGAAATTTTCGTTTTCAAGGCCATGCTTGTGTGCGTTTTACACGTTTCTCTTGAGCCGTTTAGATTAATAAAAACACACAACACAGCAACCTCTAAAAATACAGATGACCTCTTCCTTGGTGTGGTGTAAGGAAACAAAACGAAAGGAAATTCGCTTTCGCATTTAAAAAAACTAAAGGAAATCATAAGCGAAGTGACAAAAATTACGCACGTTTATCAGCCATCGCCGGACTGTGTTCATTCATTTAAAGAAGCCACGTTCATCATATGAGTTAAGTAAAATCCAACAGTAGCATAGTAAATGACTGAAGCTAAAATGCATTTGCAGTTGCAAAAGGTAGCAAAAGAAATAAGCGACAGAAGCGACAAGTCTAGAGCAGCAACTTACAATCCTGAACCTGACTTGTAAGCCGCTTTGTATGAAAGCCAAAAAAATTCACCTAGCTTAGCTAAAAATCCCCCTTTCATTATAGTAAACACAGCTAAGCCCTTCCATTAGATGGCATTGAAATTGAGTCATTGTCCCTTGACGACAGTGCACACAGGTGTCAGATCCAGACGTGTCGGCGTACACACAATATTTTCACACCTCAGTGCAGTTGTAGGTGGTTTTGGTTTCAAGTTTCCGCTTCAGTGAAATGGAATCCGCCATCACCACACACAAGGATACCTTCCTATACCTATCTACCGGAAAAAGGGTTATCGCTTTGTTGACGCTGCACTTTCAGCTCCATTCAGAAATATCTTGGTCTGAAAATAACACATCACTTTTAATCGAAAGGATTTTTCTACCGTCACGCTTGGGTAAGTCTACGCTCCAGACACAGAGGCCAAGATGCACACACACCAAGACACAATTCTGTGATTTGTTCCGTGCGAAAAGCGATTCTTATCTGGATTTCGGATGTCGTCTAGAAGGAACTCCCTCGTGGGTGTCATAAAAGTCGACTGGAAAGGGGGAAATGGATAATATCTTCATTTGTGAGTTTTTTCTTTCGTGTTTTTCTACAGCGATAAGGATCGTTGATCCTTTTCAATTTATGTGAACCAAAACACGGTTGCGAAATGGAAAGTGACCCAATCGGGCAGCTGTGACATGTTTTCGCTCTGATTGTCCAACAATGTTGCAGGGAATAAATGTATTGCAGACTTTAGGTGTTAAGTTGGAGTTCAAGGAATAAATTTAAACCGCACAGAAGGGGGAACTCGCACTCAGAACAACTTGTGGTAATTTCGGTGTTCTATTGAAAAGAAAAACGAAAACTGGAATTGAAATTCTATATTTGACGTCAAATGTTGAATAAAGCGGATTGTGCGTGCCAGCTTAAGTCTTGTTTGACAATCAAAAAACTACACAGTCGTCGCCCGGAGAGAGAACAGAAAAGGGAGATGGAGAACGGAGTGAGGTGTGAAACTAATACCGAAGCCATAGTACATGGGCAAAATATTTGACTTGAGCTGTTGTGTTGACGGGTGCGAAAGCATGGCTCGCCGCAGACATCACCACAAAAATGGGACGACGAGGAGTGCATTTCAGGGGAGTTCAGATCCAAATCGTGCAAGTAACTAGATCCTACAATTCTAATAATCACAGTCATTTCTGTGGTTCTCTGAGATAGACTTGTGCCTGATAAAACTTAGATGAGGGTAGGCCCAGGTTCTGATACCCATTTGATTGACACGAATGAAGGGACATTCGCTGAAGCGAAATAAATTTCGGCTGGAAAAAAAGTTGAAACAAATGAGAAGAGATGAGAAAAATGCAAATGCACAGCACCTACCTTCATTACCCATCATCCATAAATGCAAAACCCAAGGCATACGTTTTTACCATTACCAAAATTAAATAATTTTAATTAAGCTCACATAATTTGAATACAATGCAGCTTAATTCAGCATAAATTTAATCGAGAGCGACCATAAACAATAGTTCCACTATTCGCCGGCAAAAAAACGGAGCACATCTCCTTATTATACTCGTGCCATAAAGTGTTCAGTGGTAACAAATTCGCGCAACCATTTAAGTGCTCCCTGCCGTCTGCTGCTGTGCTAAACTCAAACACCATAAGCGAGTTAAAATTTAACAAAATGTGTTTCAATTTTGTAAACAAGGCAACAACAAAAAAATAAATGGGAAAGAAAAACTATATACACTAACGGCGGAGAAGAGTGAAAAATATTTCCAGTGGAAAAGTTTTTAATGCAATTTCACTCACATTACCCCGGCTAACGTTTGGCATAATTCACAGACAAACTGAACCCACCACCACCAGCTCTATACACCTACGCCGTCGTCTCGCGAATGCACAGTCATCATCATTACGAACGAGTTTTACTCCTTCTTTGGGCACACAAAAAAAAAAAAAAATACCCCGAGCAGAGGATAACTTGTGTCACCATTATCGCGACGCGTAACTTCCAGGGCGGGAGTGAAAAACCTGTGTACAGTGTACTTGATGTAGAGCATATCGTTGGCAACCACCCCCTTATGGCCAATGCTCCTCACTCGCTGCAGACAACTAGCAGACGTGTTGCCCAAAAAATAAAAAAAAATAGAAAAACAAACGAAAAAGAAGACGAAAAGGAACTTTGTGCTGTTGAATAATGAGTTGTAGTATACAGTTAGTTGTCTCTTAACAGCAACTCGGTGGCAGGCAAAGCGAGGACACTATGCATTTGGTTGGGTAGTTGTCTGCTGCACTTGCGAAATGTGTAAATATGAAAGGACATTTGTGGGTTGGGGGGTTTTTCGTTTTTATGAAAAGGATTCGCAGCCTGACATGCCACAGAATGAATTGCATCTGTAAAAACGTGGATACAAAACAGTGAAATAATTTCAGTTATAGATTCACTCACTTGTGGGCGAAGTTTATAGGAACAGGGAAGGACACGGTAGCTAAAGTTTTGGCGACTGATGCGCTGCAGTGAGACTTCATGAATTTTTAGTTCCACTGACATAATCTGCAATTTTGTCTGATGTCTGTCATATTTTCTTCTAGAAGTTGTTTTTCTTCCTTTGCTCGAACAGAGCGTAGCGCAACGCAGAAGGAAACATTGTTTAGCTGTGACAGCAGTTAAAAGGATACGGACCAGGGTATATTTAAATGAAGCACAATAAAGTCGTACGCGGAATTATGCTAAATGTTACAGTTTGATAATATTGAAACTGGTGCCAGTTTATACGTTTGCCGCCCCACCGGTTTTAATATGTCTCATGACTTTGTTGTTGATCCACCCTCCTCCGATCGTGAACGAATGTAGGGAACAATGAGCTCCCACTAACCTGACGGTTTTTTGTTTGGGACGGTTGTGGGGAACGACTGATAACGACTCCTGTCACCTGTCGGTGTATTTTTATGAATAATTTTGTTGCCTAGAAATGACAGTTGAAAAGATGAGATTTTCTGAATTGTTGCTGATACTAACGTCATATCTCTGGACATTATTGTAGGGGGTTTTATGTTTTAAAACTACTTAACAGTTTTCGGAGCGACTTATTTTGAAATATTTCCTAAGACTCCGAGACGCGTTCATTGCCACGTTTATTTTTTGCCCATTGGTGGATGAGTGTGTCGTTTTTCTGTTGGAGAGAAACGGGAGAAAAGTATCCGATGTGCATGTGAAGTGAATTTAGTCATTTTGCTAGGAACGGATTCAATGAGTGAATCTCTGTGAAGGAAATGTCAAGGCTTCCGAATTTCAGAAAGTATTGTATTGAAAATGCTATGCTTCGTATTAAAATGTGTTTTGAGATCAGAGCTTTTCTTGAAAATTTAATAACTTTTCAAAAGGCTTCGCATTTTGAAAATCAGAGAAGAAAACTTGACGAAACTTTGTAAGCAACAAAAAATGCATTACGGTGTTCATTTGACTGCGACCCAAGTGGCAGGAAGTTGATTAATTGACGGCGAAATGGAATGTAGTTCTGACACAGAGGGAAAATTCCCAAAAGAAAAACATAGGTACACAGCAGCAACTGTCAGAATTTAGAGATTCAAAAGCACCGATGATGGTTAAGTGGTGCAGTTTGAAGTATATAGGTACCTACCTAAGGTAACTTGTAACCACGTATTGTATACAAGAAGTAGTTCTCTCAAGAAATGTGTATATTACATCAAATAAAAACTTTCAAAAACCTCACAAGAAAAATTATAGGCTTATTAATTTATTTATTTGATTTATTTAGTTTTTATTTTATTTATTTAATTAAAAGGGGTTTGTACAATTAGGAACTAAGTTCTTTTACTAGTACATAAGATGTAGATTATAAGACAGATATTGAATTGAAGAGACTAATAATTACAATTTACAGTTAAAATTTGAGAGCGACCAGTTTGTTTTGTTTATTTAAAAAAATATATTTGATTTAATTATTGACTCCTTGTGTCCAGGTTTTCAGAGATTTTTAAAGCGATTGAAAAGAGAACCACTGAAACTCCTTGATCCATCCATACGTCGAATTGCGCATGGCAACTTAGTCCACAACCTAATAGCGTGAACAAAAAACAAACGGCTACTTTCTAGGAACTGATGAATTGGGAGAATCATATTACCAGTTCTGGAGGAAAGTGCAACTTTTCGTATAAGTAATGTGGTTTCTTTTGTGATATTGATGTTCCTAAGAACAGACTGTTTCGATAGTTTAGAAATTCACGCAGCGAACATCCTAAAATGGACGTACTAAACATTGAAATATGATCGAACTTCCTCAAATGATAAACATATCTAACCATGGCGTTGAAAGCGAGTTCTAACTTCCTATACGAGCCAGATGTTTACCCGAAATTTATGAAAACTAAAAGGCTCAATAGATTAGATTAGATTAGATTTTATTAATTACTTGATTGATGACAAATCTTTACATTAATCGAAAATCAAAGAAAGCATGGCAATAAGCCGTCTGCCGATTGACAACATTTTTTTTTAACAATAGCCACTTCTTGTTATTTAGTAAAATAATAATAATAATAAAATAATAATAAAATATACATAAATAAAATAAAATTAAAAACTTTCTGATATAATTCTCAGCCGATAAGCCAAGGCTGTCTTGCAGTACGCGAACAGACGAGTCACATTCAGTTCATTGAGCTTATTAAGGATATCTTCATCGGGAATTTGATCCACTCCAAAAAAGTGCAGCCTTGTTTCCCTGAGCGTAGGACATCTATCAATGAAATGAAATATATCCTCCCTCTCCGCCATGTTACATATATTGCACAATACCGGTAGATCTTCTCTATGAGGCTGATAATTTAGCTGAAGTAGTTCAGATCGCAGTTTTATTATAAGTGAAATTTCCTCGGCGCTGTGATCATCTTTGAAGGCTCACTGAAAGGCTCAATATAAAAAAGCTACACGGAAAGAATTTTAAGATCAAATCAAGAAAAATAAGCGCAGAATCACGAAAAGTTTGTCTAGATTTAGAGCTTAGCTAAGGATTTAGTAATTCACGACTTTTTATTCGCAATTCTAGAAATTGTACGAAGTGAAGATATTGACCCTCAAAAGTCGTGAATCAACACTTTTCAGTATCAATAATGCGATCAAACGAGAAATAGATATTGCCATAACCGATCGCAATTTGACGCAAATAGTTATCAATTTGATATTACATGGATTGTAAATTGCAAAAACAATTCGTAAATTACCACTTTTCTGTTGTGAATTACGATTTCCTCCCTTAGCAAAATACAACCATTTAGTCTTGAATTGCAACTCAATAGTGTTGATTTGCAAACAAATTCTTAGTCGTAAATTGCAACTTATTTTTATCAATTTGCAATTCATATTTTGCAATTTACGTTTCTTGAGTAGTGATTTGAAGAATCGCCGTATTAAATTGAAAATGTTTTGTCGTGAAATTAGAAAACTTTATTCTCAATTTGCAACTTATATCTTGTGATTTACAAATCAAAATTCATCGTTTTATTAATTAGGTTATTTTCGTATTCCTCCTGATATCCAAGAAAATCATACGGCGCCATATCGTCCGGAGACAACGGGATTTGTCTGGGGTGGTTTTTCGGTCTATGATGAAATTTAAAAAATCTTACATCTTTTCTAATAGCAAGATGTAACTTCTGAAAAAAATACAGATTTATATGCATAGGTACTTCAGGGTTTTTGGAATTCAATAGGTACTTACAAAATGTATTCCAGAATGCTTTATAATTAGTAGGACACTCACTATCCATACGAATTAGTTATATTTAAATTTAAACAACTTTAACCCGACTGCTTTAAACAAAGATTGAATACCGACTGCCTGTCTCTGCACCGCAACGCAATGTGCACAATGAAGATTTGGCTTCATGATTGCAGCTGTCTAGCAATACCACATACATACAATCATCCATAAAAAGAAAGGACTTAAAAGGATTTCGATAGGTATATGGACTATGAACTGTGCATAAAAAAATCCACACATCAGGTAGTTGATTCCATGAAAATTACAAAAAATATTTTGCAATTTACGACTACTCTACGTCAATATACGTTTTCAGTTTCATGTGTTAAATTATTACAAGATTTTATTGATTCATCATTCACTTTTGGTAAATCACCAAATATTTTTTGCAATTTGAGATTGTGAAGTGGTGTTTGAGAAATTGACCTATTAGAGTGGTAAATTGCGCCAAACAATCTCGCAAATCAATACAAATAAAAGAAGCTCGAATTGATACTTCTAATCGTAAATTACAACAAACAGAATTTGGTATTCTCCGCCGTTTTCAATGTCAAATTACCAATTTCTGTATCAATCCATGAAAACTTCGTTGTGATTTGGGAGAAATATATAAATCGTAAATTGCAACTCAAAATTTTGCAATTGGTGATTTTCAATTCTTTCCGTGTACTAACTTCTGTAATGACGACAGAGGCTGGGGTAGCTGGGGAAGAAGAGTGCACATTTTCGGGTAATCCACATACTGAGGACCACTCACATATTTCACCTACGCACGAACAATAGGATAATTTCCCCAATCACTTGGTCATTCCATTACTTCAAACGTCATACCCTAATGTTGCAACGTAATCCACATTATTGCTCCTGCCACCAGTAAACAGCAATCCAATATAATATCATTGAATATCGACATCCTATCGTCCTCAATGGCTCGTGCCAAATTGACAATTTGTTCGCATTCATATCCACATATTTGCGCCACAATAATCGAACAATTTGTCGGCAATCATTTGCCGTAATGATAGGTTCAGTGCCGGTCTACCTTTCAAATAAATATTTCATTGCAATGAAAAATCAAAATCATACGAACATACCCGCACCCATATTTCGTCGATTTAATATTCATTCGTCGTCGTGCGTATATCACTTTTTATTTGTTCATCCTACCGCCCCCCCACCCCGTCCCCAAACAGAGATTGGACGTTATGCCGTTTCTTGGGCCCCAAAGCGGCAGGCACATCGAAAAGAAAAGACCGCACAAGAGCAATTTGCTCATCTCTTGCATATCGGAATTACATACCTGGAGGATTTGCTCCTGTAATGTTGTACTACTCGTACTACTACCCCCAAGGACATGACTACTAACAGCAGCAAAATGGAATCGAAATTACACTCGGCTATGGGTATATCCATCTCAGCAGAGTAGTATACCACATTGAAAATTGCAGGGGATGAAACAATAGCCTCCCATATACACACACATACACACCCAGTCTCTGATGAGATGTGAGAACGAGAAGCATCCCATGTGCCATCCCGGAAGTCAGTGGAATTATAAACGATATCTTAAACGATTCGAGGTGAAGGTGGATATCATCAGGATAATGCTATATCATTTGAGAATTTATGCTCGTACGATGTGCTGGTATGTGTTGGTTGTCTCAGCAGGACTCACCGTGCTATATCATGTTCGGGGAAATGATATCTTTGCAGGTATTCAAGGAGCTGTGTAGCTCCATCGACCATCCGACCATTACGAGGGAATTTTATTTCAATTTCCATTACTTTTCCTTTTGTTATGCTGAAAACGTGTCCGTCCGATCCGAGCTCCTCGTGCCGCTCGTCCACCCCCTCCCCCTGTCGGGCAATGGCGAGCGACTTTCGTTGCTATTACAGGTGATGTGGAAATTCTTTGTATTTAGTCAATTGGTGGCGGTGGGGTAAAGGCGAACCCATGCCGGGTGGTTTCCACATCTCCATATACCAATACCAGGCGCACGTGATACATTGAAAGCTAATTAAATTTAATCCTGGTGATCATGCATATCCGATGGTGTGGTGTTGCTAGTGAGAGATGTCTTCTTTCTTTTTTTCTGTTGTTGCTGCTCCTGCCGAGTCATATATGATAATCGAAAATGCTGTCCTGTTAAATATTCATGCAATTGATTAAGTGAGATTGGGTACGTGCCTCCAACGGTTCAGGCTTCGGTTGATATTTTAATTAGGGAATTACAATCCATTGCAAATATTTGCCATGAATGTCACGCCAAATGTTCCCGCTTAGTGCGAAGATTTTTACGTCTGTTTCAAAGTGTGAAATACTGCTAAGCTTACATCTCCGCGTCTGAATAGCGGATCGGATCATAAGAAAACAAATCCTATGTCTTAATCGCGACATTTTTCAATAGGGCGGTAGCAACAGGAGTTAATTTCGGGCAGTCGTTCTTAAAACTACTCCGGACAAACTCCTCACAGTCGGAAAAAAAATACAGTTTTATTTTTTTAACAGCTGACCGGCTTGCCAAAAAAAGAAGTGGGTAGCCCATTAGCATGCAGGGTATTTCTTCGACAACTCTGTGTTTTTATAATTTTTTTCACCGGTTAAAAATTAATAAAAAAGTAAAATAACATTCTTATCCTCTACGAAACTCCACCTTATGGTCCGTATTTTATACATTTCGGCTTAAAAATAACGCCGTAGTCGGTACGACAGCAAGATATGTTGGCCTTAAATGTAATGAACCATGAAATCACACGTTGAGTTCACTCCTCCGGGTAACTTTTTAAAAAAAACATTCACATTCACAACATTCTACTCCATTTTTAATTATGACAACAATCCAGAGGGCGACCCTTAAACTCGATTTAACATCAAAGAGACCTTAAATTCGTATACCAACCCAAAGCAGACATCACGTTCGCATTTGTTATGCAAAAGGATTCACACAATCCGATTCGAAAATGGTTATCGCAAGGGGATAGATTTTGTATCGTAGCTCAGGGAAATTATAGATCAAAGAAATACAATAAATGAAACAACACAATTTTGAGTGGAAAAATGTCTTAAAAAACCACTTTTATTAAGTAACCTGCGCCCGCTCACCCAACCTGTCTGGTTGGTTCCTGCTGGAAGACTACTTTCGTCATACAATGCTAAGAACCTTCTCGGTCTTTCGTTAAGTTTATATCCTTGATTTATACATCGACAGCAGAGTTACAATACTCATGCAGTTCGATACAGTCCCGGCGAAAACCTACGGTTTTCTACCCTTTCGCTTTTTATTTAAGCATATTTCTGCTAAAGATAAATTATAATAATTGTATAAATCATTACAGCTCTTCGATTGGCAGGATGCAGATCTTCTGTACTGGCCTCGTAAGTTGATTGGTTGCTGTCTGCAGAACCACGCTCCTAACCAGTCCGTCTCTGCTCGGTATTAATCTCAATATCCGCCCCATCGCCCATGTTGATGGTGGGTAATTCTCGCTCTTTATTATGCACAATTGTCCTTCTCTCAAGCCGTATTTCTGCTTTCGCCATTTCTTTCTCTCATACAGAGTAGATAAATACTCTTCCTTCCACCTGCTCCAGAAATGCGCAAGCATAGCTTTACGTTCTTTCCATAACTTTATACCTTTTGTATTTGGCATCTCATTTGTAACGAATGGTAACGGTAACACAAGTGGCTCACCAACCAAAAAATGTCCCGGCGTTAACGCCTGCAGATCATTTGGATCATCGCTCAATGGATGTAGCGGTCTTGAATTCAAGATGGCTTCTATCCCTGCTAGCAGTGTTAAAAACTCTTCATATGCTAAAACCTTCACTCCAACAATTCTCGTCAAATGATATTTCATTGACTTTACCGCTGCTTCGTATATACCACCTTGATGTGGTGCTGCAGGAGCCATAAACCTCCATTCTGTCCCTTTCAAACTTAAGTGTTCAAAAGTATCCTTCACTAGCCAACGCTCTTTTGCTTTCTGTAATTCCTTCGCTGCACCGACAAATGCTGTACCATTGTCGCTATATAACCTTTCACACCTGCCCCTTCTCGCTATGAATCTTTCGAAACAAGCAATAAACGCCACTGACGTAAGATTTGATACCAAATCAATATGCACTGCTCTCGTTTTGAGACAAACAAAGACGGAAACCCAACATTTCTGTCTTATTATTTGCTCACCTGCTCTGTCAATCATTTTGATCTCAAACGGACCTGCGAAATCTACCCCTGTGTGTAGAAAGGCTTTTCCTGCTGTTACTCTCTCTGATGGCAAATCAGCCATCAATTGCATCTCAAAGCGATGATTATGTCGCACACAAACCAAGCACTTATGTAGGTAATTTCTTAGCTCACTTCGGAGCTTCGGAATCCAGAATATCTGACGAATGTACTGCATCATGACCTGCACTGCTCCATGCTTAGTTGCTGAATGAGCACTATCAATGATCAACCATGCTAATCGAGAACCATTTGGCACGATCACTGGATGCTTTCTCTCGTATTCCATCTCTGCTCTCTCTAACCTTCCTCCAACTCTCAGAATCTTTTTACCATCCACAAATGGTTTCAAGGATTCTATCCTACTCTTGTCAGGTAAACACCTGTCCTTCTCTATACAAGTAATTTCATTTGAAAAATACTTTTCCTGCTCTTCTCTTAGTAGGTAAGTGACCAATTGATTCCATCTTCTCTTCAGAAGTCGGTTGATCAAGTACCCCTGCTATATTTCCTGCTCTATTACCTGCTTTATTTCCTGCTCTTTCTCATCTTCTCACCTGACGTACAGAACGTCTCCGTTTCTTACCATATCTCTTCTCATCACCCTTCCGTTGTTTTATCTTTGCTCTAGTTGCATTGATAAAACATAGCTGATTATATTTATAGCCTTCTCTAATGTAGACGTGTATTCGATCAATGGAATACTCCTTCGCCAGCACCTCACATAAATAGATAAAGGTTCTGTGAATTTCATGACTAGAAAAACCTTCATCTCATCCCTCCCCCCATCTGAAACATTTGGCACAAACTTTTCAGATGACCAGCTCGACCGAGGTTTTGTTAACCATTCCGGCCCATGCAACCACAACTTGTTATCAATCAATGCTGATGGGTTTACTCCTCTACTTAGGAGATCAGCAGGGTTATCCTTCGTTCCAACATGCCTCCACCTTTTGACTTCAGTGTTTGTCTGTATAGACGAGACTCTATTCGCTACGAATGTTTTCAAATCGCATGGTAATTTGTTTATCCAATGCAACACTACGAGTGAATCCATCCAGAGATTATACTCGATACCTTCCCATTCCATTGTTCTGATGACGCTAACAATTAGTCGTCCCAATAGTTCCGCTGCTGCAAGCTCCAAGCGCGGTATTGTCACCGTTTTAAGTGGTGCAACCCGTGTTTTTGCTGTGAGGAGATTCGCTGAAATCCAGCCACTTGCCCATGCCGTTCTCACATAAATCGCTGCTCCATTTATGCGCTTTCGGAAGCATCTGAAAATCCTTGAATTTCCTTCCGTACCTCATCCGAGGCACCTATCCATCTCTGAATTGTTACATTCTCTAAGAATGTTATTTCCTGCCACAAATCTCTCCATCTCTCATCTATTTCTTTTGGTAATTTCTCATCCCAGTCAACGTTTAAACGCCATATGTCTTGGATAAGAATCTTCCCCACAATCGTAACGGGAGCTATGAACCCATTAGGATCATAAAGTTGCGCCACACAGCTCACTACCTTTCTCTTTGTCATTGCCTGCTCAGTCACTGGCGTTTTCACTACAAATGTGAATTGGTCCTTCTCAAGCAGCCATTTAAGGCCTAAGATCGATGTCTTCTCGTCATCTTGAAACAAGATAAACTCCTGCTCTTCATAGCTCATATCCTTCACTAGAGCCTTGGAATTAGACTTCCATTTCCTAAGCTCAAAACCTGCACTTTTTAAAACATGATCGATATCTTTCGATAATTCGATGGCTTTCTCTTCGGAATCAGCACCCGTGGTACAGTCATCCATATAAAAGTCTTCCATAATTGCCTTAGCAGCTTTTGGAAACTCCTGCTCTGCTTCTCTTGCACATTGTATTAACGCTCTTACAGCGTTGTAAGCTGATGAGGTCATACCGTAGGTGACTACCGTCAGCCAATATTCTTTCAAGTGATCATGCGGGTTTTCTCTCCAGAATATACGCTGCAAATCCCATTGCTCCTTCACAACCTTCACCATTCTGAACATAATTTTAATATCCGCACTAATGGCGACTCTGTGCCTGCGAAATCGCATTAGAATTTCGTGCAGATCTTTCTGTAGCTTTTCACCCAGCATTTGCACTTCATTTAATGAAATGCCCTTATTTGTCCTGCAGCTCGCATCAAATACGACTCTAAACTTTTTAGTGACGCAATGATGTGGTATGTGGTATATAGGTCTGCCATGCACTGTACCAGTTACTGGTGTCATGTGCCCTGCTCTTTCATACTCTCTCATGAACTCTACATACTTCTGTTTCAACTCAGAATCACCTGCTAACCTCTTCTCTAAAGCAAAGAACCTACGTCTTGCTGTAAGCTCTGAGCTTCCAAGCTCCTTCTCTGATTCCTTCAAAGGAATTGTCACAACAAACCTGCCAGAATCATTACGTGAAAACGTATTGATGAAATTCTGTCCCACCTGCTCCTGCTCTTTTGACCTGCTTGATGACATTTCAATGTCATCCAACTGCCATAAACGCTTAAGCGATTCATGAAGTTGATTGTTGTCCATGTACACGACGTGTGACACCTGCTCAAACTCAATGCCCCTGCTATCCTTCTCGCTTTCATACTCTCCGAGTATGATCCTGTCAAAAATAGTTTCCATCTCTAGAACACCACCTGGCTGATGCCCTAAAACAGAAATAAATATTTCTGCTATAAACTTGCACCCTAGCAATAAATCTACAGGACCTGCTTTCCAATAATCTGGATCAGCAAGTGGCAACCCTGTAGAAATGTCCATCCGTGGCGGTCCCAAATTGTGTGTAGGCACAATTGGCTGCCATTTACTTTCTTTGGGCAGTACCCAGAAATCCTGCTCTACTGAAGCCTGCGAATCAAACTATGGACCTACAAGAAGTGTGGTTTTACATTTGATGTTGAAAAGCTCGCCTTCCACACCAATTACTCTCTTTGCTATTTGCACCTTTGGCAATCCTAGTCTCTGAGCAAGCTGTTGTGCCCCTGTGTCTAAAAGTGCCCTTATTGGCCCATACTTCCTGCTATCCATCTCAATTCTTACCTGTGCCTTAGGCATCAAAGTAAATTTTTTCCTGCTCCTGCTCCTGCTCATTATAATTAAGAGACGTTAAATAAACGTTACTTGTAGCTTTATTTTGATTTTGAGTAGACAAACGCCTTTCCCTCTTAAAATCTCCCCAGGACATTTTACCCTCCGACTCACTCTCCGATTCCTTCACCCCTGCTGTACCTGCTATCTCTATTGTCCTGCTTTTGTCCAACCGAGGGCGTTTCTCGGAAGGGACAACTAGTCAATCTCTATTCTGTTTGTTTTCGCCTTCCCGCTTGCTCCTTTTCTTCCTTCCCTTTTCCTGCGCATTGAAGACCGTTGCTTCACCCTTCCGAAAATCTCTCATAGGACAGAGTACACTGTTGTGCATTTGCATACCGGGGCACAGTACGCACGGTCCTTGGAAGCACTCCTTCGGAGCATGTCCAGACTTAAGGCAATTCGAGCAGAGTGCCTTTTCCTTCACGTAGTCCTGCCTGGCCCGCAAGCTCATCACCACAAACTCTGGGCAACGCCACATTGGATGGCTCAATGATTTGCACGAGTGGTAATGGTTTCTTTTCCCCTGCTACTTCCTCTCTCCGGGCATTACTGCCACCTGCTCGCACATTCTCACACCTGCTGAGAGTTGACCGCGCCTGCTAAAGGGACGACGGCTGCTCAACCTTCCTGCTCTGCCTGCTACACCTGCTGTTGGAGCTTTCTCGACTACCTTCTCAACGTTGATCAATAAATCGTCAGCCAACGCAATCCTGCTCACGGACACCTTCACCTGCACCCAAGCACCCTGCAAGGCTTCAAGCCTGACCTGCGCTGCTGCCATCGTGCAAGTCCCAAAGGCTGGAGACTCCACGAAGGCCAGCATCCTGCTCACCGAAAATACTCCGGCATCCAACGTATAATTATTGTTGCGTACCTGCTCTTTTTCCATCTCTCTACCTTCTCGTTTTATTTTTATTATCAATAAAAATGCCTGCTTGCCTTTCTTTTCCTAAAAACGTATAAAGAAAGGTGTATTGCATTAGAAATCATATTTCAATAATGCTTTTTCGCTTAATCCTGCAAAAAAGAAATAAATAAATAAATAATAGTTCGCAGTAGGTACTTCAATGTGAAATTTCCCAGTATGCGATAGTAAAATGCATATTGTAAATATAATAAACCGATAAAGAAAATATGGTCAGTACGAAATAAATATAATATAATAAATATAAATAAATGGAGTGGTAGTTTGTTGCTGCTTTTGTAGCTGTTGCTGTTTTATATTCCTGTTCTTTAATTCCAATCTCACTCACAACAATCAGAACTCAAGTCAATTTGAGCAAATTCTGAAATATTTGTTCCTGCTGCTTGCAAGCATTCCTTCTGTTAAAAACTAGCACCGTCGTGCTTTAAGTTTTTTCCTGCTCCTGCTATGTCTCCTTTTTTTTTTTTTATAAATCAAAAAATTAACCTGATATACGGCAACTGGTGCATTTGCACTCAAGTTCCTCCTTCACTCCTTCTCTTTATTTTGGTAACTCGCACACAAGTGCTCTGAGTTCCACCTGCTCTCCTTCCCATTCACATTATTAGTCTTGAAATAATAAATAACTTGGAAAGAAAAAAAAAGTGACCAAAAAAAAAAACTTAACTCAAGTAACCTAGAAGAAAAAATAAAATTATCAACCCCTATCTCACAACACAGCAGCAACAACAAACACCATTATTTGGTATTTAGATTTTTGATAAATATGGAATCAATATACTCCCATCACAACAAGCACAGAACAGAATATGGAATTATTGTTATTCCCCATCTCCCAAGCACAAAACAGAATACGGAATTATTGTTATTCCCCATCTCACAAGCACAAAACAGAATACGGAATTATTGTTATTCCCCATCTCACAAGCACAAAAACGGAATACGCACACTCGCTTCACTCATTCGCATATATTTTCTTTCTCCATCTGAACCGTAAATGATAACCAGACTAGACACCATTCCCCTGCACCCACGTTGTCGACGCCTGCGCACATTCACTGAAAACTCCGTTGCTAAACAAATTACTGCAACCACCACCATTCGCTCAGAAATTATTTTGATAAAAGAAATTTCGCTTGTCCTGCTAAGATGTGGACTGTATTGTTGGCTTACCTCAGAAATTGTTTGTTAAATTATTTCTTTTCGTTCGCTGTTTTTTCTTAATTATATTATAATTGTTTGTTTCGTTGTTTCGTATTTTCGCACTGTATAGGTAGACACAACACACAACAAGCTCGTTGCTCCTTTGCTTTTCGAATTAACGAAACCTTCTCGTAGCCGCTGTGAGTGCGCGGCAGAATATTCTGTGTATCAATTCTCGATTTTCGATTCTCGCTCGCTGCTCGTGATGAGTGTGTACTTTTCGCGGTTAGGCGACAATGTAAACTCTCCTACCTGCTCTTCTCTTAATTCTTGATGAAGAATCTGTATCGGTCGCTCCTGCTGGCAAAAGGAAAAAACAACGAAACAATATCTATTCGCTTACTTACATGCTGCTAGGTACAAAATGAATCTGTATACAGTATACAGTGCCCTTTTTGCACTACCTGCTGGCGATATGCAACTTCCTTCACGTATCATGTCTTTACATGATTCCTGTGCACATTTTGCTTTATTTTGCGACTGCGTAATTTTCATTTTAGCACGTCTCACCATCACAATTTATGTTCGTAATAAACGAAACCCCGCTCACTCACAATGCACTTATTATTTCATTAATTTTTTTTTTTTTTAAAGAAATCCTGCACCATCACGTCACTAGCACATTATCCGGCTCGACACGGACCAAAATGTATCGTAGCTCAGGGAAATTATAGATCAAAGAAATACAATAAATGAAACAACACAATTTTGAGTGGAAAAATGTCTTAAAAAACCACTTTTATTAAGTAACCTGCGCCCGCTCACCCAACCTGTCTGGTTGGTTCCTGCTGGAAGACTACTTTCGTCATACAATGCTAAGAACCTTCTCGGTCTTTCGTTAAGTTTATATCCTTGATTTATACATCGACAGCAGAGTTACAATACTCATGCAGTTCGATACAGATTTCCCATTCAAAAATGTCGAAACCTGTAAAAAAATAAATAAATTTATAATGCGTCTCTTCAAATTTATCACTTGGGCAAAAATCTACTATACAACCATAAGATATATTAAAAAGGTAAAAACTGTATACGACGACTTCAAGTGTCCCCATCCTCCTCCATATCACTGAAAGTGAAAGTGAAAAGCATATACGTTCAAGAACACTTCGATATTTCAATGTCTCCCCGATGAATATCCTGCCATAAGTGTCTCCTAAGCAAAACTCCTGAGTCCTGACCAAGCAAGAAAAATAAAAATCAAACAAAATCTCATCCTGCATAAAAGTATCAAAGGATTGAACCCAAAGGGTTAAAAATCAATGCGTGCGTTGAGTATGTGTCCTTTAGTTCCGGATTCGACAATGTTGTGCAAACATTTATTGAAATCCGTTTACATATGCTGTTCCCTTGGATACATATATACCTCATGTCAGGCTGCAAGTGGACCGTTGATTTAGGGATATACTGAGACCAAGAGGGCTGTGAAAAGGATTAGGTCATCTTCTAGACGTATGTCGTCACGCAGCACAATTTTAACTGTCCAACGGGGGGAAATTGATGCGGCCAACTATATACTATTTTGATGTCCTGGCTTCGCCTAGGATTCATGTGAGTAGGTCCATGCAAATGGCGAAAGTTTCTGAGTGGTCATAACATTGTTGTTTTCACTTTTCATGCAACATACACACACATACAGTGTGTTTGGAAACTTTGCATATAGTTTTTGTTATAATCCAACATGGGCTATAGATTGAGTTATGATGATGGCTATGCCCTGAGCTGCGACTGAGACATATGGGATGTCACCAAGGGCAAAGGATGAAAAAAAAATATACAGACAGAGAATAAGCCGGTTGTTCCAAAAGGACGAAACTACGAAAAAATGCTAAGCTCCATATTTAAATTTATGATTATGTCGTTGCCGTCGTCTTCCACTTTGTGTGATGGGTATGAGTAGATATATGTATTGCACAGACTTGAAAGTCCAAGGGTGATGCAGGAGAGTTTAATTCAAATTTATGGTCGACAGATTCTCTTGCGGATAAATGGAAAAAAGGTACTTAGTCCATTGGGTAGTCGGTGGGGTCCTTATGTACTTGTTTTTTTTTTTTTTTGTATTTTTGCCGCAGAAAGTTAGTTGTTTTTCCACATGTCCGCTTTCATAAAAGTTTACAACACAAGTGGTAAGTGGTGAGCGAACGCCCGCCAGACTGAAGGTGGTTCAGCCTAGTGCCAACTGCCAACAGCTTGGGCAATTACACTAAGTGTGTATTTTGGTCTATTCTTTCTGTATACTTTTGCATTCCGGGTCGAAATTTGTCTGCCATTATTGGGGCAAATCACGTATATGAAAATATATTCTCTGTGTGACATCGTTTTCGACATTTTGACGGCCATTACCAGCTATTTTATGTATGGCTTTTTGCGGAGGTTTTTCCGTATATTTTTTTTATTTGAACTAGCAGCACTTTGCTCGTTTTCAAAAACGCGTAAATGAGTCAAAAATCGCCCTAAAAACTTGTCAAGGTAAAATGGAAAATGTCTCAAAAAACTTCTTCAAAAAGCATCACAAATATCGCCCTAATACAAGTTAAAAAAAACCGTCCAAAAATGAGTCAAGAAACTCGTCAAAAAAAAAAAAACGCGTCCAAAGACGTATCGAAAAAGTCGTGTAGAACGTATGGAAAACACGTTACAATACAGGTCCAAATACTCGTCTAAAAAAGAGCTAAGAAATTCGTCAAAAACACGCGCAAAACGATTTAAAAAACAGGTTCAAACCGCGTTTTCCAAAAACAAAGTTTGCTGGATTTAATAAGGGCAAATTTATAAATAATTCAGTTCGCATCGACTTCTATAATAAATCGTATTCAGTATTTATTGAAATGAGGTGATTTAAGACGGTTTTGGTCTCTTTTTTAACACAAAAAGTGCCCCAAATGTGCGGGGCCCGCAGAACTTGCTACTCTTGCTAAGAGACTAACCCGCCACTGGCTCTATATCTCTGACGGTTTGATTATATTTTTATTGATTTTTTGCTTCTTTGCGCCTTTGATGCTGGCAGGTAGTTTTCCTGTAACCAAAAAAGTTTTAAAAAAGTTTGGAAAAGCAAAAAAGTTATTTCTGATTTGATGTATCATCTCCCTACACAGCCATCAGACTGATGAGGTTAAATCCACATTCGAGACAAAACAAGGTGCCCTCACAACCGACACACGTACCTACAAGTCTGCAACCCTTGACCTGATTAATTTTGTTCATTTTGGTCAACCACTTCACAAGGAAGAGAAAAACATTTCAATGAGCTCCATCTACCTCACACCATCATCAGGTACCTAGCATTAGCATACACCCAAATATATAGGCAAACCTGGAATTTTAAAATTATTCCATTCCTTCACATAGCTCAGAACAGTACTAGAGTAAATAACAAAAAGTAGCAAACCCCCTAACATTAAGATACCTTCACCTGTCCAGCATCTGACCATATGTAGCTTCATAAAATATTCCCCCTGCAATATGGACATATACGATTTCATACATTGCTCTGCAGATCCATTGGAATAAAAAGGAATCCCCAAACCCACATAAATACGTCCGGGTGGTATGACCATGCCCATGCCAAGTTGGTTACCCAGCGCGCGACCCAACTGACTGAGGAAAGACTAAAATTCCACACGGGAAAAATGAAAGCATTCACCAAAACATGTACATTAGGCATTCTATAAGGTTGGCGGTGGCACCCCTAACAACTTGGCTACCTGAATGGCTTTCCGAAGGCGAGCTAGTAATATAACGTTTGCATGGAAATTCTGGGATTCTCCCCAACAACGCTCGGGATGAAATGTGGCATCGGACTAGGGACTACTCCTGCGAAAGAATATCTATTAGCATAAGTGTTTTCGGGTAGCGCACTCCCATACGAACACATCACATATATATGGGGTGGATAGCGTGTGCACAGTCACTCTCTCGGATTGATATATCCACAATCGCTGAGTCAGGATTTTCAAATTGCCCATGTGTGCCACACGGACCGCTCGGATGTAGTTTATTTTATTATCCGGTCGGGGGTAGTTGTTGCAAAGTTAAATTTCCCTTCTCTAGCCATTTTACGTAGGTTTATGCGAAATCATTCCGATTGAAATGATGTGGTAAGAATTTTCCTTCCAGGGCCGCCGCCAACAAACGGGGCATAGACTGGTGAAATGGGTTTGCAAAGTTTTAATAGCAGAAAAAATCCGGGTCTAGGTGTCGTTAACTATTTAAGGAAAATTTAAAGGCTGCTCGGCCTTCACTAAATTTAAATACTTTATTCATCACATGGGCTAAACATTTTGGAGTACAGGTTGACAGAGATCGATCTTGGGTCATTTTTTAACTGCCGTAATGTAGCTGGAGACTCATTTAACCTGAGCAAATGATTCCTCGTAAATTTGAATGTCCCTTAAAATCCCTACCGCGAAGCTCTAACAAATTTACCAATAAATATCACTATATAACCAGAAAATAACCTTCCTATGTTCTCGGCTATTTCTTAAGCTTACCCTAAGAAGAAAACAAAGCAAACAGTGTAAGGAAACCTCCCGAGGCCGACCGCTAGACAAACGTTCACCCAAAACTCGTCTCTCTATTGAATGCCTGACGTGTCATAAATTCTGCAAACATCTTTCCGCGTTCCTATCCAAGCAGCCGTCGCATCTCAAGGGAAACATCTTTATCCAAAAATTGCATTTAATATACGCAATGCATTATTTAGCTCCCTCCTTTGTGTGTGACTTTCGCTCAAACTGGCGATTCCTCGTTAGTCCTTTGCTCTTACAATGAAAAATTCATTCGTCCCCAGAGAGAGAGAAGGAGACCAGCATCCGCCGCACCCCCAGAAGAAACTTTTCCATGGTGCGAACTAAGCAACCGCTATAAATCCTCAACGAAATAATGACCCATCCTGAGCGCTGCACTCCAACGAACCATAGAGACAATACACCATCTACTGAGCTCACTCACTAAATGATTCATGATGACTTCTATTAAAAATCTCTAGTTCGGGATATATATTCGTTCGCACCTTCCGTCATTGCAGGCGAAGTAACATTTTACATAGTCAAGTTCAAGTCAGTGCGAGCTAAGGGTTGCAAAAAAACAAAGTGCGATATGAAATGGGTTCGTTGTTACTCGCAAGCGTAAGCACAAGTCCCACAAGGCTCCCGGTTCTGGTTGGCTGAATTAACAAGGGAGGTCTATTTGGCTGGCCACAAAACTCGTTTAATGCCAAACCGGGCAGAAACACACACAAAATTGCGTAATTCGAGGGCTGTTCTCTGCTGCTGTTGTTGTTCTTGATGCGAACATAAAAGCAAGTTCTTCATCAAATATTAACCAAGAAGAGTACGAGGTAGCAGCACTCCCATTCCTATACCGACTAAGGACCCAGCAAACAAGTTATACACATAAGAGGATAAAAATGAAGAAATTGGAAAATCCGCAAATTGTCTGGGGAGCAGTGATGAAATGAGTCGCTGTCGCCAGGTAACACGTCCTTTTGCGACCCTCACGGGAATGAAAAATTTTAAAAATGCATAAGACCAGGTCTCACCCAAAAGGAATTTCTAATAAAAAAAAACAAAGCACCGGATCCGAATGGTTTTGTTTTCTGTCTGTCTGACTGGAGAACAACATCATGGAGTCAAGTTAATAACTTCACACAGAAGAACAATGGACAGGTGTTTGTTTTTAAATTTCTTCGGGACTAAGGAAACTCGTCTAAGAAACGTCAAAAGAATATTTATTGCGGTTAGCGGATTTTTAATATCGTTCACTAAATCGTGGTGGAGCTCACTAATAGGTGGTTTTAATTTCGAAATTCAATTAAAGGAGTTTTAATAGCTGAAACATGCACCGAAGACGTTTTTTTCTTTTTTGAAATACCTATACTTCGACCAACAGTCCATTCGCATATATTGCATCACAACCAGTGACATCTATGAGAAAAACTCTGAAATGGCAAGTTTTCTGTAAATCAGAACTAGCTGGCCAATTTCGATGAAATAAATCTACCAAATGCTGGTCCACTTAAGCCCGTTGTGTTTCTGAGAAGCGCATACAGATTCGACAGATGCGATTTATAGTTTTGACTTGAAGCGGGCACAAATCCACATACAGAGACAAGGTTTAGATTTTTCTACATGTGTGGATATAGACTCATGATTATAGGTATTTTGGAATTTTTGGATGTGACACTTTACTCCTCTTTAGGTTAGTATGAGTCGGTCTTTAAAGCTGTAGACAGCGTTTAAGGCATTCTAAAACCCTTTTAAGATAGTGCGCCAACACAAAAACACTCTGAATCCCGTCTTCGAATTGGATGGGTGACGGGCTACACTCGCATATTAAAGTTAATGAGATCGTTTAAAGTATACCCTCTGGACCGAAGTTTGAGCTATGAAGATCGGCTATAATAAGTGATAGTGTTTCAGGAAGATACAGCGATGGTATGACTCTTGGGGCTGCGTAAAAACCGAAGTAGTGCGAATGGATCTATTTCAATAGACTTGCATAACGCTTTCGAAAAGCTACTTTTTGCATCAGGCGTCCTTATTCCCCGCCCTACTGAATTTTAAATACTACAGATTATAGGAAAACCTCCCGCCAACCCATATATAGGTATAGTAGCTTTTTCATGATGAGACTTCTTATTGTTCTTATTCTTATTCAAAACTGCCTGAGGTGAGATTACCGATCATGCAGGCCTTGATGATTGGCCAATAAAATAAAAACTGCCGTCGCTCGAAAGACTTGCTTCGGCCAAAGCATAACATTTTATTGCCTCAAAAAAGGTCCTGCACATAACCGCGAATTTGTTTCTTCGAGCTGATCATTCGGATTTGTGTTTAGTCAAGCTCCCACTTCTGGTGAGCTCGGAATTGTTTGAAGTTTCAGCGGTACAATGGTGATGCTGTGAAATGTGTTTGAAATTTTTAAGGCCAGGCGTTTTAGAAGATATTTCGCACGCCACTACACTCAGAGAACTGTAGAGCTACGATAGTTCTACCAAACACATCAGCTCTTTTTATGAGCGTTTACGAACGGTTAATTCCATTGGTTATAATTCCCGAAAGCCGACTCTTTTTAATACAGTCAAATGGGGGAACTGACATGTTATATAGCTTACAGTTCATAAATCAGAGCTAAAAAACACATCTTTAGCTGTTGCAGTTTCTTTAAAGACCTTTGTAACACCTAATCGCTCTGCAATCTTTGGAAGCCACTAATATAAGGCATAGTAGCTTCCTAAAAGATTTGCAATATAATGAAATAAGTTGTTCTAACCTTATCAAATGCACAGAGAGTCTGCATTGAAGCTTGTCATCGCCTCTTTAAAAAGTAGCTGTACACCGATTATAAGCTGCTACAACCTCTTCAGAGATATGCTATTGAAGAATACCATAGCCTTCTTGAAAGGGTTGTATTACCCCAATACCTACATACCTCTTCAGAGATACGTTGGCCTACTTTGGAGTCTTTTAGTCTCTGAAAAGATCCGCAGTATTAATTTATTTAACTATTTAAACATCCTCCCAGACCTAAAAAGTCCCATTATGGGTCAATTATATAACCTTATCCAGGGGCCGTACATTGGAAGTTGTTATAGCCTACTGTTTAAAACATTTACAAAAAGGTCTTGGAGCTCGGGTCGGCATTCTGTAAGGCGAAACTTTCAAATCTTTGAGTGTGCACGAAGAAATTAGCTTGTGGAACATAGGGCAAATCATTCGTGCGCAAGAAAACGTTTGATCGTTTCGCCTTACAGAATGCCGACCAAAGAACGTTTTGCGTTTCGATACCCAGACCTTTGGTAAGCTTGCTGAAATTTTGCTTTAGCCATATTTATCAAATTAGTTTTCTCAGTGCATGCAGCACTTGTTTTGTAAGTACGGTATTGGGACTCAAATATCGGTGTTCGGCAATCCCCACTTTGCAAATACACACAGCCACTGAATCTGATTCCCAATCGTTAATCCCTCCAACACAAAACTCTGTCCCTTGACAAATAAAAAGCAAGAAAAGTCAAATTAATAAATTCGCGTGATGTTAATCTATCTAATTTGTCAAAACTTAATCGGACTACCAGCACTACATTTGCCGGCGACTTCCTTTGCGTGATGGACATCATCCTGGGTCCCGAGCACCCCTTTAACACTTTATCCAACTGTATACACAGCTCTTCGCAGAGCGGGCCGACAAATTCAATTACGAGGACATTCAAGTGCATTTGGCCGAGCGCAGCGCTCAGTGGGGGTGCTTAAGAAAAAACTTTCAAAATGTTAATTGGCTTACGTTTAACCCTTCTCCCCGCTCCTGGCCCCTGTGCAACTTTTTCACTTACCGCACCGCCTTCTGTTGCCCTCCGTCTTTGGCCAGTTAGTTATTAACATGGTACCGCGCTGTGGTATGTGCCGAAAGACCGCCCGGATGACGATAAGGAAGGGGTTTCGTGTGTCTTCCATTCGCACCATGCGATAATCTTGATTCTAATAAATCCTGAAGTTTCTCCGATGGAGTGGTATAGTAATAGCAACCCTTTTCCTGATGTGCCGCACCGGACGGACGAATGGAGCGCTTAAGGAAGCGAAATCCTGCCGGGGGAAATGAGTTTGTGAAAAATTATTTCGTGTTTATGTATTGGTGATGGTAATTACTGTTGACGGGCCAGGCCAATGCAATGCGGCTGACGTCTTGCTACTTGCTAGTCGGGTGGCCTCCCTCCTATGAGGACGAGACAAATGTCGGGATAAATTAACTTCAGGATATTTTTACCATCGCAAAGGGATACGAGCAATTTCATTTAAATGAGATGCCAGGTCATACAAATTATTTTATATCTGCGGCAGGAATAAGCCGCCACACCAATTAAAGGGAGCATGAGTGATCTGCGGAGCATCTTTCTCAAATTGATGGCATCTCATTCGCGGGCAAATATTAATCAAATTTATTCCCGCATTTCCATTATAATTGCAGCGGTTTATTATTTAGCCACCACCGCGCACCGGCAGCAGCTCCCATCAGCACGGTATGCAATTGGGGAGGCGAAAAAAATGCGGGTCCATTAAAAAATCTGCCACCGGGAACATAAATTGACATTAAAAAGTACGAAACGTCAAATGGGAATCATTTTTCGTCTGCAAATTGCTCATTTCAGGGAAGAATTATGAAGAATTTGTCATTTCGAGCGAGAGCCGGAGGATTGATAGTCCTTTCCTGATGCCATCTCACATAGAACACACGGCAAATAGAAAGAGAGAGATGCTGCTCCGGTAGGATGTGCATGCGGAAGGGGAGCTGTTATACGCACTAGATGACGACGACGCACAAGGTGAACACTACATATATACTGAACTAATATCGGCTATGACAAAAGTCGGTTCATTTGAGTAAGGAAATTGCGCTACGGCGGCGGATGATGTATGGAAGCGTCATTAACGGCCGTACGGGGATAATTTGTAAACCTGATATAGAGCGGGAATGTTCAAGGTATATAGCTAGTCGTATTTCGTTTGAAATGAGCTGTTAAATTCAAAACTGTCAGCGCAGATTGGGCGTGTATTTTTGGCTAAGAAATCGTCGGAGGAATCAAATTATAAAAATTCAGAGAACATGACATGGATCTAATGTTTTGGAAAAAAATGTGAGTGGGTAACCGAGAGAAAATCACCAAGCAACATTTTACTTTACACATACGAAGCTCCAGAAAGGTAAAGGGACCTTCGCAGAAACAAGAAGCTCGTGTGGCCATTTCAGATGTTCCACCACCAATGTGTTTTAAGGACCTTGAGGCTGGCGGGTATAGTGCTGCCATGCGACGTCTTTGACATTGCATACTTCAAATTGAAAGAACTGTGCGAAACTCAAGAGTCATAGAGGACACGGTCTTTCAAAAGTCTCTTCAATTGTGTACTTGCAAACGCCGATGATAGTCGGATCAAAAATAAATGGCTGAATACGGCGGGCTGTCACTGGTGCTTAGTCTCTAAAGAAAATTCTACCAATAGGTTGACTAATAACAACAGAGTATGTTGGTTAAATACTGCCAAGTTAGTTTGTTTACGACCGAGCAAATTTACGACCGAGTAATTTTTTTTTAAATTTTTTGAATAAAACTCGACGTTCACAAAACGAACAAAAGTTCGAAAAACGATAGCGTTTAGAGAAGCAGGGTAAGTATCTTAAGGATCTTGAAGTGTTAATGGTACTCATGCAAAAGTCATTCAAAATTATAAGCGATCGTCAATGATCCGAGAGTATAACTGTCATGAAGGATCTTCTCAATTAGCCGTTTGGAATCGGCTAAAATTTTAGATCTCTTCCATTCGTCCGAAAATTGGAAAACTCACACAAAACGAATAGTTGTAAGAAGCTAGGCCTATGGTCCCAACGGACCAGTTCACAGATTATTTTTTTTTATTTATAAATAGGATTAAGTTAAATACGAAAGTAGTCGCTGTCTCGAAACTTGGCAACAACGGTGGAACGAATCGTTAAGTGGAAGACGGACACACAGGCTCATAACAGTCGCCGATGGATGGATTAAACAAACTCATGACAAATCATTCTTCCCATTGCCCTCTTCACCTACTAGAGCTGCTGCTATAGGTACTACTCATCTCTTTAAATAACTCAACATAACACGGCTAAAAGAAGACTTCTGCAACAATCCACAGCTATCTGAAATCTGTACTCCATCACTGACCTTCTTTTTTCGCCTACACAATCGATACTTCACCTCAAAAACAAGGAATAGTAATGAAGAAAAAACCCGCCCTGACCTTACCATGACCAGTGACCAACCCAACACAACCCACTAAAGTAATCCACCATCGAATCCAAATATTTTTCACGATTCCAGTCTAAACACTAAAAAGCCGTAAGTTCAATACAATATAAAGGTTATCCCAAAGAATCACATTAGAGTCCTTTTTTTATATTTACATGCATTACAAGGGGTAAGAAATACTGCGCCATAAATATTCCGAAAAAAAAAAACACTTTTGAAACAAATCCAAAACGAAACGTACCCGCCATTCAACTAATGAAATATTATCTGCAATACAGCGTCAGAAAGAGTGAGTGACGAGCCGAGCAGGAGGAGAAAAAAAATTACATCAGGGATTAAGGGATTTTGTCTGGCACAAGCCAATGAATTCAATTCCGCAATAAGAACACACATTCGAACAAACAGCATCCTCCCAGCACCGTCGTCGAGAACATATCAACAGGAAGTTTGTCTTCTCGCCTGCCAGGCTGTACACTTTACGCCATTATTTTATCGGCTCCAAACACATGGCAACAAAAAGATACAACGATGCAAAGAACATAAAAAAAAACTCCAAATTCCAAATCACAAGGGATTTATCGAAAGAAATCGACAACGTAGTTATCGGAATAATGCCAGCAAAAGTGTGAACTGTATATGTCGATGTCGCGCCAGACACAATACTCGGAAGGAACGTAAATTTCTTTCCATACTTTAACCTAATATATTCCTCGTAAATTGAAAAAGTCGATCCTCAATTATAACGGCGGTATGGGGCTGCAAAAAATGTATACGAAGCTCCCTTGGGTGTATGCCTATACGTCTCTACGTCTCCCGTATGTGATCTTAGTTGAAGTTGAACCATGACTTCTCCGAATCAGACCCGAGACTCTCAAATTAATGTCCTTAAAGTTTGCTGTGACATTTCACTTATGGGAATCGGAATCGGAATCGTCTGCGCGCCGCCCTCTCTAAAGCTGACGAATTGAGAGAGAGGTTTCTCGGGCACAAAACTTTGACAATCATTGCATGACTAGACGGACGTACTGGTTGAATGCCTTTTGTGTATGTCCATGGCCATACTGGCATTCAAGCCTGCAACATACGAGTATATCTGCCGTCTTCAAGATTTCTTATTGAAATTGAAAACTTTCCTGCTGTATTCTGCGATGAAAGTTGTTGTCGCCTTTCTACCTTTTATCTCTCGGTTGCCTTTCACCGTTGAGAAGTTGCTGTTGTAATTTCTTTTTTGTCATACCGCGTATCTGTCTTGTTCCAAAATCAACTTTGTTGGTTTTAAAAGGATACAAAGGGTGTGAGACGCTTGGGAAGAAAACAAAATATTGGCCTTATAATTTGCCTCTGAATTTACTTTTTGTGCGCTGTCTTTTGTGGGTCTTCATCTTGCCTATTTTACAAAGGATATACAGACGACAACGGAAGGAAAGAAGAGACGTAAACTTAAATAGAAAAGTTATCCGCGCTCGCTCACTTTTTCCACTTTGTCCACTTTTTCGAGACACAAAACGTTTTTGAAATTAACATTTTTCTTTTGGCGTGCGCCCTGCATGGCCCGGTATCTTTTGAGATAACTTAAAGTCGCGAAAAGTTTCCCATAAGAAATAGTTGATATTAAGAAAATTCGCCGCCATTAGAAGCTTTGTTTGACAGAAATTATTACGTCGACATATCAGGGATGCATTTTCCCATATAAGCGGATTTTATGGTTGAACACTTGGAAGACTATGTCCTTACAAGTTGGATTTAAGTAACCAACTCTTATCTGCCCTGTAATTGCGACCCGTTTTCACAAAATTGGACGACTTCTTCATAGGTCCGATAAATAAATCTCACCCGACAGCGAATCACATCGGCTGTCCTCCCGGTGAGCAATGGCAAATGAGCACTCGGAAAATGCCTCCAACTTTATGACCCTTAATAATTAATTGTTCCATTAACACACGGAAACGGAAGGCACACAATTATAGAGCAGACCCATCTTTGCTGTGGCAGCGCTTATTTCAAGTGCCTTCATCCTGCATTCCCTGCAGCAATAAAATCAAAATTTCACACACCCATCGAGTCCGTATCCATGCCACCCCGTATAATGCGTTCTCCTCCTCAGTCCCGTAGCAATGCATATCTCAGCGTGTGTCACCCTTACCGAATCCAATCTGGTATTGTTTTAGCTGGCAGAAGATTGCATACAGTGGTAGCCCATGCCGTGGACATGGCACCTAGGTCGGAGAACATAAATCTTCATTCCATGTCAGATGATTAAGGTGCCTGCACTCCCGTATACATGGAGACAAACCAAACAGTAGTTCTCAAAGCAAGAGTAGGTATCCCGACTCCCACTTCGTCTTAGATAAATTTCGTCAGCCTCACTGGATGCTAGTACAGGGTGCAAATGGAAATCTCCACCGGATACCTTCTGTTGGAATCTGAAAGCTTTCAAATAATTTGTACGCTTTAATGTCATTGTTGTGCGAGGGTCGAACACGATAAAAATGGAGATAGATGCGGCCCCAGAAAGTAGGTAACGGTGTACAGAAATAAAAGGTAGGAAGGACATTCTGCAGCAGTGGTCGGCAGTGATTAGGGGATGAAATCTCCCAGTTAATGGGAAAGCAAAGCGAAAAATCCCTCCCTCATTATGAAGGGTTAAGGGGGATTCCATTATACGTTTCCTGTTGGCAGCCCAGGTCCACGGGGATTCGAGGATGCCCGGTTAGAGCCTCATTTTCGCTTAGGTTCTGTTTATGGTTAATTAATAATTTTATGGCGAGAAATAATAATTATTGCGAGTGGCAAACATAGATTTAGGAGGCTTATATGAGATACATTTTGGAATGTGACACGGGTTGACCGGTACGAGTTTTCTTGCAATCACATTCAGGATGTTTGTGTACATTACCTTCCTGTGGAAGTTTCACAACAATTTCCTTCACTATGGTCGGGATTTCCGAGGGAAGTTTTCTCGATTGTCTCCAAATTGAATGGGAAACGAGAAGGATCTAGGTTTTGGGGCTAAAGCCGTTTGAACTCATCAAGGATATTTTATAAAAATCGCCCTAAATTTACTCTTAGCTTGAAGGACAACTATTGCCATCTGCGCACTCCAAATGATCATGTGAGTGAGTATGTGCATTATATGTCGATGGAAGGTGGGCAATGTTCGTCTTAGATTCATTTTCAATAAATCACTAATAGGGTCGAGGTTGTTGGCTGTTTAAGTGTGGAATATCCATAACTCTCGATCTTCCAGAGTACAGAATCAAAATCGTCCACAGCAATCCGCAATCCGGGTACAGGAGAGATTTGGGACCATCTCCTGCCTGCCTTAAGTTACGTATTCCGTAGCACGTCTTTAAGTCGCAGTCTTAGACATACGCTTAACGTGACAAAAGTACCGAAGCATATTGAACGATCTGTCCGAAACTATTCTGGTATCCTATACGTTCTCAGTAAGTCACAGTAGTAATTCAAAGGAGCAATTTCATTTCGGCAGCTTGTACCTGGAATCTTCCTTTCGGTCATTTAATGAATTTTTTGACCGTAGGTGAAAGTGGGAATAAACCAACAAACACTGAATAAGATACCGACAACTTACCTTTGGCATCAAGTTCGGTCTCCTGATAGCAGATTCACATCAATAAATATTTGGCTTAGGTATAGGTGCCCTAAGGATGTAATTTGTGTGTTTTCCGTAGATAAAAATGTGAAGCCCTGGGCTCAGTTATCGAGCACTCAAATGACTTAGATGTCTAAGAATTGACTTAGCCCGTCAAATTCCCAGCAATCTCAGCATTGCTACTTCCATCGCTCGTCAGTAATACCTAAGTAATATCACCCCTTTCAATGAAGCTCCACTAATATGTAAAATGCTTCGAGCAGGTATTCTGAAGACTACCACACTTCGGACTCGTTCACGTTTATTACCGTCCCAGCTTTATGACAGAGAGGGCTACAAATCTGACGAGCTGAAAACCCAACATCCTGAAGCGAGTTAGGAAAGCCACTACGCCTCTGTCTTTGATGGTTAAAAAGCTCTTGGCAGCAACCTGCCTAGCTTTCTCTACTCGGAGTAAACTTAGAAGATCTAGCAAAATAGTTCCTCGTCAATTTTGAGAAACTCTGTAATGTGAGTACCAGCCGCCTCCAACGCTTTACTTCTAGCCCTTGTTCTTAGGGTAGTTTCGAGATCATTGGATCCTGTTGTATCACAGTGTTGGCCTAAGTCGGGAAACATAGGTAGTCATTGTCAATGGCACTCCTTCTTTATACTGCATTTTTATTTTGCACCTTCCCGCCCCAATAAAATAAAAAACTTATAAAAAAAACTATTCAACAGAACAGCTGTCCCATAAAAAGGTTCATTATGAGTCGTATGTCGTATCTAAATTATGGAGCTGTTACGACTAAGATTTATAACTTTTTTTTTTAATTTAAAATAATTATTATCCTTTTTAAATAATTAAAACTACAGCCCTTAAACCTAGTGCTGCATATAAAGTAGCAAGACCTTCAATCCTAATTATGCTCTTATAATAATATCAGGTTTCTGAAATAATGGAAAGAAAATTAATAGGTAGATATCCGTCGATAAGTCCCCTTAACCATTTTACAATTGACAGTAGTTGGTCAAATTTCCATCGGTACTTTTTACCAGAAATTCTGAATAAATAAATCAAAACCCATTCAATAACTCAATTTGAAGGCACTTCCACGGTTTCCCCTTAAAGTTAGTCAGCAGCTGCTCTTTTTCCACAGCCGACCACCGCCTACCACAATGACAGGTCATTTAAGTGTGCCTATGACAGATGTCACCCGTAAAAACATTTAACAGTAAATACAATACGACTTCCCCAATACTGACGGCATAACGCCACTCAATTGCAATAGTCAATCAAATCTGATGTCATCGCGCGCGCAATAACCGCCACCCGTCATATTTGTCTGTCAATCTCGCTCAATGTACCAAATTTACCGTCAAAGGATTTCACCATGAGAAATCAAAGAAACTTCGGCACGGCGCCATTCAAATTGAATTTCCATTCGAAATTTTACAACGGTCCCCAAAACCGTATAAAATGTTCGCAACCATGAATTGAATTTCACCCCTACATTTGGCACTGTCAAAAAATATGAATTCTTTCACATATTGTCGTTGATTTGACGAAAACACAACCACATAAATGAAGAATAATCTGGCCCCGTCTGCCCATTTTTAATGGATCTCCCGTCTCTGTCAAAAACACACGAACCTGTCATTCAATGGCAAAAAAGTTTCAACCATTAATTGCCTTTTATTAGACTTTTCCAAATTATCCTTGAGCACCACCAGGGGAAGGTACAAAAAAAATCTTCAAATAAAACGCGTGTACTAGAACGGTTCGGTTTTCATTATCAAACCATCAAGCGTGATGGAATGAAAATTGAAGGCGATGAACATCAAACACCGGCTTGACATGGGGAGGGTGCGGTCAGGTATCTTCTCGATTTTTGTAAACAATCATCAGCGATTAGAGAACAAAATGGAAACTGATGGGACCGTTTTAAGGGAAAACCAAAATAAAAGAAAAAAATTGGAAAACAAAAAAGAAATTAAGTGAACAACGAACGTGAGCTGAAAAACACTTTCCGTCACGTAGAGGCCGATGATGTGAGCCCGGGTGTACACAGTGTACACGGGTGAGGTATGGAACAGCGAAAAGTTTTCATGTAAATATTGCCTACGCAAATATTTTGCCAATGAGACGATGATTTGAAAGTTTAACTGGTCGCACAGAGGGAATTTTAAGAGCCAAACCCCAATTAATTAGGTCTCAGATGCGGAGACAGTGATTTATGAAGGTTTACCTAAGTTCTTGTGTAAGGTAAATATGCGCTCAGGACTCACCTATGTTAAATGACTTGATTTGTGTTTACATTTCAGGACATGCGGTAGTCCGTTTAATTCTTCTTCTACATAATTAATGACTTTGTGGTGCGGAGAAGTGTATAATGTCAGTGGGAATATTTGGTTTTGTGTTTTATATTTGACATCTAATTGGAAATACTAACTGCCTCTGGCTGTTTGATGAGGGCAACCAAAAGCATTTTGTGTACTTTGAGTTGCGAACTTGAACTTGATTAGTTTCCAAAGGCGTGACTGAAGTCTAAGACCTCTAATTAGATGGGTATCAAAAGCTTAGTGGACCATCACTTCACCTATGTAAAGAGGACTTGAAAAATACTCATCAAAATAGACTTGAACCGGTCTTTCGCTGTTAGCGACACCTGCTCATATGTTGTATGTATAGTTGCAGCACTTCAAGCTTAACCCGCAAGCAGTTGAAGCAGGTCGAACTTTATAGTTGCCTTAGCTTCAAGGCATACATATCGTCAGTATCGGGTCAGAAATATTAAGTCTGGTACGCAGTGCCATGGACTATGCTTTTTGTCCACTAAATATTCAAAAGCAGACAGAATGGGGACTTATATGTGCAAAACACAGAGACTGTTCGGAGCAGTGAAATGTTAAGGGCGAGACTGAGCTAAAATTGATTAGCTTAGATTAGATTACAGCTGGACCTCGAAGTCTGGAAACCTACTTGAACAACGCCTCAACATTGAAAAAGTTACATAGTTCATAGGACGTTGACCCTTGAAGAGACTCCGACTTATCCACTGCAGCATTCGATTGTCAGAATGATCCTCCACGTATAGCTTCCATTTGTCCAGTGCAATTTTTCTGGCGATGGCTTGCTGCAAGCTTTATAATTATTTGAACTACTTTTGTTTCACAGAAGCCTTGTTCTGTGCCAGCCCACTATTTCAGTTTCATTGAACGTTTGACAGAATGAAGGTTCCGTAGGGAATACATTTCGTCAACTGAGTCAGAAGTTTAATGGAACATGTTCTGCTTAAGGTCGTCGCCGATTCGGAACAGTTTTATAAGCTTCCCCTGTACATAGGAAATTTGGAATTCCATATTTAAAAGTCCCAGCTCTGCTCCACGCATCTGAGGCACAACTCTTTCGAAAAACGGATAAAGGTGACATTTTGGCTACCATTTGGCTAGAAAAAAAATCTTTTAAAAAAATAGATTTACCACCACGCCGTTTAATATGGCAGATTCGTCGACTCTAAGACAGTTACAGAAGATCTTACATATAGAGGTGCGAAGGAGAAAATCAATCTCACTCAATCAACTGTGAGTGCGTATAAGTACCCTAGACATAGATTATCGCAGCCCTTAGTTTTGTTATTGTTTTTGGAACGAATTGAGCGACCAAGAGTTTTATTGCTGGTCTAAACGCCTGAATTAAGAAGCTTCCTCATGACAGTTGTACTCCCGGGTGTTTCTCTGACGTTCGTGTGAAATCTCGCAGTAATTTATAGTCTGCCGGGGATCGAACCTCAGATCCCTAGCTAAGTAGTCTATCCACTGCACCGCTGCACCTGGAGAGGCTTTTTATATGAGGCCATCCTTCATTTGGCCATTGAACTGCAGAGCAAACCGTTTCTACTCATCAAACTCCTTCACCCAGGATCATATTCACATCCATCTTCTTGCATCATTGCCCAACATTTTACCAAGACAATTCATCATATCATGCGCTATCAACTCCTGTCAATATCCACATTTGATGGTCATTAACTACCGTTGTTTATGTCCAATTTCGGCAAAGGACCGTTTCATTATCACCTCCTTACAATAATATCATGTGATCGGATCAGGATGTAAATACCAATTCTATTAATCAAGCTGCAAGTTAGGGGTGCGGGAGGCTAAAACTATGCATATTAACCATTTAATGGCAAAAGGATATAATTATATTTGTCATTTAACCCTTTGTCTCGTGTGTGTAAATCTGAGTCCTTTGGCTTATTAATTATTACCCGAGATGCGTGCCTTGACTATATGTTGTATGTATATGCCTATAGGATGTTGAGAACATTTTGTTATTTATGGGGGTGCGGAATGGCTTCCGGGATGGGCTGTGGCAATTTTGTAATGATGTAGATTCAATTGAGGACTGCTGCAGAGATGAGGGGGCGGTACTTTTCACTACCACACTTCTTGAAATCGTTTTCGTTGAGTGTCTTTCAGAATTTAATTAATATTTTGATTTTATTAGTTCATTTTGGGGTAAAAGGGTAACTCCTAACGAGCATAAGTAATAACCTTTAACGCAGATGAATGGGGCTTAGATTATAGGTTGTGCGGGCTGAGTTTTTGGGAACGATTTTGTTGGAAGGTATATATAAATATTGTATTCAATGTACGTACATGTTATTGGATTGAAATTTTGTAACAAATTATGAAAAATTTAGCTGTCAGAAAAAAATAATTTAAAAATGTGCTGCGGAAAAATGCGCTTAAAAAATCTGTTTCTGTTGATAGTTAGGCACATTTTAAAAATTTATCAGATATAAAAGTTATAGATAAATATGAATTATTTTAAGAAAAATGTGAAAAACAAGTTAGAATATTGTCACAGAAAATTAAAACACATTTTCCTCGCAGTAGAGCGTACACGGAAAGAATTTTAAGATCAAATCAAGAAAAATAAGCGCAGAATCACGAAAAGTTTGTCTAGTTTTAGAGCTTAGCTAAGGATTTAGTAATTCACGACTTTTTATTCGCAATTCTAGAAATTGTACGAAGTGAAGATATTGACCCTCAAAAGTCGTGAATCAACACTTTTCATTATCAATAATGCGGTCAAACGAGAAAAACATATTGCCATAACCGATCGCAATTTGACACAAATAGTTATCAATTTGATATTACATGGATTGTAAATTGCAAAAACAATTCGTAAATTACCACTTTTCTGTTGTAAATTACGATTTCCTCCCTTACTAAATTACAACCACTTAGTCTTGAATTGCAACTCAATAGTGTTGATTTGCGAACAAACAGGGGTGGATTTACTACTTCAGTAGTTGCAATTTACAAATTCTTAGTGGTAAATTGAAACTTCTTTTTATCAATTTGCAATTCGTATTTTGCAATTTACGTTTCTTGAGTAGTGATTTGAGGTATCACCGTATTAAATTGAAAATGTTTTATCGTGAAATTAGAAAAATTTATTCTCAATTTGCAACTTATATCTTGTGATTTACAAATCAAAATTCATCGTTTTATTAATTAGGTTATTTTCGTATTCCTCCTGATATCCAAGAAAATCATACGGCGCCATATCGTCCTGAAACAACGGGATTTGTCTGGGGTGGTTTTTTAGTCTTTGCTGAAATTTAAAATACAAATAAAATATTTAGATGAACTTGACATTGATAGGAACCTTTGCAATTCCTTTCGATTACATATTTTACAATCCATTCCAATTTACTTCTTTTCGAATAGCGAGATGTACATTCTGAAAAAAATACAGATATTTATGCATACTTCGGCGTTTTTGGAATTATTCAATAGGTACTTACAAAATATATTCCAGGATGCTTTATTATTAGTAGTACACTCACTATCCATACGAACTTGTTAAATAACTTTAACCCGACTGCTTTAAGCAAAGATTGAATACCGACTGCCTGTCTCTGCACCGACGCGCAACGTGCACATTGAAGATTTGGCTTCATGATTGCAGCTGTCTAGCAATACCACATACGTACATTCATCCATAAAAAGAAAGGACTTAAAAGGATTTCGATAGGTACATGGAATATGAACTGTGCATACAAAAAATCCACACATCAGGTAGTTGATTCCATGGAAATTACAAAAAATATTTTGCAATTTACGACTTCTCTACGTCAATATACGTTTTCAGTTTCATGTGTTAAATTATTACAAGATTTTATTGATTCATCATTCAGTTTTGGTAAATCACCAAATATTTTTCGCAATTTGAGATTGTGAAGTGGTGTTTGAGAAATTGACCTATTAGAGTGGTAAATTGCGCCAAGCAATCTCGCAAATCACGACATATAAAAGAAGCTCGAATTGATACTTCTAATCGTAAATTACAACAAACAGAATTTGGTATTCTCCGCCGTTTTCAATGTCAAATTACCAATTTCTGTATCAATTCATGAAAACTTCGTTGTGATTTGCGAGAAATATATAAATCGTAAATTGCAACTCAAAATTTTGCAATTGGTGATTTTCAATTCTTTCCGTGTACCCTAGATAGAGAATAGGTCTTAAAAATGATCTCTTAAAATTGTGATTAGTTTGCAACTGGAGGAGACTTTAATTGAATTGGATTAAAATTGGGGTTACAAGAGCTATTGGGTGGGAAAATATGTTGAAAGCCTGTATCTAAAAGGGTATAGCAAAGGCAATGGTACCTTTTTAGGACCATCCTTCATATAGTCCTAGATATTTTTCCAAATATAGTAGTCTTTTATCCGTTCTGGATTTGTGTATTTCTAACGTGTCTACTGACGTTTCGCAACCCATTTCTTTAAATGAACTGTTCTAAGATTAAAAATTATTCAGTTCTTCTTAGGTGCTGTAAAGTTACAGACAAAAATGAGTGACAATGGCCTAGGGATTTGTGCATGTGTCCCTGTTGTATAGACTTGATCCCCGACGGTACTAGTTACCATAAATGGAACATTTCTGAGGTATTTCCGCTTCTAACTATCATTCGCTCAATCCATAAAAGAAGCCCCTTTCAACTTAAGGTCTCCTTAACGTCGCGTTTAAGGTCTTACCTACAATTGTTTGAACGCCTAAGCCGCTTATTGGACTAAAGCATTGGCCCCAATCACTCGAAGGAAAGGATTGGACTGGAAAAGATCAAATCGATACTTACCATCGCAATTCGTCATATCTGCCAAAGTGGTCCATCTTTGTCGACGACGATAGAGAGAGCTCGCATACAATATACAGCAGACCCTACCAAAACACTTCGCAGGCCTTAACACGTGCCAAATCAGTCACTTAAGACTCAAATCCACAATGGACTAATTTTCTCCCTCACTTGTGTACACCCAAAGCCCCCACCAACACTTTCACCCATTTCCTCTCTCTAACGGTCCTTATAATTGCCTCTTGGAGGAAAAGACCAGGCCCAGCCGTGTTCACAATTATTGTATCTCTCTGCGGGCAATTGCCCTACTTTCCATACCATTCCACTCCATTTGAATGAAATTCTAATAAATTCAAGTTCACGTTTTGTTCCGCTTTGCACGGAATGTTTCGCCTCGCAAATGTACCTCATTTAGATTTTATGACACGTGTAACAGCGCGCTTCGCAGCGAACTCGAATATGTTTCGTCTTTGTCTAGGACGAGTAGGTATACCTCCGCGCGAACAGATGGTATAGTGTCAACTCCGACTTCCGAGATTCGCCATCCCCAAAGTACACATTCTCATCTTGGAAAATCTCAGAACGATTAAAGTGTAAATAGAACCTATACACTTCCATGGCAGCTCTGAAAATGCGACTGCTTCAAGCTTCACCCTTTCAACAGCAACGACGACCGACGGCGGCAATGACAACATGTGAAGCTAAGTGTTGCTAAAGGATCTAAGTGTTAGGGGTGAATCACAAAATGATTATTTTGTCAGCACAGATGGATTTTGGGGCTTGGGGGAGGTGGAAGTAAATAGCAAAACAACCCCTTTTTGGCTTCGGTTGGATTAACTCTGTTCGTTCAAGCGCTCTCACCCCGGCGCTATTGTCGACACAAAGTAGTTGGAATGAAATTATTTAATCCTTTTGAACAAAAACACGAATCGGCGGCATTGTCAGTATGTGATTGCTGGCAGTGATTGGATGAGGAAGCACGCGAAAACTGTTTGCTTTCTTCGCAGCGTCAATGGAAAGATACGAGCGAAGCATAGGAGGCAATAGAGACCATCAGGGGTTGAGATGTATGAACTGCGGGGTCTTCGTCTTATCACTGCGCGAGTTGGCAACATTGTTAGGTGGCATTAGTTCTTGTCAGTGCAGAAAACGACAATCTAAGGATGTTCTAAATGACGACACTTGGTTGCTGTATGGGGGGTTACATCAACGACGCGTGCAAGGACGATAAGTCAGAATGAATTTTTGACGAGAGTTGCTCTACATAACTGGGTTACAGTATCGATTTTACAGTTCATATGCTTTGCATATCTGCACGTTCAATTGGCACGTACTCGAGTGTAAACAGTGACTTTGTTGGCGCTCGCTATGAATGTAGGTGGGTATACAAGGACACGTGTGTAAAGACACATTAAGTCCTTTGTTTTTATAATTAAATGGCTTTAACAAAAAATTACAAAATTTCGTTGAAGTTCTTTTGACAAGAATGGATGTAATGTAATGTAATCTACTGATTAAATAAAAAAACGTTATTATGTACTTTGGAACTCTAGAAAATAACTTTTAAGAAATTTCCTGTAGATGTCTATGGTCCCTTTTTGCGTTAGTAATTTTGGCTCAGAGCTCAAATTACGCAGTTGGAGAGCTGAGTACGAGCGGATAAGGCACTGCACTTGTGCCGATAAAAGTTTTAGCCATGTTGGATGGACAAAAAAAAACTAAAAAAAACATCAACAAAAATATATGAAATGATTTCGAAAATCAAGAAAAGCTAGAAAAGGCTCGGCAATAATGAAGGGTGACAAGTGTTAAGCCGAAATACTCTCTCTGGGACGTGACAAGTAACGTTTAAATGACAGATGACAGTAGGCTGTTTAATATGTAACCAAGAGAACTCAGCAAACAACACTGTTTAATATTATTAACATCATGAACTACATTTCGTTTAGACTCTAGAGAAAGATATTAAAAAGAAGTATAGTAAAAAATGGAATCCGCCGTGTCCCTGTTCACGTTTTGAATAAAAGCGACTGTACCAACCGTGACAAATCAGGCTCCAAAATGTTGCATAATCTTCCAATATCCATTCGCATGGGGTTTTTATATTATACTTGCATTTTGTTCTTCCGCGAATCGCTGACGATTTTTAATCGAAAATTCTCCGCGATGTCATCGTTTTACATAAAACGTAATATTTAAGTTGCAGGCGAATGAAATCTTCTTCCTACGAACTCGAAGCGAACGAAAAACGAATGGTTTGTTAGATTTCTGCTGAATATTTTGTACGTGTCTTTTCAAAGGATTGCGAATATTGAATAGCTGGTATACGTCCTACCGAACAAGGTGCAGTATTGAAGGTCCCATGATGTATCTTCTAGCAGCGATCTGCCGGAGACCATAAGCGATGAACTGCCTTTCAATCCGCACTCGTAAAAGACAAATCAACGCTTTCTAAGCCACTAATAGCTTGAAAACCACTGATTAGTTTTGAGTGTGATTTTCCTTAGTTTTTGGTACATTTTCTGCACAGGCTTGAGAGAATGTGGAGGTATGCATTTTTTCAAAATTAATTAATGCTTTGGACAAGGAACATTACGCCTTCTTTTAAATGGGTTAGCCTCGCCCCAACTCAAGATCGGATTCAAAAACTAAACAAATGGATACAGAGGAAATGCGTGGCAACTTGTGTGATTTTGTCTAATAGATCTGTTGCTCAAGTTGATTATCGGAGTGATTGTGCAACAAGCTGAGGTATGCGTTGGGTTGAAACTCCCGAAAGCCAGACTAGCATTTGGAAAGTGAGCAACGCATTGAAACACTCGTCAACAAACACCTCACTATGACAGAAAATTCGATGGCGCATCCGCTTCTGCAAGTAAATCCTCCGACCCTAGAAGCACTGTTCTCAGGAAAGTCTTGTTGCCTTAGGCGTTTTGACCTCAGACCAACTGTTAGAGAACAAAGAAGAAGAAGGGCTGTTAACCGATAAAAACAACTTAATTCTTCAGTCGGCATATACATATTCGTTAATTATATCGAGTTGTATATCCATGTCCAACTAACTGAAACAAATATAAAGCCCATTAGCCTTCTTCAAAATTGATTTATCTGGACCACTCAGCTTCATTTGTCGATTGTCAGTGTAAGTCTTGTCTAATCTATCGTCTATCATCGATCAACTCACAAATCGACTTGGCTCCCACTCCCTCAACTTAACCATCGAACCGTCAGCACGTGTCCCACAGATAAACGCCCTCTTTTCGCCCATATATGTAGATGCAGTCGACTTGGCTGCCTCATTTCCTGATCATTATCCAGCACAACTCCTCGGCATTACCAGTTCTTGACAATTGATTAATTGAAAGCATTTCCCATCGCATTTACAGTAAATAAGGCGGAAAACCTCCTGACACACAAGTCGCCTCCTGTAACACCGATTACACAACTAAACTGTGCGCCGGCCGTCTCCTTTCCTTGGCGATTTCTATTAGCTGTATACCTTGAGATAACCATCCGGCCTCTGTTTATAATACAGATAGGTGGCATCCCCAAATGCATCACCTTCGGGGCTAAAAAATGACTTTGAATCTAATCGCACGGGCACACTCTGTAGCAGCAGCACCCTTATCAATCATTAATGGGCTGCAACCCCTCGAAAGCGATTTATCTCCTCTGTGTGGTACACTGCAATTGCTTTATAGAGATGAACAATTTTCCGTCATGTAAGCCACTATACTTGCCCAGTCAGAATGTTGTGTATAATAGCTGTGAGGGTGGTTTAGGCGAACGTGAGCACATCCCTGTTCGGAGGATTACGAGAGATTTCTTTCGAATTCAATAGAACTGATGAGGTCATTGCAGCTATGCGAACAAATTTGACATTTAACCTTATCCAGTCAGACTGCGCGCGGAGGGATAAGGACTCTGCTTTTGCTGATAAACGCATTTGGGGGGCGGGCACCATGTCGGTAATCGAAGTTTTACGACTCTGATAAGCGAATTATCGAACGACTATCGATGTTTTGTATCTGCCACTGTACGAGTGAAGTATTTTACAGTCAATAACATCCATAAAAAACGATAAGTTCGGTAGCTGGCTTTTGTATTGTTATGGCGTCATAAAGTATTTGAGGGTGAACATCAATGTGCTGTGCGCACCCTTTACGGAACTAATGGATAATGTTCTCTTGATGAAGGTCTGACATTTGTTAGATGCGATAATAATCGCGTCAAATGAAATCATAAAGTACTTGAATATTCATGTTTACGGCATCACAACGTATTATACATTCGAATGTGGCAGAGGAAAAGTTTTGCGGGGAACGGAAGGTTGTGGCTCTGAATGTGTTGCTGTCTTGTTTGATGGATTAGTATCTAGGATTTAAAAAGGTTGATGGGTTATTGATAGTTCACTAAGTCTGGTTCCTAATGTATCTAATCCCCCTTAAAGTGAATGTAGAGATTGTAAGCTGGTGCTGATGGGTAGACTATCTATGGAAACCCTCACACTAGATAAAGTCGGGATAGCCACTAGATAAAAACTCGTATAAGCAAGTCAGAAATGGAAGTAGGTAAGGTAGCCGACACACGGTACATGCCAGTCGTTCCGTATAAGCGGGTAGGTATTTTCCGTGTTTTTTTTTTCCGTACCGAATGCGCCGTTATTTTAAAACCGATTTTATGAAATATGGACCAAATGAAAGGTGCATCTCTCTTGGTGTTTTCCCGAATGTATTGCATGATATTTTCCCTACCGATCAGAGCACAATACATTCTCTGGCGGTCCCACACTTTTTTAATGGGAATTCCCAAATTCAGCGAACAGATTTTTACCTTAACCCTACACGTGTATACTAATTTTTAATTCAGCACAAAATCTACGGCTCACAGGCAGTGATGCCAGATTACACGATTCTACATTTTTTTTACATGATTTTATAACTCCAAAATATGTACAAGACTTTTTACCTCAAATTCATAAACTTTCAAGATTTTTGATATCAAGAACTTTTTAAATCCAACAAAATAAAAGAACCTTTTCCATTGAAGAAAAACGTGCCTATTAGTTCCATTATTATGCATAATGTGAGTCGAACAGAGCCCATGCACAATTTCTGTTTCACTAACGTTTCCATCAACTCTTAAAGAAATATGAATTTTAACAAATTTGATGAAAAATAACGTAAAATGTTTAAGAGTAAAAACAGCGAATGGAAACTTTGCATATCCAGTCTTAAAAGATTTTATTTTTAATCTTTTATCTCTTCCACATTCCTCTTGCAAATGTTGCAATAATATTTTCTGGTGTAAATTTAAATAAAACAAAAATTCGTAATCGTTTGAGTAGGTACTGAAACAGTTGTTGAAATTTTAATCTTTACCGAAATTCTATGATCTTGATATAAGTAATTAAATTCTAAGTCAATTTAATTCAAATATGTTCCAAAATTTCAAAAAGCATGAACATTAATTTATGACTAAAGTTTTTTTTTATAGATATTTAGGTGATTCATCTATAAGTAGTAAAGTACTTCAAAATTGCATTTCATATTTCGCTCTTTTTTATATTTCGAACAAAATCTTGTAAACGATTTTTTAATTAGGAAAAACAAGATTTACATTTTTTTATGGGGGAACACTGCTCACAGGCTACAGTGCCTATTGTTCGGCTTCAGTAAACCGCATGGATGCATCAGTGCTCGTCTATGAAAATTGAAAATCTCCAGCAGCTGGTATATTTATATTTAGGTACATCTGTACTAACCGCTACATCCTTGCTGCGAATATAATCATAAATCAATCATCGTCGTGCACGGTATTTCGATTTCATTGCAAAAATTTCCCTCAAATTGAGTAGAAAGCATAAAAGTCATCGTCACATCAAATAACACGCCGCGCTTCCCTGTTCGTCCGTGCATTATCCTATAGCAAAGCCACAGAGGATATAATACACACAGGTTGTTTGCTTGAATGCAACGCGTGCAATTTGTGCAATTTTATTGCGCAGTGAAAATGATGTTGTATGTGCCAATTGAATGGCAGTTTATGTGGGTCATTTGGGGCTAGTGGCTCGGATGACTGGCAACCGTCATTATGGTCAGATTAAAGTTCCCTGCTTGTCTTTTTTTCTCAGCTACCTACTGTCGCTTTCAGTGTGTAAGGGCTTTTACACAAAGAATTGAATAGGAGGCAATTTTAATGATGCAATGGTTTGATTTCGGCCGGAGTTAAATTCATTAATTAGACCTGAGGCAACAAAAAGTTTTGATAAAAATGCAGAATGCCGCTCTGGGACTATACCTATCTCTGTATATAATAATTTAACGCATTAGCAACAGTAGAGGACAGTTAGTAATAGGTATGTTTAATGGATGCATTTTATGTAGTGGAATATCTGTGCACATTAAAAAATGTATTAATTGCCTTTTGCATAACCAACTAAAAATGTGTGTACTGTCTTTTTCAACTATTGAAATACATTAGCTAATTATGGACTTGCCTTCGTTTTGATTTTTATAAGGGGGAACAACGCGGACTATGCTCAAAAAAAAATATTTAACCTGATCTCCCTATACGAAAACCAAATAGACAATACACATTAACGCATTTTCTTGTACTTTTTCGAGCGCACCCAGGTGGCGCCATTCACAGCGACAATCACTTTACAAGTGGAGGACAAAATACGCGCTTGATCCTAGTTTTCCTGAGCCGGCGGCCTGCAAAATGCCTGCCTGATTTGAGGACATGCGTAAACAAACCACCGAAGCACGGTTCAGGTTCATAGAAGTTTAAGTGGTATACATTTTTGAAAATTGACCGCTCTGATTCAGCGACACCCTTTTTGGGTCCATATCTCTTTAGATACCAATTTCTTGTCAACACACTCATACCTCATACGCAGCCAAACACAAGCAGCATTCATAAATAGGTACATCCAAACTTGATAGAATGATGACATACGAAATTGGCATCCCATTAGTGAGGACTCCCCTTAGACATTCGATAAATCTCTAAATCAATAAATTTCATTTGATGTTCACAATAATTTTATTGGGCTATTTTCGCAAGCACCAGCCCATATAACATATTGTCGGTATGTGCGTGTGGAAGCCTCTCATGAATAATGTGTCAAGCTTTTCCCAATCGAATCAAAAGAGCCTCCTCCCTGCATAATGGCAGAGCTGCAGAAGAGGAAACAATTACACTAACAAATCACTTCCACAATAAATATTGACCTTATGACTCAGCATCAGCATATCACATCTTCGCGCTTCAAGAATAAATTACCAAGCCGGCCAATTCACCGCGCCAAGCAGACAGCCATTCGACATTTAACGAAAGCGCATTAAAAATTAGCTCGTATTTAACTTCTGCTTCCGCTCGATTAATCATAATTTTATGCTCTATGGCTATAAATTTAATTCAAAAAAAAATTCAGTAAATAGCTAATAACACTAAGAAGTCCTGCACATAGAGGCGGCACGAAAAAACTGAATGTTTCTTCATAAAGTTATCAATCCGCCCGGTCCGGCCCCTTTGCCTATATTATATGTTTCCGCATCATCGGGCGACGTTCCGACATCGTTGGCGATCATCCTTGTTGAAGCTTTCTAATTTAATGGTGTTCAACCTAGATATAAGGACGACGACAAGAGATGATGTTCGAACAGGTTCTTCCTTTCTTTGCCTCGGTTGTGCAGTCCATTGGTTCGGCATTCTGTGTGTATGTATATAGACGGAGGCGAAATGATGGAAAACGCACAATTAATCAAAAAAGGATGAAGTGAAAAAGTTCCCTATAAATCTCCTCTTTGGCCATAAATCCTTCTATAAGTGAAAATAAACTTTCAACTCTCGGGAATATAGTGCTAGCGCAGCTGACCTACACACATTGGGTTTTGTGCGCTCTCTCCTCGCCTCTGTGTGGATATTTTTTTATATGCTTGTAATATGTCCTTATGATCCTGTCCGTACGATGTCGGGCTGTTAAGATAATTCTCGCATCATTAAATTCGACCATAAGGTGCGGGCGGGGTGGGGTTCGAATGGAAATGGACACACAAATCGGGATCTAAAAGGATAATAATGGACGGAGGTAGTTTTTGCTTTTTTTAGGGGGTGTGACCCTGAAAAAAGAAATACGGGTCAGTTTATATGTTGCTGTTTGGCAGTCAGGATTATGGTGTATATCCATTTCATGGCGAATATGTTTTGTATTGTGTGTGACTTTTGGCGAAAGTGCTGGCTGCTTTGTTATTGAAATATGGGTTATTAATAAAAAAAAAAATGATTACATTGCCAATTGGAAAGTTGTATAGCATGTCCTTGGTGTTGGTGATTTTTTGTGATGAATTGGAGAGACAAACGATAAAAGGTTTTGGCTGGTGGCGCACTGGACTTTATTTTTTTGTTTAAATGGCTGTTTATTATTTTTGAACGACATTACCTATGATAGGTACCTACTCCTTTTTGTCGTTGTTTGACCATTTTAATTTTCGCAGTCCCAACGTGAAATATTCTGATGCGCAGTTTGAGTTGAAATCCTATTCTGTTTATATATCCCATTAATACATAATAACCTAAACAGTTTTTTATAATTTTTTTTAAATTTATCTGTTTTTACCAGAAAATTTTTCCAAATTTTATTTATTCTTACATTTTTTCAAAAAAAGTAAATGACTTTTCGCATAAAGTCCCGTCCACATTTCGCAAAGTGTTTTGTTCGGACAATAAACATCAATGTTCCAAATTTACAACTTTGATTCTGAGAAAGAGCTAGTGAAGTGTTTTTATTCATTTAGTTTTATTTTTTATTACTGCCCATATTTAATAGAATGCTCCACAGGCAATATCCGTCCATTTACCAAATTTCCAGGCTAAAGTTGCAGAGATGTCAAGATATAAATTTTAAAATACATAACTTTGTCGTATGGGAAATGCCACAATGGGGATTGTCCGATTTTGACTTAATTTCACAGGAAAACTTCTGGGCTAACACCGAAGATTTTCTGCAGATTTGAGTTTAACAGATTTTGTTTTATCATGTACCTACGTAGTAACAAGCAAACAAACAAATATGCACTAATTTTTTACAGGGTGGCACAAAATTCGCTCAAGATTTGAATCAAATAAAACACATTAATTTTTTTTTAAATTGTATTTTTCTTTTTCAACTAAACATAAGGCAGATAGGCAAGGGTATCGTGCAAAAAAGTACATCCGGCAAATGACGTTCACGATTTGAAAACATGGAGGGAAAGTAAGCTTCATCGCTCTGGACGATCTTGTTCGAAAAATTAACATCAACGTCTTGAGGTTCAATAATCCAGTCAATGAAATCTCTTCGCTCTGCATGGTCATCAGGATTTCGTTCTTGAGTCAATTGAACTTTGTAAGCATGGAGACACAAATCGTGAGGAGCTTTTAAAATTGCATTTCTTTTCCAGGACGGCGAATCGAAATGTGGCAGCCAAACTTTTGTTATTTTTTAAATATTGTTCAACAATGCAAACAAGTTGTTCTTTCACGTTGTGCTGCATTTTTACAAACTGTTTTTTTTTTTATGGTTTCCAACACTTACTGCACAAAATGGCGGCAAATTCAAATCTTGCGTGAATTTCGGAACACCCTTTACAACAAATACTCTTCAAATGATGTATTTTTAAGGCGACTGCTAAGTTGTGCTTCATAAATAAATCAGATCGGTCTAAAGATGATCACGCTGGAAGTGTTCTAGCTGTGGTCAGCGCTCTACTCTAAACGGGAAAAGAAAAACCCTATTAGCCCACTTTCAAGGTAAAGGGAAATTGGTTGTATAGTAACCATCGCCGGGCACTCGTATACTTTTATTTTGTCCTTTTTTTTGTGTAACACACATATAGTCTCTACCAAGCCACATGAAGGTCCACTGACATGGCGCAACCACTCATAATGAAGCACTCCAATTTGCCCAAAGTTGTTCTTATCCCATTCAATCACACGCTAATGTACAGAAACTCACAATTTAGAGTCCATACCATGCCCCGTATTAGGCTCAAGGAAACTCTAAATTATGGTGGGTATGAAACAGCAGCGGGACAGAGCGGTACCTACGGTTGAACTCGTAAAAGCCGCAACATGAATAAGTTATGTCGCACAACCGAGGAAAATAAAATACCCACCAAGACATGAAATCAGGAACAAAATGTCCTCGCTGCCAGTAAAAACAAAACAAATTAGATAAGAGAAAAAAAAAACTAACCCACTTGTCCATGTATACTGCTCCCAAGGACACAAGCTGCCACAGCGTAATTCTCTGCACTGCTTTCGTCGTCCCATGTCCTCTTTTCACCCAACACAAAAATAAACTCACCAAACTGAACCAAACTCTATGTAGGTACTAAGAAGAAAACGACAAACTCGCAAACAACAACCTGGAACAACAAAAATATGTTGTTCGGTCCAAATGGTGAGCCATAGGTATACCTCCACTCTTCAACTGGTAGTCCAAGTAAATGTTTCACTTGGCCATCTTCCCACTAATACAATTACGTCAAAGGTTGAGTTATACTCCAGGCGATGTGTCCAACTCCAAACTATCTCAACCTCATGCTCCATGGCAAAGTGCTGTCCTCTCTGCAGTTGTTTTCTTTTTGTCGGATTTTTCCCAGGCCAACAAAAAGAAAAGCAATTGATGTCCCCAACCCGCTCCCCAACCGGCCCACACTGCATGGTGAATTTTGTAACCAAAGTGCTAATTGCTTCCAAGGGAAAATGTCTCAACATTTCCCACAGATAAAACAACATTTCAGTGTTGCGGTTTCGGTATAGGGCGAGTAAAGTAGAATCGCCTGGCTGGCAGGCAGCCATTGTCGTTTTTTTTTTTGTCCATTGGCCTGGACCCCGGCTGGGTTTGGCTGGTAGGCAAAATGTCGAGAACACTTTCGTAAGAGATTATTAAAAGAGATTTTTGTCTTCTCTGCGGAGAGGTTGCTGCTGTTGGTCCGGTTGGAAAAAGTGCACAGAAAATATTGCATGTGGCCAGGAACCATGATTTTTGGTACTTTGCTGCTGCTGGCATTGTGGCTGCCAAAGCCGACCATCGCATCGGTCGCTGCTGCAATGCCAGTGAGGTGAAACGGAGTATCAGCTTTTCTCTAGCGCTGTTCACTTGCATCACAGTTGATCTCTGTGCGGAGGTTGGCATTTGAGTTGTTTTTGACCAGAGTGGTTTTGCTTGTTGTTGGGTCCTGTCATCGTGCGGAAAAGTGAAATCCTTAACGAGAATGGCGGGGCATCGGTATAGCTGTGTTCTTTTCTTTTCACGATGGTATCTGAAGAGCATCTCTTACAATTTCAGTAGTGACGCGCAAGAAAAACTGAGTTGTATTCCACTAGGTGGAGTGGAATTCAGCAAATTCGGCTTAGAGCCAACGTCAATGAGTTTGAATGGGGAACATTTTCTAGATATGACCAAGGGGCAGGGCAGACTGTTCCACAGGTAGTGCTATATTTGAAGGACCGATATAGTAATCAGACCTGAGTAGCTGTGGTGAGAATAGTAAGGCGTGCATCCGTCCGTAGTCGTCATGTCATAAGAGCTGAAAAAGACCACGAGGAGAAAATAAAAAATATACTTGGTCCTGCTATACATTTTGACTCTACACCAACTTAGTGTAGAACCTTTAGACCCATAGACCCTTTACAGACGTTTGTCTACCTTAGTACAACATTTTTTCTGAAAATTTGTGAGGCAAGTGTCCACCCGCAATAGCCTCCCTCTCCTTTACAACCCATTTTCAATTGGATCAAAGTACGACCAAAGTTGACGAACTTCGATGACAGGACAGCCGGCCATTGGGAAGGCCAACTCCATATGTACCCATACACTTTTCAAGATGACCTAATTCAATAAGAAAACCGTAAGAACCTTTACCCCCCCCCCCCATTCCAAAAACCACACAGTCACCCCCAAGTTGGACCACTTAAAAGCACTTCAAACTTTTAACAAATTAAATCTCTGCACGGAAACTTCCACCAAAGAGTGCAGCGTAACATCCGCCCAAGTAGAGCCCAGTCCAAGCACGACTGACACACATTCCCATGGAAGATCGTCGTAAAATGCACTTAGCTCACCCAACAACATGGGCGATAATTGCATCCGTGAATTTCAGCGATTAGTCGGGCCGCACAAAACTCATTATCGTCCAATTTTGAAAATTAGACCAAATTTGATGTAGGCCACCATCGCCACTCCATGCACAGCCTCCGCCGCGTTAATCATTGTAGCGCCGAGCCGCAGTAAATGAGTTTAGCTAACATTTTTGGCAGTGGGCTTTCAGAATGTAACCCAAAACTGATGTTCACAGCCATAACCGTTGCCGCCATTACGAATTTATTGTGCGGCAGTGTGCTTAGATATGCATAAGGGCTGTATGTGTGTGGATGCGTAATAAAACTGCCATAGCAGCTTGACGCTACTCGGGAGCTCCATTAAAAATATTAAATTATCAAGATTTAATCCAATTTCAGATTTATGCCAGGTTCCCCAGCGACGGGACACTTTACAACGTTAGCGTCGCTGCCATCAGCGGCTGCCGGCTGGCACCTCTCGGCACTCGGCATAAGGCATAAGGCATAAGGCACCCATACACCATCCGCGCAGTCCTCACTAAAATTCATCATCCTAAAGCACTTGGACAAAGGATTTATTGATTTAGTCGTTTAATTTCCTGACGTTAAAATCCATTAAAGTTTCGCATATAAAAACCGTGAATGATGTTTGTGTTGATGAGATTTGGGCCGAGGTTAGTATAAACGACGACAGTTGGTGGGTGGGGTGTGTATTCGGGCAGCCCATCATCGCATGAGGTTATGCTGGGTGGTTGGTTGTACTGCAGAGATGAGGCTGGGTGCTGCGGAGCTCGGCGTAAGTGTTTTTCAGGCGCTCAGTGTGTGTGAGTATGTGCGGATTCATGTAAATGGATGTCGTACGGATTTTGATGGAAATTATTATTTGTGACGGTTTTTATTGAATCAGTTTCACCTTTAATGGTCGTGTTTACGTGATGTTTTTGCATGTTATTGAGTTAGGAGATGTTGAAGTTGATGATGGTTACGATGGTGGGTGTGGAGCAGTTTGCATGCGGTAATGGATGAATTTTTAATTTCCCAGAAAAAGTGGGTACACACAGCACTTTGGGACTCTGGGGAGTAATGAATAAGGGATGAGTTTGCTTGCGGGTGTTGAAAATGTGCAAGTAGGAAGAGACTGAAGTGCCTTCGTATTGCGTCATAAAATTGACACACATTTTCGAAAGTCCCTCGAGAGGGAGAAGATCGACGGAAAGTAATTTCGGGTTTGGTTTGGATTTCGTGTCTATTTTTCCAGGAAAATCCTTTCAGTTAAGGAAAAGGCTACACGATCTGAACTGAGATAGAGAAAAACTGTGGTAGAGTCACAGTCGGTGCTAAGGGGATCAAAAAAAAAATGTCAGCAGACTCCTGAACGACGAAGGCGACACAAATTCCAATGTCAGGAAGAACGAACCATTCGACTTAGACGATGAAAGCGAAGACTTCCGTTTATCTTACCAAAAGTGAGGATAACAATATCCAAGCCTAAGTTTGCCGGACCGGACTTAATATGCATGTCTATTTTTGCCCAGATGCCCTAACGGCCTAACCAACATTATATTTGAATTTCCTCGAATGCTTTTGGGCCTAAGCGGCTTAGGTCATTTTGGCTTCGAAGCTTTTTTTTATTTCGTATAGGGAAGAAAACGTTTTCCGCAATATCAGCAACACAGTTCCGACTACGGCATGGGCCATTGTTGTATGTTATAAATTTTAAATTTGCAATCAGTTGAACTCTTTTGAAAATGTGGCTAGGCTATTTTGGCGCTGAGTGCCTCATTAATGTATATTTATTATTTTATTTTTTTTATTAAAATTAATAAATTTATTATTAACAGCTGAAGATGTCTTGGGAGAGAGCAAACAACCAACTCGTCATCCATATTTTCGTCAGAGGACGGTGTGCCTGATGAAAGGAGCCTCAGCATTGTATATAAAGGCATCAGTCGTTTTACATCGCGAACAAGATCCTGTCTGTCTTACACCGCGTGAACCCCTGAGACCATTTTGTCAACAAACTGATTGACCCCTAACAGTTTGGAAAGTCTGCAACAAAATGCTCACACCACGACAGAAAAAACTCCAGAAGTTCAGATCGATACTCACCATGTTGATGTTTATCGATCTTAAAGCATCTTACAACAGACTTTACGGACAAAAACTGTAGGTAGATAATGTGCCGTGTCTAATTCTGGCATTCCCGCCAAAATCGTCATAGTCTGCGAAATGACGGTGGAGAACGTTCGCTACTGCATTGAGGTCTTAAACTATCCCATCGAAACCTTTGATATCAAAAAGGGATTTAAACATCAAGGTGATATTCTTGAAAGAACTTCGCAAGCTGGTGGATCGTGCGCATTGCAGATATTGCGACAGAAAGTGATAAATCAAAAAGTGAAGTGAAACACCATAATAACCAACTATAGCTTGAAGTTAACAAGGGTTTTATCTAGGTTCCTCTGCCCCGCTGCCAACTCTGAAATTGGCATCACTCCAGAAACGCTGTTTCTTTGCCCTAAGATGTCAATTGGATAGTTAAACCTTGTCATGGACTATTAACGCGACTCTATATGACCTTTATCATGTCAGTTCAAGTACATATATATGTGGGATGGTAAGCCAGAGAGACGAACAGAACAGTAGACTCACATTTACAGTAACCAAACACGACGATAAACCAAGACGAAACGAACGATGCCACGCGCCAGGTGCAAGCACAACAAAGAACAGAACAGTAGACACATAGTACGCGGTTAACACGAGAACAAATACACACAACGAGACGATAGCGACCGAGACGAACGACGCCACACTCCAGGTGCGAACACAAGACACAGACACACAGACACACGAACACGAGCCATAATTATTAAAATAAAGTAATAAGATATAATGTAAAGCAGCAGGGAGGGGATCAGTCTTCTACTGGTTTCCATCGAGGACGGTTTAGAGTGATCAATAAATCTATAAAGTAAATATTAAGTGTGTTTGTTTTATTTTGAGCGGAACCGGGACTGTGGATATTCAAATCCTAAATAATATGACTCAGAGGCCTCTAAGCTATTGAAGGTGTAGGTACCTACGAAGATGTGCTTGAAGCTAAATTCTTCGAGTATTGTTTGGTCTCTTTTGCTTTGAGAGGACTATGGCTTAGGATGTAACCATCTTCAGAAAAGTGCGATTCAGTTGTCTGTGATGGCTAGGAGATGTAATGTAAAGCGAGTCTAGTCGGTGATTTGAAGTCGACAATGCAGTAAAGGAAGACCCAGCTTTACGTGACTGGCTCAAGTGGCAGAGGACGTAAATAACTGAAAGCAGTTAGGCAAAGACCGCGCTAACTCCTGAAGAGGCCTTTAGTTTAGACCCAGGTCCAACCCGGATTGTAGCAAGTAAGTAGGTAACTCTGTTTTTTTTTTTTAAATTTTAAAACTTCCTACTTTCAGGATCGAGATGAAAATCAAAGCTATAGCGACAGAAATGCCGAACATCTTGACACCTGAAAGTAAATCTATATTGAAAATACGGTCATAGTATGTACGTATGTAGTGAGCAACACCCCAGCCACTAGGCCGATAGTTTCAAAATCGAATAGTGCTAATGTGGCCATGACTCAATCCTCTAATTTAGTAATCCAATTCAAAACTCTTGCTGCGTGTCACCACTCACTGGTGACGAACAAGACAATAAAGCGCTTTCATGCTCAGGGATAATTGAAGGATTAAAATCCCATTGAATTGTTTTATTGACAGATAAACAAAACAATCGGCAATTTTCCCCGTAATTTTGCTGATTACACGAAACGCGTTTCACATGCACTTTAGCACGCAACCCGACACCGAATACGTGATGCACCAGTACGGCGACAGGATAATGTAACATACAGCACATCAAATAAATGACATACCTACTCGCTACTCGGCATGAAAAGGACAACAAAGCGTCGCGTCGAGTTGGGCGGCCGCGGCCGTCGTCATCAGAATGCTTTCACAGGCAAAACTGCAACTCCTTGCCCGTGCCAGCTGCCCGAATGCACACCATACCATACGTCGTGATACGTCAATATAGTGTTTAACCAAAGTGGCCTTCTTCTGTTTATTCTTTTTTCGCCCGTTTTGCATAAAATAAAAAAAAATACAACACACAATCAAACAAACAAATATCCACATATAGGAGTATAAATAAAATAAATTGTTCCCTTACCCAGGCGTCACAAAGTCCCGCAGTCGCTGTCAAAAAAAAATAAATGCTTCTCCCCCTTTCTAGCCTGTCGAACACATGAAAAATATCGGTTAAATTTACCTCGAAAGTATGTAAACATTTTCATTTCCGCATGAAACAGTGGCAAAAGTTAATCGCGAACATATAATTACGTTGCAGCACTGTGCTGCATGTAACTTATACTTTTGGCCGGGTTATGCTGCAATTACTGGGTCGAGTTTTTCCTAGAAATTCCGTGAGCAGGATATACCCGGTACCTTCATACCCACCCCCAGCGCAGAGTAGGTCGCTGGAATTTGTTGCAGTGTATTTTTTTTGTTTTTTTTTTTTTGATAGAGAGATAAACTCAACGAATCGTAAATATTTATATGGCCGTTCGTTGAGTGGTATTTCTTGGGAATTTTGCCGATTGTGATCGGCTGCACTGTGAGTGAGGTTGCTGCGATATAAATATTTATTACGTCAACCGGAAAGCAGCGAATTATAAATGTTTTGGGAATTGGAGGGACCTCGACATTTTTGTGTTCCAAAAGGACATGAATTGCAGGAATAATTATAGTGCAGCTTTAATTATCGTCGTAGGTAGGGTATGACAGCCAACGTCGCTGATGTGCTGTACTACTTTCTAAGGTCCGCTCCAGTCTTGCTGCAACTTTTGCAGGTGACATAGCTACGTTTTTCTTTAAGGCGGGTTGTATGCGGCGATACAGATTTTCTTGATTAATCATGCAGTTGTTGCCTCGTACCTACATTGTCTCCATGCGGTCGTTGGGTGCCTTAAATTTATATTAAGTCTTGCGATGCACGTCCCTGATGCCTTTATTGAGATGTGTAACCCAATCCTAATCATTTCCGGGCACCTTATTATGAGTAGTTTTGCCATTCTGAGCGGATTCCGGTCATATCTGACCGAAATCTCTTCACTCTGACCGGAGAAAATTTTGAAGTCCGGTCTAACCGATTTTTAGCCGAAATGAAAAAATTCTCCAGAAAAACCTTTTTTGACCTGAAAAAATATTGTTCTATGCCTAGACATAAGGATCGATTTCTATAATTTGAATGATAGGTATTTGGCCATACTTAGCGAACACACTCACAACTTCATACAGAAACCAATTTTGCAATTTCGGTGTTGGTTTTCCAAATTTCCAACGCCGAAGTGGAGTAGAAAGTTCCTATTTCTGCAAAACGTTGTAATGCAAAGCTTTTCAATGAATTGCTTTTTTTTTTTGCTTTATTAGATTTAAGATTAGTTTAGAAAAATAAAGAAACTAGGTACGTAATATAATTTTTGTTTTATATTTTTAGTTAAAATATATAACTATATTTAATTTTTGACCGGACTTCTGGTCAAAAATTCATATTTTATCTCTTGACCGGATTTTCTGACCAAGTTAAAAATAGGTCATTTGGTCAGATTTGACCGGATACATTTTATTTTTAGTGGCAACACTGATTAGGAGATCCGAATGTTCACTGACTAGACTCTTTGACCAAACAGGGTTTCTGGCGCCCCATGTCCTGGTGTAGTGTTTTGCTGTGCACTTCTAGGAATAGCCTAGCACAAACTTTGGAGTCTGTTTATCTCATAACCACTCTGGAAGTCGCCAAAGACCGACGCGGTGTTAGTCAAGGTTCTATTGAAGAGCTCCAAAGTCGATACCATTTCTAGGAAATGGTCCTCAATATCAACTATGCACTTCTTCCCAAGGGGACTGCAAAAGTGCACCTTGCATTGGATTTTCGCTCTAAAGCCTTTGCTGACTGCACACATGCCATTTCTAAACATCAGCCCTTGAGTAAAATATAAAATAAATATTTATTGTTGGAATAACAGGTTAAGAGGCCTAACCCTGGACCTAGCTTCGTACAACAATTCGTTTCGTGCGAGTATTGTAATTTAGACACAAATGGAGGGGACCAACAATCGTATGCCAAATCCGAAGGTCTGAATTGAGACGCTCTTCCATGTCAATAATTGTGCACTCCGATATTAGCCAGTTCATAAGAGGCGCTGCAGTGGAAAACCCTAAAATGTAATTTTTGTCCATTTTGTAGGTTTAAACCTGAGCCCCTTGCTAATTTATTGAGCTCACTAACCACGGATCCACTTGAAATGCATTTCGCGGGCCTATATCTTAAATTTTTGCTCTAAATGAATCACGAACCCTCTGTAGCTAAACCCGTAACCAATATGGGACCATATGTTAATCATACTGAAGACATAAACTCGTTGTTGCTCCACCTTTAGCAAGTCCTCTGTGTCACATTTATTAATGATCCACTGGCCTGTCAGTCTCTCCATTCTCCAATGAGAGCTTAATGACAGTAACTACAAAATTGCATAACCGCGAAAGCCTAAAATTATGTATCAATGGCACATGCAAAATATGTGTCCTTCTGGTTGCACTGTTTCTCCCTTGACACTCTTATCGATTGTTAACCGTGCATAGATACCATTGCGCCTACACTCGTCCTGACCCTGACAAATTTTCGATTTCATGTGAACTCTACAGGATGGCAGGCGACCCACAAACGCCTACCGATGAGCAAACTATTTATATGGCACGTGAGAGAGCCGTAACACAACCACCAGACAAACACGATGCCCAGCTGCTGTGTTCGACTGTTGCAATTTGGGTCAATGGGTATGTTAACACTATTTTGGCAAAAGTACAATTTTGTCCCAAAAACACAATTCTCGAGTGCATTTACAACACTTCATTTCCGGTCGATAGCTGAACACTGAACAGCCATCGCATGCCATCGAGGCAGCCGCCAGTTGTTTGTTGGTGCCCTTTGGGTAAAATATATCGGGCGCTCGCGACAGACGCAAAAATTGTAATTATCTTTCACTGTCGTGTGTTGGTCCATCTTTTGGAATTGTTCCCAATGCTCGCGGTCATCGGTTTGTGGTGTGAGGCCGCGAGCGATATAAATCTGGCGGCACTATTCAAACCGCTGAATTGAACAGGTTTATTGAAAATCAATATAACCCCCCCATTCAGGGTTGGTGGTGATGGGCGGACGCTGTTGGAGGGGGATGCTTATTATTTGGGATATAATTTTTGGGGTCGAACAAGTGGTCTTGTTGTGGCAAATAAATTTTCACTCAATTTGGGTTTGTATGTATGTAACTGTGTGTGTAATTGGATTATGCGACATTTGGGATTCGAATTTGAGTATCGTTAGCAGATTTTACAAGACGACTTCTGTTCGGGTTGGGTTCGATATCCCGCTTTTTATAATACCGATTCTTAAAATCCCGTTATTAAAATCCCGCTTTTTATAATCTCGCTTTTTATAATCCCGCTTTTTTAAAATCCCGCTTTTTAAAATCCCGCCTCTTATAATCCCGTTTTTTATAATCCCGTTTGTTATTATCCCGCTTTTAGAATCAAAAGTAGTTGTTTTATTTTAAAAAATCGCGCGATTTTTTAAAATAAAACAACTACTTTTGATTCTAAAATTTTGATGAGAAAATTTAAATAAATCAAGCAATGAGTGTTTTTTTGAAATGCAGTTTATTTTAACATTTATCATTTTTAGAGGAAGTAACAAAATAAGAAATAAGTAATATCAAAACAAATTTTTAAGTAATAAATATGACAATCTTCAATAATTTAAAAAAAAAGAAAGTAATGTTATATGATATTCTGCAAAAGGGAACAGAAAAAACTTCAAACCATTAACAACATTTTTTTTTATTAGAGCTGTATATTGTAAGCAATGCGACGCAAAAAATATCAAAATAAAATAAAAATGCGTAAAAACAATGTAGAATATGTAAGCAAAAACAAATGTGTGCTTACAGTAAAAACTAAAAACATTCGGATGCACTTTCTTTTTGGTCTAGTATTTTTAATATTTTTAAATATATAATAATAATATAATAAAAAAGCGCATATAACCAACATCTATTTTTTTGATAGCAATGTTTTGTAAAAAAACGGTATTGGCGGGATTTGGCGGGATTTAAAAAAGCGGGATTGTAATAGATCGGGATTTTGAACAAGCGGGATTTTAGAAGGCGGGATTTTAAAAAAGCAGTATTTTAGCAGACGGGATTTTAAAACTTTTTTTTCGGGATTTTTGAAAAGCGGGATTTCAAAAAGCGGGATTCCGATACGCTCCCCTTCTGTTCGAATCTTCGTTTCCTTCCGTAGCCAGGGCATTGACAAAGTTTCACTTGTCATTTCGAGCGCTATATGCTTTTCGCTTTATATGGGAAGCATGAAGTCATGTTCGACTGCTGAGTGCGTAGCCGAATTGAAAACGTTAAGCTCTTTTCGTCCGCTGATTGGAGTCCAAGCATTCCCCGATGGGTACGACCTCTGTCTTTCCTGGAACCCTACTTTCATCACTCGATTTTGGATAGTGGCCTGCTGGGAATCTCCGATCAACTGTTTGAGTCTTTGGTCGCTTTATTGTTGACACTCCTATGTAAGGTTGGATTTTCGGGCAGGTAGGATGAACTTTACTGCTATTTGTGAATCCATTTTGGTGTCCAAAAGAATGTACGAGCTCGTTGGCCGTTATTACCATGCGACTGTGCAGTGTAGTCCTTGTTTCTTCATTTACTAGCTGCATGTGAAGGCTGGTTCAATCGACGTCTTTACCAGTGATTCCCACTCGTCTGCTTACGTTCAAAGTTCAGAAAAAATACAAAAAAAAAACGTATCACCTGCCTTCACAATATAAAAAATGCAGTTTCAACTAAAACCTATAAACAGTTTAAAAATAAATAAATAAATTAGGGGACACCACGTTTTCTCCAATATTATCCCGTATTTATTTTTAGTTACCTTCATGTTGTGTTGGTGGTTTCGTGACGATAATTGGCTAATTGTCTAATATCATCATAGTGCAATTGGCAGTGTAGTCAGTAGTGTACTTACATAAACACCGCTTGACGTAAGGACAACAACAATAATTGCAGTCCATTAAACTAATAGAACGAGGTGACTGTTCAGTTTGGAGCCATCTAATGGATTTGGTCATAGGAAACAATTTTTCTAATTCGACATGCATTGTCGACATCGCGTCGTGTCGTCCTAGTCGTGGTTAGGTTAATTTCCAATTTCATAATTTTAATGGCAGCCTAGGTCCCCATATCTATGCCATATCAAAAAATAAAAGTAATTCACTTCATTTTTAAAATATTAAGAGACCAAATTTATGAACATTTATAGAGATGAAAATATTGACTTACTTAAAGGACACGATTGGACGACAACATTATCGCGAACCAGTGAATTAGCCACAGTCTCATTCAGCCATTTGACTTTTTATAGGGTTATGTGCCTGCTGATGAACCGCGCACTATTCAGACCTTGAAAGATAACACTAAGTGCATTGGTATGGTGAAGTAAAGACTGAAAGTTAAACCAGCAGGGTAAATTTCATCAAATATAGACGGTGTGGCTGTAAATGCGTTTTATCATGTTTGGTTGTTGTTTTCCTGAAAAATGTTTTTCGCCAATATGCTCTATCTAGCTTTTAACTTGTTAACATTTCAGAAATACACAAACTTTTCATATCGCTGTAACTAAAATAATGTAAATTGTGCAAAAACAAAGGCAGTAAACAAAAAAAATCCTTTCTTAATTGACAGGACCGTCACCAAATGTGGTGATTTGAAAAGGATAAATGAGTTGCCATTTTCGAATAGGTGGCTGCAGGTGACGCTCGACGAATTGAAATACGTTCCACTGTTTCAGCAGCACTCACTTTCAGCAAGTGTTCCTGTTCATTCACAACTCTCAGTAAAAAGTAGAACAAATACCTATAAGATTTAAAAAATCTTCTTTAGTAGTTTTAGTCAACTAATGTAGACACAATCCCAGCCTTAAATTTTTTTTTAAATTCTCCTATTACAACCGATTTTATTTAAATTTAAAAAATGAAACACCGCACCATCTATGAGAATTTTTTGTAGCACAGGGAGAACAATTGCAAAACTACTATCGCACAGTAGAGGGAGCTGAAATATAAACTTAGCACAACAACCCTTTCGTTAAATATTCGCTCTTACGGACACAGCAACTCCCAAACTGTATGTGGTTTGTGTATGTGCTAAGACAAATATATTGTTGCAAATTCCGCGCAGTAGGTGGCACGATCAACAGTAAGAGGGTTTTCGATGCTATAATGCTGTTTTATTTTTTTTCGCAGGTAGTAACAATATTGTATGTACATATGTACATACTTCGAAAATATGAAGGAGAAAGAGAAGAGGAAATGTGGACAAATATTAATAGTAAAAACATTATTAAAATGGTTTGGCGAATAATTTTCCCCACAAGGTACCTTTTGACACTACAGTAAACAATAATGTTTTCTAATCGCAACTCATACTATACATAATGTATACCTAGCTTTGTATTGAAAGTGTAACTAAGTCAATTATACATTAAAGGGTAAAGAAGACGCCTGTTTTCTATATAACTTAATACGGGGGAGAAAAATGTTTTGCAAAAAAGCTCAGAAAAGGTATAAAAAAGCTATCAAATTATGTTGAAAGTGCTACCACTTTGCAATTTTCGGTTCATTGGCTAAGGAAAAATTTGTAATAAAATGCCGGTCCGTTAAGATTTTCACGATTTTCCTGGTGAATTTCGGGGTTTTTATTTTTGTCGGACGCCCCGGGTTTTTCCTCTTTGGTCCATGCAAACATTAAGACTCCAACTAGACCGACGAAGGTAGGAAATCTTAAATAATGGTCCATTTTCGATTGTTTTTCTTGTGCGGCTCAAATCAAACGTCATATCTCAGCCAAAGTGAAATAAAACAATCAATCTCAACACCCTTAAGTCAGTCTGATTGATATTCTATTTATTATCGCGTCAGTTTAATCTCGGTTTTGCAATTTTCGTGTAATTTCGTGAATTTTCGACCTTAGGGCCCGATTCTGGAGTGTAAATGCGCGATTCCTGGCGTTTCGGCACTTAGTATTTTGCGGTGGATGTATCGGCTATAAGCGCCTAAAAACACACATGAAATTTTGTTGGGCACCTGGGAAATGGCGCTAGTTCGTTTGTTGCCAATTAATTAATTCTCATAGATGGCGCGGTGAGTTTAATATTTAAATTTTAAATAAAAAAAGTTGTTGAGAGAGAGAGAGAGAGAGAGAGAGAGAGAGAGAGAGAGAGAGATAGAGATAGAGAGAGAGAGAGAGAGAGAGAGAGATAGAGAGAGAGAGAGAGAGAGAGAGAAAACGTATAGGACTTAGTACGTACCTATCTAACTTTTTATCAACAACGGCTACTGCACAGTGCACACGCTTTTGTTGTTTTCAATTAGATAACAATATTTATTTGGCAGACGGCTAATAAACATTGAGGCATTCTAACAACAAGTAGTGTCAGAACAAACTGTAATAGCTCCACAACACAAATTTTCGATTTGGCAAAAAGATAAATTTTTTTTTGATCGAGAATGCTTTTCATGTTGGATTTGTCAAAAAAATTAATCTTTTTTTGATCTGAGGCACTCTGAGAGATTTTTTCTCAGATTTACACATACTTTCACTTCACTTACTCCAATGTGTATGACACTCAGCTAGCGGTTACGAATTATTGTTTATCGTTGGAAGGTTGGATTTTTTAACTGAAATATTAACTTTTCGCGTATGGAAACGATTTTTATTATTAAATTATTTCGAAATGCGTTATTTTAAATGTATGAAAATCAACTGAAATAGACTTCCAGTCCAAGTGAAAAAAAAATTTGGTTGCGGCCAACTTAATACAAACAAGAACCAATCAAATTCGGATTTATTGTTCGTTTTTTCAGCAGAAATCTGAAATCTCAGATCAAAAATCTGAAAAACCAAATCGAAAACGACAGTGCAGTAATATACACAACGAACGAGACTTGCGGTGGAGATTATTGTGAACTATTTTATTTAGAAGTTAAAAAAAGCTGAGCACATTGACCTTTCAGTAGCCACTTTTGTACATTTGGCAGGCTTTATTGTAGGTACCTACGTTAAAGAATATTTAAGTGCTCTTTCCCCCATCAAAACCAGTGCTTCCAAGATATTTCCCGAGGCTTATGTTTTTATTGTGAGTTAATTGACATTTAGTGTATTTTTCCTTAAGCATCATAACTTTTCGTACCTAGTCTCACAACCGAAAATATGTCGAACCTGCATAATGTCACACGGCAACAAAATAGTGCAACTTTAAACGGATTGTGTCATTAAGCGATGTGACATTATCCGTGTTCCACTGGATACCATAATACCCTTTTCTATATTAAAAATAGAGTGAAATAGAGGACTAGGGTAACACTTACCAACGGGCTGAATGTTTTCGGCTGACAATCTGCCCGTATGTAGGTAATTAGGTTTATGTTGAAGAAATAATTGTTGTGCCTGACAGTGGAAACTGGGCTATCAACACGACAACATGTACAGTACATAGCTCTAGTATAAGGTTCCAATCTTCATCCTTAAATGAGTTTATTTTCTTTGGCACCTTTTCTTTCTCTTCTCTGATTTCCGAACGTTTTTGATTGCAGTAAGTGTGAAGCCTAAGTCCAACAAACATGGGTCATTCTTAAATTTAGCTGATAAATTATATTTGAGTTCTTTATTTACAACTTTAATAAGGAATGTACACAATTGAATATTGATATATACCTATTTAAAAGACTAACAGCTTGTTTTGCAAGTACACCTTGCTTTAAACAATTCCTACAAATTATAATATAAGACTATTTATAATAAGAAAAAAAAACTTAGCAAATAAACACTTTTTTAAAAAATGAAGTTCGTCTAATTTCCACTAATGATGTTGCATTTCCTTGTAGCAGGATGATTACTGTCACAACTTTGCCATTGGCCAACAAAAAAATTTCTTTGTGCAGACGATGGAAAAGGTAGAAAACGTCATAAAACGAGAACCTAAAACTGAGTGTAATTAAAAATTCCTCCTACAGAGAATTGAATTCAAATTCCTTTGAGCACAGCTCTGAGAGCCGGGCAAATAAATCAAAGGAATTCAATCATCACTAGAAATAAAAAGCTACCCCCTTTACAGGGCAAGAAGTAGTCTCTCCTACAACTACTACACATCGTTCCTAATGGAACTTTGATTTAAAATTAAGTTTCCGCCTTCCTTTCAGGGTTAGCATCCTCCTCGTGTTGCACAACCTCAAGCTCCACGTCTTTCACCTCCTCTTCGAATATTTTCAAGTCTTTTACATAGTACCAGACGCCGACATCGAATAACGATCCAATAATCACAAAAATTGACGCGGTCATGTTTAGGGTATACCTATTGGATGAGACAGGGAATGGTTATAGGCAAGTGTTTCGGCGACTTCTATTTGATACCATACCTAAGAGATTCCGGATCATAGAGCCAACAGTTACCCTTGTTGGAACAGGTCTTGCCCCATACCAGGCACAGTTTGTCTATTAGCCAGCCGAAGAAAATCGGACTCGGTATGAAGGCGAACAAACTCACGAGCATTAGGTCGAAGCCCATGGCTGCTGTTTTGTCTTTCTCCGGAACACACCGCACTGAGACGAGGAAGTTGGTTGTTCGTCCCGATGCACCGACGAATTTCATACAACACATGACTGCTATGAAAGCGACGAAGTACTTGAAGCAATCCACTGGGCAGGAACCGGGAATCGCTTGACCTCCAACGAAGATCTGAAAGAAGGTTTTTCATGATTGTGGCTAAGATTCGTGTCACGTGAAAGAGTCATACGAAATCCATTGATGCATCTATATAACTGAATTCGTATAACCTATGTACTTACATCAGGATAGCTGGTGCTCGTTGTGCTAAGGGAAAAACTGTCGTTGGTTGCATCCAGAAATATGCTGTCAGTAATGCCATTTGGAGCAATGAGACGTTCAAACACTGGCAAGCCGGTGGCGGAATTGTTTGCCGATATGCAACCACAGTCGTAGAAGGTCTGTAATTGTGCAGAAATTTAGATTTTGGTGGGGATATTTTTGTAAGGAATATCAAGATACAGGCTACAAGCTGTTTCTGTCATACCGATTGCGGCGTTATTTCAAAACCGATTGTTATGAAACAGAAACCTCATGAAAGGTGAGTTTCCGAAGGTCTATTACCACTTATAAATATTGTTAATAAACAGACAGACGGAAGAGTTTTCGTTTTTAATTAAACCGACAGTTCGACTAGCCCTCGACTATCTATAAACGCAGCTTACTTTCTGTCCTTGGGAAGAGACGTGCTCCTTCCTACAGCCCGCGTGACACGGTGATATATAAGTCATACCGTCTTCTCCACAGACCGGTGAGTATCTCACGAAATCGCACTGACAGTTCGAATTGCACGTCGGAGTCAGGGACGAGCTACAAACGAAAAGATTTCAAAATTAATTTTCAATCAAGAAGACACTACCAAACTGCCGCTCACCTATCGTGAATATTGACAATGACCGAGTTTTCATTGCCAGGACACCCGATAAACGAGTAAGTGATTATCCCAGCGACAGTTACGAAACCAACCACAACATTCCAAGCGGCCATGTATCGCGCCTTTGGCTTATACTTGGAGATCACAAATCCAGACATTAGCACCCCCAATGCGGAGAAGGCCAACGCGATTGTTCCCGTCACCAAACTGCGGACAATAAATCAGATAAATACTGAACTTCCCCCAGAATATGAGCTGCCAAACTAACCTCGATGTAGCAGCCGATTGCCTGTACTGGATTTCGATGTACTTCGGGGAGAATATCCAATACGGTGTGTAGCCGATGAAGTAGAACACGGTCGATAGATTATTGCACATGAGGGTTGGATTTTTAACCATGCTCTTGAATGTCTTCAGCATGTCCCTCATCGAAGCTTTCTCGGCGACCTCGACTTTTTCGTCCTCGCCCTTGAGCCTCTTGTGTTCAGATTCGACTACCCGCCTGGCTGCGGCTCTGGGCAATTCTTTTGGGAACATGCTCAGTAGAAATCCCGACACGGTCAGCAGTCCAGCGATTAGCAGCCATCCCACCCACCAGGCACCCAACCATCGAGGGTCTTTCTCCCCGATCACGGGGGTGAGAGTTGGAGCTATGTACACTCGTAGGCAAAACGAAGCCAACGCGTAGCCCAGTGCGGGTCCCAGCATGCGCAGGAAGTACGATATACCTGGACGGTAGTGAACCTTGATGTTAGTTATAGGTCGAAGACACAAACTTCTGAATACTTACTTAAGAGGGCGGGGGTTTTTGCCTTTTTCGTGTTGTCATCCATGTAGGACACTCCGAGGGTGAAGTACAAAGAGCCACCAATACCGGAGATCAGTTGTGCCAGGAACAGCACCACCTGGGGGGCCAGGTTTCCCTCGCCCTCATCGCACTGTAGACTGTCACCTGTCGAGTTATCAAAAATTACTTTCGTTCCCTCGACGACCGATCATAATCTTACCCCTATTCCTGCACAGCACCTTCGAACGTTGTTCCTCGAGCGCCTCTATGGTGGCGTTTTCATCGGGCATGGCGCCAAACTCCTCGGTCAACAGGAGCGCATCTTCACCCGGACCGTAGAGGAAATGCGGCAGTGCAGTCAAAAGACAGAAGGCAACAATCGTTAGCATGCCAAATCCAATCCACCTGGGTCGGTGCCCCTTTCCCGCGTAGTAGCTCAGCGCCGCCGAAACAAACAGCTGACTGATATCATTTCCCACCGATATGATGCCAGTGTTTTTTGACGGAATTTTAAAGCGTTTTTCTATCGTTGTAATTGTCCCGTTGAAGTAGGCAAATGTCATGGCAAAGATACACCCGACAATGCCATAGAGGCCCACGTAGACGAACTGGTTGGCGAACCTTGGTCCGGGACAAATATTCAATTATGCACTCACGAACTGCGAACTTGTCAACTTACCTCTGAAGGAATCGCGACTTGAAGAGCCAGAAGCCGCAGGTTAAGTCATCTGAGAGCGACATGTCCTTCATCACCTTGTCAATTTCATCAGTCATATTGGCTTCATTTTCGTCTCCATTTTTCTCCTTGTAGTCCGAATTTTCCTTGTCATTATCCTTAGGTCCATTGTGCAGGAGCTTAGCCTCAACGTCATCACCCTCCACATCGCGGTTATCTCTGTGCTTACCGTTGCCGTCGCTCATTTTGAAGTCGCTTCCAAAAGGTTCTTTTCACAAATCTTCAATTCAAAAATGATACCTCGTTGCCATTTAGTTCTAGCTGTTAACGATGTGTCGAACTTGGTGCTGTTCACTGTTCGTCTGGCACTGATCAAGTGGCCCACTCTCGCTGATATACAGCGATCTTTAGAGGCCGTTCGAGATGCGTTCGCAACAAGTTTATTGCGAATTTTTTATCACCAGACATCTTTAACACGCTTTCGTCTGTTTATTTAAATTTTATGCCGATGACGAGTGTACTTTTCATACCAGCAATATGTTTGCCAAAAATAAAAAATAAGTCGAGTTATATTCTTGCAATCTACGGATGGTTAGATAGCTTTCCTCACAACAAAAACCGAAGAGACGGCTCCACGTGTGCGATCTATAGCAGCTGTATATAGCTATAAAAGTAGGCTTTGCTTCTGAGGGTAATCATGAAAATTTAAGCTACACCGCGCCACTTGCCTATATCAGTGAATATTGCCGTTGATAAGGATATGGATGTGTTTATTGGCGTGACGGTGGCATGCGATTAACGAAACAAACCTCACTATCTCGTAATGTGTTCCTATATTTTTAAATCGTTGGTACAATTGCATCAATTTGAGTGCAAGTCTGTATAAGGACCTTGTCACAAGGCTGCTTGCGATCTACCTCAATTGAAGGGTGTTAGAGTCTCCGATTTAGCTACCGCTTTTATGGCAAAACAACCCTTGTATCGGAATGAACTAGGTCATCAAGATGTCCGAGGTACGTGTAAATGTAGATATAATATCTGACGTGCTTTCTTGTCTTCCCAAACCTAAAGCTGCAATTCGAATATTTTCCTGGCTGGGATATTACTATTGCCTGATGTGGTCAAGCCGATGTAGTTGACCAGTTTTGCCTTTTTTGACAACATCGATACGTACAGCTCTTAGAATTTGCGGTTGCAGTTTCTCTTCGCACACCTAAATAAAAATTCGTCCAAAATTTGTTTCGAAAGAGCCCAGTAGCAACTACTGCTACTGCACCACTAAGTGCCAGAGAGTATAGAAGTGACAGGACAGAGGTTTTGTAAAGCACGCTATTCCCACTTCGATTCAGGAAATATGAACCGATCTCATTTGGCAAGCCGAAGTTGCAGATATTTTCTAGAGTAGCTCTTGGACCGGTCTCCACTAGGACGCCATTCGTTAAATTTACAGATTTTACAACTATGTAAAAGAACTTTTACAACTAGTGCCGAGAAATGCGTTTTGAATGATGATGATGATAACGACGAGCTATATTGTAAGACCTCCAGATGATGTTTACATGATTGAACATCATTTAATTTAGCAACTTGTCCGCGAAAGATGTTGTCTTAAAATAAAAGTGTCGAAGCTCCACTAAGCTCGTTTTTTTATGTACCTATAGCTGAGGTTTTTCTTTAAATACATTTCTTTTATCAGAGGCTATTCTTAAATTGCAGTTCGTTCTAAAATAAAGCAGAAAGCAGGATAAATAAATACCTTTTGTCGCCAAAGGTATTAGCGAGACTTCTGTTATTTGATTAGCTCAAATATATCCTCTCGCAAATTATATCTTTCGGGTATATGTTCATTCAAACCTGACTATCGTGTGTTAATTTTATCTCGCATACTACTAATTACACAAGAAAAAGAAATGTCGTGTAATGATTTGTGGACCCTCAGGCTCAAATATGAGTTGCATAAACAATTTAATCCTTTTATTTGTGTAAACAAGAATTAACCGGCATTGACCTTGTTGTATTATCTATAGTAGTACTTAAATTTCTCTAGACGCTGACGGTTAAAAATATCGTTTGTACATTTTTCAGAGGTGTTATGGTCGCCCATCTTTGATGCTTAATTATTCCACTAAATGTTTTATTGCATTAAAGAAATGAGAAATAAAATCTATTATTTGTGCGAACATCCGCTGATGTATAATTATGTCTTTAGCTATGACAATATTTACCGACATGTAGGAGAATTTTGAAAATTTCACCATCAGCACCAATCGCACTAGCATCATCACTAAAAGATTGTCAAGCTCTGGGTGTACTTCAATCTAACTCAGAGCATTCGTAGTCATCTTCATTTGCTTCCATTGGGATGAGAGCCAGACTCTCCATAACGTACGCAGATAGGCTGGTTTTACTGTGGCATTTATTGGGCTTTTGACAACCATACCTGCAGCACATACCTATGTGAAATCGTCTTGGCTAAAAATAACAATTTGATAAAAAAAACAAGCCTCCTGGCTATTAATATTGTAATAAAATGTTTGGTGATAACAGAGGCAGAAATAATACTCAACGCGTGTTGAACACTCGAAGACGTAATACGGAAAGTTCCATCGTTGTAGGTAGAAAAAGTGATAATAATATTGAGGTGGATAGTTTTACTTAATCAAAGGCGTATACAAATTTCTATTCGAAGATTAAATATTCATTTGAATGCGTTAAAAATAAATTGTGGTACAGTGAAAATGTTAGAACTACCTATAACAATATTTAAATTATGTGATGCTGTGCAAAGGAGATAAAAAACTGGGATGCCGAGGTTAAAATTGGTAGCTATAATTGCATCCTCAAACAATTGGTGACATTAATGAATCGAATCACCAGAAGATATAAAAACTAAGTTCAATATCAGTGATGTTAAAATCTTTTAGTATTAAAGTGCCGATCGACGCCAAAGTCAAAAAATTGGGGTTTGCAAAAAGTAGTTTTTCGATCGATAAATCGACATTCGCAATCGGGGCCTTGATTAGTGGTTTTTGCTGGAATGCACCGTTCGAAAAGTAGGAAATTTAAAGTAGATATTGGCTCACAGTATATTTTTAGTGTCTAATACTAATAATTTAGCCAAAGTGATTTATAAATCACGAAAGGCGTCCCCACCAAACTTAACGTGTTTTAGTGTGACATTTTTGTCAACTTTGACATTAGGTTTCCAACTTTCGATATTGTAAAATTGCCCACATCGGACCAAATAGTTATTTTTTTTCTGTTTTGTTGCCATACTTGCCAAGAATAAATCAATTTTTGATTGTATGTAATTTATAAAAACATAAAAAACTCACCGAAACACGAACAAAATTAGAAAATTGAAATTGAAATATTTTTTTTTGACAGTAGTTGTTTTTTATTTTTTGTTTGCTGAATAAAGTGCTGAAGCTAATAACAGGTATGTTTGATTTTATTTGTGTGTGTTTGATTTTATTTTGTGCGTATTTGCGATGACAGATACGTAATTAAAATTTAAACACGTATAAATCACGTAAATATAATATGCTAAATCACGTAATTTATGAGTTGATTTAGCTAAATTACGTTGGTGGGAACATGGCATAAGTTTCATTCTCTTGTATAGATTCAAAGATTTGCTTTGAAGTTAATAGGTACGCAGTGTAAGCGACGCATCTCCACTTAGACGGCACTGTCGGTTGCATTTTTTTTTAAAAATTGCAAACCGGATAGTACGAAGCCTGTGGATATAGACAAATCCAATGCACGGATGGAGCTGCTGAAGGACCGAAACAAAGCCAACGAGCTTGTCCAAAAGGGGTATATCCCAAAACCTTTTTGGCAAGCTCGTTGGGTTTGTTTTGGTCCTTCGGAGAAACTCGAATAAAATTATTATTCTTAATATTTTGTTTTGAATACTTTAAATTTGTTTGCAAGATTTCAAATAAAGGTAGGAACCTACATAGCCTTTTTTTATAATTTTGAAACACGGTTCTTTTTAATGGCTTCGCTTTAAGTGTATCTAAGATCTCTGTGTAGTAGTTCTAACCGTACATCTTGGTAACCAAAAAACTCAATTAAAACGACAGATAGATCGATTTTTTTTTTCAATTTCATATTAAGGGGTAGAAGTGCGATCACTAAAAATGGGCCAAAACCTGCAGCCTGACTTATCTCGGAGCAATGAAAACGTATTTAAGATTCGATTCCTTGGTATGGCTGGGTAAGAAAGCTTCCAGTGAGAGCGCTCAAAATGTCTTCGTCTTAACATTTCTGATCGTAGGCAGTTTGCTCTACTGAATCCGCAGCTGCCACCTGCGTCTTATTCCACTACAATATGTCCACTTTGTATTGTTAAAAAAATAAAATAAATATTAAGTTAAACAAGTCCATATACAGTGTCCTCTCGATTCTATTAATATGTTCCCGGAGCGCAGTCAAGCAAGTTTTCGACGTCAATACCAGAATGCAACTCCTTCTCCCTCCTCTAACGTTTCCAAACTTTCCTGTGTTCAGACCTTAAGACTAGATGCTCTTGGCCAAGTGCTACCTTCTCTATATATCAATATTTGATATAAAAAGCACGCTTATAATTCGCAAAAAAAGAACTAGGTATGTATTATTTTTTCTTTGGTTCCGAAAAATCCGCATTTGGAAAAATATGTCCACATAACAAAATGTTCACGTTGCTTTAAATATTTCGAGGGACACAAATTTCTAATGAAGATCTAGCCCATCATCAGTTTTTCGTCTCATAAAATGAAAAGAATAAAAAATCTATACATACTTTACCTACTGCCCATAAAGTAAGATTGTAATAAGGGTGCGATATGGCCTCACGCATACTGCCGCATACCATACATAATTCATTCAAAAAACTTGCCATTATTTTCTTTTTTTTCTTTATTTCTTTCTAAAAATTAAAAACTATTCGCTATTGCCTTTGATAAATTTATTTACAATATTACAACAAAATTAAAATAATTCGAACAACATTTACAAATACACAAATAAGGAGAAATCCAAACAGAGCTACAGTTCACCCCATTCGCACTAGACAATATTTACATAAAGCTAATCTTAAAACGAAGTAAATTCTTATAAATTAAATTTTAAACAAATAAATTCATAAAATTCTGCAATTCATACGAGTACGAAAAGCTTTTTAATGACCAGCAATGTGCGGTTCCCTGTGAAGTGGATGGAAGGGATAACTCGATTCGAACAACAAATGAGTGTATTTAAAAGTTGCGAATGGAATTATAAATTTGTGCATGCGCTCCTTGCTGGTCACTCATAATACATCTAATCGAATCGAACTCAGTTGAGAGAAT